>CM060921.1:446640751-447879501 GCA_030737875.1 Allium sativum
GCATGATCGGTCTGCTGTTGACGTCAAGTTTGTTCATGCTGGGGAGGTGAATCTGAAAACTCGATCTCGGCGTCGTAGACGTAGGTCTCGTCGTTTGGAGAAGACAACGGATGCTGGATTTGCTGAAGGACAGAACATGGTTTCTTTGGGTGGGGGTACAGACTTGGTGGATTTTATCCAGCTCGAAGATTCAGCCTCTTTGGAAGAGGAGCGGCAAGAACTGTGTGGTCATGGGTCATTGGTTGTGCCAGCATCAGGTTTCAGGTTAGACTTGAATGCCAGTCAGGTTAGACTTTCCCCAATTTCCTCTTGTTTTATTTATCTCTCTGCGGAATTTGGACCTTATGCTTGGTATTTGAATGGCTTTGTGAGTGACTGCTTGAGCCATGTCACACCATTGTGTGAGCTCCCTATCATCGCTAATCCTACATTAGAGGTTGCTTTGATGGGTCATGTGTGTGTGTTCCGGTCTGTTAGTGTTCTGTCTTTGTTTTTTTCTTTTTATCCTTGCGGCTTTCAGTGGGATGATGGGTTGAGGGTTGGGTTGGCTGTTGCTTGGGTTTCTCCTAATCCCCCCAGCTTGGTTTGGCAGCATTCTCTTTCTAGTTTAGTATCCGTCTTCTGCTCGGTTGATTGTGAGCAATTCTTTTTTTGCTGCTGCTTTTATTTTCTTTCTGCTCGGTTTGTGTTCGGTTGGTCGGTTTTTTGGGTTGCTGTGCCTCTTCGGGCATGTTGTGGGCTTTGTTGGCTTTGTCGTGCGCTTTTTCTCGGATGGCCATCGCTTTTCGGTCATATCTGGTTTTGTGGGTTGTTTTTATCGTTTTTCCCTTTTCCGGTCTCGTCCAGTGAGGGGTGTTTTTGCGCTCTTTGGATCCTAGCCATGCTGGGATGGCTGTTTGTGTCGTTCCTTCGGCCATTGGTGGTTTCATTGGTTTTGATACGTTCCGAACACGGCAAATTTGACAGTAGTCTATTCGTGGTCTTTGCGTCAGGTGCTTTCTCTTGTTCATTGGTTGTTGGATCCCTTTCTGTTCGCCAACGATTCACCAGGTTTGGCATGCGTAGTATCCATTTAGCGAGCGCTTCAGCTTCTCGCTACATGGCAACTACATTTACCCCTTCTGAATCGCTATCGCTTTCTTTTTGTCCTCTCCTCGCTTGTTTTTTGAGTCGGTATTGGTATGTTGGCTTCAGAACTCTTCCATTATTTTCGGACAGTCATCCTCATGACAGCTCGACCTCGGTACAGTACTTACAGCGATCGGTATTGTCTCCATCGAGCTATTCCTCATCCTCCCCTCCTTTTCCTCCGGGTTTCCTCTTTGGTCCAGTTTTGTCGTCATCTTGTATGTCGCCCTCCCCTTTTTCTTATCCCCTTCTTAGTAAGGCAGATATAGCGATCATAAACGATCGACTATCTTGTCTTACTAAGAACTCTTATCCTTCTCGTTCTGGCTCCTCTTCCCCTGCTGTTGTCTCCGGCGCGTCCGGTGATTTTTCGTCCGGACCGAGCTCACGTCCCTCTAGGCGACGTAGGCACCCGGCCCCTCGGACCCCTCGCACCATTCGCACACGCTCTATAGCGGCGTCCGAGCAGATCGTTAGATCTACTCGACACACTCTTTATCGTTGTTGAGGTTCGAGGTGGGTGTAATCCCCCTCCCCTTTGTTGGCTTTTCCTTTTTCTTTCGACGTTTTGATGGCGAACTTCCTTTTCTGGAATGTTCGGGGTATTGGCAATGATGAGTCTCTGGCGAGACTCAAACGCATTGTCAACAAGCATTCTGTTGGGTTGGTAGAACTTCTGGAACCTATGTTGGGTCCAGAAGCGTTGACCAGGTTTGTGTTGTCCCTTGGCTTTGGCGGTGGCAAAGCCAACATTTCCGACAAGATTTGGATCTTATGGTCCAAAGACCTTGTTGTTCAGCGTATTTTCGACTCGGACCAGCTTCTTTCGGTAGCTTGTTCGTCTTCCACCTTCTCCTCTTCTTTCCTTTTTTCGGCGGTTTATGCTAAGTGCGACCGATTCGACAGGCAATCCCTTTGGGAGGACTATCTTTCTCTTTCTGACTTAGGGTTCTCTGTCTCGGTGTTAGGTGGCGACTTCAACGTAGTCGCTAGCCAAGCAGAGAAACGTGGAGGTCTTGCCGTTAACCGCCTTGCGATAGCAGATTTCAACGCTTTCATTATCAGCTCGGGTCTTGCGGAAGTGTCCTTTATCGGATCGGCTTTCACCTGGTGTAACAACCAGGAAGGTCCTAACCGGATCCTATCGCGACTTGACAGGGTTTTCGCTTCTGAAGGTTGGTTCGGTCTTCCCTTCTCCTACTCCGTCTCTCACCTTCATCGCACCTTCTCCGACCACGCCCCTTTGCTCCTTTCCTGCTCCCCCCTTTCTCTATCCGGCCCGTCCTCCTTTAGGTTCCAGAGTATGTGGCGATCTCATCACTCATTTCACACCCTTGTGGAAGAGTCTTGGACCTCCCCATTGAGCGGTTCTCCCTGTGTCGTGTTTTCTCGCAAGCTGAAGCGCCTTAAGGCATGCCTTAAGACGTGGAATCAGCTTGTTTTCAAGAATATCTTCGATCGCGTCAGAGCTGCTGAAGAAACCCTTGTTCTTGCAGAAGCAGCTTTTGATGATGCACCCTCTTCCGCCAATAAGGAGGCTTGGGCAGTAGCCCAACTGGCCTACTCGTCTGAGCTGCGCATTGAGCAAGACCATTTGCGCCAAAAAGCCAGAATCAAATGGATTGTTGAAGGCGATTCGAACTCCAGTTTTTTCCACTCTTCTATTCGTAAGAAGAATAGGCGCCTTACCATTTCTCAGATTCTCCGTCCGGATTTATCGTCGACCTCCTCTCCTACAGAGGTCAAAGATATAATTCTATCCCATTTCCAGTCCTTCCTCAGCTCTGCGTCGGTTTCTGTGTCTGATTCGTCCCTCCTTGCCTTCATTCCTCGTCTGATCCTCCCGTCTGATAGCTCGGACCTTGCCGCTCCTCCTACCTCAGAAGAAATACGCGCTTGCGTATTTGCTCTTAGCAAGGACAGTGCGCCCGGGCCTGATGGTTACAACGGGATTTTCTACAGAAGTGTTTGGCCGATCATCCAGCAGGACTTCTGCCTTGCCATTCAGTCCTTCTTTTCCGGTGAAGAACTCCCCACGGGGTGGACTTCTACCAACCTCATCCTTATCCCCAAATGTGACCACCCATCTACTTGTGCTGATTTTCGCCCTATTAGTTTATGTAACTTCTCTAACAAAGTCATTTCAAAGGTTCTAACCTCTAGGTTAGCTCCGTTTCTTGAGCGTCTTATCTCTTCTTCCCAGGCTGGGTTCGTAAAAGGACGTTTAATCACTGATAACGTCCTTTTAGCGCAGGAGCTGATTTCGCAGTTAAATAGGAAGGTCCGCGGGTCTAATGTGGTTGTCAAGCTGGATATGGCTAAGGCTTATGATCGCATGTCGTGGTTCTTCATCATTAAGGTTCTTAGGGCTTTTGGTTTTTCGGAACCTCTTATTGATGTTGTTTGGAGACTTATATCCAACTGCTGGTTCTCCGTCCTCATCAACGGATCGCCCACCGGTTTTTTCAGGTCCGGGAGAGGACTTCGTCAGGGTGACCCCCTTTCCCCTACTCTGTTCGTCCTTGCCGCTGAGGCTTTTATTAGGGGCTTGCACTCCCTTATGATTGTTGGGCAGATTCAGAGTTTCGGAATCCCAAGTGGATGCCCTCTTATCTCTTCTCTATCCTTTGCTGATGACATCATCATTTTTACTAATTGCAGTCGTCGGTCCTTTCGAGGTCTCCTGGGCCTCATTCGGCAGTATGAGAGGTGCTCGGGGCAACTCGTTAACTCTTCCAAAAGTTGCTTCGTTCCCGCGAAAGATCTATCGGCTATTAGAGCGGCTTGGATTGAGTCTTATTCTGGCTTCAAGGCGGCCTCGCTTCCGCTTCCTTACCTGGGCATAGTTCTATATCGAGGAAGGAAGCTCAACGCCATTTTCGATCCTATCACTGACAAAGTTAGGGGAAAGATCCTAAGATGGAATGCTACCCTACTTTCTCAGGCCGGTAGACTTGTTCTCATTAAGGCTGTCCTTGACTCCATGGGATCTCATATTTTTGCTGCTATGACTCCCACGGCTTCCTTTTTTCGATCGTACCGGTCCCTGGCGTCCTCTTTCTTCTGGGGATCCAAGGATAACACTTCTCGTCACCACTGGATCTCCTGGAGCGTTATCTGCCGTCCCAAAAGCGAAGGAGGCCTGGGCCTCCGTAACCCGAAAGACGTCTGCGTGGCCTTTGCTTGCAAGCTTTGGGTAAGGTTTGAAGCGAACAACTCCCTTTGGGCTACGTTCCTTCATGCCAAATACCGAAGGCTGGCAAGTACGCATTACTCTGGTATCCCGTCCTACGCTAGTGAGACGTGGAAACGGATGCAATCCGTGAAGGCCTTATCAGATGCTCATGGAGGGGGTACCTCTTGGGACGGCAATCCTTTCTCGCTATCCGCTGCTTGGAATTCTGTGCGAAATCCAACACCAGAGCTTCCTCTTTTCTCCTTCATTTGGAATGTCCGTACTCCTCCGAAGGTGTCTTTATTTATGTGGAAAACCATGCATAATGGTTTGCCATTAGATGAGAATCTTCAGAGGATTGGTATTCCGCTCGTGTCCAGATGCAGGTGCTGCAGAGCTGGGAGCATCGAAACCTCTTATCATTTGTTGATCTCTGGGGCTTGTGCGAGGTCTGTTTGGAATTACTTCGGGAACCTGTTAGGTTGTCGCTGTAATGCAAACTCGTTTGAAGGCTTCCTGAGATTCTGGTGGACTGGCATCTTAGGTAAAAGTCTTCGCTCGAGCCTCTTTCGTCTGATTCCTTGTTTGATTTGTTGGCACATCTGGTGCGCGCGGAACAAGGCAATCTATGATGAAGTGGCTATGGACCCTCCGACCATCATCCGGAAAATTAGGAATGACGTTTTCCTAACTTTTCGGGGTAGGCCGTTCAGGGGTGTGGTTGGTTCCAGGTCTAGGAGGTTGGCTGTTAATTTTGACATTTCAATGTTAACAGCAACCACCAGACAAGGTATTGGTTGATTTCTCCATTGTGTGGGTCGTGTGATTTGGTGTTCTTTCTATACCCACTCCCCCCCCCAAGATCTGACATTGTTTGCTAGTTTCAGGTATTGACGTACATGTTGCTGGGTTGGATCAGTTAGATGATACGTGGTGGTTGTTGTTATCCTCCTTGGTTGGACCTGTGGATCAGCAGGAGCTTTGGTCGCTTTTCGAGACATTGGATATGTTTTGTGCTTCTCTACCAGCTCTTCCCACCACGGTTCAGGGGATCGTTGCCTTCTTATTGGATCGGAGAGGAGGCTTCCTCAACGGACTTTCCTCCCTTCGCATTGTTGTCCTGCCTCCTAGACTTGTTGTAATTTGGTGTTTATCTGTATTTTGTTTCATTTGTTCGTGTGTGTGCACGGTTTCAGTTTTCTGCAGAAACCGTTTTTGTGAGCCGTTGGAGAATGGCTAGATTCTCCATTTTGTTATGTTATATATTTCCTTTAAAATATATATATATATATATATATATATATATATATATATAGGATCAAGAGCACCTCCAAATAGTGCAACACCCCTTTAGTCCTCTAGTTTCCACCTTTCTCTTTCTTCCACTAATTCACTCTCTCACATTATTTAAATATAAACGAGTGACTGGAATTGAGGTGCAAAAGGGATGTCACAAAAAAGGGTATCATATAACATACATACATACATACATATATATATATATATATATATATATATATATATATATATATGAGCGTTCAATGTGCTGACGTAGGTGGAGGATTAACTTCTTCAGACAACTCTCCGTGTTTGTCTCGTTTCTCGATTAAGTCACGCACATGCCTACACTCGTTGGTATTGTGACAAACCATCTCGTGGGATAGGCAGCACCGTGCAGATTCACGTTCTTGCGGTGTTGGCTTCCTCTTGGGAGACTTTGGGTAAGAATGCAATCCTTCGTGTCAAAGTAGATGTCTTCTAGAGAAGAATTGAGTGTAGCATATTTCTCGAATTTGGGTTCTCTCTGGACCAAACATTCGGATCATCTTTTGACTGGGCTTTTCCTTTTCCTTTATCCATACTTTTTCCAAAATTGGGCGATCCTCCGTCCTTAATCATGTTAGCCTTGAAAATGTCCTTCCCGACATAAGCGTCTTCCTCACGCAAGAACCTATCCGCTTCAAAGTAGAATTCACCAAGGTCCTGTAACGACCCAGGAAAAGACGACCTTGGTTATCCGATATACAACACATATCGAACAATCAAAAGTCGAAATTACCGGATAGTCCAAGAAAGAAATTAGAAGGTGAGGACAGATAAGATAGAACTAATAGAATAGAAGAAGAAGAAGAAGAAGAAGAAGACAACAACATCAGAGTAACACGAATCTCACAGCGGAAAGAATGAGATATAATATACAACATAACTTGGAAACAAATCAGTATATGTATGCAGTAGCATTATCAGAGTATAACACTTACATCACAGCGGAAATAAACAATAGCTATATAATCCTGAAGCCTCCTGCTCCAAACTCTCCAAGTATATCTGTAAAATCCTGACTACTTGACTGCCCGTACAAATTTGGGCACCCAAGAGTTTAGGGAAAACAAAACAAAATAAACTCTGGGTCAGTCATGGGACTGGTGTGAGTAAACTCAAATCACTTGGTTTAACTTTTCAAAATCCTTTTCAAAAGAAAAGATAATCGTAAGACCAATCCACACATAAACACGGACGGTTTTTACCTTACGATAACCCAAATCATTTTTGGAAATCATATCTTATCTGATATTATAATAATGTCTAATCACACAAGTAAATAAAATCTAGTAGAACGCTTGCATCTCACGCTCTACATATATAATATAAAATCAAACTCGCGGGCACTTATTGGAGATTGGATTCCAACTTGACAAGGTATGGGGCCACCTTCCGAACGTGTATCTCTAGAGGCGAATACACTGGGTTCAACAAGAACATCTTGCAACCCGGCCCACACATGGCCGACCACTCATTTCGCTTGAGTGTATCGAATGTATATCACCAACGGTTGGGATCAGCAACCGTTACCCGAATGGGTCAGCATCGATAGATTTAAGAAGCAAATTGGAATTTCTCTAGATAGGTGATTATACATCCTAATGGGTGCGACCCACATAGCCATGCTGCCTGCCCGATTTTTGTCCTTTCCTGGTTGATGAGGCTTGAGGTCATAACGTATCTTTTGACAGATCCCACCTCCATTACTTTGAATGCCACATCGTCATACCCGCCAAATCACAAATTGATTTCACCAAAAATACCACGGGTATACAGCTAAGAGAAACGAATTCCTCCGCCACCAAACGTAAGTACGTTTGAAGAGATCAACTTACGTAATTTATTGGATATACTCTGTCAGACACTCGTCCATTTACGTTTGTCCTGGGACTGGACAAACCGAAGGCACTATTCAGTACATCCATCTTAGGCACTGTTATCTAAGACTTATACAATAGCCCTTGCACTTCACTCCGTCTTCAAGATATTCAGCATACTTGATTCGCAACGCTTATGCCAATACAGAGTGGTTCTCTGGATAATAATCCAACCGGTCTCTCCATATTAACAACGTTAAAATGGTCAAAACTTTGATAGTCGGTGATTTAACTATCAAATGAAAACATGTCGGTGTGCAAACAACGATATTATTTCCAGATGGAAATTCTATCGATCAATCATCATTCATCATCAAATTATCATAAATTTACCCTTTTCCTTATTCTTGTTTTCCTATATTTCTTATTTACTATATTTAGAAAATATACGTTATTAACAAAGGAAAACAATTCCATTTTTCATTTTCTATATTCAGAAAACATTTCTGATTTTTCATTTGGAAGACATTTCCAAATCTCCTTCATTGGGTTTAAACTGATGTTTGAATAAACATCGCTATGCCAACACCAACCATTTCGCTCACTAACTAAATTCACTTAACCACTTTCACTCTCGAACTTATCCACTTCTTAGTTAAAAACGAAGTCAATCAAGTTGGGGTATAATTACCTCTCAGACCTTAACTGAACAACATTTCTAACTTCGAAATAGACAAAGTTCAAACTTCACTTTTTAAGAAACTTCCTTGCGAACTCTCGGATTCTATTTATGAATCCACTTCCTTTACTGAATCATTTGATTATAACTATAAATGTTATAATTCCATGCTTTCAAAATATGTTAAATATATTTCCATATCTTAATTTGGATAAATAAACAACCAACTACTTTATTAACAGATAATTAAAACTTGATTTGAAATGGAAAGTAAACATTACTTCCCTTGATTCGATATAATCGAATTTCCATGTATGATTCACTCTCGAATAATCACTATCCGATAATTCTCTTTCGAATAAACTATATTCGATTCCCCTGTTCGAATAACTAATATTCGATAATCTCACTTCGAATAAACCATATTCGATAATTCTCTCCTTCGAATAACTATATTCGATTTAACACACTTCGAACAAACTATATTCGATTACTCTTCTCGAATAAACTATATTCGATAACTCTACTTCGAATAGGTGATATTCGATTAATTCCCTTTTTGACTAACCCTACTTAATTTACTAATACTCGACTAACTCGACTTAATTAACTTCTGTTGACTAACTCGAATAAACCATTTTCTTGACTCTAGATCGCAGCGATCACAATGGTTACGCCTGATTCCCCCAGGAAACATCCGACCGCCGTAGGCTATCTGCAGCCCTGCGAATTACGCTAGCAGTCGTGCTAAATGGAAATTCATCCTTAAATAACTTTGTCTATTTTTAACTCTATCTCGAATAATTAGATTCGATCAATTCTAATTGAATAACTAATATTTAATTAACCCTTATTCGATTACTATATTTGAATAACTCTAGTTCGATTTGACTCAAAACGATTAACTCTAACTGGTTAATTCTAACTGAATAACTCTAACTGGATAACTCTAACTGAATAACTCTAACTGTTTAACTTTACGGTTTAACTCTGACAGTTTAACTTCAACGGTTTAACTCTAACAATTTAACTCCAACTGTTTAACTCTAACAGTTTAACTCCAAATGTTTAACTCTAACAGTTTAACTCCAACGGTTTAACTCTAGTTGATTAACTCTTTTTGAATTAATCCCTTTGACTTTTCTCTTTTGAATAATTCCTTTGGAATAATTCCTTTGGAATAATTCCTTTGAATTACCTCCCTTGAATAGATTCTTTTTCTATTCGTTTACTCAACAAATAACTATTCTCTTTTCGCTTCTATTTATTTAACAAATAAATATCCCCTTTAACTTTTCTATTTATTCAACAAATAAATATTTCTTTTAACTTTTCTATTTATTTAACAAATAAGTACTTCTTTCAACTTTTCTTTATTCCCTACATGAATATTCCCTTTTCAATTCCATTAATAAATACTTTTACGAATGTTTCCCTTTTTATTTCTATTTGTAATCGTTTCACAAATATTTCCCTTCTATTTGGTTTCACCAATATTTTCCCTTCTATTTGATTTCACCAATAATTTCCCTTCTATTTGATTTCACCAATATTTTCCCTTCTATTTGATTTCACCAAAATATTTGTTTTTTAACAAATGCTTTGATTCTATAATCATTTTCTCTCATGAAATTCTCTTTATATATAAAATCTATTGATTTTATATAAATAATTTATTTTCAAAATAAACTTTGAAAATCCCTTTTCACTTTCTAGTATCACTTATGGTATAAAAATACCAAATCAAAAGGTTCAATCATCATCCAAACACACAGGTTCAACAACAGATGATATAACACATCATATATCAGAATATATGAAAAACGGTAAAATAAATGTTGAGGAATCCAGTTGGATTCCTCCGACCTGTTTCCCTGCATCCACAGATGTCAGTCAACATAAATAACATGGAGGTAAAATATTCTGATAAACAGAATCAATATTTCGATACGATTTATATATATCGTTATCGATATTTTCAATCAACTGACTAGCAGTTCAACCAAACAACCAATACACAGCAAATCAGCCAATATTTATCAATTCTAAAAATACTTTATAGAAATATAAAATGTTCAGAGTTAGTGAGATTACTCACATTGGACGGTTTATCGTTGAATAACGATAATCGGTCATTGATTTGGTTCAGACGTTAAATTTCAACATAAATCCAAACGAGCTCCAATCCACTTGCGGTCAGTTCCATTGCGTAGTGCTCGTCCATACGATCCCAACGGATCCTGTTTCGTTAATGTATGCAAAAGTTATGCTATTTACAATATTTACCTAATTTAAATGAATATATATTTAATTAAATTAATTAAATTATTTTTATCTTAATTAATTTCTAATTGCGTTATTAGCCAAATTACCTTCCCTGCCCTTCTAAAAAAATCCTACTTTCCCAAATAAATATATATTTAATCCTCTCTGTCACCCTTAGAATGTTCTGATATTTATTTTTACAAATTCTATTTTAATTATAATAGATACATATATATATATATGTATATATATTACAAAAATAAATAAATAAATAAATATTATATAAAAACTTACCCCGCGAAGCCCAAGCCTCTGCCTAAGAGTCCCTAGCTCCCCGTCTTGCCCTCCTTTCTCCCTTCCTTCCCTTTTCCCTATTTCCTAATATTTTATTATTATTTCTGCCATTGCCAAAGCTTGAAAGAGGAGGAGGAGGAGGAGTGAGTTTAAAATGAAAGGGGAGGGGGCTATTTATAGCCGAAGGAGTCACATGGATTGCTGAGGTGGCGCGAATCCAACGGTCGAAAATGGATGGCTAGGATTAATCCTTAAATTAATTAAATTATAAATAAATTTAATAATTTATGAATAGTAAAGTGTGTTTTCTCAACCCTATTCGGACGTTAATTTGACTTATTTATTGATACCTTATCCAAAATCTTTTTCAACCATGTTGTTCAATTTTTCTTGCTCTTCAATACTATACAAAAATATTTAAATTTTGAATTCGTTTGAACTTTCAAATAATTTAAATTCAAATTCAAAATAGTGTTTTATGTTAGTTTCAACACCTTGCGGTCTCATGTTGGAGTATCAAACGATAACGGTTTTCAGAAATTCTTCCACCATCTGGTCCGGTTTTTAACGTACTTCAATCCTATGTATTCAAATCAAAAATCGGAGTTCGTTTAGATTTAATTTATTTAAATTTTGTTTCCTTAATAACTTTCTATATCCGTAATAGGATTTTCCCATATTTCATATATAGCTAATATCCTATGTTTAGAATTTTCCTGGATAGGTCTCAGGTTCCAGTTTTGTCGTTAGCATTAGCAAATTCCAATTACCGTCAAAATTTAGTTCAAATTTTGGCCTTTTATTTTTTCTTTTCCACATACGGATGCCATTTTTGACGTAACTTGGTTGGTTACCTAATTTCATCATTTCGGATTTAATGAAACTGATTTCATCGAAATCCGAGTTCGTTATCTACTACATCCTTTGTAAACGTACTATTTTAAATTAAAAATTTATCCTTTTATACTGCCAGTTCACATTATATTGCAGATCCACTAAATTTCTACCATTTCGGAATAAAATAAAATATTCAAAATTATTGAAATTAAACCATTTAAAATTCCAAAACAATAAAACATTTTTAAATATTAAACTAAATGGTCAAAAAATTTGGGCCGTTACATTCTTTCCCCCTTAAAATAATTTCGTTCTCGAAATTGCTAAGGTAGAAAAATGAACTTTATAACTAGGTTAAAATTATTTGGTTACTCTGATTTCACTAAACCAATCTATTCTAATTAATTTATTAATTTCTACAAACGAAATTTTTCAAAAATTCTGAAAATTTTCTAACACTCGAAATTTCTGAAAAATTTCGCCAGCACCTCCTTTGTACTGGCCAATAGCGCAAACTCCAACTCGCCTCCCTAGGCCTTCTTCAACCCAAAAGAAAATCAAACAGCCAAGTGGCTTGCCAAACAGGCTCATAAATCTCATCAAACTCATATGAATATGAATGTGTACCTTTTTTGTCGGGCATCCAACTCTGCTATCAATTTAGCATATACCACTATCATCCCAATCAAACTCCCAATCACTTTTATCTTCAACACGACCATCCGCTTATAACCAAGCCAAATTTCAATCAAACTGCAATTCCAATCTCAATTCAAATTTCTTGCTCGACCATCCATTTCTATCCCAGATTATCTCTAATCTAGTCCAATTCTACTTGATACCATTCTATTTCAATTCAACTCAATTTCCACTGAACTGCCTTCAATTCAATTTCAAATTTGCTTTCACAAATTTCTATTTAAATTGTGTTTATTTCAATAATCTGTACCTGGGAGTTTCAAATAGCTTTGCCTTTTCCAAAAATCAAATATCCCTTTGGAATATCAAAACAACTCGGTTTCTCAAAACAATTCAAAAACAAAATCTTTGGTAGTAATGCGTCACTTACAAACTCGAAAATGTGCACCGATGATGTCCGGATCAACATCGGAATTTATTTTCCAGCTATCGAAGTGAGTTCAATACTATAGCACTTTCAAAACCCATTTTTAAACATTTCCATTTTGAAATTCATTTTAAAATATCCCTTTTCAATGCTTGTAACAAATTTAAAATCTCCCAGGATTTTAAAATTCACATATATTCAATTTAATTCCATTTACAACGCTTATTCAAATTTTAGCAAATTCCAATTCTGAACTTAAATTCAGATTTAATTCATCTGATTTCTTATATTTCACTTATATGAATTTTGATTTGTTATTTACATAACCATTTCACATTTTATAATCTTATTCGATTATAATCACAACCAACACATCCAATATACTATAATAATTTCAAATATCTATACTTTGTTTATATCAAAATATAATTTGGGTAAAATTATTTCATTTACCCTTTTTTCAAAACATATCGTGTCGACCCATCGTATTCAAGTGTTTATAAACTCCTATCGATACAGTGGATCAAACTGATCGACTAGAACTCATAAACGACTCAACCAATAAATCTCCACGGTATAAAATCATTTTATATAAAATAACAAATACGTTCACTCTTATATATACACTCAAACTCAGTCTAGGGCATTACTGTAAAGACCCGCAACTTCCCCGTAAAGGAAAGTGTCGGATAGTTCGAGAACAAGCCACAACAAAACTCATACAGAAGAACATTTCATTGTTATTACAACAATGCATCAGATTACAAGAATATACAGAGTATAAATGAATATTACACAGAAATATCAGAGATTTAAATAACATTTAAATACATCGCAGCGGAAAATAATACAATACACAACTAGAAGGAGATATACGGATACAAAGCTTTCCGGATATCGTTCCAGCTGTAAACCAGGATCCTGTGAATATAAATCTGCAAAACCAAAACTACTAGCTGCCCGTGTCAAAATAAGGGCACCCAGAGTTTAGGTTAAAACAATAAACTCCAGGTCAGTCATGTGACTGGTGTGAGAACTAAAACAGTTATTAATCTTTATTTTAAATCATTAGGTAAATCAAGGGACCACGCCGTATAACACGGAACGGGTTTCCTCCCAAGAATACCAGTGCATAAAACAAACAGCGCAATGCTAAATAAAGAAAAATGAAGCTGTTATAAGACCCAGGTCCTATCACACAATGCAACGCAAGCCGGGGGATAGGGTTTTCCCTTATAACAGCCAAAGAATGCTTGATACGTTTTAAAACAAATCATTTGATACTATAATAAGTGCGTAGTGTATAAAACAACTTCAAATCATAAGTATCAATCATAGGCGGCATGAGCGCCCCATCCCACTATGTCACCATATATAGGTTTACAAATAAAACCGCAAAGTCACGTATTTGGAAATTGGATTTCCGTCTATGAACCGAGGCAAAAGATAGTCCTCAACTGATTCGAGACTGTCTAGCCCGAGCCTCAGGACCCAGACTCAGGTGGGCCCTTGGATCCTCAGGGCCAGTCCACCGATGTGGATTAAACTTAAACCCTGAACATGCATTTCCCCGCCCTATGGGGCGTAAACGAGCCAACTAAATGACTCCATCGGTTCGAGAACGATCGATCAATCCGAGGCGCCTCGCAACAGCAACAACCACATAAGTCAAACTCGTCAGGGCGTGTAAAACCACTGACGCCACTTCTAGCTAAAAAGAAACGCATGCCCTCCCTGACGTCCTCTCCCGTTTTTGGTTCATACCGGGTGTGAAACACGCGAAGTAAACGTTACACAAAGCTACGCCACAAAGGCCTTGCTTTGATCATCACCACAAGACTTTGCTTTTCAACAGAAGCCTCGATCAATTGCCACTTAGGCATGCCACACAGGCAATTCACTCCATGCGTTTGATATCCATCAATATATAACCCCTGAGCTCGTACGTCTCAGAGAAGGGCGTTAAGCAAGAGAATAAATTCTCCGCCGCCAAACAGATATATATTTAATAGAGATCAATCACACAGACTAAAATCCAATGTCAGACACACAGTCCATTTACAAGTCCGTTCTGGGTCTGAACGAAACCGAAGGCACCTAGTACCCCGCATATCCATCGATCTCCAAGTACGTCTGGACGATCACAAACTGTTTCCATCTTCTTGGGTGTACAGCCCAATCAAGATCATCAGTAATCACCCAAACGACGTGAAGACTTCCGGTCTTCGACCATCGTCTTCATCTTCGACTTATCGTCGTATCAGTTATTCAGAATGGGATAAACCCGGTCTTTCCGAATAATTCGCGTATATTTTAAATAAGTGTTACACAAACACAACATACGCCTCATTCCAATTCATCAGTCACTAACCATAAATTAATCAAGAGAATAATTCCCCAAATATTAACCCCGAAGGCCGAAACCAACATCAGATCAATATCCAGAAAACCATCCTGCTTAGCTAACCGATAGTTAGTTTCTGATTTCACATTCATAGGGAAAGGTTCCCATTAATTTTATCCAAGATAAATTCCTGGAATTTATTCTTTATTCTATTTTTGAATCTCAATTCAAACTAGTCGGGATTAGCGAACCTTACCGAAGTAATCATTTATTTCAATTTCCCCATCCCAACCTATTCATCCCATGAAGTAAAACTGGTAATACTTCATATCTAACACCACAGTGTTATCGGTAAATTCAATTACCATTTCACGTTCAAATCTAATTAAAGATTTAACTATCGCCTGGAGCAAAACTGGTGATACTCCATTTCGATTATTTCAATCTAATTAAAGATTCATTAAAACTCCACTTAGTTTTAATCTTTGACTGGGTTAAAGAATCAGTGTCATTTAAAAACACGGTTCACGATAAACCCAAAATCACATTCATTAATCATCGGGTTAAAGAACGAGTGTTATTTAAAACACTGCCCACGATAAACCCAAAAATCAATATCGATTCAATTCCAATTAAATGTTATTTAATTGGTACACTTCATTAAATCTAAATAAAAAGATTTAATCTTTTCTCAACTGGGTTCAAGAACAGTGTTAGTGAAGACACCATTCACGACAAACCCAAATCACATTTGATATTCAATATAAGGCTCTGAATAGAAAATATATCGGCTTATATTCAATATCAAATTCTACGATTAACAAATGTTATATTGGAAATAATGATATAAATATATATATCTTTCAAATTTCCATAACAACATCAGTATAATCACGAATTCCAACATCGAAATATTCCGAAGACAATTTCGATTCAAATCCACTCCAATGCAATCATTGGAAATTCTGGTTATTTTTAAAACCCTTTTCAAATTCAATTTATTTATTTAAAAATAAATAGAATTATATTTCTAGTTCAAAACTAGTTCATTTCGATAAAAATCTATTTTTATCCTTTCAAATATGGAGTTTTTCATCCCAATTCTTTCTAAATCATTTCTTATGATTTTACACAAATTATTACTATTTTTAATAATTTTATCAAGGCCCGTACAGTCGATTTCCAACAACGGCCATCGAACTGCACTTACAGCGACCTTTTTTGAATTTGATTTGGACGTATCTCCAAATCCAACCGTTAGATTTTGAATTTCTAATATTCGTTAGAAAGCTCTTTTCGATACGAACCCAACGGTTCCGGTTTTAGGAGAATCCGACGGTCGGATCTCCCGTAATGTCCGTTTGAAATAAATGGTCGAAATTCACGAACTGCCGCGGCGCGACGCGTTCTATTCAGGCCATTATATTATATATATAATATATATATAATATATACTTCGTCGATTTATATTTAAAACGAATTATATAAATAGTTTTAAATTCGTTTCAAAAGCAATTTCAACTTCCTTTTCAATTCAAATCAAAATTGAATTCTTCTTTATAAATTCGTTTTAAAATTCATTCCTATTCAATTCAAATTTCAATTCAATTTGAATTCATTTCAATTCGTTTTCAATTCAATTCGAATTCGTTACAATTCAATTCATTTCGAAGTTGTTTTCAATTCAATTCATTTCGAAGTCGTTTTCAATTCAATTCATTTCGAAATGGTTTTCAATTCATTTCATTTCGAAATATTTCAATTCAATTCATTTCGAAATCGTTTTCAATTCGATTCATTTCGAAATCGTTTTCAATTCGATTCATTTCGAAATCGTTTTCAATTCGATTCATTTCGAAATCGTTTTCAATTCGATTCATCTCGAAATCGTTTTCAATTCGATTCATCTCGAAATCGTTTTCAATTCGATTCATCTCGAAATCGTTTTCAATTCGATTCATCTCGAAATCGTTTTCAATTCGATTCATTTCGATTCATTTCGAAATCGTTTTCAATTCGATTCATTTCGAAATCGTTTTCAATTCGATTCATTTCGAAATCGTTTTCAATTCGATTCATTTCGAAATCGTTTTCAATTCGATTCATTTCGAAATCGTTTTCAATTCAATTCATTTCGAAATCGTTTTCAATTCAATTCATTTCGAAATCGTTTTCAATTCAATTCATTTCGAAATCGTTTTCAATTTAATTCGAAATGAATAAAATCGATATAAATATCGTTCACGTCAAAATGGCCTCAATCTAATCAACACGGCTTCATAAATTTCTATTTTCAAATATTCTATTTCAAATATTTCTTTTTCAAAATAGTTGTTATTATCAAAATATTTCGTTCAACACATGACCAATCTCAATGGATGAGTACCGTCAACACATGAACTTTTATTTTATATTCTTTATTTTTCAAATAGGAATGAGGCCCAATCAATTACCATATAAAGTTAATTATATGGATTTTCATACAACCCATGTATATAATAGCATTGAAAAATAATCAACCATCAACCAAAGTGCACTACACTGTATAAGCATCAAATATAGATATCTAACGCTTATAACAGTCTGTCAATCAATCGATCGACATATTTAATCAATCAGGATGAGTGAACTTCATATTTCATCCCAACACCCGTGTGGGGTTTCAAACAATCAAACAAATATTTTATTTGTGCAGTTGGGCGATGTGTAAAATTTATCGACCCAATCAATGTCCTTCAAATAAGTGTACATAAACAAACCGTCTGGTTTGTAAATGAATATTTATTTATTCACTTTCACTATATTCATATTCACGTTAAAAATTATATTTTTAACGATAAAACATTTTATTCCAACATATGAATTTCTATTATTCATTTACACAATAAAATGATAATTTTATTTTCTAACATATTTTAGAAAATTTCGGCGGCATAACGGCACGATACTAGAAACGGGACGAGGCCTAGCCTAATCCCCGGTCTAGTGAAGGCCCACGCCATTCACACATCAATCAAATCACCAAACAACCAAATTCAAATCAAATCATATAACTAATCTATGCAACCAAACAAACAATTCCATGGTTTGTGGACGATTGTGTCGGGTGCTACT
The DNA here is from genome assembly GCA_030737875.1 of Allium sativum. Lineage (NCBI taxonomy): Eukaryota > Viridiplantae > Streptophyta > Magnoliopsida > Asparagales > Amaryllidaceae > Allium > Allium sativum. Next base: position 446,658,794 of record CM060921.1, read on the forward strand.
AAGCACCGTCTGCATCCTAGTATATATATATAACTAGAAAAGAAATTTAGAGTGAGAGATTCTCACATATAGCTATCCTAGCTCCACGGCACTTGTAAAGACCCGCAACCTCCCCGTAAAGGAAAGCGTCGGATAGTTCGAGAACAAGCCACAACAGAACGCATACAGAAGAACATTTCATTGTATATTACAACAATGCATCAGAATACAAGAATATACAAAGTATAAATGAATATTACACAGAAATATCAGAGATTTAAATTGCATTTAAATACATATATAGCGGCGGAAAAATAATACAATACACAACTAGAATGAGATATACAGATACAAAGCTTTCCGGATATCGTTCCAGCTGTAAACCAGGATCCTGTGAATATAAATCTGCAAAACCAAAACTACTAGCTGCCCGTGTCAAAATAAGGGCACCCAGAGTTTAGGTTAAAACAATAAACTCCAGGTCAGTCATGTGACTGGTGTGAGAACGAAAACAGTTAATCTTTATTTTTAAAGCTAGGTAAATCAAGGGACCACGCCGTATAACACGGAACGGGTTTCCTCCCAAGAATACCGGTGCATAAAACAAACAACGCAATGCTAAATAAAGAGAAATGAAGCTGTTATAAGACCCAGGTCCTATCACACAATGCAACGCAAGCCGGGGGATAGGGTTTTCCCTTATAACAGCCAAAGAATGCTTGATACGTTTAAAACAAATCATTTGATACTATTATAAGTGCATAGTGTATAAAACAACTTTGAATCATAAGTATCAATCATAGGCGGCATGGGTACCATATATCATGTCGCCATATATAGGTTTACAAATAAAACCGCAAAGTCACGTATTTGGAAATTGGATTTCCATCTATGAACCGAGGCAAAAGATAGTCCTCAACCGATTCGAGACGCTCTAGCCCGTGTCTCAGGATCAGAGCTCGAGTGACCCTTGGATCGTCAGGGCCGGTCCACCGATGTGGATTAAAATGCCTGAACACTGCGTTTCCCCACCCTTTGGGGTGTCAATGAGCCAACAAATGACTCCATCGGTTCGAGAACGACCGATCAATCCGAGGCGCCTCGCAACAGCAACAACCACATAAGTCAAACTCGTCAGGGCGTGTAAAACCACTGACGCCACTTTTTAGCTAGAAGGAAACGCATGCCCTCCCTGAGGTCCGTCTCCCGTTTTTGGTTCATACCTGGTGTGAAACACGCGAGGTAAACGTTACACAAAGCTACGCCACAAAGGCCGTGCTTTGATCATCAACCACAAGACTTTGCTTTTCAACAGAAGCCTTGATCATTTGCATCTTAGCATGCCACACAGGCAAACCATCCTATGCAACCGATATCAGTCACACAGAATGAAATCCGATGTCAGACACACAGTCCATTTACAAGTCCGTTCTGGGTCTGAACGAAACCGGAAGCACCTAGTACCCCGCATATCCATCGATCTCCAAGTACGTCTGGACGATCACTAACTGTTTCCATCTTCTTGGGTGTACAGCCCAATCAAGATCATCAGTTATCACCCAAACGACGTGAAGACCTCCGGTCTTCGACCACCGTCTTCATCTTCGACTTATCGTCGTATCAGTTATTCAGAATGGGATAAACCCGGTCTTTCCGAATAACTCGCGTATATATTATAAAAGTGTTACACAAACACAACATACGCCTCATTCCAATTCATTAGTCACTAACCGTAAATTAATCAAGAGAATAATTCCCCAAATATTAACCCCGAAGGCCGAAACCAACATCAGATCAATATCCAGAAAACCATTCTACTTAGCTAACCGACAGTTAGTTTCTAATTTCACATTCATAGGGAAAGGTTCCCATTAATTTTATCAAAGATAAATTCTTGAATTTATTCTTTAATCAACTTTTGAATATCAATTCAAACTAGTCGGGATTAGCGAACCTTACCGAAGTAATCACTTGTTTTAATTTCCCAACCCCAACCTATTCATCCCATGAAGTAAAACTAGTTATACTTCATATCTAACACCACGGTGTTATTGGTAAATTCAATTACCATTTCACGTTCAAATCTAATTAAAGATTTAACTATCGCCTGGAGCAAAACTGGTGATACTCCATTTCGATTATTTCAATCCAATTAAAGATTCATTAAAACTCCACTTAGTTTTAATCGTTAACTGGGTTAAAGAATCAGTGTCATTTAAAACACGGTTCACGATAAACCCAAAATCACCTTCCATTAATTATCGGGTTAAAGAACAAGTGTTATTTAAAACACTGTTCACGATAAACCCAAAAATCAATACCAATTCAATTCCAATTAAATATTATTTAATTGGTACCCTTCATTAAATCTAAATAAAAAGATTTAATCTTTTCTCAACTGGGTTCAAGAACAGTGTTAGTGAAGACACTATTCACGACAAACCCAAATCATATTTGATATTCAATACAAGGCCCTGAATAGAAAATATCCCGGCTTATATTCAATTTCAAATTCTACGACCAACAAATATCGTATTGGAAATAACGATACATATATCTATCTTTCAAATTTCCATAACAACATCTGTATAGTCACGAAATCCAACATCGAAATATTCTGAAGACAATTTCGATTCAAATCCATTCCAATGCAATCATTGGATATTCTGGTTATTTTCAAAACCATTTCAAATCCAATTTATTTATTTAAGAATAAATAGAATTATATTTCTAGTTCAAAACTAGTCCATTTCGATAAAAATCTATTTTTATCTTTTCAAATATGAAGTTTTTCATCCCAATTCTTTCTAAATCATTTCTTATGATTTTACATAAATTATTACTATTTTTAATAATTTTATCAAGGCCCGTACAGTCGATTTCCATCAATGGCCATCGAACTGCACTTACAGCGACCTTTTTCGAATTTGATTTGGACATAATTCCAAATCCAACCGTTAGATTTCTAATTTCTAGTATTCGTTAGAAAGCTCTTTTCGATACGAACCCAACGGTTCCGGTTTTAGGAGAATCCGACGGTCGGATCTCCCGTAATGTCCGTTTGAAATCAATGGTCGAAATTCGCGAACTACCGCGGCGCGGCGCGTTCTATTCAGGCCATTATATTATATATATAATATATATAATATATATTTCGTCGATTTCTATTTAAAACGAATTATATAAATAGTTTTGAATTCGTTTCAAAATCTATTTCAACTTCCATTTCAATTCAAAGCAAAATTGAATTCTTCTTTATAGATTCGTTTCAAAATTCATTTCTATTCAATTCAAATTTCAATTCAATTTGAATTCGTTTTCAATTCACTTTCAATTCAATTCGAATTCGTTTTCAATTCAATTCATTTCGAAATCGTTTTCAATTCAATTCATTTCGAAATCGTTTTCAATTCAATTCATTTCGAAATCGTTTTCAATTCAATTCATTTCGAAATCGATTTCAAAATTACTTTTTAATATTCATCTTAAAATGAATAAAATCGATATAAATATCGTTTACGTCAAAATGGCGTCAATCTAATCAACACGGCTTCATAAATTTCTATTTTCAAATATTCTATTTCAAATATTTCTTTTTCAAAATAGTTGTTATTATCTAAATATTTCGTTCAACACATGACCAATCTCAATGAATGAGTACTGTCAACACATGAACTTTTATTTTATAATATTCTTTATTTTTCAAATTAGAATGAGGCCCAATCAATTACCATATAAAGTTAATTATATGGATTTTCATGCATTACACACATATAATAGCATTGAAAAATAATCAACCATCAACCAAAGTGCACTACACTGTATAAGCATCAAATATAGATATTCAACGCTTATAACAGCCTATCAATCAATCGATCGACATATTTAATCAATCAGGATGAGTGAACTTCAAATTTCATCCCAACACCCGTGTGGGGTTTCGAACAATCAAACACAGGTTTTATTTGTGCAGTTGGGCGATGTGTAAAATTTATCGTCCCAATCAATGTCATTCAAATAGGTGTACATAAACAAACCGTCCGGTTTGTAAATGAATATTTTATTCTATTCACTTCACGTTAAAAATTATATTTTTAACGATAAAACATTTTATTCCAACATATGAATTTCTATTATTCATTTACACAATAAAATGATATTTTTATTTTCTAACATATTTTAGAAAATTTCGGCGGCATAACGGCACGATATTAGAAACGGGACAAGGCCTAGCCTTATCCCCGGTCTAGTGAAGGCCCACGCCATTCACTCATCAATCAAATCAATTTCATTTTGCAAACCACAAAATTTGGAGTAAGAGTCTAACCTAGCCTTACTCCTTCGCCTTATAACGGCGCACGTCTAATCCTAACCAATTTATCGATTCGATTTTTCACACCACAAACCACATTCAAACCAATATCGCAATCAATCACCAAACAGTCAAACAAACAAGTCCATGGTCTGTGGACGATTGTGTCGGGTGCTACTAAGCACCGTCTGCATCCTAGTATATATATAACTAGAAAAAGAAATTGAAAGGTGAGAAGTTCTCACCAATAGCTATCCAATACCAAGACTCTTCTTAATAGAAATCTTCGCCTTTTGTCGCTTTCGCCCGTATTCTCTACACATGTAAAAATCGAGTTTTTACTATGCTACTCAATATATAAAAATATGATTTTTCTTTGACTTTCAATATTTAAAAATATGATTTTTTTACTTTCAACATATAAAAATATGATTTTTACTTACTTCGCTACAAATCTGATCTTTATTTCAAAATCAGTTTTTATTTTTATAAAATTCAGTTTTTATCTCTTTTAAAAATTCTGTTTTAAAATCTTTGAAATCAGTTTTAACTTTTAATAAAAATGCAGTTTTTATACTTTTTTAAAAACAAAACAGATTTTATTTTAAAAAATGCAGCTTTTATTTTTTTATTTCAAAAACAGGTTTTTATACTTTTTTAAAATTCAGTTTTATAACTTTAAGAAAATTCAGTTTTATTCTTTAAGAAAATGCAGTTTTTATTCTTTAAGAAAATTCAGTTTTAAAACTAGAAAAAAAAACAGTTTTCAAATCTTTAAAAAAAAAATACAGTAATTAATTTTAAATCGGTTTATAAATCAGTTTTATAAAAAATAATAAAAAAAAAAATAAATTAACTTAAATCTTACCGAGGTATGCGAAGTGGAGGGAGGAAAAAGAGGCGTCGGCAGCTCAGGCGGCAAGGCGGCGCTTCAGGGGGGGGCTGCTTCGTCGTCTTCGATCGACGGAGGGGGGAAGCGGCTTGGGTCTGGTGGCGTCGCGATCTGGGAAGGAGGTGGAGGCGGACGGAGGAGGGCGGCGTTCGCTCTAGGGGGGGGGGGGGGCGGCTGCTCGATACTTAGGTTTTTTTTTTCTTTTTCTGTTTAGAATTAAAACGAACGGGGGGGGGGGGGGCAAGCAGAAGATAAGAGGGAGGGAGGGAATAAAAATTATTTTATTATTTAATTTCGCAAAAGGTTGACTTTTACATATGCCCTCGAAACGAGGCCCACCGCCTGTCGTCCATAGCGTTTTACCCCCATTCCGAACACAATGGGATATGTATCGCAAGCTGATTTGATCGTTACAATCAGTTTCCTTTTGAATTTTCATTTAAATCACTATATTGAATTTTAAACGTACATTTCAAATTACCGGGGTCACATACTAACTAGAAAAATTCCAGAAAAATATTTTCTAGCTTCGTATTGACGATACGGTCCTAACAAAACTAGTTTCGTCAAATTCTGAGACCGTTTGAAAAATGGCCAATTTCCAGTCGATTAAAATCAACTGAAACTGGTCAAACGCGTTTTCCTTTGCCACGCTCACATATTGATTCGAAAAATTATGAAATTTGAAATCTAACAATAGTTTGACATCCCGGACCCAACAAAAGTGGTTTCGTCGAATTCCGAGGTCATTTGCAAAATGTCCATTTTTAAGGGCCTGAATTCCATAGCGACTATTCAGAATTTTCAACTGGACATATCTTTTGATTCCCGATATGAAATCTTGATTTTTCGGATTCGTTGGAAAGATATTCACTATTAGATTCCATTATTTTTGGTTTCACTAAAATCCGGATTGTTTTGCACCCGGTACATTCAATTGAAGTTTGAAATCGAATTATCGAACTACCGCGCCATTTTCAATTCTATTTATAATTATATATAAATATTATATATTCTAACGACGACGTATATAATATATACGTTCTAATTATATTCAAAATAAATTTCTCGTCGATATTATTTAAAATAATCTATTTTAAATAATCAAAATTCGCTAAAATCGCCAAAATAAAAATTTTAAACTGGCCCAGATTTTCGGGTTGTTACAATCTCCCCCACTTAAAACTTTTCGTCCCCGAAAAGGAACAAAGTCGAAAGTGGTTTGATCATTCAACTCTACGTTCGATCAGACTTCCATTCTCCAACTTTTTAGTTTCTGAGAATTTTCAAAATTTCAAAAATTTGGCTAACTCCCTAAATTTTCGAAAAATTTCGCCATAACCTCCCCTGCACCGGGAGCATCGGGGAATTTCAAATAGCTTCCCCGGTCCTTCAGATCTCAAAAAGAAAAAGAAAAAGCCAAGCGGCTAGCCAATAGGCTCATAAAATCATCATCACCCAAACAAAACAGTAAATTATGTAGTAAACATGTACCTATTTGTCGGGCAAACAAATTTTATTCTTCGGCTCTAGCCTCTTTGCTATGACCTGTTCAATGTAAGCATATGTATATGCAAGCAAATGCGACCAATTCTCAATACAATTCAATGATTCAATTAGGCTAAATGGCTAAAAATTAGCAAACAACTAAACAAACAACACAAACATCAATCAATTAGTGAATTAGAGTTTCAAATTCATAACTTTGATATATAGTCAAAATCAGATTTTTGATGCCAAATCACAACAATAGGCCCTATCTAATTTTGGTTCTCACACCAGTCAATAGGAAATATATAGAAATCTCACTTTCGTCACTCGAAAATAAATACTGGCGACAGTGCCCCATCACCAGAATTACTCCCGGGCACTAGAGGGATTCTATATCTACCCAATATATTAAAACTTCGAATACACGTTTGCAAGACATATATGCAAAATCTTTATATATCGGATTGTCCTAATCAATATAAAATAAATAATCAAATACGAATAATTGATTTAAATTTTCAAAACGAAATTTGTTTTCATTTGAAAAATATACTCTTCACACTCGTTCTAGGATACTACTGATCCTATCTCTAACGAGTCATTCTAATTGGATATTGCTAATCCAATATCTGATGAATTCTTTCGTAAGGTTCTAATGTGTCTTGTTCTCTAGCTTTGTAAACCAAAGCTCTGATACCACGTGTAAAGACCCGCAACCTCCCCGTAAAGGAAAGCGTCGGATAGTTCGAGAACAAGCCACAACAGAACGCATACAGAAGAACATTTCATTGTATATTACAACAATGCATCAGAATACAAGAATATACAAAGTATAAATGAATATTACACAGAAATATCAGAGATTTAAATTGCATTTAAATACATATATAGCAGCGGAAAAATAATACAATACACAACTAGAACGAGATATACGGATACAAAGCTTTCCGGATATCGTTCCAGCTGTAAACCAGGATCCTGTGAATATAAATCTGCAAAACCAAAACTACTAGCTGCCCGTGTCAAAATAAGGGCACCCAGAGTTTAGGTTAAAACAATAAACTCCAGGTCAGTCATGTGACTGGTGTGAGAACGAAAACAGTTAATCTTTATTTTTAAAGCTAGGTAAATCAAGGGACCACGCCGTATAACACGGAACGGGTTTCCTCCCAAGAATACCGGTGCATAAAACAAACAGCGCAATGCTAAATAAAGAAAAATGAAGCTGTTATAAGACACAGGTCCTATCACACAATGCAACGCAAGCCGGGGGATAGGGTTTTCCCTTATAACAGCCAAAGAATGCTTGATACGTTTAAAACAAATCATTTGATACTATTATAAGTGCATAGTGTATAAAACAACTTTGAATCATAAGTATCAATCATAGGCGGCATGGGTACCATATATCATGTCATCATATATAGGTTTACAAATAAAACCGCAAAGTCACGTATTTGGAAATTGGATTTCCATCTATGAACCGAGGCAAAAGATAGTCCTCAACCGATTCGAGACGCTCTAGCCCGTGTCTCAGGATCAGAGCTCGAGTGACCCTTGGATCGTCAGGGCCGGTCCACCGATGTGGATTAAAATGCCTGAACACTGCGTTTCCCCACCCTTTGGGGTGTCAATGAGCCAACAAATGACTCCATCGGTTCGAGAACGACCGATCAATCCGAGGCGCCTCGCAACAGCAACAACCACATAAGTCAAACTCGTCAGGGCGTGTAAAACCACTGACGCCACTTTTTAGCTAGAAGGAAACGCATGCCCTCCCTGAGGTCCGTCTCCCGTTTTTGGTTCATACCTGGTGTGAAACACGCGAGGTAAACGTTACACAAAGCTACGCCACAAAGGCCGTGCTTTGATCATCAACCACAAGACTTTGCTTTTCAACAGAAGCCTTGATCATTTGCATCTTAGCATGCCACACAGGCAAACCATCCTATGCAACCGATATCAGTCACACATAATGAAATCCGATGTCAGACACACAGTCCATTTACAAGTCCGTTCTGGGTCTGAACGAAACCGGAAGCACCTAGTACCCCGCATATCCATCGATCTCCAAGTACGTCTGGACGATCACTAACTGTTTCCATCTTCTTGGGTGTACAGCCCAATCAAGATCATCAGTTATCACCCAAACGACGTGAAGACCTCCGGTCTTCGACCACCGTCTTCATCTTCGACTTATCGTCGTATCAGTTATTCAGAATGGGATAAACCCGGTCTTTCCGAATAACTCGCGTATATATTATAAAAGTGTTACACAAACACAACATACGCCTCATTCCAATTCATTAGTCACTAACCGTAAATTAATCAAGAGAATAATTCCCCAAATATTAACCCCGAAGGCCGAAACCAACATCAGATCAATATCCAGAAAACCATTCTACTTAGCTAACCGACAGTTAGTTTCTAATTTCACATTCATAGGGAAAGGTTCCCATTAATTTTATCAAAGATAAATTCTTGAATTTATTCTTTAATCAACTTTTGAATATCAATTCAAACTAGTCGGGATTAGCGAACCTTACCGAAGTAATCACTTGTTTTAATTTCCCAACCCCAACCTATTCATCCCATGAAGTAAAACTAGTTATACTTCATATCTAACACCACGGTGTTATTGGTAAATTCAATTACCATTTCACGTTCAAATCTAATTAAAGATTTAACTATCGCCTGGAGCAAAACTGGTGATACTCCATTTCGATTATTTCAATCCAATTAAAGATTCATTAAAACTCCACTTAGTTTTAATCGTTAACTGGGTTAAAGAATCAGTGTCATTTAAAACACGGTTCACGATAAACCCAAAATCACCTTCCATTAATTATCGGGTTAAAGAACAAGTGTTATTTAAAACACTGTTCACGATAAACCCAAAAATCAATACCAATTCAATTCCAATTAAATATTATTTAATTGGTACCCTTCATTAAATCTAAATAAAAAGATTTAATCTTTTCTCAACTGGGTTCAAGAACAGTGTTAGTGAAGACACTATTCACGACAAACCCAAATCATATTTGATATTCAATACAAGGCCCTGAATAGAAAATATCCCGCCTTATATTCAATTTCAAATTCTACGACCAACAAATATCGTATTGGAAATAACGATACATATATCTATCTTTCAAATTTCCATAACAACATCTGTATAGTCACGAAATCCAACATCGAAATATTCCGAAGACAATTTCGATTCAAATCCATTCCAATGCAATCATTGGATATTCTGGTTATTTTCAAAACCATTTCAAATCCAATTTATTTATTTAAGAATAAATAGAATTATATTTCTAGTTCAAAACTAGTCCATTTCGATAAAAATCTATTTTTATCTTTTCAAATATGGAGTTTTTCATCCCAATTCTTTCTAAATCATTTCTTATGATTTTACATAAATTATTACTATTTTTAATAATTTTATCAAGGCCCGTACAGTCGATTTCCATCAATGGCCATCGAACTGCACTTACAGCGACCTTTTTCGAATTTGATTTGGACATAATTCCAAATCCAACCGTTAGATTTCTAATTTCTAGTATTCGTTAGAAAGCTCTTTTCGATACGAACCCAACGGTTCCGGTTTTAGGAGAATCCGACGGTCGGATCTCCCGTAATGTCCGTTTGAAATCAATGGTCGAAATTCGCGAACTGCCGCGGCGCGGCGCGTTCTATTCAGGCCATTATATTATATATATAATATATATAATATATATTTCGTCGATTTCTATTTAAAACGAATTATATAAATAGTTTTGAATTCGTTTCAAAATCTATTTCAACTTCCATTTCAATTCAAAGCAAAATTGAATTCTTCTTTATAGATTCGTTTCAAAATTCATTTCTATTCAATTCAAATTTCAATTCAATTTGAATTCGTTTTCAATTCACTTTCAATTCAATTCGAATTCGTTTTCAATTCAGTTCATTTCGAAATCGTTTTCAATTCAATTCATTTCGAAATCGTTTTCAATTCAATTCATTTCGAAATCGTTTTCAATTCAATTCATTTCGAAATCGATTTCAAAATTACTTTTTAATATTCATCTTAAAATGAATAAAATCGATATAAATATCGTTTACGTCAAAATGGCGTCAATCTAATCAACACGGCTTCATAAATTTCTATTTTCAAATATTCTATTTCAAATATTTCTTTTTCAAAATAGTTGTTATTATCTAAATATTTCGTTCAACACATGACCAATCTCAATGAATGAGTACTGTCAACACATGAACTTTTATTTTATAATATTCTTTATTTTTCAAATTAGAATGAGGCCCAATCAATTACCATATAAAGTTAATTATATGGATTTTCATGCATTACACACATATAATAGCATTGAAAAATAATCAACCATCAACCAAAGTGCACTACACTGTATAAGCATCAAATATAGATATTCAACGCTTATAACAGCCTGTCAATCAATCGATCGACATATTTAATCAATCAGGATGAGTGAACTTCAAATTTCATCCCAACACCCGTGTGGGGTTTCGAACAATCAAACACAGGTTTTATTTGTGCAGTTGGGCGGTGTGTAAAATTTATCGTCCCAATCAATGTCATTCAAATAGGTGTACATAAACAAACCGTCCGGTTTGTAAATGAATATTTTATTCTATTCACTTCACGTTAAAAATTATATTTTTAACGATAAAACATTTTATTCCAACATATGAATTTCTATTATTCATTTACACAATAAAATGATATTTTTATTTTCTAACATATTTTAGAAAATTTCGGCGGCATAACGGCACGATACTAGAAACGGGACAAGGCCTAGCCTTATCCCCGGTCTAGTGAAGGCCCACGCCATTCACTCATCAATCAAATCAATTTCATTTTGCAAACCACAAAATTTGGAGTAAGAGTCTAACCTAGCCTTACTCCTTCGCCTTATAACGGCGCACGTCTAATCCTAACCAATTTATCGATTCGATTTTTCACACCACAAACCACATTCAAACCAATATCGCAATCAATCACCAAACAGTCAAACAAACAAGTCCATGGTCTGTGGACGATTGTGTCGGGTGCTACTAAGCACCGTCTGCATCCTAGTATATATATAACTAGAAAAAGAAATTGAAAGGTGAGAAGTTCTCACCAATAGCTATCCAATACCAAGACTCTTCTTAATAGAAATCTTCGCCTTTTGTCGCTTTCGCCCGTATTCTCTACACATGTAAAAATCGAGTTTTTACTATGCTACTCAATATATAAAAATATGATTTTTCTTTGACTTTCAATATTTAAAAATATGATTTTTTTACTTTCAACATATAAAAATATGATTTTTACTTACTTCGCTACAAATCTGATCTTTATTTCAAAATCAGTTTTTATTTTTATAAAATTCAGTTTTTATCTCTTTTAAAAATTCTGTTTTAAAATCTTTGAAATCAGTTTTAACTTTTAATAAAAATGCAGTTTTTATACTTTTTTAAAAACAAAACAGATTTTATTTTAAAAAATGCAGCTTTTATTTTTTTATTTCAAAAACAGGTTTTTATACTTTTTTAAAATTCAGTTTTATAACTTTAAGAAAATTCAGTTTTATTCTTTAAGAAAATGCAGTTTTTATTCTTTAAGAAAATTCAGTTTTAAAACTAGAAAAAAAACAGTTTTCAAATCTTAAAAAAATAATAATACAGTAATTAATTTTAAATCGGTTTATAAATCAGTTTTATAAAAAAAAAATTAAAAAAAATTAAATTAACTTAAATCTTACCGAGGTATGCGAAGTGGAGGGAGGAAAAAGAGGCGTCGGCAGCTCAGGCGGCAAGGCGGCGCTTCAGGGGGGGGGGGCTGCTTCGTCGTCTTCGATCGACGGAGGGGGGAAGCGGCTTGGGTCTGGTGGCGTCGCGATCTGGGAAGGAGGTGGAGGCGGACGGAGGAGGGCGGCGTTCGCTCTGGGGGGGGGGGGCGGCTGCTCGATACTTAGGGTTTTTTTTCTTTTTTTTCTTTTTCTGTTTAGAATTAAAACGAACGGGGGGGGGGGGGGGCAAGCAGAAGATAAGAGGGAGGGAGGGAATAAAAATTATTTTATTATTTTATTATTTAATTTCGCAAAAGGTTGACTTTTACATATGCCCTCGAAACGAGGCCCACCGCCTGTCGTCCATAGCGTTTTACCCCCATTCCGAACACAATGGGATATGTATCGCAAGCTGATTTGATCGTTACAATCAGTTTCCTTTTGAATTTTCATTTAAATCACTATATTGAATTTTAAACGTACATTTCAAATTACCGGGGTCACATACTAACTAGAAAAATTCCAGAAAAATATTTTCTAGCTTCGTATTGACGATACGGTCCTAACAAAACTAGTTTCGTCAAATTCTGAGACCGTTTGAAAAATGGCCAATTTCCAGTCGATTAAAATCAACTGAAACTGGTCAAACGCGTTTTCCTTTGCCACGCTCACATATTGATTCGAAAAATTATGAAATTTGAAATCTAACAATAGTTTGACATCCCGGACCCAACAAAAGTGGTTTCGTCGAATTCCGAGGTCATTTGCAAAATGTCCATTTTTAAGGGCCTGAATTCCATAGCGACTATTCAGAATTTTCAACTGGACATATCTTTTGATTCCCGATATGAAATCTTGATTTTTCGGATTCGTTGGAAAGATATTCACTATTAGATTCCATTATTTTTGGTTTCACTAAAATCCGGATTGTTTTGCACCCGGTACATTCAATTGAAGTTTGAAATCGAATTATCGAACTACCGCGCCATTTTCAATTCTATTTATAATTATATATAAATATTATATATTCTAACGACGACGTATATAATATATACGTTCTAATTATATTCAAAATAAATTTCTCGTCGATATTATTTAAAATAATCTATTTTAAATAATCAAAATTCGCTAAAATCGCCAAAATAAAAATTTTAAACTGGCCCAGATTTTCGGGTTGTTACAGCACTTCTAATGCAGGAAATCTTCGCCAACCCGCCTTCGTTGTCCGCTTTCACTACATATGTAAAAATCAAATTTTTACTTCGCTATTCAATATATAAAAATCAAATTTTTTACTTTGCTTCTCAATATATAAAAATCGAATTTTTACTTTGCTTCTCAATATATAAAAATCGAATTTTTATTTCGAAGTTCAATAGATAAAAATCATATTTTTATTTCTAAGTTCAATAGATAAAAATCATATTTTTATTTCTAAGTTCAATAGATATAAATCATATTTTTATTTCTAAGTTCAATAGATAAAAATCATATTTTTATTTCTAAGTTCAATAGATAAAAATCATATTTTTATTTCTAAGTTCAATAGATAAAAATCATATTTTTATTTCTAAGTTCAATAGATAAAAATCATATTTTTATTTCTTCTACCCAATAAAAATTCCGCCTTTTCTATTTTTAAAATATGATCTTTCCTATTCTAAAAACCCGATCTTTTCAATTTTAAAGTTCAAACCCTTCTCTTTTTAAAGCTTAAATCTTTTTCTATTTTAAAGTTTAAATCTTTTGCTATTTAAAATCTAAAAATAAAACCGGTTTTTAAAACCCTTTCAAAATCAGTTTTCGAATGCTCTTTCCTTTCTTTTCTTTTTTTCTTTTAGAAATTCGGTTTTAAAATCCTAAAAAAAAAATCAGTTTCCTTTTTATTTATATAAAATAAAAATAAAATAAATAAGTTAAAAAAACTTACAGGGGGGGGGCTATCAGGCCGGCGTCGGAGGTGGGGAGTGGCTCAGGCGCGGTGGCATGCAGGCGGCGGCGGTCTCGAATCTTGGGGGGGGGGGGTCTCGTCGTCGTCGAGGAGGGCAGGGGGTGGGGGTTTGCAGTGGTTGCCCGTCGGAGCGGGGCTGGACGGCGGTCTGGGGAACGATGGCGGCGGAGTTGAGCTCCTCCAGTCGGAGGCGCTTCCTCCGATCTCTTCTTTTTTTTTCTTTTTGTTTTCTTTCCATTCGATCGAATAAGTAAACGGGGGGGGGGGGGGGGTCCAGAAGATAAAGGGAATTTTTTTTTAATTATTTAATTATTTTATTTGGCAAAAAAAATTGACTTTCACATACGACCTCGAAACGAGGCCCACCGCCTGTCGCCCATATCGTTTTACCCCCATTCCGAACACAATGGGATATGTATCGCAAGCTGATTTGACCATTTGAATCAGTTTCCGTTTAATTTTACATTTAAATCATTATATTGAATTTTAAACGTACATTTCAAATTACCGGGATCACATACTAACCAGAAAAATTCCCGAAAAATATTTTCTAGCTTCGTATTGACGATACGGTCCTAACAAAACTAGTTTCGTCGAATTCTGAGACCGTTAGAAAAATGGCCAATTTCCAGTCGATTGAAATCAACTAAAACCGGTTAAACGCATTTTCCTTTGCCACGCTCACATATTGATTCGAAAAATTATGAAATTTGGAATCTAGCAATAACTTCACATCCCGGACCCAACAAAACTGGTTTCGTCGAAATCCGAGATCGTTTGTAAAATGTCCATTTTTAAGGGCCTGAATTCCATAGCGACTATTCAGAATTTTCAACTGGACATACCTTTTGATTCTCGCTATGAAATTTTGATTTTTCGGATTCGATAGAAAGATATTATCAATTAGATTCCATTATTTTTGGTTTCACTAAAATCCGGATTGTTTTGCACCCGGTACATTCAATTGAAGTTTGAAATCGAATTATCGAACTACCGCGCCATTTTCAATTCTATTATATAATTATATATAAATATTTATATTCTAACGACGACGCGTATAATATATACGTTCGAATTATATTCAAAATAAATTTCTCGTCGTTTTTATTTAAAATAATCCATTTTAAATAATCAAAATTCGCTAAAATAGCCAAAATAAAAATTTCAAACTGGCTCGCATTTTACGGGTTGTTACAATCTCCCCCACTTAAAACTTTTCGTCCCCGAAAAGGAACAAAGTCGAAAGTGGTTTGATTAATCAACTCTACGTTCGGTCGGGCTTCCATTCTCCAACTTTTCAGTTTCTGAGAATTTTCAAAATTTCAAAAATTTGGCTAACACCCTAAATTTTCGAAAAATTTCGCCATAACCTCCCCTGCACCGGGAGCATCGGGGAATTTCAAATAGCTTCCCCGGTCCTTCAGATCTCAAAAAGAAAAAGAAAAAGCCAAGCGGCTAGCCAATAGGCTCACAAAATCATCATCACCCAAACAAAACAGTAAATCATGTAGTAAACATGTACCTATTTGTCGGGCAAACAAATTTTATTCTTCGGCTCTAGCCTCCTTGCTATGACCTGTTCAATGATATACATGTATATGCAAGAAAATGCGACCAATTTTCAATATAGTTCAATATTTGATTCAGTTAGGCTAAAGGGACAAAATTAGCAAACAAATGAACAAACAACACAAACATCAATCAATTAGTGAATTTACGTTTCAAATTCATAACTTTGATATATATAGTCAAAAATCAGATTTTTGATGCCAAATCACAACAATAAGCCCTATCTAATTTTGGGTTCCCACACTAGTCAATAGGAAATATATAGAAATCTCACTTTCGTCACTCGAATATAAATACTGATAATGTGATCACAATTACCAGCATCATCCCCGGGCGACTAGAGTGTGATTCTATATCTATCCAGTATATTAAAATTTCGAATACACGCGGATCAGACGTATACGCAAAATCTATATATACTGGATTGTCCACATCAATATAAATAAATAACCAAATACGAATAATTGATTTAAATTTTCAAAACAAAAATTGTTTTCACTTTGAAAAATATACTCTTCACACTCGTTCTAGGATACTACTGATCCTATCTCTAACGAGTCATTCTAATTGGATATTACTAATCCAATATCTGATGAATTCTTTCGTATAGTTCTAATGTGCCTTGTTCTCTGAGCTTTGCAAACCAAAGCTCTGATACCACGTGTAAAGACCCGCAACTTCCCCGTAAAGGAAAGTGTCGGATAGTTCGAGAACAAGCCACAACAAAACTCATACAGAAGAACATTTCATTGTTATTACAACAATGCATCAGATTACAAGAATATAGAGAGTATAAATGAATATTACACAGAAATATCAGAGATTTAAATAACATTTAAATACATCGCAGCGGAAAATAATACAATACACAACTAGAAGGAGATATACGGATACAAAGCTTTCCGGATATCGTTCCAGCTGTAAACCAGGATCCTGTGAATATAAATCTGCAAAACCAAAACTACTAGCTGCCCATGTCAAAATAAGGGCACCCAGAGTTTAGGTTAAAACAATAAACTCCAGGTCAGTCATGTGACTGGTGTGAGAACTAAAACAGTTATTAATCTTTATTTTAAATCATTAGGTAAATCAAGGGACCACGCCGTATAACACGGAACGGGTTTCCTCCCAAGAATACCAGTGCATAAAACAAACAGCGCAATGCTAAATAAAGAAAAATGAAGCTGTTATAAGACCCAGGTCCTATCACACAATGCAACGCAAGCCGGGGGATAGGGTTTTCCCTTATAACAGCCAAAGAATGCTTGATACGTTTTAAAACAAATCATTTGATACTATAATAAGTGCGTAGTGTATAAAACAACTTCAAATCATAAGTATCAATCATAGGCGGCATGAGCGCCCCATCCCACTATGTCACCATATATAGGTTTACAAATAAAACCGCAAAGTCACGTATTTGGAAATTGGATTTCCGTCTATGAACCGAGGCAAAATATAGTCCTCAACTGATTCGAGACTGTCTAGCCCGAGCCTCAGGACCCAGACTCAGGTAGGCCCTTGGATCCTCAGGGCCAGTCCACCGATGTGGATTAAACTTAAACCCTGAACATGCATTTCCCCGCCCTATGGGGCATAAACGAGCCAACTAAATGACTCCATCGGTTCGAGAACGACCGATCAATCCGAGGCGCCTCGCAACAGCAACAACCACATAAGTCAAACTCGTCAGGGCGTGTAAAACCACTGACGCCACTTCTAGCTAGAAAGAAACGCATGCCCTCCCTGACGTCCTCTCCCGTTTTTGGTTCATACCGGGTGTGAAACACGCGAAGTAAACGTTACACAAAGCTACGCCACAAAGGCCTTGCTTTGATCATCACCACAAGACTTTGCTTTTCAACAGAAGCCTCGATCAATTGCCACTTAGGCATGCCACACAGGCAATTCACTCCATGCGTTTGATATCCATCAATATATAACCCCTGAGCTCGTACGTCTCAGAGAAGGGCGTTAAGCAAGAGAATAAATTCCCCGCCGCCAAACAGATATATATTTAATAGAGATCAATCACACGGACTAAAATCCAATGTCAGACACACAGTCCATTTACAAGTCCGTTCTGGGTCTGAACGAAACCGGAGGCACCTAGTACCCCGCATATCCATCGATCTCCAAGTACGTCTGGACGATCACAAACTGTTTCCATCTTCTTGGGTGTACAGCCCAATCAAGATCATCAGTAATCACCCAAACGACGTGAAGACTTCCGGTCTTCGACCATCGTCTTCATCTTCGACTTATCGTCGTATCAGTTATTCAGAATGGGATAAACCCGGTCTTTCCGAATAATTCGCGTATATTTTAAATAAGTGTTACACAAACACAACATACGCCTCATTCCAATTCATCAGTCACTAACCATAAATTAATCAAGAGAATAATTCCCCAAATATTAACCCCGAAGGCCGAAACCAACATCAGATCAATATCCAGAAAACCATCCTGCTTAGCTAACCGATAGTTAGTTTCTGATTTCACATTCATAGGGAAAGGTTCCCATTAATTTTATCCAAGATAAATTCCTTGAATTTATTCTTTATTCTATTTTTGAATCTCAATTCAAACTAGTCGGGATTAGCGAACCTTACCGAAGTAATCATTTATTTCAATTTCCCCATCCCAACCTATTCATCCCATGAAGTAAAACTGGTAATACTTCATATCTAACACCACAGTGTTATCGGTAAATTCAATTACCATTTCACGTTCAAATCTAATTAAAGATTTAACTATCGCCTGGAGCAAAACTGGTGATATTCCATTTCGATTATTTCAATCTAATTAAAGATTCATTAAAACTCCACTTAGTTTTAATCTTTGACTGGGTTAAAGAATCAGTGTCATTTAAAAACACGGTTCACGATAAACCCAAAATCACATTCATTAATCATCGGGTTAAAGAACGAGTGTTATTTAAAACACTGCCCACGATAAACCCAAAAATCAATATCGATTCAATTCCAATTAAATGTTATTTAATTGGTACACTTCATTAAATCTAAATAAAAAGATTTAATCTTTTCTCAACTGGGTTCAAGAACAGTGTTAGTGAAGACACCATTCACGACAAACCCAAATCACATTTGATATTCAATATAAGGCTCTGAATAGAAAATATATCGGCTTATATTCAATATCAAATTCTACGATTAACAAATGTTATATTGGAAATAACGATATAAATATATATATCTTTCAAATTTCCATAACAACATCCGTATAATCACGAATTCCAACATCGAAATATTCCGAAGACAATTTCGATTCAAATCCACTCCAATGCAATCATTGGAAATTCTGGTTATTTTTAAAACCCTTTTCAAATTCAATTTATTTATTTAAAAATAAATAGAATTATATTTCTAGTTCAAAACTAGTTCATTTCGATAAAAATCTATTTTTATCCTTTCAAATATGGAGTTTTTCATCCCAATTCTTTCTAAATCATTTCTTATGATTTTACACAAATTATTACTATTTTTAATAATTTTATCAAGGCCCGTACAGTCGATTTCCAACAACGGCCATCGAACTGCACTTACAACGACCTTTTTCGAATTTGATTTGGACGTATCTCCAAATCCAACCGTTAGATTTTGAATTTCTAATATTCGTTTCGATATGAACCCAACGGTTCCGGTTTTAGGAGAATCTGACGGTCGGATCTCCCGTAATGTCCGTTTGAAATAAATGGTCGAAATTCACGAACTGCCGCGGCGCGGCGCGTTCTATTCAGGCCATTATATTATATATATATAATATATACTTCGTCGATTTATATTTAAAACGAATTATATAAATAGTTTTAAATTCGTTTCAAAAGCAATTTCAACTTCCTTTTCAATTCAAATCAAAATTGAATTCTTCTTTATAAATTCGTTTTAAAATTCATTCCTATTCAATTCAAATTTCAATTCAATTTGAATTCATTTCAATTCGTTTTCAATTCAATTCGAATTCGTTTCAATTCAATTCATTTCGAAGTTGTTTTCAATTCAATTCATTTCGAAGTCGTTTTCAATTCAATTCATTTCGAAATGGTTTTCAATTCATTTCATTTCGAAATATTTCAATTCAATTCATTTCGAAATCGTTTTCAATTCAATTCATTTCGAAATCGTTTTCAATTCAATTCATCTCGAAATCGTTTTCAATTCAATTCATTTCGAAATCGTTTTCAATTCGATTCATTTCGAAATCGTTTTCAATTCGATTCATTTCGAAATCGTTTTCAATTCAATTCATTTCGAAATCGTTTTCAATTCAATTCATTTCGAAATCGTTTTCAATTCGATTCATTTCGAAATCATTTTCAATTCAATTCATTTCGAAATCGTTTTCAATTCAATTCATTTCGAAATCGTTTTCAATTCAATTCATTTCGAAATCGTTTTCAATTCAATTCATTTCGAAATCGTTTTCAATTCAATTCATTTCGAAATCGTTTTCAATTCAATTCATTTCGAAATCGTTTTCAATTCAATTCATTTCGAAATCGTTTTCAATTCGATTCATTTCGAAATCGTTTTCAATTCGATTCATATCGAAATCGTTTTCAATTCATTTCATTTCGAAATCGTTTTCAATTCGATTCATTTCGAAATCGTTTTCAATTCGATTCATTTCGAAATCGTTTTCAATTAAATTCATTTCGAAATCGTTTTCAATTTAATTCGAAATGAATAAAATCGATATAAATATCGTTCACGTCAAAATGGCCTCAATCTAATCAACACGGCTTCATAAATTTCTATTTTCAAATATTCTATTTCAAATATTTCTTTTTCAAAATAGTTGTTATTATCAAAATATTTCGTTCAACACATGACCAATCTCAATGGATGAGTACTGTCAACACATGAACTTTTATTTTATATTCTTTATTTTTCAAATTGGAATGAGGCCCAATCAATTACCATATAAAGTTAATTATATGGATTTTCATACAACCCATGTATATAATAGCATTGAAAAATAATCAACCATCAACCAAAGTGCACTACACCGTATAAGCATCAAATATAGATATCTAACGCTTATAACAGTCTGTCAATCAATCGATCGACATATTTAATCAATCAGGATGAGTGAACTTCATATTTCATCCCAACACCCGTGTGGGGTTTCAAACAATCAAACAAATATTTTATTTGTGCAGTTGGGCGATGTGTAAAATTTATCGACCCAATCAATGTCCTTCAAATAAGTGTACATAAACAAACCGTCTGGTTTGTAAATGAATATTTATTTATTCACTTTCACTATATTCATATTCACGTTAAAAATTATATTTTTAACGATAAAACATTTTATTCCAACATATGAATTTCTATTATTCATTTACACAATAAAATGATATTTTTATTTTCTAAAATATTTTAGAAAATTTCGGCGGCATAACGGCACAATACTAGAAACGGGACGAGGCCTAGCCTAATCCCCGGTCTAGTGAAGGCCCACGCCATTCACACATCAATCAAATCACCAAACAACCAAATTCAAATCAAATCATATAACTAATCTATGCAACCAAACAAACAAGTCCATGGTCTGTGGACGATTGTGTCGGGTGCTACTAAGCACCGTCTGCATCCTAGTATATATATATAACTAGAAAAGAAATTTAGAGTGAGAGATTCTCACATATAGCTATCCTAGCTCCACGGCACTTCTAATGCAGGAAATCTTCGCCAACTCGCCTTCGTTGTCCGCTTTCACTACATATGTAAAAATCGAATTTTTACTTCGCTATTCAATATATAAAAATCGAATTTTTTACTTTGCTTCTCAATATATAAAAATCGAATTTTTACTTTGCTTCTCAATATATAAAAATCGAATTTTTACTTTGCTTCTCAATATATAAAAATCGAATTTTTATTTCAAAGTTCAATAGATAAAAATCATATTTTTATTTGTAAGTTCAATTGATAAAAATCATGTTTTTATTTCTAAGTTCAATAGATAAAAATCATATTTTTATTTCTAAGTTCAATAGATAAAAATCATATTTTTATTTCTAAGTTCAATAGATAAAAATCATATTTTTATTTCTTCTACCCAATAAAAATTCCGCCTTTTCTATTTTTAAAATATGATCTTTCCTATTCTAAAAACCCGATCTTTTCAATTTTAAAGTTCAAACCCTTCTCTTTTTAAAGCTTAAATCTTTTTCTATTTTAAAGTTTAAATCTTTTGCTATTTAAAATCTAAAAATAAAAACGGTTTTTAAAACCCTTTCAAAATCAGTTTTCGAATGCTCTTTCCTTTCTTTTCTTTTTTTCTTTTAGAAATTAGGTTTTAAAATCCTAAAAAAAAAATCAGTTTCATTTTTATTTATATAAAATAAAAATAAAATAAATAAGTTAAAAAAACTTACAGGGGGGGGGGCTATCAGGCCGGCGTCGGAGGTGGGGAGTGGCTCAGGCGCGGTGGCATGCAGGCGGCGGCGGTCTCGAATCTGGGGGGGGGGGGTCTCGTCGTCGTCGAGGAGGGCAGGGGGTGGGGGTTTGCAGTGGTTGACCGTCGGAGCGGGGCTGGACGGCGGTCTGGGGAACGATGGCGGCGGCGTTGAGCTCCTCCAGTCGGAGGCGCTTCCTCCGATCTCTTCTTTTTCTTCTTTTTTCCATTCGATCGAATAAGTAAACGGGGGGGGGGGGGGGGGGGTCCAGAAGATAAAGGGATTTTTTTTTAATTATTTAATTATTTTATTTGGCAAAAAAAATTGACTTTCACATACGACCTCGAAACGAGGCCCACCGCCTGTCGCCCATATCGTTTTACCCCCATTCCGAACATAATGGGATATGTATCGCAAGCTGATTTGACCATTTGAATCAGTTTCCGTTTAATTTTACATTTAAATCATTATATTTAATTTTAAACGTACATTTCAAATTACCGGGATCACATACTAACCAGAAAAATTCCCGAAAAATATTTTCTAGCTTCGTATTGACGATACGGTCCTAACAAAACTAGTTTCGTCGAATTCTGAGACCGTTAGAAAAATGGCCAATTTCCAGTCGATTGAAATCAACTAAAACCGGTCAAACGCGTTTTCCTTTGCCACGCTCACATATTGATTCGAAAAATTATGAAATTTGGAGTCTAGCAATAACTTCACATCCCGGACCCAACAAAACTGGTTTCGTCGAAATCCGAGATCGTTTGCAAAATGTCCATTTTTAAGGGCCTGAATTCCATAGCGACTATTCAGAATTTTCAACTGGACATACCTTTTGATTCTCGCTATGAAATTTTGATTTTTCGGATTCGATAGAAAGATATTATCAATTAGATTCCATTATTTTTGGTTTCACTAAAATCCGGATTGTTTTGCACCCGGTACATTCAATTGAAGTTTGAAATCGAATTATCGAACTACCGCGCCATTTTCAATTCTATTATATAATTATATATAAATATTTATATTCTAACGACGACACGTATAATATATACGTTCGAATTATATTCAAAATAAATTTCTCGTTGTTTTTATTTAAAATAATCCATTTTAAATAATCAAAATTCGCTAAAATAGCCAAAATAAAAATTTCAAACTGGCTCGCATTTTACGGGTTGTTACAATTACTAACCCCATCTCTACTGAGTCACGCCACAGAGCCAAGGTAAATCACCTAACCTTCAGCTCTGATACCAACTGTAATGACCCGGGAAAAGACGACCTTGGTTATCCGATATACAACACATATCGAACAATCAAAAGTCGAAATTACCGGATAGTCCAAGAAAGAAATTAGAAGGTGAGGATAGATAAGATAGAACTAATAGAATAGAAGAAGAAGAAGAAGAAGAAGAAGACAACATCAGAGTAACACGAATCTCACAGCGGAAAGAATGAGATATAATATACAACATAACTTGGAAACAAATCAGTATATGTATGCAGTAGCATTATCAGAGTATAACACTTACATCACAGCGGAAATAAACAATAGCTATATAATCCTGAAGCCTCCTGCTCTAAACTCTCCACGTATATCTGTAAAATCCTGACTACTTGACTGCCCGTACAAATTTGGGCACCCAAGAGTTTAGGGAAAACAAAACAAAATAAACTCTGGGTCAGTCATGGGACTGGTGTGAGTAAACTCAAATCACTTGGTTTAACTTTTCAAAATCCTTTTCAAAAGAAAAGATAATCGTAAGACCAATCCACACATAAACACGGACGGTTTTTACCTTACGATAACCCAAATCATTTTTGGAAATCATATCTTATCTGATATTATAATAATGTCTAATCACACAAGTAAATAAAATCTAGTAGAACGCTTGCATCTCACGCTCTACATATATAATATAAAATCAAACTCGCGGGCACTTATTGGAGATTGGATTCCAACTTGACAAGGTATGGGGCCACCTTCCGAACGTGTATCTCTAGAGGCAAATACACTGGGTTCAACAAGAACATCTTGTAACCCGGCCCACACATGGCCGACCACTCATTTCGCTTGAGTGTATCGAATGTATATCACCAACGGTTGGGATCAGCAACCGTTACCCGAATGGGTCAGCATCGATAGATTTAAGAAGCAAATTGGAATTTCTCTAGATAGGTGATTATACATCCTAATGGGTGCGACCCACATAGCCATGCTGCCTGCCCGATTTTTGTCCTTTCCTGGTTGATGAGGCTTGAGGTCATAACGTATCTTTTGACAGATCCCACCTCCATTACTTTGAATGCCACATCGTCATACCCGCCAAATCACAAATTGATTTCACCAAAAATACCACGGGTATACAGCTAAGAGAAACGAATTCCTCCGCCACCAAACGTAAGTACGTTTGAAGAGATCAACTTACGTAATTTATTGGATATACTCTGTCAGACACTCGTCCATTTACGTTTGTCCTGGGACTGGACAAACCGAAGGCACTATTCAGTACATCCATCTTAGGCACTGTTATCTAAGACTTATACAATAGCCCTTGCACTTCACTCCGTCTTCAAGATATTCAGCATACTTGATTCGCAACGCTTATGCCAATACGGAGTGGTTCTCTGGATAATAATCCAACCGGTCTCTCCATATTAACAACGTTAAAATGGTCAAAACTTTGATAGTCGGTGATTTAACTATCAAATGAAAACATGTCGGTGTGCAAACAACGATATTATTTCCAAATGGAAATTCTATCGATCAATCATCATTCATCATCAAATTATCATAAATTTACCCTTTTCCTTATTCTTGTTTTCCTATATTTCTTATTTACTATATTTAGAAAATATACGTTATTAACAATGGAAAACAATTCCATTTTTCATTTTCTATATTCAGAAAACATTTCTGATTTTTCATTTGGAAGACATTTCCAAATCTCCTTCATTGGGTTTAAACTGATGTTTGAATAAACATCGCTATGCCAACACCAACCATTTCGCTCACTAACTAAATTCACTTAACCACTTTCACTCTCGAACTTATCCACTTCTTAGTTAAAAACAAAGTCAATCAAGTTGGGGTATAATTACCTCTCAGACCTTAACTGAACAACATTTCTAACTTCGAAATAGACAAAGTTCAAACTTCACTTTTTAAGAAACTTCCTTGCGAACTCTCGGATTCTATTTATGAATCCACTTCCTTTACTGAATCATTTGATTATAACTATAAATGTTATAATTCCATGCTTTCAAAATATGTTTAATATATTTCCATATCTTAATTTGGATAAATAAACAACCAACTACTTTATTAACAGATAATTAAAACTTGATTTGAAATGGAAAGTAAACATTACTTCCCTTGATTCGATATAATCGAATTTCCATGTACGATTCACTCTCGAATAATCACTACCCGATAATTCTCTTTCGAATAAACTATATTCGATTCCCCTGTTCGAATAACTAATATTCGATAATCTCACTTCGAATAAACCATATTCGATAATTCTCTCCTTCGAATAACTATATTCGATTTAACACACTTCGAACGAACTATATTCGATTACTCTTCTCGAATAAACTATATTCGATAACTCTACTTCAAATAGGTGATATTCGATTAATTCCCTTTTTGACTAACCCTACTTAATTTACTAATACTCGACTAACTCGACTTAATTAACTTCTGTTGATTAATTACTATTTGATTTAACACCATTTGCTTGACTCTAGATCGCAGCGATCACAATGGTTACGCCTGATTCCCCCAGGAAACATCCGACCGCCGTAGGCTATCTGCAGCCCTGCGAATTACGCTAGCAGTCGTGCTAAATGGAAATTCATCCTTAAATAACTTTGTCTATTTTTAACTCTATCTCGAATAATTAGATTCGATCAATTCTAATTGAATAACTAATATTTAATTAACCCTTATTCGATTACTATATTTGAATAACTCTAGTTCGATTTGACTCAAAACGATTAACTCTAACTGATTAACTCTAACTGGTTAATTCTAACTGAATAACTCTAACTGGATAACTCTAACTGAATAACTCTAACTGTTTAACTTTACAGTTTAACTCTGACAGTTTAACTTCAACGGTTTAACTCTAACAATTTAACTCCAACTGTTTAACTCTAACAGTTTAACTCCAAATGTTTAACTCTAACAGTTTAACTCCAACGGTTTAACTCTAGTTGATTAACTCTTTTTGAATTAATCCCTTTGACTTTTCTCTTTTGAATAATTCCTTTGGAATAATTCCTTTGAATTACCTCCCTTGAATAGATTCTTTTTCTGTTCGTTTACTCAACAAATAACTATTCTCTTTTCGCTTCTATTTATTTAACAAATAAATATTCCCTTTAACTTTTCTATTTATTCAACAAATAAATATTTCTTTTAACTTTTCTATTTATTTTACAAATAAGTACTTCTTTCAACTTTTCTTTATTCCCTACATGAATATTCCCTTTTCAATTCCATTTGTAAATACTTTTACGAATGTTTCCCTTTTTATTTCTATTTGTAATCGTTTCACAAATATTTCCCTTCTATTTGGTTTCACCAATATTTTCCCTTCTATTTGATTTCACCAATATTTTCCCTTCTATTTGATTTCACCAAAATATTTGTTTTTTAACAAATGCTTTGATTCTATAATCATTTTCTCTCATGAAATTCTCTTTATATATAAAATCTATTGATTTTATATAAATAATTTATTTTCAAAATAAACTTTGAAAATCCCTTTTCACTTTCTAGTATCACTTATGGTATAAAAATACCAAATCAAAAGGTTCAATCATCATCCAAACACACAGGTTCAACAACAGATGATATAACACATCATATATCAGAATATATGAAAAACGGTAAAATAAATGTTGAGGAATCCAGTTGGATTCCTCCGACCTGTTTCCCTGCATCCACAGATGTCAGTCAACATAAATAACATGGAGGTAAAATATTCTGATAAACAGAATCAATATTTCGATACGATTTATATATATCGTTATCGATATTTTCAATCAACTGACTAGCAGTTCAACCAAACAACCAATACACAGCAAATCAGCCAATATTTATCAATTCTAAAAATACTTTATAGAAATATAAAATGTTCAGAGTTAGTGAGATTACTCACATTGGACCGTTTATCGTTGAATAACGATAATCGGTCATTGATTTGGTTCAGACGTTAAATTTCAACATAAATCCAAACGAGCTCCAATCCACTTGCGGTCAGTTCCATTGCGTAGTGCTCGTCCATACGATCCCAACGGATCCTGTTTCGTTAATGTATGCAAAAGTTATGCTATTTACAATATTTACCTAATTTAAATGAATATATATTTAATTAAATTAATTAAATTATTTTTATCTTAATTAATTTCTAATTGCGTTATTAGCCAAATTACCTTCCCTGCCCTTCTAAAAAAATCCTACTTTCCCATCTCTAGCCATATCCATTTTTTTTTAAATTGAAAAACCATTTAAATATTAATTAAATTTAATTTTCAAATAAAATATTTAAAGATATTCATTTAATTATAACTTAAATTTTTTAACCCAGATCAAAAATCTGCTTCCACTCATTTTAAAGTATTTTTCGATAAGAATCCAACGGTCCTTGTTTCGTGGAAATCCGATTTGTTTTGAAAAAGTTATAAGCTTTTAAAGTTTAAAGTTAAAAATTACGAAAATGCCCCTGGTCTGTTTTAAATTCAAATTAAATTTTAAATTTAAATTTAAATTATTCATCCCATCCGTCGGATCAGTTAGGGATAGCCAGGGAGAGCAGGAAACTATATTTTCCAAACTCAAGCCTTAGACACTATCCTCTCTGTCACCCTTAGAATGTTCTGATATTTATTTTTACAAATTCTATTTTAATTATAATAGATACATATATATATGTATATATATTACAAAAATAAATAAATAAATAAATATTATATAAAAACTTACCCCGCGAAGCCCAAGCCTCTGCCTAAGAGTCCCTAGCTCCCCGTCTTGCCCTCCTTTCTCCCTTCCTTCCCTTTTCCCTATTTCCTAATATTTTATTATTATTTCTGCCATTGCCAAAGCTTGAAAGAGGAGGAGGAGGAGGAGTGAGTTTAAAATGAAAGGGGAGGGGGCTATTTATAGCCGAAGGAGTCACATGGATTGCTGAGGTGGCGCGAATCCAACGGTCGAAAATGGATGGCTAGGATTAATCCTTAAATTAATTAAATTATAAATAAATTTAATAATTTATGAATAGTAAAGTGTGTTTTCTCAACCCTATTCGGACGTTAATTTGACTTACTTATTGATACCTTATCCAAAATCTTTTTCAACCATGTTGTTCAATTTTTCTTGCTCTTCAATACTATACAAAAATATTTAAATTTTGAATTCGTTTGAACTTTCAAATAATTTAAATTCAAATTCAAAATAGTGTTTTGTGTTAGTTTCAACACCTTTCGGTCTCATGTTGGAGTATCAAACGATAACAGTTTTCAGAAATTCTTCCACCATCTGGTCCGGTTTTTAACGTACTTCAATCCTATATATTCGAATCAAAAATCGGAGTTCGTTTAGATTTTCAAATAATTTATTTAAATTTTGTTTCCTTAATAACTTTCTATATCCGTAATAGGATTTTCCCAGATTTCATATATAGCTAATATCCTATGTTTAGAATTTTCCTGGATAGGTCTCAGGTTCCAGTTTTGTCGTTAGCATTAGCAAATTCCAATTACCGTCAAAATTTAGTTCAAATTTTGGCCTTTTATTTTTTCTTTTCCACATACGGATGCCATTTTTGACGTAACTTGGTTGGTTACCTAATTTCATCATTTTGGATTTAATGAAACTGATTTCATCGAAATCCGAGTTCGTTATCTACTACATCCTTTGTAAACGTACTATTTTAAATTAAAAATTTATCCTTTTATACTGCCAGTTCACATTATATTGCAGATCCACTAAATTTCTACCATTTCGGAATAAAATAAAATATTCAAAATTATTGAAATTAAACCATTTAAAATTCCAAAACAATAAAACATTTTTAAATATTAAACTAAATGGTCAAAAAATCTGGGCCGTTACAGGTCCCTCAGCGGATCTTGTTGCAAAGAGATCTTAAAATCTGTTTTATCCAAGATGCCATATACGTCCGCCATCAAGACCATGGATGGTTCAGGTAGATAACCTATGCCACCGGCGCATTAAACATTCCCAGAAATGAGCGTGAGTTTCTCCAAACCTCTGCTTGATAGATATAAGTGACATGACATTTTTGGGTTGGCTGATGTGGATCCTAAACTTCTGTAGGAACCTTGCGACCAATATGTTCCAACTATTGATCGATTATGTTTATTGCTAAGACCACATAACAACGATGTCAGTTAGGTAAAGAGGAAAGCACTTGGCCATGACGTTGTTCGACGTTAATAGCACTTCCATATGGGGCACGTAGCGCATGAGAGGAACAATAGGATCTTTCGTGCTATCTTAAGCCTCCAGAGCTGGTAGTTTAAAGTTAGATGGGTTTCGAGAATTCTAAATTTCCCGTGTGAAGGGGCTTTGGTTGACGCTATGCAAATGTCTTGGGATGCCCCCTTTGTGAATCGTCGGATCACGTCAGCTATCCAATTTCCATTTCTAAAATTTGTTTCCAATTATCCAATCCAACGCTGGCGCCCCCGCATGAAGTCCAGTGGTGGATGGAAGCTCATTTATGACTCTCGATCCCGGGTTAATATACCTTGGGTCGGTATAGCCGATCCGACTCAGGTTAGTGCCACCAGTCCAAATTTCTGCAGTTTCTGTGCTACTTCTATCCAAGATGGCATTGGTTTAAGCTTGTCCAGCTTCTTCATCCAGTGTAATGCGAGCTGAAGCTTCACGTTGTTAATCATCAGATTCAAGGCGAATGCCCCCTTCCACGCCCGGGTCGGTGGAGGCTCTTGGCCAATTCGGGATGATTGATCTGAGCTGGGGAAAATTCCCTGGTTGAGCTGTTGATGCTACCAAGCCAGATTGTTGAATATTTTCCATGTGCGTGGGGGCTGCCGTGCTGGTTCCTGCCCTCATGCTTAATCCTTGACCTTCTAGTCGCTGAGATTCTTAAAATATTGCAAAGAAAGAATTCATCATCTCATTCTGTTGGAGAAGCTCATCCCATCACTCCATCCAGAACCTTAGCTCATTTAACACGCCAAAATCTCTTCTTTAGTCAAGTAGATGGAGGGATCACCATGAGAGGAAGCCTCCAATCTTGAAAGTGAATTTGTTGCATATGCCCCTTACTTGATGCGCCAAAGTGTTAACGTCAAAAAGTGGTCACTTGACGTTCAACCCCCGAAGTGCATAATTCGTACATAATTCACAGATAATTCTGATTAATCACGCTGTGTGATTGTGTCTGGTGTGTTAGTGTTGGTTTTCTTACCTGTGTGTAAGAGTGTAATTTATTGCCATTTTTAGCTTTCATGTACATTTTCTGATTAATCACCCTGTGTGGTGATTTTAAATCGGGTTGTATTAGTGAGTAGCTAGGGCTTGGTAACATGTCCGCAGTAGATAGACATTATGTTTATCTCCTGTACAATTTTGTACTCATTATTTGTTATAATGAGAAAAGTGTTACGGATCACTTTAAAAACCGATTTCCCTTGCCAAAAATAAAACTCATCAACATAAGCGATTCAAAATCAAACCAGTTTGGATTGACAGGAAGTTGCACAGTTTTATTTAAATCCAATTTAATGGTTATATACATAATTTATTGTTTTATTTTTGAGACACCAAAGAAGCGTGGGAATTAGCGACGCCATTATGATGCCTATGAAAATTAAAAAGAAAAGAAAGCTTGTGTCACAAGGGCGTCACCCATTTTCTTTGGCATCACAGTGGCATAGAGAATTGAAGACGCTATTATGACGCCATAGATAAAGTGTTGCAAATCAAAGTGGTGCCTTTAAGGCATTAAAAGTATCAACGTCTTAGTGATGCCATAGTGAAGGCACAGATATTAGTGATGCTATACCATCACCGTGTCACTAAGGCATCGTTAATTAACGTCAGAAACTAACAACTTTTCTAGTAGTGGGTTCGATGTTTATAAATATTAAAGGTAAATCTCGTACTTTGTAACATCTACTGACCATTTATCTATATATGTGTATATGTATCTCATGAAACACATATCAAAGGTCTATGGTCAAATTATAGAATATAAGAACAAAGTCGAAAACCAATTAGACAATAGAAATATTTCCATCTAATAGAGACTGAATTTATTAGGTCTAAACATCAAGAGCACATAAAAGAAATTATGATTCTCTTTCAGGTCAATCCTTCGCATACTTTACAACGTAACAACGTATAAAAAATGAAAAATCGAATCTTGTTGAAATTGGCTGATGATGATAAACTATGCTGCCAAGAACATGGCTAAGCGTCGCTCAAGCGTTATTTTCCAGTACAGGTGGTTCTATTTTTTATTTATTTTAGTACTTCACTCCACCCCTTTTTTGAGGCACAATCTTAATACTAACTTTTTGTTGTGATGATAAAAAAATAAATGTTTTTATTGTAAATCTAGTTTTGCATTGAATATGTTAAATATAAATACATTAAAAAAGATTTGATTATTTTACATACGATTGACCCCCCTTTTAACAAGGTAGTCACATGACGACATGACTATCGAAACGCTCGCAACTTGAGTACGATCTCATGGAAGTTCATAGCGATTTGATCAAAGTCATGAAGGTGCTTGGAATAAGGTTGGAAACTCACTCATCTCTCGAATCGGTATTCTAGGTTCGAACTCCTCGGATCGACATTCTGGGTTTGACTAGTGCAGATCGACATTGGCACATTTGGGATTTTCGTATCCCACAAATCAATGTCGGATTGGCATCACCATTTTTGGAATCTGACATATGTGTTGCACTTTCTTCGGTAAGCAAACTCACGAACGGATCACGAAAATCTCAGGCTGCATGCCCAAAATTTGCCCAGGACTCAAATAGATGATCCTCGGATCGGTGTTATACTTCGTATCCCCACGATATAAAATTCCATCTTCAAAACGCTTGCTAGGGCCATGTTGATCACCTAAAATCCAAAGCATATGCTGATGGATTTGTGCAAAGCCCAACACCGATCCCTGGATCGGGATTGCACCTCGTATCTACGGGACACAAGTTCAGATGAGATCCGCTCTTTGCAAAACGCTTGCCAAACAGGTGTGGATCACCTAAAAAGTAGGGAGAGTAATGGGGTTTTCAAAGCACAAAGAAAATTTGATCCCTGGATTGGTATTTGCACTATGAATACGAAGTTTTTTCCTGGATTTAGCTAGTTCGACAACGTGCCAAACACATGCGGATCACTCAAAATAGAAGGTGCAACACAAGCAGATCACCAGAATTCATTGACATGACATTTGACATTTTGATTTGGCATTTACGCTAAGTGGTGGATTGGTTTAGCTCAATTTTGGGGATGCGAAGCAACATTTCGTATCTGGGCTGCGTGGAATACGAAACTGCCTTTTCGTATCTGGCAACTTAGTTGCTTAGGCTTGGATGTTGGCTAACTCCTGGGATACGTACCGACCAGGGGATACATATCTTTTTGGATACGAATTCTGGTGTCTCACTCCAATAAATACCCCGTTGATCTGACATTTGACCGATTTTTTTTTTGGAGCTGGGAGTTGATTTGACTTGACTTTGGGAGTAGAGCTTCTCTAGCATCTTTTATGGCTTCCATCCTAGTTCTTTGAAGATAGAGAAGGCTATTCTACTCAAGATTCATCAACATACGTGAACACTTGGATTTGGCTTGCAACCTCTTCTCAACACTTGACTTGCATATTCAGACGTTAATACATGCTTGGAACATTTTGGCATAAGTAGAAAATACAGAGTGCATGCTGATGGATTTGCGCAATGCCTAACACCGATCCCTGGAACTGGATTGCACCTCGTATCCACTGGATATGAATTCATATGAGATCTTCTCTTTGTAAAACACTTGCTAGACATGTGCGGATTACCTAAAAAGCAAGGAGCGTAATGGAGTTTTCGAAGCATAGAGAAAATTTGATCCTTGGATTAGTATTTGCACTACGAATACAAAATTTTTGCCTAGATCCGGCAAGTTCGATAATGTGCTAAACACATGCGGATCACTCAAAATAAAAGGCACAACATGAGTGGATCACCAGAATTCATGGGCACGACATTTGACAACTTGGTTTGGCATTTACGCTAAGTGGCAGATCGTTTTAGCTCAATTTTGGGGATACGAAGCTACTTTTCGTATCTGGGCAGCATGGAATACGAAAATGCCTTTATGTATTTTGATTCTT
Source organism: Allium sativum (assembly GCA_030737875.1). Lineage (NCBI taxonomy): Eukaryota > Viridiplantae > Streptophyta > Magnoliopsida > Asparagales > Amaryllidaceae > Allium > Allium sativum. Next base: position 446,692,612 of record CM060921.1, read on the forward strand.
GGTGGCTTCGGCCTGGATTTTGGCTAACTCCCAAGATATGTACCGATCCCGAGATACATACTTTTGGGGATACGAATTCTCGTGTCGTGCACTTATAAATACCATGCTGATGTGACATTTGACAGGACTTTTGGGAGGGGGCTGATTTGACTTGGCCTTGGGAGTAAGGCTTCTCTAACATCTCTAATGGCTTCCACCTTGGTTTTTGGAAGATAGAGAAGGCTATTCCACTCAAGATTCTTCAACATATGTGAAATAGACTTGGATTTGGCTTGCAACATCCTCTCAACACTTGACTTCCATATTTGGACATTAAGACAAGCTTGGAACATTTTTTCATAAAAAGATGACCTTGGGCTTTTGGGCTTGCTAGGGGATTAGCATGAACCTTGTTATTCTGTAGCATTACTTTGTATACCTAAAGCAAAGAACTTGGATTGAATTTGTAATTGTAATATCGTGAAGGATAATTATAGCAAAGTGGACATAGACGTTAGCGCCAAAGTACTATAAACTATGCGTGTCCCTTTACATAATTACACACTTTCTTTGGACTTACTACTTTACCCATCACACTCGGGTGTGGGCGTCGTTGACAAATTCCCCACATCAACATTTTGGTGCTCTAGGAATTGGCACATTAAAATATCTTTGGATTTGTTTGGATAAGGATACGAATACTTTCGGATTTTTCTCGAATTTGGAACTATTGTTAAGCGGAAACAAATCTCCTTAGCTCGCTTGGAAGGAGCGGAAATAGAGGAAAGCCAAGATATCTATTCTACTGGAAATTTCTCGAACTTCATTACTCGAGAGGATGTGCACGGAATGGTTAAGGACATGACGAAAGAATTGACTTCCAGTTTGGTCGAAACTTGGGGACAATCCTTCAAAATCAGTAGTGGGTTGATACTGATTCTCAGATCGGCACCGTCCCTGCCACACTCGGGGGGCAACACCCCCAATTCCAATGAAAGGGATGCTCAAGATGCCTTGGTTGGTCAGATTGTCGGTTCAGGTACCGGTAGTGTTGCTCAAGCGCGAGTGCGTGAAGGTGCGGATGTTAGAAGTGTTCCCACAGTTCCAGGAGTCAGATTTACGTCTGTGCGGCTCTTCAGATCTGGACTGAGTTGGATGTTCTTATTGCGAATCAACCGATGGATAATTTGGGATTAAACACTAAGGGCACCAGTGTCGGCTTTAATGATTGAAGACTGTTTCTCGGGTCAGGAAATGAAGGTCAAATTGCTGACATGATTCGACGATATACCCGGGGAGGGGCATCCCTATAAGACTTGGACTGTGTTACTCGTAACCCATTTTCTTAGAAGATCAGGAATTCTCGAAATCCATCAAATTTCAAATTCCCGGTGTCACTACACCATAATAGCAAATTTGATACACCAAGATGCAGAGATTTGATGCGGTTTTTAGCCGTATCAAATTTGATAGAGCTCATAGCAATATCAAATTACTTTTGCGATCCGCGTCAACCCCAAACTTTAAAATCTAACCCTAGATCTTTAATTTTTTGGATCAGTTCATTTTCTCAGCTGTATCAAATTACTTTTGCGATCCGCGTCAACCCCAAACTTTAAAATCCAACCCTACATCATGAAACTTTCGGATCAGTTCATTTTCTCAGCCGTATCAAATCCTTTGCTGTACTTCTTCTTTTTATTTTTCGTTTCTACTTCCGTGCTTTTTTCATTTCGGCCGAAAAAAATCTTTTCAAACTCCTAACCATTCAACCCTAAAACACGAAAAAGCAAAAATAGGCGATCCCACTTCCTTGAATCTACAGCCCTAATTTCCAATTTTCATGATTTGATTAGTATACTGATACGTTCGACAACCCTAACTTCGAACCCGAGTGATTCCTCTTCACCGCGAGCTTAATCACTGTTCAAATTTGCAAATCTAGGTAATTGAGTTCTTGCGTCTACTGCTTCAATCACTCCTATTTGGAGACCTGAGGTCAGCGATTCTATTCATATTATTTGAAAAAAACGAAAAAAGGCTTGATGTTGAGTGTTGGGCGATTTTATTTCTGGTTCAAAATATTTGAAAATTACTTCATAGCTGATTGAGGTAGCTTGGTGTGATATTCTATTCATAGCTTATAAAATATTTTATTGTTATACAGCCATGAAACAAGCTTTTATAGATTGAGATAGCACGGTGTTATATTCTATTCATAGCTGAAGTATGGATAATACACTTCAAGTATGTTTTATTGGATAATACACTTGTTTGTGCAGTTCATGTACATGAATATGACTATAGTTGGCATATGAAGAAGTGGTTATTAAGGTAATTTTTGCAGTTGAATTATTTGTAGTATGAACTATGACTTGTTTGTGCAATTCATACTCGACTGACAAACGTGAATTTGAAGCTGTTCGATTCAACTTAACAAGTTTACCATGGATGCACAAATGCTAAATTCTTTGTTTTGAAAATTAATTTTTGATGCATCACTGTTCTTGAATTGCGCTGGCAAGCTATGTTTTGGCCAACATATGTTTGGGAGTTGCACTCTAGCAACTGTATTGTCATTACTTTTGCCTTTTTGGGTGTTGAATTGTTTATTTCAACTCCTATCTTCTTCACATAAACTCTCTTTTACAGGTGCTGAAGCACTCAACTGCTGCTCATAGTGGGAAGTTTGACTCGGCATATGTGAGTTTATGTTTTACTTGGATTTTCGTTTTTTTCCTTTCAACTATCTGATCAATGGTTGGTTTCAGCTTTTCTGAAAATAAACATTATGTTGGGAGTTCGGGTTTTACCCAATGTGAACTATTGCAAAAACAATATTGCACCAGGAAGCTCGACCCTATTGCAGTGCCTGAATTAGTACTGATGGAAGGATGATGCAGGTAACATACATATTTTTGCTAAGTCACTGGCTAACAATAAATTACAAACACGAGCTCTTTCTTTCCTTTTGATCTTAATTAGGAATACATATACATCTAGTTTAGCTTTACAGACTATATCAGTTGCATGAGTAGGTTGGTGTTTTATTATGATCTTTGCTAAACTAAAAAATGGGCTCACAACTGTAGCACCTTAGCTTTTTCTTATAAATCTACAGAAGGAATATATGTAGCATTTAGTGGAATTATAATATAAGCTACATCTAGTATGAAAAGGCTTGGGATATTTACATCATTTAGTAGCCTACGCCAGCCAAATCTTCCAGTTTATTCTTAAGCAATTTGGGTTAGGCATGAATACCAACTTATATATAATTTAATCTGATATTTGCTTGCCTTGTAATGGTATTGGCTGATTTATTGCAACTTTGAAGGTCAAATGGACCAAAGCTTATAGGCGTGAACATGGAAAGGATATGACGAAGGTAATGTTTTCATATCAGATTGCATTCAAACGATGTAGCACAATTTAAACGATGTAGCACAATTTCTGCCAACATGTTGCCATATATGTTTACTGGATATTATTGCATTTGTTTTTATCCTTTACAGAGACGAAACAAGTTAATTTATCTCATGTTGTAGCATTAATCAGACGAGCCAATTAAAAATATCTTTACGACTGTGAATTTGTACTTCTTGGATGCTTCACCTTTAGTTTTGAATTTGAAGTTCGTATTCTATTATGTACCATGTTTAATGGTATAATGCTATTACCAGTTTGAATTTTTTTGAATTCTTGTTCTCTTTTGTAATATGCAGATAACTGTTGGTTTTGTAAAGGAATGTGGTGCACTACAAGTCTTCTTAGATGAGTAGTGCACGTGAAGCTTCCTTAGGAAGTGATGCGGCTAAATGTAGCCAAAAGAAGGCGGTGAATGCATGAAGATGAGATTAATGATGGACTGTGGAGAAATCCAGTGGTTGGCTCAGCGCATAAAGTGATTTTCTTAATTTCCATGTTGCGGGTTATTTTTACTTTTGACCTAGTGTCCCATATATCCAAATTTATTTGAGATAGATAAGTTTTTGTTTGTTAGAATAATATTGGTGTCGATACAATTGAAGCTTTCCTAGTGCATAGGTTGGTTTGTGTATGTAGTATGTACTCAGTATTTAAATATAAGATTGTTGATCAGTTATGTGAGATTTTGTTCTGATGTAGTTTATTTTTGTATTAATCTACGTAGCTAATTGTATTTTTATATATATATTTTTTCAAATAGCTACGTCCTTAGGCAGTGCTCTGGGCCGTATCAAATTTTGGCGTCTTTAATTATTTGATACGGGCTTAGGCCGTATCTAATTCACAATTATATACGACCTTAAGCTGTATCAAATAATTAAGGACGCCAAAATTTGACACGGCCCAGAGCACTGCCTAAGGCCGTTAGATACAGTCCAAAGCACTTCCAAATTAGCTATTATGGTGTAGTGCATTAAAGGCTTTTGATGGTAGGAGGGATCCTACCGCCCACTTAATGTGCTACATATGCCACATGGAAATATTTACGGGTTCGAATAGCGTAATGGCGAAGTGTTTCCCTTCCATCTCATCGACATTGTTGCCATGTGGTTTAGGCAGTTAGAGCCAGAATCTGTTAACAACTAGAGTGTCTTAGTTGGAAAATTCATCGAGCAGTTCAGGTTTCACATTGCTCGATCAAAGAATGTTAAGACTCTGACAACGATAAGCAAAGGACATGCAATACTTTGCGCAAATTCCTAGAAAGATTCGATGTTGCGGTGACTTCGATCGACATACCAGACCCATCCATGGTCCTGATTGCTGTCATTTCTGGCATTCTTGATAAGACTAACTTCAAAGTCATACTGCAACGAGACCCTCCAAGGGATCTTCGTGAATTTTATTACGAGACATAGAGGTTTCCGCGAGAAGAAGACTCTCGGAGTAAAAAAGCAGGTTCATCAGGCCAATATGGCAAGGGGCGAAAGTCCATCCGACCTCGGAAAAGGAAAAAGTAAATCTTGTGATGATCGGAATGTACGACCACGGAAGAAGCCAAAATTCCCCACCTATACTAGACCCACTCAAGGCTTGGAAAGAATTTATCTCGAGGTTCATGGAACTACTTCTTTTCAAAAGCCTCCCAACGGGGAACCAACTGAAATACAAATGAATTCTGGCAAGTACTGTGTATTCCATGAATTAGCGAGCCATGGCACTGACCAGTGTTTGAAACTTCTCGGTCAAATTGAAGAACGTGTCAAGCGAAGTTAGCTTGTATAGTACATTAAGAATTGGGCAACGGTCACAACTCAGGCTCAGCCCCTGCTACCTCCAAGGACTGAAGTATGCTAGGACATTGTGTAACAACCTGAAATTTTGGGCAGTAAATTTTTAAATATTTAAATGTTGGATTTAATATTATAAAAATGCTTTTCTAACCTTGATTAAATCCCTTTATAAATAATAATTAAAGAGAAGAAAACATGTTGTTGAGTTTTCGATAAGTAGTTCAAAGAAAAATCGATAATGTGACCGAAAACAGTTTTATCGATAAACTAGGTTTAGCTTATTAAAAATTGTTGGAATATCATGTGCGTGTAGTAAAGTTAGAAGAACACACACATATATATGTATGTGTACATATCATAGAAGTAACATACAAATGGTATATATGTACATGTCCTAGAATATGATAAATGGCTTAAAATGATAGGGACACGTGTCATTAAATGAAAGGAACACATGTCTTGTAAGTAAATATGGTTAAGACACATACACACATTAGGTGTCCATGTGCAGAAACATCTAAAGACACCTAAGTGGGCATGTGTCTTCATCCTAAAACATGGTTGTATATATTCATGTGAGGGAAAATAAATATGAAGAGGCTTATTATGTAAGATAAAAGATATAAATTTAAAAAGAGAAGCTTATCATATGAGCTAAATGATATAAATTTAAGAGAATCTTATCATGTAAGCTAAATGATATAAATTTAAAAAGAGAAGCTTATCATGTAAGCTAAATGATATAAATTTAAAATGAGAAACTTATCATGTAAGCTACAAGATATAAATTTAAAATAAGAAGCTTATCATGTAAGCTTAAAGAAAAAGAAAAGTGATAAGGACACATAAAGCTCTTAGGTGTCCATGTGTAGAAACAACTTAGGACACCTAAGTAGGCATGTGTATTCATCCTAAAGCGTGCATGAAGATAAGGAGGACAAGTGTCCCGAAACCAAATTACCAAACTAGCCTTGAAAACTACAATATAAAGGGTGAAAAAGTTAAATTTTTATGCATTCACAAATGAAAATTAAGATAAGGAAAAGAAGAGAGGTGTAACGTCCCGTATTTTAATGTATAATAGTTAATTTATTTAATTATTTAAATAGTGATTTAGAGAATTAAATGGCCGTTTAATTAAATAATATTGAATATTTAATTAATATAAGTAAAGGAGTAATATATTTAATTCCGAAGTAGTCGGAATTAGTGAAATTCGCAATATTGTGTGAATTGGATAGTGGAAGATATTTAATTCAGTTTGGAATTTAATTATAATAACGAATTTATTTATAAACAGCTGTTGAATGTATAATTTATATTATAATTATAATCGAGCTCGAAATGGCGCGGTAGTTCGTAATTTGGCGATTTGAACTTTAAACGAATATACAGAATCCGTTTTAAATCGGATTTCTTTGAAATAAGAAACTTCGAAGCTGGTTAAGTATACTTTTCTAATGGAAGAGAAAAATCGGGATTTCATCGTATAGATTGTGAGTTATGTCCAAATCAGATTTTCAAAAAGTCGCTAAGGAATTCCTTTATAATTTATAACAATTTATTTATATTATAAATGGATTTTTCAATATAAATTGAATATCGATTCAACCGAGATTTGAATATCGATATATAAATCCAATTGGAGCTGTATGATAGTCTATTGTGAATGTATACAATAATATAAATTTATTTATATTTAATTTAATTACTTTTAAATATATTAATATTTAAATGGGTTTATTTAGAGCTTTAAAAATAGTCAGTTTTGCAAAAGACCTTCGTTTTCCATGAAACTAATTTTGTTGGATCTGGAATATTAAATTATTGTTAGATTTCAATTTCCGTAATTTTTGGAGTTAGTATGTGGCTGTACGGATTTTTAATATGAAATACAGTCAGTGTTTTGACTGTTAAAAATATGATGTGTGAGCAAACGGAGTCGGAATTCGACGAAACAAGTTTCGTTGGGTCCGTAATGTCGAACTGAATGTGTATGTCCATCTTCATGATTTTTGGATATCATATGTAATTATACGGATTTTTAGATGGTGAATACAAACAATGATAGCTTATTATATTTAACAAAATCAAATATAAAATTATGTAAATCTACTATAAATACACCACAATCCTCTCTAACCCTAATCTCATTTCCTCACTGGTCAATGAATGCGCAACCGACAGTTTTATTCCTCAAACAATTTCGTGAGCTTTCTAAAATCAATCTAAAATCAAAAAAAATCCTAGAAATCACAATAGGGGTATATATGGATTCGTCTAGGGTTATTGTTCATTTCTATACTTGTTTTATGGAGTGTGAACCATGTTTGGCTGCTGCGTCATTTACCAAGCGTGACCTAGGGCTGCGTTTAGGGTGGCGATTGATCAACCTTGGAGGATTTCGAGGGTACAACTGGGTTTAGGGGAGCAAGACGCACTGGTAGTGGAGTTCGTTGGAAGTTTGGTGACAAAAATGTTCGATACCCTAGTGTAAGCTTGACTGAACTGCTGGAAATCGAAAACAACAGAGGACGATGAGTTGGTGATGGTTGATATGAGGAGGAAGAGGAAGAAGAGTAAGGTTTTTTGGTGAATTTTGTTGGATTTATCATAGAGCGAAAAGATGGTAATGGGTAGAGGAAGGCCTGTGTTGGCCATTGAAATATAATAGAACTTGCGTCAAATTGGTAAAAAGGAAGATGAAATTTGCGGGTTTGGGGAGATATCAAATGGGCAAACCATGTTGAAAGGGGTGAGGCCCGTTTGAAGATTAAAAATCCATGTTTCTATTTAGTTAAATGTATATTAAGTTCTTAACATCGTAACTTTACCACATGTTATCATAATTATGAACGGTCATATCCGTTGGGATCGTATGGACGGCGGCTACGCAATGGAACTGACTAGGAGTGAATTGGAGCTCGTTACAATTTATAGCAAAATAAACTGTCTGTCTGAATCAACTGACATTTATCGTTATTTAACGATAACCGTCCAATGTGAATAAATCTCACTTAACTCTGCTCAGTTTATATTTTCATAACGTATTTTTAGAACTGATAAATATTGGTTGATTGCTGTGTGTTGATTGGTTGGTTGAACTGCTAATTGATTAGTTAAAAGTATTGATATAGTTATAAATATATATCGTTAATCAAATATTGATTCTGTTGATCAGAATATTTCATATTGAAATGAACTTGATGTTATTTATGTTGATTAACATCTGTGGATGCAGGGAAATAGGTTGGAGGAATTCAACTGGATTCCTCAACATTTATTTTACTGTTTTTTTATATATTCTGATATATGATGTGATATATAATCTGTTATTGATTATATGTGTTTGGATGATGATTGATCTTTTGATTTGGTATTTTAAATACCATATGGAAAACTGGAATGTAAAAAGGGATTTTTCAAAGTGTATTTTGAAAATAAAACATTTATATAAAATTAATGGAATTTATATAAAAGGAAATATTTATATGAAATAAATATAATTATAAAAGGTAATATTTTGGAAAATAAATAAAATTAAAAAAGGGATTATATATAAAATAAAGAGAATTATATAAAGGAAATATTTGTAAAACAAATAGAATTGAAAAGGGAATATTTGTTAACATTTACAAATATAATTGAAATGGAAATATTTGGAATCATTTATAAATAGAATTATAAAGGGGATATTTATTCAGAAAATAAATAGGAGTTATAAAAGGGAGTATTGTATAAAATGAATAGAACTTTATAAAAGAAAATAAGTGGGAAATAAATATTAAATGGAAATCTGTTTTTAACAGATAAATGGAAAGGATTAATTCAAAGTAGAATTGAATAGAATCTGTTTCAACAGATAAAATGAAAAGATAAATTTATAAATAATGTTTTATAAGTTAAGTAAATTATTTATCATTGGATAAATTGAATATATAAGTCTGAATTTATATATAGAAGTAAAAATTTGTTTTAACACCGATATTTGAGATTGAAATTGAATGTAGCAATTATAAAAGGATTATAAATGAGATTTAAGTGTTAGAAATAAAAAGGAGATTTCGTATGAAAAAATTCTATAAATAGAAATATAAATAGAAATTGGAAATGGGATATTATTTTAAAATATGAAATCAAACTTAAGGGATTATATAAAAGGAATATTTTCACATTCGATGTGAATAATGGATTAAAATAAATTTTTTATAAATTAAATATAAAGAAATTGGGTTTTCAAATAGGAATTCAAATGGGAATTTGAACGGGATAGGAAAGAGAGTTAACCGAATTAGAATTAATTGAAGAGAGTTAATCGAATAGAGTTAATCAAATTAGAGTTAATCGAATATTAGTTATTCGAAGAAAAGAGTTATCGAATATAGTTTATTCGAAGGAGAGGTTATCTAATAGAGTTTATTCGGAAAAGAGTTATCGAATATAGTTATTCGAAAGAGAGTTATCGAATATAGATTATTCGAGAGAGAATTATACATTTAAATTTGACTATATCGAATATAGGAAAGTACTATTTACTTTTCGGTTTGAATCAAGGTTTATTTATTAAGAAATTAGTTATTTGTTTATTTATCCAAATTAAATAAATAAAAGTTATATTTAAGTTATTATATATATATATATTGGAAGTATGGGATTATAGCGCTATTGTTATAATCAAATGATTTTTGTAAAAGAAGTGGACTCGTAAATAGAATCTGAGAGTTATGTAAGGAAATTGTTAAAGATATAAAAGGTGAACTTTGTCTATTTCGAGGTTAGAAATGTTGTTCAGTTAAGGTCTGAGAGGTGGTTATACCCCAACTTGATTGACTCCATTTTTAACTAAGGAGTGGTTAAGGTTCGATAGTGAAGGTTAGTTAATCGAATTTAGTTAATAAGTGTTAATGGTTAGAGTTGGCATAGCGATATTTTATTTAAATATCTGTTTAAATCCAATGAAGGAGTTTTGGAAATGTTTTCCGAATAAAAAATCAGAAATGTTTTAAGATTGAAAATAAAAAACAGGAGTAAATATGGAAATGTTTTCCCATGATTAATAACGTATATTTTCTAAATATAGAAAATAAGAATTTATGAATATATGGGATCGGGAATAGGGAATGAATAATTGAATGAAAAATTAAATTAAAGGGGATCAGTGTTGATTGATGATTTGCTCGGTAAGATTTCCATTTGGAAATACACTGTTGTTTGTACACATGTTTTCCTTTGATAGTTAAATCACCGACTATCAAAATTTTTGACCATTTTTCCATCGTTAATAAGGAAAGACTGGGATTAGATTCATTATCTGAAACCACTCAATATGGGCATTAGCGTTGCGAATAAAATATGATGAAGATAATTGAAGACGGAGTTGTGCAAGGGCTGTTTTGGCAATCCTAGGTAGAAATTGCCTAAGATGGATTTACAGAATAGTGCCTTCGGATTGTCCAGTCCCAGGACAACTTGAATGGACAAATGTATGACAGAGTATATCTAATGGATCACATAAGTTGATCGCTTCAAATGTATCCACGTTTGGTAGCGGAGGAATTCGTTTCTCTTAGCTTTATACCCATGGTATTTTTGTGGAAATCAATTTGTGATTTGGCGGGTATGACGATGTGGCATTCAAAGTAAATGGAGGTGTGATCTGTCAAAAGATACGTTATGACCTCAAGCCTCATCAACCGGGAAATGACAAAAATCGGGCAGGCAGCATGGCTATGCGGGTCTCCCCCATTAGGATGCATTGTCACCATCTAGAGAATATTCATATTTGTTACTTCTTTTCGCTTCTGTATCTCCCAGGAACAGTTATGTTGCTAGCAACCGTAGGTGACAATATATTCGATACACTCAAGAGAAATGAGTGGTCGTTCATGTGTGGCCGGGTTGCAAGACGTTCTTGTTAAACCCGGTGTATTCCTCTCTAGAGATACACTATCGGCAGGTGGTTCCATACCTTGTCATAGTCGGAATCCAATCTCCAATAAGCGCCTGCGGTTTTGATTATATTCTATATATATATGTAGAGCGTGAGATGCAAGCGTTCTGCAAGATTGTTAATTATTTGTGATTAGATATTATTATAATATCAAAAAAGTATTGATTTTGAAAATGTTTTGGGTTATCGTAAGGTAAAAACCATCCGTGTTTATGTGTGGATTGGTCTTACGATTATCATTTCTTTTGAAAATGATTTTTAAAAAGTTAAACCAAGTGGTTGGAGTTTACTCACACCAGTCCCATGACTGACCCATAGTTTATTTGTTTTGTTTTCCCTAAACTCTTGGGTGCCCAAATTTGTATGGGCAGTCAAGTAGTCAGGATTTACAGATACACTAGATGGAGCTTGGAGCAGGAGGCTTCAACAACATTTTATAGCTATTGTCTATTTTCGCTATGATGTAAGTGTTGTACTCTAATATACAAATACTGATTTGTGTTTCAAATGTTACCTTGTATACTATATTTTATTCGTTCCGCTGTGAGATGTGTGTTACACTGATGTTGTTGTGTTCTTCTTCTTCTTCTATTCCAATTTTCTATCTTATCTATTCTCACCCTCTAACTTCTTTCTATTAATGATCAGGTATTTCCGATGTCTGAATAGTCGACATTGGTATTTGTGTCGATTTTCGGAGTTGAAAATCCCTGGGTCGTTACAAGAGGTTTATTAGAAGACAAGAGAAGGAATACAAGTTCAACTTTCAAGTCTAAGGTGAATAAAATTATTTAAATTCATTTATTCATTTCATATTTTGATGAAAAGTTGAGAAATTTATGAAAGAATGAATGGACTTGAAACCCTGAAAATGACGTTCAGTATTTTTGGCATAACTTTTGCAATCCTTAATGAAATTACGACTTCTCTATCAATTTGGAAAACTAATTCATAGGGCTACAACTTTCGACTATGGCACATTTTTCTAATTCGGCAGTTTACATGCCCGGAAACTAGATGCAAAGTGAGGCAAAAGTCAACCCGAAATGGGCATGTTAAAAATGCCTCATGGTGTTTGATTATATATATATATATATTAAATTAGTAAATGATTTTGAGGTTTTATTTTCATGATAATTAGGTAGACAATGAGATCTTCTTACTGTAAAAAAATTGGAGTCAAAATCTATTCTTATCATAGAGAAACATCGTCAAACATTTTGCCCAAAAACAGGCTAAAATCTGATTTTCAGAACATTTTATATCACTTCAAAACACTACTTTTCTATTTATGAGGCACGAAACAAAGCAAAATCTTTTTATAGCGCCCAGAAGCATTGTAGTAGCTGATTTGAGTCTAAAATCATTGTAAACAACCCAGAACTTTTCATTGTACGACCGAAACGATGTTATAGATATTTTGAGTATAAAGTCATGGTAAACTACTCCAAATCCTCTCAAAATTTGGACTTGAGTCTCCTTATAGTATCGTAAACAAACTGGTAAAATTGGGGATGTTAAATCAAAGTAAAAGAGAGTCAAAACATGTCAAAATTAAGAAAAAGGATGGTTGACGAATTTCAATGATTCGAGGAAAATAATTAATTACTTGGGAGTGATGATAAGTACTGCATGATGTTCTACGAAAATTTTGCATGAAGATAGCAAGAAATACTTTAAGTATACTTATCATCTAATCCATTATTATTTCATAAGCTTGTATTTTAATCTAAAGATGCCTATGACTTTAGCATACTACATTGGTTGCGATCTTTGCTTTGACAAATAATCAACATATACGACTAATGATTGAGGACATTTTTCATTAGGTTTTAAACGAGGTATGAATTGTGCATCTTTAACCAAGGTATGATTAGTGTTTAAACGAGGTATGAATAGTGTGTAAACGAGGTATGAATACTGTTCAATTGAGATATGAGTAGTGTGTGTTTAAACAAGGTATGATTAGTGTTTAAACGAGGTATGAATAGTGTGTGTTTAAACGAGGTATGATTAGTGTTTAAATGAGGTATGAATAGGGTGTGTTTTAATGAAGTATAAATGCTGTTGAACTTAACTATTTTAGTTCAATCTTTGAAGATCTTTCTAAACATATATTAGAGAAATATAAAGGTGGTTTGAGATTTGTTTAAGAAGGAGTTTTTTCATAAAGAAGATGATTAGTAATCATAATAAAAGATGTTTGTCTTTTGAAAGAAAGTTCTACAAGAGATATATAGATGTCTTTCAAAATGAGTATTTACAAAAGGTATTTTATCCCCACATGATATAAAGAGTATTTTGGAAGTAAACATTGATTTTAAATGTTTTGTGTAAAGAAGAACTACGTTGGCTTGATCCTGTATCTAATTGCTTACCCAATTTGATAAAGGTATGTAGTTATCACATGGGGGTAGTGATGCAACTGCTTTATTAATAAAAAATATTTTTGTTTATTATTGGTTTTACATCTTGGGTTGATGCATCTTTCATATCATTTAAGCTATACTGATGTTTTATCAAGTTTGCAGGGATGAATATCGATATCCATGTTGTTAGAGTTGCATGATGGTTGATTTACGGTAATTGTGTTTAATTCATACTCTAACAAGTGCTATTTATAAAAAAATTGCATTTATAGATGTTGTACATTTATCAAATAAAATGGTAGATTTCATTGTTTGTTTTGGACAGAAGGATTTTCGGCAATTGTTTTTACTGGTCCGAAATTCCGGGGCATTATAAAGTGGTATCAGAGCTTAGGTTAGGTTCCTAAATAAAATTTCATATAATAATAGATAATCATTTGTAGAAATTTTAAAATGAAGTTACCTTAATTTGATTAATAAAACTGGATAAGGTAAGGCACCATTCCACTGACCAGGTATATGAGTAATATTTATTTATTTAACTTTTGTTTATAGAATAATGTGTTGATTCATTTTTAAGCACCACACAAAGAGGTTTAACAAAGTTGTAAGTGCATATAATTAGCTATAAAGTAATGAAGAAATAAATGAAGTGGCTTGTAAAGGAAGGAATGTGGCTGCTTGAAATGTATGCAACAGAGTGGCTTAAGAGGAATGAGGTATTGCAACTTATCGAGGAATGAATTGAATGAGCTTGGGAAAATAAACTAGAGGAAGGCCAAGTGGAGTAAAATTGAGCAATACATTCATGCAAAATCAAGGTGAGAAATTTTTATATAATAAGATATTAGAATTGTTTAGCATTAAAGGTGTTAGCTTAAAAAGTAGTTGAAACATCTCTCATCAATTCAATCATAACTATTGATTCCTAGATTTGGGTTTAGTCGAAGTTAATCTTATTGGGAAGCTTGATTAATTATCTAGAATACTTACATCATATATATTTTTAAATTTTAAAAGTTTGCTATCTCAAAACATTTTTGCAAACTGAACTATGTGTTTGACAAAAGAAGAAGAAGAAGAGAGGGTCATACTCAAGTTGATTTTCGAAGTTGAAAGTGTGGATTTTCCAAAATAAAATGGTTATCCATATGAGAATAATGATTACAAAGTATAAAAGTGCTTTGAGAGTATACATTGTTTAAACTTACTAAAGTTTTTTTATTGATTATTTCTTCAAGGATGGATACCTTCGAACGACGACGACGATTTGCGGTATATGATAATAGATCTTGGTTAGTGCACTATTACTCTATGTTGGTACCGAGCCGAGTAGAGTACATCCTATTTGATGACGGGATGTCCGCATTAGACAATAGATCTTGGATAGTGCTACTATTGCTCTATGTTAGTATCGAGCCGAGTAGAGTACATCTTATTTGATGACGGGATGCCGACCGCCATGGGGTAAAATATCCTAAATTGAGTGCGGATCTACTTTGATGTATATAATCATATTATATATATAAAAAATTGAAGATATTTTTTGAGATGTCTATTTTGAAAATATTACTCTCCAGTACATTTTGATGGGTACTGCAATAAGGAGAATAACTCATTATTAGACGAGTTGACTTTGATGAATAAAATCATATTATATATAACAAAAAATATATTTGAGGTGTGTATTACTCTCTGGTACATTTTGATGGGTACTGCAACAAGGAGAGTAACTCATTAATTGACGAGGTGACTTTGATGAATATAATCATCTTTTTAGAAAAATAAAGAGAAAAAAATAAAGATATTATACGTGATGTCTAACTTGAAAATATTACTCTCTGGTACATTTTGATGGGTACCACAACATGGAGAATACATCCTTGCATGATGATGATGAGTCGGAAAAGCCGGAGTATGATGAATCTTTGGTGCATTCAGATGGGAACCACACAAGAAGATTATGTCTTTACTGGACGATCAGAGTGTATGTTCACGGGATGGAGGCTGGGTATCGATGTGGATTGCAAAGAACATAATCCGGAATTTGGGCATAAAAAGAAACTGTGATAGGCCTGATCCAGTAATAGCTTGCAGATTTGATGGAATGTTGGTCACAAATTGAAAGGTTTAGATATGTCTTAGAATATCGATTTATGAAATTGTTTTGAAAGTATCCTTTCAAGAAAATGGGTTGAATACCTAGAGTTTTATGTGTTGAACTTTTTTCATACTTTTGATTAAGTATTGCATAGAATTTCGGGGACGAAATTCTTTTTAAGGGGGAAAGAATGTAACAACCTAAAATTTCAGGCAGTAAATTTTTCAATCTTGTGGTTATTTAAATATTTAAATGTTGCATTTAATATTATAAAAATTCTTTCATAACCTTGATTAAATCCCTTTATAAATAATAATTAAAGAGAAGAAAACATGTTGCGTTTTTGAAAAGTAGTTCAAAGAAAAATCGATAGTGTGACTGAAAACAGTTTTATCGATAAACGAGGTTTTTCTTATTAAAAGTTGTTGGAATATCATGTGCATGTAGTAACGTTAGAAGAACGCATACATGTGTGTGTACATATCAAAAAAGTAACATACAAATGGTATATGTGTACATGTTCTAGAATATGATAAATGGCTTAAAATGATAGGGACACGTGTCATTAAATGAAAGGAAC
This sequence comes from Allium sativum, assembly GCA_030737875.1. Lineage (NCBI taxonomy): Eukaryota > Viridiplantae > Streptophyta > Magnoliopsida > Asparagales > Amaryllidaceae > Allium > Allium sativum. Next base: position 446,708,813 of record CM060921.1, read on the forward strand.
ACATGTCTTATAAGCAAATAAGGTTAAGACACATACACACATTAGGTGTCCATATGTAGAAACATCTGAAGACGCCTAAGTAGGCATGTGTCTTCATCCTAAAGCATGGTTGTATGTATCCATGTGAGGGAAAATAAATATGAAGAGGCTTATTATGTAAGATAAAAGATATAAATTTAAAAGAGAAGCTTATCATGTAAGCTAAATGTTATAAATTTAAAAAGAGGAGCTTATCATGTAAACTAAATGATATAAATTTAAAATAAGAAGCTTATCATGTAACCTAAAAGAAAAAGAAAAGTGATAAGGACACATAACCCTCTTAGGTGTCCATGTGTAGAAACATCTTAGGACACCTAAGTAGGCATGTGTCTTCATCCTCAAGCATGCAGGAAGATAAGGAGGACAAGTGTCCCAAAACCAAATTACCAAACTAGCCTTGAAAACTACTATATAAAGGGTGGAAAGGTTCATTCTTTTTCATGCATTCACAAATGAAAATTAATATAAGAAAAAGAAGAAAGGTTTAGGAGAAGACAAGAGAAGGAATACAAGTTCAATTTTCAAGTCTAAGGTGAGTAAAATTGTTTAAGTTCATGTATTCATTCCATATTTTGAAGAAAAGTTGAGAAATTTATGAATGAATGATTGGACTTGAAACCCTGAAAATTACGTTTGGTATTTTGGGCATAACTTTTGCAATTCTTAATGAAATTATGACTTCTTTATCAGTTTGAAAAGATAATTCATAGCGATAAAACTTTCACCTATGGCACTTTTTTCTTATTTGGCTGTTTGCATGCCTGAAAACTGGATGCAAAGTGAGGTAAAAAACAGCCCGAAATGGGCATGTTAAAAATTCCTCATGGTGTTTGATTATGTTTATTGAATTGGCAAATGATTTTGAGGTTTTATTTTGATGTTAATTAAGTAGACAAAGAGAGCTTCTTACTATAAAAAAATTGGAGTCAAAGTCAATTTTTATCATAGAGAAACAACGTCAAATATTTGGCCCAAAAACAGGCTAAAATCTGATTTTCAGAACTTTTTATAGCACTCCGAAACGCTATCTTTTCTATTTATGAAGCACGGAACCAAGTAGAATCTTTATATAGTGCCTCGAAGCGTTGTAGTAGCTGATTTGAGTCTAAAATCATTATGAACAACCCAGAACTTTTCATAGCAAGACTGAAACGCTGTTATAGATGTTTTGATTATAAAATCATGATAAACTATTCCAAATCCTCTCAAAATTTGGACTTGAGTTTCTTTATAGTATCATAAACAAACTGGTAAAATCGGGGATGTTAACTCAAAGTAAAAGAGAGTCAAAACATGTCAAAATTAAGAACAAGGATGGTTGACGAATTTCAATGATTCGAGGAAAATAATTGATTACTTGGGAGTGATGATAAGTACTGTATGATGTTCTATGAAAATTTTGCATGAAGTTAGCAAGGAATACTGTAAGTATACTTATCATCTAATCCATTATTATTTCATAAGCTTGTATTGTAATTTAAAGATGCCTATGACTTTAACATACTACATTGGTTGCGATCTTTGCTTTAACAAAGAATCAACATATACGACTGATGATTGAGGACATTTATGATTAGTGTTTAAACGAGGTATAAATAGTGCGTCTTTAACCAAGGTATGATTAGTGTTTAAACGAGGTATGAATAGTGTGTAAACGAGGTATGAATATTGTTCAATTGAGGTATGAGTAGTGTGTGTTCAAACGAGGTATGATTAGTGTTTAAACGAGGTATTAATAGTGTGTGTTTAAACGAGGCATGAATATGGTGTGTTTTAATGAGGTATAAATGGTGTTGAACTTAACTGTAACACCCCGTGTATTCTATAACTGTGAAAGTCATAAATTAAAGTATAATTAATTTCAAATCAAAGAATTAAGGGAAACGGGATACGCCATTGCGTTCGTCTCGGAATTCTGCTTGAGATAGAGTCTGAGTTTGCGTAAAACGGATATCGTATGAAGAAGTTATGGACGAACGAAGTTGGGCGAAAAACCGGAAAACGGGTCAAAATGCACTGGCGCACTTGGGAAGTGCGCCAGAACAAAATGCACTGGCGCACTTGGGAAGTGCGCCAGTACATTTTTGACCTGGCGCACCTGCCAAGTGCACCCAGGTCAAAAATGACCTGCTGGCCAGGTCTGGGTTTGGTCGATTTTCAGAAGCTTGCTTTGTCATTAGGGCTAGGTGGCAGGCTCTAATTGGTCTCTCTTTCGAATGAATGGCTACGATCAATCCAAGCAACATCGATGGTCCTAATCAGTTCATAAACCCTATAAAAATGACCCTAGACTCTACCTAACCCAAGTCTCTAACACAATTCTCTAGCCTCCATTGCTCTCTTCTTCTAATTAAAAATAAAAATGGCATCGCTACTCTGCTAGAATCAAAACTAGAAGTCAATCAACATCATCCTAAATTCAAATTTGAGATAAAAGCTTCTACAACAATTCTGTAACAACTAAAGTTCTTTCTTTAATCCAATCAAGGCAAGTACAGTTATTTTCCGCTATAAACGTTAATTATAATTTTGATATGTTTTTAATTCTGAATCTGAGATTGTATATATATTCTCTTCTGTCAGATCTGTTTTCTGTGACTGTTCTGTATCCCCTTTTCTTCTTTTCTATTTCTATAGCCAGGCTACCACGAGCCTGTGCCTAATCTCATAAGAGATGAACGTATAAACGCAAATTTTGGGATAAATAATGAATGATGTGAAATTTGACAAGACTGAATTGAATGTATGACTTTAGGTCTGAGGCATAAAATATAATGGACATGTGACTTGGGATTGGATGCATAAATTTGACTATGAACATATAATTTATATATGTTGTATGCATAGTGTATGTTGTAATTTAGATCTGTAATTAATTAGAAAAAGATGAGCATATGTTGTAAACTAGATTTGGATCTATACATATTCTGTGATAGAAGAAAAGAGGGACCATTGTAAGATTACATATGATTTGAGACTTTGGACAAAATGCATATAAAAGTCAAGATCTGATTTTTAGAAGATATGATTTAAAGATTTAGATTGTTGGGTATAGTTTGCATAATGATTCATGACTTAAAAAGAAGAAGATATGGAAACTTAGGTGTAAAGATTTACATTAATTAGGATATCTATTATTGTGATTACACCTAAATAGGGATTTTTGGATATATGGCATGCATTGAAATTAATGGTTATATTTGGTATAATTTATATGTGAATCTGCTGTAAAATGCTAGTTTAACAAAAATTGGAACATATGTTATATGGCAAATTATGTCCATATTCTGCGCTTATGCAAACATGGAGTATATGTTGTGAATCATGACAATTATGTAGGCATACGAATTTAGGCCAATTTATGATTAGGCAAGGCATGTAAATAGAACCTTTAGAAATATTAAATTTTCTAAATCTGCTAATTTGCTAAGTTGCCTAAAACTGCTAGTTTTGTTATATTGCCTAGACTGCTAATTAGATTGAAATGCCTAATCTGTTAAATTTGTCGGTTGAAATGCCTAACCTGTTATATGCCAAAATCTGCTAAGTTGCTAAATCTGTTAAATCCGTTAAGTCATATAAAATCTGTTATCTGCTAAAATTTGTTATCTGCTGTGTTGATATAATCATCCTGTTATTGATATAATCTGAATTGGCATATATATTGGGTGTGCGCATAAACGGTAAATTATTAATTAATTGGCCGCAAAGATAAACGTGACTAACTCGAGGTTAGAATGAGTTTGCGGCGTAATTCTGCCCGGAACCGCCCGACACATCCAGTGGCCGCAAACAATAGGTTCTAATGTGAGAAGTTAGTCATAACCTGCTTAAGACACGAGGTTAGGTCTGGCTTGTGGCAGAAGTCTGCCCGGAACCGCCCGGCCCATCCAGCGGCCACAAGCTAGCGACCTAATGTGAGAGGTCTGGGCATTAATAATTAATTAATGCAAATCTAAGATAAGAATGACGTCTAAAACGTATTGGGGGAAAATAGGGTTAAACCAACTGGATTAATAGGTGTAGTAAACCCGTCCATGAATCTGTAGGCCCAATACAAAGTTAGACAAATCTGAAAAATCTGTACATCTGATCTGTTAGTCTGAAAACTTGTTAACTTAATCTGTGAACTAGTAAATCTGAATTCTGTATGTCTGAACTTGTAAACAAGTTAATCTGAGATCTGTTAGTCTGGGGACACAAGGTTAGGAGGGGAATTACTTGTGTCATCTGTTGTTTGAGACCCGTAGTAGTCAGTAACCCTTTCTGGTATCAAAACTTTGACCCAACAGTAGGTAGGGTCCGGGCACGCTTACTGAACTAATTATAAGTGGTTCATTCTGATAATGGCGAGGGGTGTTGATGGTGCGTTCCAACCGGGTCATGTGCGTGCATGGATCCCGGTCTGCCTCTGAGAATGTAAGACGCCGTGACATCTGTAAATAGGTCTGTGCCAATTGGTTGTCACTTTAGGGAGTGATACACCCTACTGTGGGCCGACACAGGATATTTATGTATTAGGGAGTCGATCGCTTGGGGTAGGGTTTTAGGGTACGCTTAGTTCTGTTTGTTTCTGTTGGTACCGTCTGTTTCTGTTGGGTGGTGTAACAACCCGCAAAATCAGGACCAATTTAAAATTTTATTTTAGAAAATTTTAATGAATTTTGACAATATAAAATAATTAATTTAAATAATAATGATCTCAAATTTGATTTAAATCGAAGTTAGAATGAATGATTTAATTTTTATTATAAAAAGAGTTAGAAATAACGCGTAGTTTGAAAAGTCAAACTTGAACTTTGACTGACCGCACAGGATGCAAAATTTAACGGATTTTAGTGAAACCAAAAATATTAGAATCTATTTAAATATATCTTTCCAACGAATCCGAAAAATCGAAATTTCATAACGGGAATCAAAAGTTATGGCCAATTCAATTTTTAGAAAGGTCGCTATGAAATTTATAAGGGCCAAAATGCTAAATTTTGCAGAATAAGGAATTAGGACCCGAAACCATCTCCATTGGTTTTAGAATGTTGTTTACATATAAAAATGACTATAAGAACTTATATTTTTGAGTTTCGGAAAAATTCCACTATTTTTGGTATTTTTAAATATTAAATATATTAGCCTTAAAAATAGTCATTTTTCAAACGACCTCGGTTTTCGACGAAACCACTTTTGTTGGAACCGGAATGTCAAATTATTGCTAGGTTTCAATTTTCAGAATTTTTCGAATTAATATGTGAGCGTGGCGAAATAAAATGTGTTTTGACTATTTACAATTAAATTTGAACGCCTTAAAAATAGCCTTTTTTCAAACAGTCTCAGAATTCGACGAAAATAATTTTGTTGGATTCGTATCATCATAAGAAAGCTAAAAATATTTTTTTTAGAATTTTCTGAGGTCGTATGTGGCCCCGACACATTTAAATGTGCGGTAGAAATTAAATAATTAATTTAATATTGAATTTTCAATTAAAACCGAAAAAAAACGTGTAGACATCAGAACTGGACCTTGGGACATAGCCCATCGCGTTCAGAAGGCCTCAAAACGTTAAGATCGACAGTAAGTAGGCCCAAATCCGAGAAAGTCCGAAAATCCACTTTATTTCACGAATTTCGAAATTTATATTATTAAAATATTATTAAATTTCTGGCCGAAACCCTAATCCCATTCATGGTCAGCCGCCACCCTTAATTTCGAAGGCCAGAAATCACCGAACTTCAAACGTTAATATCTCCCAATCCGTTCAACGAAAATTTATGTATGACCTACCAAATCGAAGAGAATTCAGAGACCTTTCAATCTATACGGCTATGATCATCATTAGGGTCGCGGATTTTGCGGATTTCCAGCCTGAAGTGGCTGCGTTTTTGGGTGCTTTTGGGGTGAGATTGGAGGCCGAGTTCGACATGCTTCTGGGTGGTGGTGGCTCGTGGCAAGGCGGTTCGAATGGAGGTGGTTGATCGACGAATGGTGGCTTCTAGAGGGGTGCGGCCAGAAATTGGAGAGAGGGAGATGGGTTCGGCCGTGAAACACGATGGGAAGAAGAAGGTTGCGTTGCGTCTCCTATTTTTTTATTATTATTTTATTATTTAATTATTTAATTAACCGATCTTCAAAAATTCATAACTCTTTCATACGAGGTCCGTTTGACGAACCGTAAATTGCGTTGGAATCACAAAATTAAGAGCTTCGCGATGGCGCAGACCGCAGTTGAAAAGGAGACAGTAAAATTTTAGCCAAAAATCTAGGTGAGAATTCTAATTTTTGATTATTTAATTAATTATAAATTGTTTTCTCGCGTTAAAATAATTGTATTATTATACTTATTCAATTCTGAAATGTTCTGTGTTGTGTGAATTATTGATTGTGCGTGTGATGTGATTTGTTGTGTACGATGTGTTAGATTTGCATTGAAATTGCAGACATTATTAAATTTATTCTCAGTTAGAGAATTAGATCTAAAATTAGATCTAAAACATAGTTATGTCAGATTTAATCGTATATATTCAGATTTAGATGTTGAAATTTATTTTGTATAAATTAAATATTATTTTTTATTTATTGATTCAACAATAGAATTAGAACAACAAATAAAATATTATTTTTATTGTTTATTTACAATAGAATTTGAACAATGAATAAAATACATTTTCTATTTGTTTAAAATAAAAGGAATGAATTAAGAAGAATATATTCTTGATGTAAATTTGTTACATTAAGAAGAGTAAATTAAAAAGCATTTATTTTCAATATGAAATTGTTTCTTTAAAAAGAATGAAATTAAAAAGATTACATATTTTTTTTCTTTTTTTCATATTAGGATTGAAATTAAAGATTTGATTTTTATTGTCTATTGTTTTCAATAATAGTGATTTCAATAAAATGACATACTATTTGTCACTTTAATTTCAATAAAGGCGGTAACATTAGAAATCTTATTTTTAATGAAATATTGTTTTTGATTAAAGAAGTAATATAAAGAATTTCATTTGTAAGGTAATAGCGATTTCAATAAAAGAAGCAATGTAAAAGATTATATTTTTATGTGTTGATTGTTTTCAATAGGAAGATGTTGCATAAAAAGATTATATTTTTAATGTGATGTAGATTTCACTGTAAAGACGAAAATAAAAAGATTATATTTTTATTTTCATTTTGTCGCCATGAAAAGTTCATAAACTAAGATTACATTTTTATTGTAATTTTATCCATTGTAATAAATAGAAAAGATTACATTTATATGCAATGAAAGAATAAATAAAGAAGTTATTATTTTCATTGTAAAATAGAAAAGGTCAATATTTTTACATTGTAAAATAGAAAAAGACATATTTTCTTTGCATAACAAAAGTTACATTTTTATATGTGCTTTATATATGAATTTGCACTGTATGACAAAAATTGCATTTTTCTATGATATAAAAATGTGAATTTACATTGCATGATTTAAATTACATTTTTCTATGTAATTTAGAGATGAATAATAACGGTAGAATGCAAATTACATTTTTTTCATGTAATTAAAATGTGAATTTGCGTTGTAGGATAAAAACTACATTTTTCTATATAATTTAAATATGAATTTATGTCGTATGATAGGAATTACATTTTTCTATGTAATTAAAATATGAATTCCCATCGCATAATGAAGATTACATTTTTCTATGTAATTTAGAGGTGAATTAGAACGATAAAATAAAAATGACATTTTTTCTATGTAATTTATATACGAGTTATAACGGTATGATAAAAAAATTTAGAAATATATTTATTTACATTTTCTTATGTAAGTAAAAGAATAGAAATTGAAAATGCAATTATTTACATTCTCTTATGTAAATAAAAAGAATAGAATCTAGAAACATATTTATTTACATTTTCTATAGTAGGAAAAATAGAATTGTTAATGTTGAATATTTTATCGTCATTTTGAACGCGGTGAAAATAGAATGGTTAATGTTGTCATTTTTATCGACATTCTTGGTGCCATAAAAATAGACAATGTTAGTGGTTCATTTTTATCGACATTCTTGGTGCGATAAAAATAGACAATGTTAGTGATTCATTTTTATCGACATTTTTAGTGCGATAAAAGTAGACAATGTTAGTGATTCATTTTTATCGACATTTTTAGTGCGATAGAAATAGACAATGTTAGTGATTCATTTTATTCGACATTTTTTATGCGATATAAATAGCGATGTTAATGGTACATTTCTATCGTCTTTTAGTTGTGATAAAAAAAGAACAAAATAATGAGAATCTTTTTATTTACATTTTCTATAGTAATGAAAAAGAACAAAATAATGTGAATCCTTTTAGTACATTTTCTATTGTAGAGAAAAATAACAAAATTTTGTGAACCATTCTATTTACATTTTCTATTGTAAAGAAAAGTAAAAAGAGAGTTATATTTCTTATATGCATTTTTAGATGCAAATAAAGCATAGAAAGAAAATTATACTTTTATTTGTCATTGTTTTGTTAAATAAAAGTAAAAGAGTTAAAAAGACATTTTATTTACCATTGTTTTGTTAAATAAAAGTACAAGATATAAAAGAACATTTTTATTAACATTGTTTTGTCAAATAAAAAGACAAATACATGAGATACACTTTTATTTGTGTTTTATGTACAAATAAAAGTACAAGATTAGAAACACACTTTTATTTACATTGTATTTGTTGAAATATAATCGTTAACAAAATGAGGGTATCACTTTACTCAGCTTTGTTAAAAACAGAAATTATGTGAAAATATGAGAATCACTTTTATTTGCATAATATACAGTAGAATTTATACGCAAATAAAAATCCAATTTTTTTTATTTGCAAACTTGCACTAGAATTTATATTCTAATATACAATTGTATTGTTGGTCAAAATAAACAATGAAAAGTATTGGTAAGAAACTTCATACAAATATAATGGAATATATATTCCATTTGTCATCCGCAATAAAGCTGTATAAATAAATTACTGTTTATGTAACTTTAGAAGTATATAGGGAAGTCATAAGAGTAAAATACATTTTACTTGATATAAGTGACATGTTAAGTGAAAGTGAAATTGGTTAAACCTATTAACCAATTCTATATTTATTTATTTATATGAACTGTTGTTGGCTGAAAACCCCACACGGGTATTGGGACGATACTTGACTAACACAAATCCCAATGTTTAATTATATGTCTATCGATTGATCGACAAGCTGCGATGAGCGTTATTGTTTTATTTTAATGCTCACACAGTTGACATTGTCACCCTGGTTGTTAATGGATGGATTGAGAATTATTTTCTTGTTATTACCCTATACATGAAATGTATGAAATCCATATGACCCAAATTATATGGTACATGGTTGAGTCGCATTCTAATGCAGAATTTCTTTTTAAATAAAGAATTTTTATATAATAAAAGGATTTTTGTAAAATAAAAGATTTGGTATTATAAAGTATATTTTACATTCAGAATCTTTTATATATAGAATATTTTATTGATTATTTTAAAATATGTTTTTTTTATATAGTAATGATTTAATATCTTTAGGATAAACCTTTTATTTAAGATTATTAGATTTTAGCCATTATGTTTGGTGATTGATATGTAGATTGGATTTGCAGTGGACGATGTTTTAAATAACATTATCCTTTAATCCAATTTACATTGAAATTACTATTTGAAATTTATAAATCTATTTTATAAATTAAATCAAAAATTGGAATATTAATAAATCTTTTTAGAAAGATTAAAATTTAATTTATTTTATCTTTGATAAAATTAATGAGGACCTTTTAACATAAATAATAATTTTTATTTAAAAGGATATTCAAAGTTGGAATGTGGCGTATGGTTGATTTTAATTACAAATACGCGAGTTATTCAGAAAGACCGGGTCTAACCCATTCTGAATAATCATCACGACGATCAAGAGTCGAAGATGAAGACGGTGACTGAAGACCGGAGAGCTTCACATCGTTTGGTTGATGGTGACTAATATCTTGAATTGGGACTGATCCCCCAAGGCAAGGTAAAAGTGATGATCTTCCAGACGTACTGGAGATCGACGGATACGTTGTTTCGTTCAGACCCAGAACGGACTTGTAAATGGATAGCATGCCTGACATTGAAATTTATTTCATGTAATTAAATCGGTTTTTATTTAATATATAAATGCATGGTGGCGGAGGATTTATTCTCTTGCTTAACACCCTTTTGTATGTTAAATATTTACCGATCGCATGATATGAGTTGTTGATGTAGTATGCCAAGTTGCACTTGATCGAGGCTTATTGTTGCAAAGCAGAGCCTTGTGGGATGATCAAAGCATAGTCTATTTAGGCATAGCTTTGTGTTACGTGACTTCGCGAGCCTCACAGCCCGGTAGAGTCTAAAACGGGAGAAGGGAACGCAGGGAGTGCGCACGTTTCTTTCTAGCTAGAGTGGTGCCAGGGACCTACCAGCGCTGGCATTTATTCATTGTGGTTGTTGCTTTTTCGAGGCCTCGGGTTTATGCGGTCGCTACTGGCCGTAGGATAGGTCCAAAAGGACCGGGAAGCGTGTGTTCAGGAATAACTAATCCAGTCCATTGCACCAGTTGGACAGAGTACCAACACGGGGACGGACCGGCCCTGCAGGATCCAAGGGTTGGACAGAGTACCAATCCTGGGGCATTTGCTAGAGTGTCTCGAATCGGTAAGGATCTCCTCCCTAGCCTTGACTCAGATGGAAACCCAAATTTCCAATACGACATCACGCGGTTTTGATTGTATACCTATATATGGCGACATAGTGGGATGGGGCACTCATGCCGTCTAGGATTAATACATTTACTTTGATGTACTTCAAATTGGTTGCACACTATTATTATATAATACCGTTTTTATCGTATCAAGCATCTTTTGATCATTATAAGGTAAAACCCTATCCTCCGGTTTGCGTTGCATTATGTGATGGGACTTGGGTCTTATAATGGTTTCATTTTTCTAAAAAAAAGCATTGCGCTATTTTGACGATTTACTTTAGTCATGCACTGGCAATCCATAGGAGAAAACCCGTTCCGCGAAAGTGGCGTGGTCCTGTGATTAGCCTTATTATATTTTATAGGTTAAGTAGAATTCTCACACCAGTCCCATGACTGACCTGTAGTTTTGTCCACTTGCAAACTCGGGTGCCCATATTTTCCACACGGGCAGTCGAGTAGCTATTTTTGCAGATATATTAAACAGGATTCTGGGTTGAAGCTTAAAGCTGTGTCCAGAGATAGAAAGTCTTCCGCTGTGTTCTTCCACTGCAGTATATTACATTTTTGTGTTTATCTTCCGCTGTAATTATCTTCCAATGTACTCTGATATGTATATTCTGTACTCTGATGTAACATTATATGATATGTTATAAAAGTCTTCTGTTATCTGTTGTAATATGTTGTATGCCCAAAGTTAAAGTATTCGTAGATTTTCACTTTTTGGGTCAGACCTGTGTGGTTTATGGTCGATTCAAAGGGTGGGAATTTGCGGGTCTTTACAGTTGGTATCAGAGCTTTGGCTCAAATCTTTGGGGTACAACTTGTTAGAACTGAACAAAAGACTCATCAGAGATTGGATTAGTAATATCCAATAAGAATACTCATTAGAGATAGGATCAGTAGTATCCTAGAATGAGTAAACTCGTTAGAGATGGGGTTAGTAATGCCTTAGAACGAGTTCAGAGTTAAGAATTTATAATTAACGTATTTTTGATATTTATAATATATTTTGTGAAATATGATTTTTATATATATAAAGTTATAAATATTTTGAAAAGATAATCAACCATTAAAATTTAAAATTAAGATAGTTAATTTTACAATTTTTAGCTACGTTCCTTTTCGAGGACGAAAAGTTTTTAAGTAGGGGCGATTGTAACAACCCGCAAAATCAGGACCAATTTAAAATTTTATTTTAGAAAATTTTAATGAATTTTGACAATATAAAATAATTAATTTAAATAATAATGATCTCAAATTTGATTTAAATCGAAGTTAGAATGAATGATTTAATTTTTATTATAAAAAGAGTTAGAAATAACGCGTAGTTTGAAAAGTCAAACTTGAACTTTGACTGACCGCACAGGATGCAAAATTTAACGGATTTTAGTGAAACCAAAAATATTAGAATCTATTTAAATATATCTTTCCAACGAATCCGAAAAATCGAAATTTCATAACGGGAATCAAAAGTTATGGCCAATTCAATTTTTAGAAAGGTCGCTATGAAATTTATAAGGGCCAAAATGCTAAATTTTGCAGAATAAGGAATTAGGACCCGAAACCATCTCCATTGGTTTTAGAATGTTGTTTACATATAAAAATGACTATAAGAACTTATATTTTTGAGTTTCGGAAAAATTCCACTATTTTTGGTATTTTTAAATATTAAATATATTAGCCTTAAAAATAGTCATTTTTCAAACGACCTCGGTTTTCGACGAAACCACTTTTGTTGGAACCGGAATGTCAAATTATTGCTAGGTTTCAATTTTCAGAATTTTTCGAATTAATATGTGAGCGTGGCGAAATAAAATGTGTTTTGACTATTTACAGTTAAATTTGAACGCCTTAAAAATAGCCTTTTTTCAAACAGTCTCAGAATTCGACGAAAATAATTTTGTTGGATTCGTATCATCATAAGAAAGCTAAAAATATTTTTTTTAGAATTTTCTGAGGTCGTATGTGGCCCCGACACATTTAAATGTGCGGTAGAAATTAAATAATTAATTTAATATTGAATTTTCAATTAAAACCGAAAAAAAAACGTGTAGACATCAGAACTGGACCTTGGGACATAGCCCATCGCGTTCAGAAGGCCTCAAAACGTTAAGATCGACAGTAAGTAGGCCCAAATCCGAGAAAGTCCGAAAATCCACTTTATTTCACGAATTTCGAAATTTATATTATTAAAATATTATTAAATTTCTGGCCGAAACCCTAATCCCATTCATGGTCAGCCGCCACCCTTAATTTCGAAGGCCAGAAATCACCGAACTTCAAACGTTAATATCTCCCAATCCGTTCAACGAAAATTTATGTATGACCTACCAAATCGAAGAGAATTCAGAGACCTTTCAATCTATACGGCTATGATCATCATTAGGGTCGCGGATTTTGCGGATTTCCAGCCTGAAGTGGCTGCGTTTTTGGGTGCTTTTGGGGTGAGATTGGAGGCCGAGTTCGACATGCTTCTGGGTGGTGGTGGCTCGTGGCAAGGCGGTTCGAATGGAGGTGGTTGATCGACGAATGGTGGCTTCTAGAGGGGTGCGGCCAGAAATTGGAGAGAGGGAGATGGGTTCGGCCGTGAAACACGATGGGAAGAAGAAGGTTGCGTTGCGTCTCCTATTTTTTTATTATTATTTTATTATTTAATTATTTAATTAACCGATCTTCAAAAATTCATAACTCTTTCATACGAGGTCCGTTTGACGAACCGTAAATTGCGTTGGAATCACAAAATTAAGAGCTTCGCGATGGCGCAGACCGCAGTTGAAAAGGAGACAGTAAAATTTTGGCCAAAAATCTAGGTGAGAATTCTAATTTTTGATTATTTAATTAATTATAAATTGTTTTCTCGCGTTAAAATAATTGTATTATTATACTTATTCAATTCTGAAATGTTCTGTGTTGTGTGAATTATTGATTGTGCGTGTGATGTGATTTGTTGTGTACGATGTGTTAGATTTGCATTGAAATTGCAGACATTATTAAATTTATTCTCAGTTAGAGAATTAGATCTAAAATTAGATCTAAAACATAGTTATGTCAGATTTAATCGTATATATTCAGATTTAGATGTTGAAATTTATTTTGTATAAATTAAATATTATTTTTTATTTATTGATTCAACAATAGAATTAGAACAACAAATAAAATATTATTTTTATTGTTTATTTACAATAGAATTTGAACAATGAATAAAATACATTTTCTATTTGTTTAAAATAAAAGGAATGAATTAAGAAGAATATATTCTTGATGTAAATTTGTTACATTAAGAAGAGTAAATTAAAAAGCATTTATTTTCAATATGAAATTGTTTCTTTAAAAAGAATGAAATTAAAAAGATTACATATTTTTTTTCTTTTTTTCATATTAGGATTGAAATTAAAGATTTGATTTTTATTGTCTATTGTTTTCAATAATAGTGATTTCAATAAAATGACATACTATTTGTCACTTTAATTTCAATAAAGGCGGTAACATTAGAAATCTTATTTTTAATGAAATATTGTTTTTGATTAAAGAAGTAATATAAAGAATTTCATTTGTAAGGTAATAGCGATTTCAATAAAAGAAGCAATGTAAAAGATTATATTTTTATGTGTTGATTGTTTTCAATAGGAAGATGTTGCATAAAAAGATTATATTTTTAATGTGATGTAGATTTCACTGTAAAGACGAAAATAAAAAGATTATATTTTTATTTTCATTTTGTCGCCATGAAAAGTTCATAAACTAAGATTACATTTTTATTGTAATTTTATCCATTGTAATAAATAGAAAAGATTACATTTATATGCAATGAAAGAATAAATAAAGAAGTTATTATTTTCATTGTAAAATAGAAAAGGTCAATATTTTTACATTGTAAAATAGAAAAAGACATATTTTCTTTGCATAACAAAAGTTACATTTTTATATGTGCTTTATATATGAATTTGCACTGTATGACAAAAATTGCATTTTTCTATGATATAAAAATGTGAATTTACATTGCATGATTTAAATTACATTTTTCTATGTAATTTAGAGATGAATAATAACGGTAGAATGCAAATTACATTTTTTTCATGTAATTAAAATGTGAATTTGCGTTGTAGGATAAAAACTACATTTTTCTATATAATTTAAATATGAATTTATGTCGTATGAATGTAACACCCCTAAGTCCCACATCGTGGAAGCCTGTGTGAAGTGGGTACTTATATAGTAGATTCCATCTCTTACTAACGCCGAGGCCTTTTGAGGAACAAAACCCCACACCTATACGGTGGCTAAGTTGGGGACAATATCTTGCGTGAACGGAGGTGCGGGCTGTTACAGTGGTATCAGAGCCAATACCCAGCCGGAATTGTGGCTCCTGTGTGGACCGCAGCGCCTGGGTGAGGTGTTTGTGAGCCAACGGGGACGTTGGGCTCTGTAGGAGGGGAGAATGTAACACCCCTAAGTCCCACATCGTGGAAGCCTGTGTGAAGTGGGTACTTATATAGTAGATTCCATCTCTTACTAACGCCGAGGCCTTTTGAGGAACAAAACCCCACACCTATACGGTGGCTAAGTTGGGGACAATATCTTGTGTGAACGGAGGTGTGGGCTGTTACAGGTGGTAACACCTGTCTGTTTCTGTGTGGTACCGTCTGTTCGGGTGGTAAAGGCCCATTACTAGTGTACACCTAATTCTACATTCTGTTTCCGTAGGGATAAATCTGTTTCTGCTTCTGTCTGTTTCTGATCGGGTAGTAAAGGCCCATTATTAGCATTCTGTTTCTGTTAAAGTATTTTGTACCCGTTCCTGCTTCAATTTAGACATTAGGGTGACACCTAATTCTGCTATACTAGTATTGGTGCAGAGAAGTGTAAAACAATAGTTTATCATTCTGTTTTTCTGTTATTTCTGCTACACCTGTTACAGTTATCTCACATCCAGTTTTATGTTCATATCATATTATTATTATCTGTTCATATGCTGAAAGTCACTGGACTTGCCAGACTTTTTGTCTGACCCTTGTTGTTTCGCCTCCTTTCTTCCGTTTCCCCCCAGGTTATCCAAGGAGGGAAATACTTTAGCTTGATCCGGATTTCTCTTTGCTTGAAGTGCTTAAAGTATGGCTTGGCACTGTATAGCTTCCGTTCCATGGGGATTATGATTTTAAACCATGCATTTTGAAGGCTTTTGTACAAGACTGATATTTTGTACTTGAATTCTGAAATTGAAAGGATGTAACCATATTAATTTCTGTTTCCGCTGTAATAAAGTTAAAATTTTTCAAGTACTGTTTTATCTGTCTTGTAGTTTCTGTTCTGTTTACTAAAATGCTCCACCAAAGTTAAGGCATTCCCTTTGTGAGTGACCTTAACGGAGGTGGGGTGTTACACTTGGTATTAGAGCTGAAGGTTACCAGATTGGGTAAAGTTTTTGAAAACTATTTTCAAAAAGGTTTTGGAAGGAAGTATTTTCAAAAATAAAGCTTATTTTGAAAAACATGATCCCCAAGAGCCATATATCTTTCTTTCAGTCCTTTTTGTATTGAACCTTTCCTTTTTCGTTCCAGCATGTCTGAAGCATCTGAGATACCAGAGGGTGTTCATGTACCCGGTTGGTTTCGTCAATATCTTGAGGCTAGGACCGCCGCTGCAGGTCTAGCAAATGATCCCCCTCCTCCACCCCCTCCTCGTGCAATTGCTTTCTCAAAGATCTGTAGAGATTTTAGGGCCATGGGTGGGAAGGATTTCAAAGGAACTGAATCATTCGTAGAAGCAAGGAATTGGCTCAAAGAAACTGAGGATCTATTCGTTATCTTCGAGGTGGACGATAGGCAGAAGGTATAGTTGGCAGTATGGCTGCTCAAAGACGAAGCTTCCTACTGGTGGGAAGTCACTAACGCCGAGAGGCCGGTTGAGACATGGATGGATTTCAGAACAAGGTTTGAGACAAAATTCCTCTCGCAAGCTGAACGAAGTTTACAATTGGAAAAGTTCTTATCTCTTAAGCAAGGAAGTATGACGGTCAAGGAATACGTCAACCAGTTCAACCAACTGGCTAGGTTCGGATTGGATTTAGTCAACACTCAGCATAAAAAGGCTCTCCGCTTTGTTAAAGGATTGAACGAGCCACTGCACAGCCTAGCCATGACCCATGTACCCATGGGAGCAACTTACGAGAAATTGGTGGATATGGCACTACTGCACGAGGAAGACAAGGGCCCGAAAGAGACAAAGAAGGAAGAACCACAGAATAAGAAAGCGGGGCCCAAAAAGGAAACACAAAAGAAGGATGAGAAGTCTGAAGATAAGAAGGGGAAAAAGTTCTTTACTTGTGGGAGCTCGACTCATCTGAACAAGGATTGCAGAAAAAGGAAGGGCGCTTGCTTCAACTGTGGGGAGATGGGACACTTCACTAGGGACTGCCCGAAGAGACGAGGACAAGGAGGGCAGGCGAACACTCTTGAGGCTAGTGGCTAGGATAGAAATAGGAAAATTTCTATAGTAGGTCTAATTTCTTTATCTGATTATGGAGTTAAGACTCATTCTGATTCTGGCATTTTGATTCTGTAGCCGATACTCTGCACTTTAATACTAGTATTGTTTCTGATTCCGCTGTAGACTCAGACCCATAAGGGTTATGGATCATCTGTTTGAGATTGGGGTTTGAGGGATATCTGTGTTAGGCGTCAAGTATGACGCATACATTCTGAGTTTTCGTGGGGTATGATTTTATCATGCTTAGCTTCCTAAGAATCATTAGGGAACCTGATCTGTACCAGTAGTCTGTAAATATCTAAATACTTTTTATAGGATTTCCAGTTTTGACATTGTCTAAAGAAGGTAATCCTCTGGGCGTCAATTTGATGTTGGTTTCGGTCTTTGGGGCCGATACTTAGGACCCATGTCTAATGGGAACCAAATTTTCGTTCTATCTGTACTCGCTTCCATCATTCGACTGTATCCTATCGATCGAATATTTGAACTTTAGGTAGAAACTAATGGGTGTAAACATGTGTTTGAGACATGTTATGTTTGATGGTTTCAAGTGGATGCAAGTGGTTGCTAGTGGTTGCCCGTGGATGCATATACACACACTAGGCACTAGATCGGCTCGAAAACACTCTCATACTGCATATGGATGGGTGAGCATTTTTCAATTCTTGTGGATGCAAAATGGTTGATTCAGCACATGGATGTTGCATTTGAGTGAATGATTGTGCACTCATATAGAAATAATATATATCATCAGAATTCTATTGCATACATGTTGGACTCATGGCACTGACATAATTCGCATTAAGGAGGTCAACTGAATCAGTAGACCGCCTGATCTTTGCATTAGATAAGGAACATATACACACACTTTTGCATATGTTCATACAACCTTAGAAGTTTTCTAAGGTCAACGGATGCTTGTGGATGATGGTTGAGTTGATGGGTGATTGGATAGTAGGACACATTCTTCTTAACTTGAAGATTTCGGGGACGAAATCCTTTTAAGTGGGGGAGAATGTAACACCCCGTGTATTCTATAACTGTGAAAGTCATAAATTAAAGTATAATTAATTTCAAATCAAAGAATTAAGGGAAACGGGATACGCCACTGCGTTCGTCTCGGAATTCTGCTTGAGATAGAGTCTGAGTTTGCGTAAAACGGATATCGTATGAAGAAGTTATGGACGAACGAAGTTGGGCGAAAAACCGGAAAACGGGTCAAAATGCACTGGCGCACTTGGGAAGTGCGCCAGAACAAAAATGCACCGGCGCACTTGGGAAGTGCGCCAGTACATTTTTGACCTGGCGCACCTGCCAAGTGCGCCCAGGTCAAAAATGACCTGCTGGCCAGGTCTGGTCTAGCCCTGGCTGGCCAGGTCTGGGTTTGGTCGATTTTCAGAAGCTTGCTTTGTCATTAGGGCTAGGTGGCAGGCTCTAATTGGTCTC
The DNA here is from genome assembly GCA_030737875.1 of Allium sativum. Lineage (NCBI taxonomy): Eukaryota > Viridiplantae > Streptophyta > Magnoliopsida > Asparagales > Amaryllidaceae > Allium > Allium sativum. The sequence goes on from CM060921.1 coordinate 446,727,540, forward strand.
TCTTTCGAATGAATGGCTACGATCAATCCAAGCAACATCGATGGTCCTAATCAGTTCATAAACCCTATAAAAATGACCCTAGACTCTACCTAACCGAAGTCTCTAACACAATTCTCTAGCCTCCATTGCTCTCTTCTTCTAATTAAAAATAAAAATGGCATCGCTACTCTGCTAGAATCAAAACTAGAAGTCAATCAACATCATCCTAAATTCAAATTTGAGATAAAAGCTTCTGCAACAATTCTGTAACAACTAAAGTTCTTTCTTTAATCCAATCAAGGCAAGTACAGTTATTTTCCGCTATAAACGTTAATTATAATTTTGATATGTTTTTAATTCTGAATCTGAGATTGTATATATATTCTCTTCTGTCAGATCTGTTTTCTGTGACTGTTCTGTATCCCCTTTTCTTCTTTTCTGTTTCTATAGCCAGGCTACCACGAGCCTGTGCCTAATCTCATAAGAGATGAACGTATGAACGCAAATTTTGGGATAAATAATGAATGATGTGAAATTTGACAAGACTGAATTGAATGTATGACTTTAGGTCTGAGGCATAAAATATAATGGACATGTGACTTGGGATTGGATGCATAAATTTGACTATGAACATATAATTTATATATGTTGTATGCATAGTGTATGTTGTAATTTAGATCTGTAATTAATTAGAAAAAGATGAGCATATGTTGTAAACTAGATTTGGATCTATACATATTCTGTGATAGAAGAAAAGAGGGACCATTGTAAGATTACATATGATTTGATACTTTGGACAAAATGCATATAAAAGTCAAGATCTGATTTTTAGAAGATATGATTTAAAGATTTAGATTGTTGGGTATAGTTTGCATAATGATTCATGACTTAAAAAGAAGAAGATATGGAAACTTAGGTGTAAAGATTTACATTAATTAGGATATCTATTATTGTGATTACACCTAAATAGGGATTTTTGGATATATGGCATGCATTGAAATTAATGGTTATATTTGGTATAATTTACATGTGAATCTGCTGTAAAATGCTAGTTTAACAAAAATTGGAACATATGTTATATGGCAAATTATGTCCATATTCTGCGCTTATGCAAACATGGAGTATATGTTGTGAATCATGACAATTATGTAGGCATACGAATTTAGGCCAATTTATGATTAGGCAAGGCATGTAAATAGAACCTTTAGAAATATTAAATTTGCTAAATCTGCTAATTTGCTAAGTTGCCTAAAACTGCTAGTTTTGTTATATTGCCTAGACTGCTAATTAGATTGAAATGCCTAATCTGTTAAATTTGTCGGTTGAAATGCCTAACCTGTTATATGCCAAAATCTGCTAAGTTGCTAAATCTGTTAAATCCGTTAAGTCATATAAAATCTGTTATCTGCTAAAATTTGTTATCTGCTGTGTTGATATAATCATCCTGTTATTGATATAATCTGAATTGGCATATATATTGGGTGTGCGCATAAACGGTAAATTATTAATTAATTGGCCGCAAAGATAAACGTGACTAACTCGAGGTTAGAATGAGTTTGCGGCGTAATTCTGCCCGGAACCGCCCGGCACATCCAGTGGCCGCAAACAATAGGTTCTAATGTGAGAAGTTAGTCATAACCTGCTTAAGACACGAGGTTAGGTCTGGCTTGTGGCAGAAGTCTGCCCGGAACCGCCCGGCCCATCCAGCGGCCACAAGCTAGCGACCTAATGTGAGAGGTCTGGGCATTAATAATTAATTAATGCAAATCTAAGATAAGAATGACGTCTAAAACGTATTGGGGGAAAATAGGGTTAAACCAACTGGATTAATAGGTGTAGTAAACCCGTCCATGAATCTGTAGGCCCAATACAAAGTTAGACAAATCTGAAAAATCTGTACATCTGATCTGTTAGTCTGAAAACTTGTTAACTTAATCTGTGAACTAGTAAATCTGAATTCTGTATGTCTGAACTTGTAAACAAGTTAATCTGAGATCTGTTAGTCTGGGGACACAAGGTTAGGAGGGGAATTACTTGTGTCATCGTTTGTTTGAGACCCATATTAGTCAGTAACCCTTTCTGGTATCAAAACTTTGACCCAACAGTAGGTAGGGTCCGGGCACGCTTACTGAACTAATTATAAGTGGTTCATTCTGATAATGGCGAGGGGTGTTGATGGTGCGTTCCAACCGGGTCATGTGCGTGCATGGATCCCGGTCTGCCTCTGAGGATGTAAGATGCCGTGACATCTGTAAATAGGTCTGTGCCAATTGGTTGTCACTTTAGGGAGTGATACACCCTACTGTGGGGCCGACACAGGATATTTATGTATTAGGGAGCCGATCGCTTGGGGTAGGGTTTTAGGGTACGCTTAGTTCTGTCTGTTTCTATTGGTACCGTCTGTTTCTGTTGGGTGGTAACACCTGTCTGTTTCTGTGTGGTACCGTCTGTTCGGGTGGTAAAGGCCCATTACTAGTGTACACCTAATTCTACATTCTGTTTCCGTAGGGATAAATCTGTTTCTGCTTCTGTCTGTTTCTGATCGGGTAGTAAAGGCCCATTATTAGCATTCTGTTTCTGTTAAAGTATTTTGTACCCGTTCCTGCTTCAATTTAGACATTAGGGTGACACCTAATTCTGCTATACTAGTATTGGTGCAGAGAAGTGTAAAACAATAGTTTATCATTCTGTTTTTCTGTTATATCTGCTACACCTGTTACAGTTATCTCACATCCAGTTTTATGTTCATATCATATTATTATTATCTGTTCATATGCTGAAAGTCACTGGACTTGCCAGACTTTTTGTCTGACCCTTGTTGTTTCGCCTCCTTTCTTCCGTTTCCCCCCAGGTTATCCAAGGAGGGAAATACTTTAGCTTGATCCGGATTTCTCTTTGCTTGAAGTGCTTAAAGTATGGCTTGGCTCTGTATAGCTTCCGTTCCATGGGGATTATGATTTTAAACCATGCATTTTGAAGGCTTTTGTACAAGACTGATATTTTGTACTTGAATTCTGAAATTGAAAGGATGTAACCATATTAATTTCTGTTTCCGCTGTAATAAAGTTAAAAATTTTCAAGTACTGTTTTATCTGTCTTGTAGTTTCTGTTCTGTTTACTAAAATGCTCCACCAAAGTTAAGGCATTCCCTTTGTGAGTGACCTTAACGGAGGTGGGGTGTTACATTAACTATTTCAGTTCAATCTTTGAAGACCTTTCTAAACATATATTAGAGAAATATAAAGGTGGTTTGAGATTTGTTTAAGAAGGAGTTTTTGCATAAAGAAGATGATTAGTATTCATAATAAAAGATGTTTTGTCTTTTGAAAGAAAGTTCTACAAGAGATATATGGATGTCTTTCAAAATGAGTATTTACAAAAGGTATTTTACCCCCACATGATATAAAGAGTATTTTGGAAGTGAACATTGATTTTATATGTTTTGTGTAAAGAAGAACTACGTTGGCTTGATCCTGTATCTAATTGCTTTCCTAACTTGATAAAGGTACGTAGGTAGTCACATGGGGTAGTGATGCATCTGCTTTATTAATAAAAGAAATATTTTTGCTTATAATTGATTTTACATCTTGGGTTGATGCATCTTTCATATCATTTAAGCTATACTGACGTTTTATCAAGTGTGCATGGATGAATATCGATGTCCATTTTGTTAGAGTTGCACGATGGTTGATTTACGGTAATTGTGTTTAATTCATACTCTGACAAGTGCTATTTATAAAAAAATTGCATTTAGAGATGTTGTACATTTATCAAATAAAATGGTAGCTTTCATTATTTGTTTTGGACGGAAGGATTTTCGGCAATTGTTTTTACTGGTCCGAAATTCCGGGGCATTACAAAGTGGTATCAGAGCTTAGGTTAGGTGCCTAAATAAAATTTCATATAAGAATAGAAAATCATTTTTAGAAATTTTAAAATGAAGTAACCTTAATTTGATGAATAAAACTGGATAAGGTAAGGCACCATTCCTCTGACCAGGTATATGAATAATATTTATTTGTTTAACATTTGTTTATAGAATAATGTGTTGATTCATTTTTAAGCACCACACAAAGAGGTTTAAAGAAGTTGTAAGTGCATATAATTAGCTATAAAGTAACGAAGAAATAAATGCAATGGCTTGTAAAGGAAGGAATGTGGCAGCTTGAAATGAATGCAACAGAGTGGCTTAAGAGGAATGAGGTATTGCAACTTATCGAGGAATGAGTTAAATGGGCTTGGGCAAATAAACTGGAGGAAGGCCAAGAGGAGTAAAATTGAGCAATACATTCATGCAAAATCGAGGTGAGAAATTTTTATATAACAAGATATTAAAATTGTTTAACATTAATGGTGTTAGCTTAAAAAGCTGCTGAAACATCTCTTAGCAATTCAGCCATAACTATTGATTTCTTGATTTGGATTTTAGTGGGAGTTAATCTTATTGGGAAGCTAGATTAATTATCTAGAATACTTACATCATATATATTTTGAAATTTTGAAAGTTTGCTATCTCAAAATATTTTTGCAAACTGAATTATGTGTTTGACAAAAAGAAGAAGAAAGGGGGGGGGTTATACTTAAGACGATTTTCGAAGTTGAAAGTATGGATTTTCCAAAATAAAATGGTTATCCATATGAGAGTAATGATTACAAAGTATAAAAGTGTTTTGAGAGTATACTTTGTTTAAACTTACTAAAGATTTTTATTGATTATTTCTTCAAGGATGGATACCTTCGGATGACGACGACAACGACGTGTGATATAAGACAATAGATCTTGGGTAGTGCACTATTACTTTATGTTGGTATCGAGCCAAGTAGAGTACATCCTATTTGATGGCGGGATGTCGGCATAAGACAATAGATCTTGGATAATGCTACAATTGCTCAATGTTGGTATCAAGCCGAGTAGAATACATCCTATTTGATAACGGGATGCCGACCGCAATGGGATAAAATATCCTAAATTAAGTGTGGATCCACTTTGATGAATATAATCATATTATATTTAAAAAAAATTGAAGATATTATTTGAGATGTCTATTTTGAAAATATTACTCTCCGGTACATTTTGATGGGTACTGCAACAAGGAGAGTAACTCATTATTAGACAAGTTGACTTTGATAAATATAATCATATTATATAAAAAAAAATATTTGAGGTGTGTATTACTCTCTGGTACATTTTGATGGGTACGACAACAAGGAGAGTAACTCATTATTTGACGAGGTGACTTTGATGAATATAATCATCTTTTTAGAAAAAAAGAAAAGAAAATAAAGATATTATATGAGATGTCTAACTTGAAAATATTACTCTATCGTACATTTTGATGTGCACCACAACATGGAGAATACATCCTTGCTTGATGATGATGAGTCGAAAAAGCCAGTACGATGAATCTTTAGTGCATTCAAATGGGAACCACACAAGAATAGTATGTCTTTGCTGGATAATCAGAGCGTATGTTCACAGGATGGAGGCTGTGTAATAACCCGGAAATCCTAGCCAATTTAAAATTTTTATTTTGGCAATTTTATCGAATTTTGAATATTTAAAATGAATTATTTTAAATAAAAACGATGAGAAATTTATTTTGAATAGAATTTGAATGAATATATTTACCTGAATCGACGTTAGAATATAAATATTTTATTTTAATTATGAAAGGAATTGAAAATGGCGCGGTAGTTTGAAGATTCGATTTCAAATTTCAAATGAATGTACAGGATTCCAAAATAAAATAGATTTTAGCAGAGCTGAAAATATTAGAATCTATTTGAGAATATCTTTCCAACGAATCCAAAAAATCAAAATTTCATAGCGGGAATAAAAAGTTACGTCCAGTTGAAAATTCAGAATTGTCGCTATGGAAATATATCCCTTAAAAATAGCAATTTTGCAAATGACCTTCATTTTCGAAGAAACCACTTGTGTTGAATCCGGGATGTCAAATTATTGCTAGATCCCAATTTGCATAATTTTATGAATCAATATGTGAGTGTGGCAAAGTTAAACGTGTTTTGACAGTTTCAGTCAATTTCGATCGACGGGAAAAGGGCCATTTTTCAAACCATCTCAGAATTTAATGGAATTAGTTTTGTTAGGACCGTATCGTCAATACGAAGCTAGAAAACAATTTTCAGGGATTTTTAGAGTCCGTATATGGCCCCAGTAAATTGAAATGCGCGTTCAAATTCAATATATAGATTTATATTTTGATTTTGACGAAAGCTGATCGAAATGATCGAATCTGCTTTCGATACATATCCCATTGTGTTTGGAATTGGGGTAATTAGTTATGGATGATAGTTGGTGCGTTTGATTTCGAGTTCGAAATAAAAAGTTACTTTTTGAAAATTAAATTAATTAATTATAAATTCTCTCTAACTCCCTCCCCTTTCCTTCTTGGTCAACCCGACAGATGAAATTAAATAAATAAAAAAGAGAGCGAACCCTAACTACTGATCGCCCCCCCATGATCAGAAATAGCAGCCGACCCTGGGCCCCACGGCCGTGCCTCCCCTCCCTGGCGCCGCCTCGTCCATCACCATACCCCTTCTAGACCGCCGTTTCTCTCTCTCTCGCATTCTTTGAACTGGATCCCACGCCTAATACTCCCGCCGCCGTGCCCCTGAACCCAATTCGCCTCCCCCTGATATCGGACGACCTGCCACCGCCCCTCCCTAAGCCCAGCGCCGCCTCCCTCAACCCATCTCCGACCCCGAGGCCCTCTCTTCCATAAAAATGTAATTTTTATATTTTCTATGAGTGGAAACCCGCTGAAACTCTCCGCCGACACCACCGTCTCGCTGTTGCTAGCCAACCGAGCATCCTCCGAGCATCCTATGACCGTGGTGAGCGTTTACTTTCATTTCTATTTGTTTAAGTATATAAAAATATGATTTTCATATTATAGAAGTAATAAAAATATGATTTTTTAGCTTATAGTAAAGATTATATTTTTACGTAGTAAAGATTATATTTTTATCATAGTAAAGATTATATTTTTATCGTAGTAAAGACGATATTTTTATATAGGAAAGTCGATATTTTTATATATAGAAAGACGGGATTTTTATATATGTTGTAGCGAAATAAAAATTCGATCTTTATATAAGAAGTAGGAATATAAAAATATAATTTTTATATAGAAAGAAGCGTCGTAAAAATATATGAAGTAGAAATAAAGATGTGATTTTTATATATGTAGCTAAGTAAAAATATGATTTTTATATAGTAGAGATAATAAAAATATGATTTTTTTTTATTTATTGGAATGAAGCGATAAAAATATGATTTTCATATATGTAGAATACGGACAACGAAAGTGACAAAAGGAAACGCGACGAAGATTTCTACATATGAAGAGTCGTGGCGGTTGGTTTAGCTTATGGGTGAGAACTTCTCACTTTTAATTTATTTTCTAGTTGAAATATATACTAGGATGCAGACGGTGCTTAGCAGCACCCAACACCCGTCGTCCATAGACCATGGATGACTTGTTTGTTTGATTGATGTGTTGTGAAAATTGATTGTGCGTAGTGGAATGAAATAAATTATTTTATGGTTAGAAATATAATTTTTAACGTGTATATAAAATAAACATTTATAAACAAATCGGACGATTTGTTTATGTACACACATTTGACTGATATGGATTGGGATGATAAATTTTAATCATCGCCCAACTGCACAAATAAAACCCATGTTTGATTGTTTGAAAACCCTACATGGGTGTTGGGATGAAATGGGCCATACACTAGTCCCAATAATTAGCTGTACGTTGATCGATTGATTGACAGGCTGTTATAAGCGTTAAATATTTATATTTGATGCTTATGTAGTGTAGAATGTAATTTGGGTGAAGGTTGACTGTGTTTGATTGTTGTAGTGTACGTGTGTGTATGAAATCCATATAAATCACACTGTATGTTAATTGACTGTGTCTGATTCCAGTTCAAAAAGAATGAATATTTTAAAATAACGAATATTTCAAAATAATATTCAGTAATAGATCAAAATGTGATTTTGATGTACGATTTGGGATGGACATGATTATATTTGAATATATAAAGCCGTGTTGATTAGATTGACGCCATTTTGATGTAAACGATATTTATATCGATTTTATTCACTTTTATAATGAATATCGAAAAGGAATTGATTTAAAAATATAATGTTTTGAAAATATTATCATTTGTATATCGATGATATAGAATATTTAGATTTGATTAGAAGTTGAATATGAAGTTGAAATCATTTTGAAAACAAATTTAAAACCATTTATAAAATACGTTTTAAAAGGAAATCGACGAAAATGTATAACATATATATTATATATATATAATGGCCTGAATTGAATGCGTTGCGCTGCGGCAGTTCACGAATTTCGACCATTGACTTCGAATGGATATTACGGGAGATCCGACCGTCGGATTCTCCTAAAACCGGAACCGTTGGGTTCATATCAAAAAGAGATTTCTAATGAATATTATAGATTTGAAATCTAGTAGTTGGATTTGGAATTATGTCCAAATCAAATTTGGAAAAGGTCGCTGTAAGTGCAGTTCGATGGCCGTTTACGGAAATCGACTGTACGGGGCTTGATAAAATTATTAAAAATAGTAATAATTTATGTAAAATCATAAGAAATGATTTGGAAAGAATTGGGATGAAAAACTCCATATTTGAAAAGATAAAAATAGATTTTTATTGAAATGAACTAGTTTTGAACTAGAATTATAGTCCATTTATTTTTGAAATAAATAAATTGGATTTGAAAGGGTTTTAAAAGTAACCAGAATTTCCAATAATTGAATTGGAGTGGATTTGAATCGAATTTGTCTTTGGAATATTTTGATGTTGGATTTCATGATTATACATATATTTTTATGGAAATTTGAAAGATATATTTATATCGTTATTTCCAATACGATATTTGTTGGTCGTAGAATTTGATATCGAATATAAGACGATATATTTTCTATTCAGAGCCTTGTATTTAATATCAAATGGGATTTGGGTTTCTCGTGAATGGTGTCTTCATTAACACTGTTCTTAAACCCAGTTGAGAAAAAGATTAAATCTTTTATTTAGATTTAATGAACTATACTAATTAAATGGTATTTAATTGGAATTGAATTTGAATTGATTTTTGGGTTTATCGTGAATGGTGTTTTAAATAACACTCATTATTTAACCCGATTTAAAGTGAAATGTGATTTGGAATTTATAAATCTTTTACAAAGATTTAAAGGAGATTTTCCAAAGTAAAATTTTCCAATTTAATAAAATAAATTGGAATGGAATGGAATTCGATTTGGTAATAATCGAAGTGAATTTCTATGGAGGAAGACAACTAATATATCAGGAATTTAAAAGGCTTTACCGTTATTCCATTTATATTATTGTTCGGATATGGAAGTTTATATCGATTATATATATCGATTTGTTTTCCATGAAGATTCCATTGTAAATGGAATGTGATTTTGGGTTTATCGTGAACCGTGTTTTAAATGGAATTGGTTCTTTAACCCAGTTAAAGACATGATATGATTTCCCAAGTAAAATAATCATTGATAGTGGTTTTTGGGGAAGATTAAAACCAAGTGGAGTTTTAAATGAATCTTTAATTAGATTGAAATGATCGAGAATGGAGTATCACTAGTTTTTCTCCAGGCGATACCTAAATCTTTAATTAGATTTGAACGTGAAATGGTAATTGAATTTACCGATAACACCGTGGTGTTAGATATGAAGTATGACCAGTTTTACTTCATGGGATGAATAGGTTGGGGTTGGGAAATTTAACAAATGATTACTTCGGTAAGGTTCGCTATTCCCGACTAGTTTGGATAAACCATAATTTGGTTTGAATTGATAATCAAAAGAAGATTAAAGAATAAATTTAAAGAATTTATCTTTGATAAAATTAATGGGAACCTTTCCCAAAGTGTAAGAATATTTGAATAAAAGAATATTCTAAATTGGAATGAGGCGTATGTTGTGTTTGTGTAACATTTGTTTATTATATACGCGAATTATTCGGAAAGGCCGTGTTTATCCCATTCTGAATTACTGAATCGACGATGTGTCGAGGATGAAGACGGTAGTCGAAGACCGGAGGGCTTCACATCGTTTGGATAATTAATAATGATCTTGATTGGGCTGTACACCCAAGAGGTGTGAATTAGTTGGAGATCGTCCAGACATACTTGGAGATCGATGGATATGCGAGGTACAAGGTGCCTCCGGTTTCATTCAGACCCAGAACAGACTTGTAAATGGACTGTGTGTCTGACATTGGATATCATTCTGTGTGATTGATTGATATCGGTCGCATGGAGTGGTTTGCCTGTGTGCCATGCTAAGATGCAAATGATCAAGGCTTCTGTTGAAAAGCAGAGTCTTGTGGTAGATGATCAAAGCACCGCCTATGTGGCGCAGCTTTGTGTAGCATTAATTCGCGCTCCTCACACCTCGGTGTGATCCAGAAACGGGAGAAGGACCTCAGGGAGGACATGTGTTTCCTTCTAGCTAGGGTGGTGTCAGTGACCTACCAGCTCTGACATTTATATTATTTTCACCTGTGTGGTTGTTGGATTGCGAGGCGCCTCAGATATATCGGTGACTATGTGGAGCCGATGGAGTCATTTGGCTCATTGACGACCCAAAGGGCGGGGAAACGCAGTGTTCAGGCATTTTAATCCACATTGGTGGACCGGCCCTGACGATCCAAGGCTTACTTGTGCGCTTGCCTGAGACACGGGCTAGAGCGTCTCGAATTCGGTAAGGACTATCTTTTGCCTTAGTTCATGATGGAAATCCAACTTCCAATACGTGACTTTGCGGTTTTAATTGTAGAACTAGTATGTCGACATGATATATGGTACCCATGCCGTCTATGATTTATATTTATGATTGAAATTGTTTTGACACTACACACTTATGGTAATAATTAAAGATGAAATTTAGCGTATCAAGCATTCTTTGGCTATTATAAGGTAAAATCCTATCCTCCAGCTTGTGTTGCATTGTGTGATGGGACCTGGGTCTTATAATAGCTTCATTGTTGTTTATTTAGCATTGCGCTGTTGTTTTATGCATTAGTATTCTTGGGAGGAAACCCGTTCCGTGTTATGCGGCGTGGTCCCTTGATTTACCTAACTTTAAAATAAAGATTAATAACTGTTTTAGTTCTCATACCAGTCCCATGACTGACCTGGAGTTTATTGTTTTAACCAAAACTCTGGGTACCCCTATTTTCCGCATGGGCAGCTAGTAGTTTTGGTTTTGCAGATTTATATTTACAGGATCCTTGTTTACAGCTGGAATGATGTTCGGAAAGCTCTGTATCCGTATATTCCTTTTAGTAATGTTTTGTATTATTTTCCGCTGCATTGTAACGTGTAAATCTCTGATATCTTTATGATGTATAATATTTGTTTATACTCTGTTATATTCTTGTATTATGATGAATTGTTGTAATAAGCAATGAAATGTTATTCTGTTTGTGTTCCGATGTGGCTTGTTCTCAGTTCAATCCTTGCTTTCCTTCACGGGGAAGTTCGGGTCGTTTCGGCGTGGTATCAGAGTTTTTGTTTACAGAGCTTAGAGAACAAGACACTTTAGAACCAAACGAAAGAATACATCAGAGATTGGATTAGTAATGTCCAATGAGAATGACTCGTTAGAGATGGGATCAGTAGTATCCTAGAACGAGTGTGAAGAGTGGTGTTTTTAAAATAAAATTTAAAACAAATTTTGTTTTGAAAATTTAAACTTTATTATTCGTATTTGAATATTTATTTTATATTGATTTGGACAATCAAGTACATAAAGATTTTGCGTATACGTCTGATCCGCGTGTATTTGAAGTTTTAATATACTGGATAGATATAGAATCACACTCTAGTCGCCCGGGGATGATTTTGATAATGTTGTAGCATTATCAGTATTGTTGTTCAAGTTTCAAAAGTGGGATTTCTATATGATTCCAATTGATCGGTGTGAGAACCGAAATTAGATAGGGCTTATTGTTGTGATTTGGCATCAAAAATTTGATTTTTGGACTATGTATCAAAGTTATGAATTAGAAAAGCTAATCAACAAATTGATTGTTGGTTATGTTGTTTGATTATTTGTTGATTAATTAAAATTTGAACCATTTAGCCAAATTGTATCAAATATTGGACTGAATTGAAAATTGTTTGAAATTGCATGTATATACATGTGCATCCATTGAACAGGCCATAGCAAGGAGGCTAGAGAAGAGGAATAAAATTGTTTGTCCGACAAATAGGTATATGTTTATTGTATTTCTTGGGGTTTTTGATGATTTTATGAGCCGATTGGCTAGCTGCTTGGCTGTTTCTTTTTCTTTTTGGATTAGAGAGGCGTATATGGAAATTTCGGGATTTTCCCTGTGCTCCCGTGCAGGGGAGGTTATGGCGAAATTTTTCGAAAATTTAGGGTGTTAGCCAAATTTTTGAAAAATTTGGAAAGTTCTTAGAAACTGAAAAGTTGAAGAACTTAAGCCATAATGAAAATAATGAAAGTTGAATTGATTTGTAAGACAACTTTCAGCTTCGTTCCTTTTCGGGGATGAAAAGTTTTAAGTGGGGGAGTTGTAATAACTCGGAAATCTGAGCCAATTTAAAATTTTTATTTTGGCAATTTTAGCGAATTTTGAATATTTAAAATGAATTATTTTAAATAATAACAACAAGAAATTTATTTTGAATAGAATTTGAATGAATATATTTACTTGAATCGACGTTAGAATATAAGTATTTTATTTTAATTACAAAAGGAATTGAAAATGGCGCGGTAGTTTGAAGATTTGATTTCCAATTTCAAATGAATGTATAGGATTCAAAATAAACCGAATTTTAGCGAAACTGAAAATATTAGAAACTATTTGAGAATATCTTTCCAACGAATCCAAAAAATCAAAATTTCATAGCGGGAATAAAAAGTTACGCCTAGTTGAAAATTCAGAATAGTCGCTATGGAAATATAACCCTTAAAAATAGCAATTTTGCAAACGACCTTCGTTTTCGATGAAACCACTTTTGTTGGATCCCGGATGTCAAATTATTGCTAGATCCCAATTTGCATAATTTTCTGAATCAATATGTGAGTGTGGCGAAGTTAAACGTGTTTTGACAGTTTTAGTCAATTTCGATCGACTGAAAAAGGGCCATTTTTCAAATGGTCTGAGAATTTGACGAAATTAGTTTTGTTAGGACCGTATCATCAATACGAAGCTAGAAAATATTTTTCGAGGATTTTTAGAGTCCGTATGTGGCCCCGGTAAATTGAAATGCGCGTTCAAATTCAATATATAGATTTATATTTTGATTTTAACGAAAACTGATCGAAACGATCGAATCAGCTTACGATACATATCCCACTGTGTTCGGAATGGGGGTAATTAGTTATGGATGATAGTTAGTGGGTTCGATTTCGAGTTCAAAATAAAAAGTTGCTTTTTGAAAATTAAATTAATTAATTATATATTCTCTCCAACTCCCTTCCCTTTTCCTTCTTGGTCAACCCGACAGATGAAATTAAATAAAAAAGAGAGCGAACCCTAACTACCCGTCGCCCCCCCCCATGATCAGACATAGCCGCCGACCCTGGACCCACGGCCACGCCGCCCCTCCTTGGCGCCGCTGCGTCCGTCATCACACCCCTTTTAAAACGCCGCTTCTCTCTCTCTCCCCTTCTTTGAATCGGATCCCATGCCCAATACTTCCCCCGCCGTGCCTCTGAACCCAAATCGCCTCCCCTTGACTTCGGACGACCTGCCGTCGCCCTCCCTAAGCCCAGCGCCGCCTCCCTCACCCCCATCTCCGACCCCGAGGCCCCCTCTTCCATAAAAATGTAATTTTTATATTTTCTACGTGTGGAAACCCGCTGAAACTCTCCGCCGACACCACCATCTTGTTGTTGCTGGCCAGCCGAGCATCACCCGAGCATTCTCCGATCGTGGTGAGCGTTTACTTTCATTTCTATTTGTTTAAGTATATAAAAATATGATTTTATATTATCCAAGTAATAAAAATATGATTTTTTTGCTTATAGTAAAGATTACATTTTTATCATAGTAAATATTATATTTTTATCATCGTAAAGATTATCTTTTTATCGTAGTAAAGGCGATATTTTTATATAGGAAAGTCGATATTTTTATATATAGAAAGACGGGATTTTTATATATGTTGTAGCGAAATAAAAATTCGATCTTTATATAAGAAGTAGGAATATAAAAATATAATTTTTATATAGAAAGAAGCATCGTAAAAATATATGAAGTAGAAATAAAGATGTGATTTTTATATATGTAGCAAAGTAAAAATATGATTTTTGTGTAGCAGAGATAATAAAAATATGATTTTTATTTATTGGAATGAAGCGATAAAAATATGATTTTCATATATGTAGTGAATAAGGACAATAAAAGTGACAAAAAGGAAATGCGGCGAGATTTCTACATATGAAGAGTCGTGGCGGTTGGTTTAGCTTATGGGTAAGAACTTCTCACTTTTAATTTATTTTCTAGTTGAAATATGCACTAGGATGCAGAGGTGCTTAGCAGCACCCGACACCCGTCGTCCACAGACCATGGATGACTTGTTTGTTTGATTGATGTGTTGTGAAAATTGATTGTGTGTAGTGGAATGAAATAAATTATTTTATGGTTAGAAATATAATTTTTAACGTGTATATAAAATAAATATTTATAAACAAATCGGACGATTTGTTTATGTACACATATTTGACTGATATGGATTGGGATGATAAATTTTACACATCGCCCAATTGCACAAATAAAACCTGTGTTTGATTGTTTGAAAACCCCATACCGGTGTTGGGATGAAATGGGCCATACACTAGTCCCAATTTGACATGTAAATGAACTGTGTGTCTGACATTGGATATCATTCTGTGTGATTGATTGATATCGGTTGCATGGAGTGGTTTGCCTGTGTGGCATGCTAAGATGAAAATGATCAAGGCTTCTGTTGAAAAGCAGAGTCTTGTGGTAGATGATCAAAGCACCGCCTTTGTGGCATAACTTTTTGTAGCGTTAATTCGCGAGCCTCACACCCCGGTGTGAACCAGAAACGGGAGAAGGACCTCAGGAGGACATGCGTTTCCTTCTAGCTAGGATGGTGTCAGTGACCTACTAGCCCTGACATTTATATTATTTTTACCTGTGTGGTTGTTGGATTGCGAGGCGCCTCAGATATATCAGTGACTTTGTAGAGCCGATGGAGTCATTTGGCTCATTGACACCCCAAAGGGCGGGGAAACGCAGTGTTCAGGCATTTTAATCCACATCGGTGGACCGACCCTGACGATCCAAGGCTTGCCTGCGTGCTTGCTTGAGACACGGGCTAGAGCGTCTCGAATTCGGTAAGGACTATCTTTTGTCTTGGTTCATGATGAAAATCCGACTTCCAATATGTGTCTTTCCGGGTTTAATTGTCGAACTATTATGGCGACATGATATATGATACCCATGCCATCTATGATTGATATTTATGATTGAAATTGTTTTGACACTATACACTTATAGTAATAATAAAATTTGAAATTTAGCGTATCAAGCATTCTTTGGCTATTATAAGGTAAAACCCTATCCTCTGGCTTGTGCTGCATTGTGTGATGGGACCTGGGTCTTATAATAGCTTCATTGTTCTTTATTTAGCATTGCACTATTGTTTTATGCATTGGTATTCTTGGGAGGAAGCCCGTTCCGTGTTATACGGCGTGGTCCCTTGATATACCTAATTTTAAAATAAAGATTAATAACTGTTTTAGTTCTCACACCAGTCCCATGACTGACCTGGAGTTTATTGTTTTAACCTAAACTTTGGGTGCCCCTATTTTCCGCACGGGCAGCTAGTAGTTTTGGTTTTGCAAATTTATATTCATAAGATCCTGGGTTACATCTGGAATGATATTCAGAAAGCTCTGTGTCCTTATATTCATTTCAGTTGTGTTTTGTATTATTTTCGTCTGCATTGTAACTTGTAAATCTCTGATATTTTTCTGATGTATAATATTTATTTAAACTCTGTTATATTCTTTTATTCTGATGAATTGTTGTAATAAGCAATGAAATGTTCTTCTGTTTATGTTCCGATGTGGCTTGTTCTCAGTTCAATCCGTGCTTTCCTTCACGGGGAAGTTCAGGTTGTTTCAGGTTGGGTATCGATGTGGATTGCAAAGAACATAATCCAGAATTTGGGCATAAAAAGAAATTGCGGTGGGCCTGATCCAGTAATAGCTTGCAGATTTAATGAAATGTTGGTCACAAATTGAAAGGTTTAGGTCTGTCTTAGAATTTCGATTTATGAAATTGTTTTGAAAGTATCCTTTCAAGAAAATGCATTGATATTTAAATATTTAAATATTGAGGTTATTCAAATATTTAAATGTTGGATTTAATATTATAAAAATGCTTTTATAACCTTGATTAAATCCCTTTTTAAATAATAATTAAAGAGAAGAAAAAATGTTGAGTTTTTGATAAGTGGTTCAAAGAAAAATCGATAATGTGACCAAAAACAGTTTTATGATAAACGAGGTTTTTCTTATTAAAAGTTATTGGAATATCATGTGCATGTAGTAACGTTAGAATAACACATATACGTGTGTATATGTATCATAGAAGTAACATACAATTGGTATATGTGTACATGTTCTAGAATATGATAAATGGCTTAAAATGATAGGGACACGTGTCATCAAATGAAAGGAACACATCTCTTGTAAGTAAATAAGGTTAAGACACATACGCACATTAGGTGTCCATGTGTAGAAACATCTAAAGACACCTAAGTAGGCATGTGTCTTCATCCTAAAGCACGGTTGTATGTATTCATGTGAGGGAAAATATATATGAAGAGGCTTATTATGTAAGATAAAAGATATAAATTTAAAAAGAGAAGCTTATCATGTAAGCTAAATGATATAAATTTAAGAGAATCTTATCATGTAACTTAAATGATATAAATTTAAAAAGAGAAGCTTATCATGTAAGCTAAATGATATAAATTTAAAATGAGAAGCTTGTTATGTAAGCTAAAAGATATAAATTTAAAATAAGAAGCTTATCATGTAAGCTAAAAGAAAAAGAAAAAGGAAAGTGATAAGGACATATAACCCTCTTAGGTGTCCATGTGTAGAAACATCTTAGGACACCTAAGTAGGCATGTGTCTTCATCCTAAAGCATGCATGAAGATAAGGAGGACAAGTGTCCCAAAACCAAACTAGTCTTCAAAACTACTATATAAAGGGTAGAAAGGTTCATTCTTTTTCATGCATTCACATATGAAAATTAAGATAAGAAAAAGAAGAGAGATTTAGGAGAAGACAAGAGAAGGAATACAAGTTCAATTTTCAAGTCTAAGGTGAGTAAAATTATTTAAGTTCATGTATTCATTTCATATTTTGAAGAAAAGTTGAGAAATTTATGAATGAATGATTGGACTTGAAACCCTGAAAATGACGTTCGATATTTTGGGCATAACTCTTGCAATTCTTAATGAAATTGTGACTTCTCTATCAATTTAGAAAGATAATTTATAGGGCTACAACTTTCACCTTTGGCACTTTTTTCTAATTCGGCAGTTTGAATGCCCGAAAACATGATGCAAAGTGAGGTAAAAATCAACCCGAAATGGGCTTATTAAAAATGCCTCATGGTGTTTGATTATATATATTAAATTAGTAAATGATTTTGAGGATTTTTTTTGACGATAATTAAGTAGACAAAGATAGCTTCTTACCATAAAAAAATTGGAGTTAAATTCTATATTTATCGTAGAGAAATAGCGTCAAACATTTTTCCCAAAAACAGGCTAAAATCTGATTTTCAGAACTTTTTATAGCACTCCGAAATGCTATCTTTTCTATTTATGAAGCACGAAACCAAGCAGAATCTTTTTATAGCGCCCAGAAGCGCTGTACTAGCTGATTTGAGTCTAAAATCAGTATGAACAACCCAGAACTTTTCATAGCAAGACTGAAACGCTGTTATAGATGTTTTGAGTATAAAATCATGGTAAACTATTCCAAATGCTATCAAAATTTGGATTTGAGTTTCCTTATAGTATCATAAACAAACTGATAAAATCAAGGATGTTAAATCAAAGTAAAAGAGAGTCAAAACGTGTCAAAATTAAGAACAAGGATGGTTGACGAATTTCGATGATTCGAGGAAAATAATTGATTACTTGGGAATAATGATAAGTACTGTATGATGTTTTACGAGATTTTTGCATGAAGATAGCAAGGAATACTGTAAGTATACTTATCATCTAATCCATTATTATTTCATAAGATTGTATTTTAATTTAAAGATATCTATGGCTTTAACATACTACATTGGTTGCGATCTTTGCTTTAACAAACAATCAACATATACGACTGATGGTTGAGGACATTTATGATTAGTGTTTAAACGAGATATGAATAGTGCGTCTTTAACCAATGTATGATTAGTGTTTAAACGAGGTATGAATAGTGTGTAGACGAGGTATGAATACTGTTCAATTGAGGTATGAATAGTGTGTGTTTAAACGAGGTATAATTAGTGTTTAAACAAGGTATGAATAGTGTGTTTTTTAAACGAGGTATGATTAGTGTTTAAATGAGGTATGAATAGGGTGTGTTTTAATGAGGTATAAATGGTGTTGAACTTAACTATTTCAGTTCAATCTTCAAAGATCTTTCTAAACATATATTAGATAAATATAAAGGTGGTTTGAGATTTGTTTAAGAAGGAGTTTTTTCATAAAGAAGATGATTAGTATTCATAATAAAAGATGTTCGTCTTTTGAAAGAAAGTTCTATAAGAGATATATAGATGTCTTTCAAAATGAGTATTTACAAAAGGTATTTTACTCCCACATGATATAAAGAGTATTTTGGAAGTAAACATTGATTTTAAATGTTTTGCGTAAAGAAGAACTACATTGGCATGATCTTGTATCTAATTGCTTACTCAATTAGATAAAGGTACGTAGGTAGTCACATGGGGTAGTGATGCAGCTGCTTTATTAATAAAAAAAATATTTTTGTTTATTATTGATTTTACATCTTGGGTTGATGCATCTTTCATATCATTTAAGCTATACTGATGTTTTATCAAGTGTGCAGGGTTGAATATCAATGTCCATTTTGTTAGAGTTGCACGATGGTTGATTTACGGTAATTGTGTTTAATTCATACTCTGACAAGTGCTATTTATAAAAAAATTGCATTTAGAGATGTTGTACGTTTATCAAATAAAATGGTAGCTTTCATTGTTTGTTTTGGACGGAAGGATTTTCAGCAATTGTTTTTACTAGTCCGAAATTCCGGGGAGTTACACATAGCCCCCGCGACATCATAATCAACCGATCTGGCTTCTTGTATCTTTTTGGCTTTTAGACTCTGTTCTGTGACTTTTGACTATTTTGGTTTGCGATGGTTAAGTTGGCCTACGACATGTCCAAGATTAAAACTTAATCTTTGGGTATGCTTCATGTCCAATTCTTTACCATCCACTTTTTTAGTTTAACAACTTGTAATCAAAAGAGACTACGTCGATTTACACATGTACAGGATCGAGCTATGATCCCTAGGCATGCTCTGAATTCGATTATAAACTGTTGTATCTCTTTGGCTTTATCAAAAATCTATTAACTTAGTCCGCCAAGTATAAAAATTCATATATTGGTTAGACGAGGACTTGGCCCGACAAGTATAAAAATCCCTACCTTGGTTAGCCAAGTATAAAAATTCTTAACTTGGTTCATTGAGAACATCGTCCGCTAAGTATAAAAATTCCTACCTTAGTTCGCCAAGTATAATAATCACTGCCTTGGCCCACCAAGTTCAAAAATTCCTAACTCGGTCCACTGAGAACTTGGTTCGCTACGTATAAATATTCCTACCTTGGTCTGCCAAGTATAAAAATTTCTATCTTGGTCTGCCAAGTATAAAATCCCTACCTTGTTATGCCAAGGACATGGTTCGTAAGTATATAAATTCCTACCTTGGTCCGCCGTGTATAAAAATTCCCACCTTGGTTCGTTAAGGACTTGGTCCGCCAAGTATAGAATTCATTATCTTGGTCCGTCAAGTATAAAAATTCCTACCTCGATCCATCGAGAACCTTGTTCGCTAAGTATAAAAATCCCTATCTTGGTCCACCAAGTATAAAAATTCCTACATTGGTCCGCCATGTATAAGAACTCTTTAACTCGATTCGTCAAGTATATAATATCTTAATAACTTGATCTGTCAAGTATACAATATCTTACTAACTTGACCCATCAAGTATATAACATCTTAATAACTTGGTCCTCCAAGTGTATAATATCCTTTAACTTGGTTTGCCAAGTACAAAACTCTTCTTCCGGAATATACTTGCTTCGGCAAGGCCCAATAAACCCATTGCTTTGGGCTTTCTGGATTACATACGCTTTGGATTCTACACTCCATCAAAATATGATCGTCAGATTCCTATTCAATGTGATACGTAGTGATCTTCTACTTTCTATTTCATACTGGTGGTCTTCCAAATTCTGTTTTGAATATGATCTACAACAATCATTTACTTCCATTCAATACGATCCGTAGTGATGTCGAGCTCTTACGACTTCGGCTTTATAGTTCTCCATCTATTGCAATCTGACGTGATCACGACTTCATGGATTTTTGGCTTTCTACTAATATGATCTGACACGATCGTGGTTTCCTAATTTTCTAGCTATTCAAGTTCTATACGGATTCCTCTCAAATGTCGACGTACAGTTCTATAGATTTCGAGGTTCTCGCAAAATACATCTTCATTTCCTTATAAAGACATGTTTTAAGGGGTAAGTGTTAACCCGCCTTTTTAACAAGGCAGTCACACGATGATTTCATGACTATCGAAGTGCTCACAACTCGAGTGTTGCCTCATAGAAGTTCAAAGCGATTTGATCGAAGTCGCGAAGTTGCTCGGAATAAGGTTGGAAACTCGCTCAACTCTCGGATCAGTATTCTTGGTTCGAACTCCTTGAATCGACATTATGGTTTCAACTAGTTCAAATTCGCATCGGCACATTTGGGATTTCCGTATCCTATAAATTGATGTCGGATTGGCGTTACCATTTTTGGAATTTGAATATGTGTTGCACTTGCTCTAGTAAGCAAATTCTCGAACGGATCATGAAAAACTCAGGATGCATGTCCACAAATTTGCCCAAAATCCTAGTGGATTATCCTCGGATTGGTGCTATACTTCGTGACCCCATGGTACAAAATTCCATCTTCAAAATGCTTGTAAGGGCCATGTTGATAACATAAAACCCAAAGCGCGTGCTGATGGATTTGCGCAAAGCCTAACATCGATCCCTGGATCGGGATTGCACCTCGTGTCCACTGGATACGAATTCAGATGAGATCCGATCATTGCAAAACGCTTGCTAGACATGTGCAGATCACCTAAAAAGCAGGGATCATAATGGAGTTTTCGAAGCACAGAGAAAATTTGATCCCTGGATTGATATTTGTACTACGAATACGAAGTTTTTGCCTGGATTCGGCAGGTTCGACAACGTGCCAATCACATGCAAATCACTCAAAATAGAAGGCGCAACATGAGCTGATCACCAGAATTCATAGGCATGACATTTGACATTTTGATTTGGCATTAACGCTAAGTGGTGGATCGGTTTAGCTCAATGGGATACGAAACCACTTTTTGTATCTAAGCAGCGTGGAATACAGAAATGCCTTTTCGTATCTGGAAACTTGGTGGCTTAGGCTTGGATTTTGGCTAACTCCCGGGTTACGCACCGATCCCGGGATACATGCTTTTTTGGATACGAATTCTCGTGTCCCACTCCTATAAATATCTCGTTCATGTGGCATTTGACCATATTTAGGGGGGAGGGGAGGAGCGCTAATTTGACTTGACCTCGGGAGTATAGCTTCTCTAATATCTCTAAGGGCTTCCACCTTTGTTCACTGAAGATAGAGAAGGCTATTCCACTCAAGATTAATTAACATAGGAAAATAACACTTGGATTTGGCTTGCAACCTCCTCTTAACACTTGACTTGCATATTTGGACATTAAGACAAGCTTGGAACATTATCGTGTAAGAAGATGACATTGGCTTCTTGGGCTTGTTAGGGGATTAACAAGAACTTTGTTATTCTCTAGCATAACTTTGTATACCCAAAGCAAAGAACTAGGATTGAATTTGTATATGTAATATCATGAAGAATAATTATAGCAAAGTGGACGTAGGCGTTTGGCCGAACCACTATAAACTCTACATGTCCCTTTACTTACTTGCACACTTTCTTTGGACATACTATTTTACCCATCACACTCGGGTGTTGACGTGGTTTACAAATTCCCCACGTCAACACATACAAAAGATCTTTGTCTGCTAATAATAAAAAATTTATTTACATATTATATTTCTCGTTTTAGTATGCATATATAATAATTAAAAGTGCATTATTTTTTTACAATTCAAAGTAAACTTAAAATTTTAATGATTGTCAAAGCTTTCTTGATTGATTTTCTAACTAAAAAATAAAGGTATAATCGTTGTTCATTAACTTTTTACTTCTTCAAAATTTGATTGTTAATAGTCCTTCTTTTACTTTCTTGTTCTATTTATTATTAATTTCTATTTCAAATAATTTTGGAATATGATTTAAAGAATTATTATATAAGTTAATGAAAAATAATTGTTCACAATTATTGTGTTTTTCAGGTAGTCACAATTATTAAATACATAGATATTTAGTAATGGCTATGGCATAAACCTACTTAATTACAGTTAAACTTAAGTAGTGACTATTTACTCAACACAAATTGAGTTTCTCACTACACGTAGTAATTATATTACAATTACTTAATTCAAAATTTATATCAAAATATGTGGCGGGCACTTATTTTTGTTTGGGTTTTGCTTGAACTACGGTTACACTCATGGAAAAATCTTAGCAGCTAGTTCTTTACTCCGCCTCAAACATCATAGATAATGAGTGAGACCGAGATGATGAAAGAACTGAATCAATTTGCTACATGATATATGAGTGAATTTCGGTTATTTTTCCATTTTTTGATCATGTTGACCTACGAAGTATAAATTATTGTAGATTCATTTAAATAAAATCAATTTTATTTAGTTAGCGTATATTATGTAGTTAGTTTATATATAAGGTTTTTTTTTGGCGGAGCCGACCATTTTTTAAAGTGACCGCAAACACTTATTATTATAACAAATAAAAATTACAATCATTGCAGGAGTTGGGAAAATCACCAACCTCTACTATCAGTTTTTAAGGTAGACCGTCCACCACAGTCATTTTTCAAAGTTGTCCAACAACTAATGCTAATCAAGCTTATAGTACAGGAGCTTGACTAGAGTATCTAGACTAAAAAAATACATAACCAAGCACTCCACACAGGTAGGCAAAACAAATATCACATTCAAGACAGTATACAATAATCGAAAAGAGTACTAAGCCTTGGGCCACACAAGCAAGCAGTAACCGAAAAAACAGAACTGCACACCAACTGTGCACACTTTCGAATTAGAGCAGTGAAGCTTCCAATCAACTTGCCTCGAGAAAAGAACCCTAGTAGGGTAGTCGTTGAGTACAGTGAGACAAGGAATGACATATTAAAAAACTTTACCAAGTTTGCTCACCAACACAGGCAAACTGAATGTCTATGTAACAACCCGTATTTTTAGAACCAATTTAAAATTAAATTTTAATTTATTTTAATGGATATTAAATATTTTATATGATTTATTTTTAGAATAAATGACTTAGAATTTATTTTAAAAAAAATTGAACCTATAAATTTATACTGAATATAAAACGAGCCTTAAATGGCGTGGTAGTTTGAAAATTTGGTTTTGATTATTTAAACGAGTATACAGAATTGAATATAAATAAGAATTTGATGAAACAAGAAATGTTACAATCTATTTAACTATATCTTTCTAACGAATGTAAGAAGTTGAGATTTAACTTTATAAATTGTAAGTTATGTCCAAATTAAAATTCCAAATAGTCGCTAAGGAATTTATTATTATTTTAATATTATTTAAGCCTTAGTAAATGACCATTTTGCAAATGACATCCGTTTTCGACAAAACACTTTTGTTGGATCCAGAATATTAAATCATTGCTAGATTTGAAATTTCATTTTTGGAGCTATTATGTGGTCGTGTGCAATAAATTGTGAACTGATCAGTCATTTAAGCCCAAAACATAGCTTTTTGAGGAAACAGGCTCGGAATTCGATGAAACAAGTTTCATTGGTAGCGTATCGTCAAGGCATAGCTATATGTCAATTTCCATCGCCAACGGAGTTTGTGTGCGATCGGTCATCGATAACTGTCGACTGGAGACAGCGCTAAATAAAGAAATAATTAAAAAATATTAAACCCAACTATATAAGATCTTTTTCTTCCTCCACAACCCTAATTCATTCTCTTCTTCCTCATCTGGCAGCCGACCCCTTTTCCTCTAAAATTATTTTGCAAAAAAGACCCCGAACTTTAAATAATTTATATCTTCCAATCCTTCAACATTTAGCCAAAACTCAGCACATGAAAGTTGTAGCATATGATGATCTCTACCTACCACAAAAATTTCATGACCTATCATTGCGTGGATTCGCCGGAACCCAGTTTAAAGTCAAAAAACTAACTTTGGTTTTTGATGGTTCATGGCCAAACGAAGAAGAATTAGATGATGGCACCAAAAGGAAAGTTGTAGAGGGAGTGGGGAGGATGCTTGACAAGTTTTCTTTTGGGTGTTTAATCGAAAACTGATCGTGGTGGCCAGAAATTGATCACGAACGTCGTCGACGATCCGGAGGGGGTCACGGTCGGAATTGGAAGGTGGTTGAGGGGAGTGAGGCGCAGCCGTGGGTGGTGGTGCACGACGCTAGCGTCGCTGGAGGAGGAAGAAATCACGATCGATCATGATTTGGAGGTATGGCGAAATTCCGATCGCCAGCGGCGATCTAAGGGGAGCCACTTCAGGGGCGATGCGTGTTGGAAGGGGGAAGAGCATGGTGGGCCCGGATCAACCGACGGTTAACCAGGGTGGCGGCAACGAGTAGCCAAGTGTGGTGAATGATGGTGAAATTGAATTAGGGTAAACTAGGGTTTTTATTATTTAATTATGTGTTCAATGTTCGCGTCATCATAAATTTTTGCTACGAACTCTGAATCATGCGAAACTGGATTTGTTGCGATCGTGGAGTTGAGAACTTCGCAACAAAACTAATTTGGTCAAATTTGTAGCAAGTTGAATTTTTGGGTCAAACCGAACCCAAGTTTAATATGACTTGAAAAGAAATCGATAAATCCGAGTCGATCAAAGTAAGAACTCTCTCACTCAAATATTTTGTTATGTTATTAGATCGTATTTAAAAATATATTAATTATCTATGCTGATTTTTATCTGTCTCCGGCGATATTCCTTGAGTTCAACACATGAACTATTCACTTAGTTCATTTGTTATTAGAAGCGTTGTTTGAATAAACGACACTCGTATTTCGAACAATGTGGATGGACACTTCGTGGTGCCTTATATAACAATGGATGATTATTTATGTTATGATTTTAATGGGAATTTGAAATAATTAACATGTTATAAATTATGTTAATATATATTGGTAGTTGAAATTGGATATAAATATCCACTTATAATTTGAACAGTGAAAATTGGTTAATTAGAAAAATAATTCAAATTGAATTTGAATTGGTTAAATTTATTAACCAGTGATTGATTTAAATTGATTGTTGTTGGTTGAAAACGCCACACGAGTCCTGAGATGGTATTTGACTCACACATCTCCCTTATGTCAAATTGCGGTTAATCGGTTGATTGACAGATTTATATAAGCGTCAATCACTTGATTGAAGCTTAATGAAAATAAATGCACATTGGATGTCATTCTAGTAGTTGATAGTTGTTTACAACTATTATTGGGTGCATATGATGAATGTAATTCATATAAAATTATTTATATAGATATTGGTTGAAATTTTGTTCCAATCCAGAATAAATATGAATATTTTTTAATATAATATTCAATGAAGATTAGAAGTTTGATTTTGATGTCCTATTTTAGATGGACACGAAAATATAAAAATATGAAGCAAAGTTAAGTATATAATTGGTATTTTAACTCGAACAAATTTTTATATTTATTTTATTCATTTTTATTATAAATATCGAGAAGACTGGATTTCAAAATCTGACATTTTGGAAATATTACCATTTTGAGATTATATAATATGAGATATTCGATTTTAATTTAAAATTGAAATAGAATTTAAAACTAGTTTTAAATGAATTTATAAAACATGTTTTGAATGGAAATCGATGAAACATAGTACGTATATTTAATTGGCTGGAATAGAACGTGTCGCGCAGCGACCGTTCGCGAATTTCGACCATAAACTTCGAATGGACATAACGGGAGATTCGACCTTCAGATTCTCCTAAAACCGAATCGTTGGGTTCGTATTGAAAAGATTTTTCTATTAAATATAAGGGGTTTAAATTTGAACGGTTAGATTTTAAAATACATCCAAATCAAATTTGGAAAAGGTGTCTATGGATGCAGTTCGGTGGCCTATATTGGAAACCGAACGTAAGGGCCTTAATAAAATTATTTAAAATATGATAAATCATAATAATTGATTTGAAAAGAATTTGGATTAAATATACCTAGTTTTGAAAGATAACTATTATTTTTATCTAAAAATGTACAACAAGAAGAAATTATATGGTTTTAATATAACCAGAATCTTCCAATATAAAAATTGGATTGGATTTGAATGGAAATTATCTTCGGATATTTCAGTATTAGATTCCGTGATTATACGGATATCGCTAAGGAATTTGGAAGATAAAGATATCATTATTCCCAATATGATAACTATTGGTTTCATGATTTGATATTGAATATAAACCGATATGATTTCTATTCAGAGCCTTATATTTAATATCAAATTGGATTTTGGTTTTGTTGTGACTGGTGTCTTTAATAACACTATTCTTAAACCCAACTAAAATTGAATTTTGCCAATTAATAAATATAATTGGAATTAAATGGAATTGGATTTTGGGTTTATTGTGAGCGCTGTTTTAAATAACTTTCATTCTTTGACTCAATTAATAGCGAAGTAATGATTTGTAATTTATAAATCTTTTAATTAAGATTTAATGGAATTTTCCAAAGTAAAGTTTTCCAATATAAAATATTAAATTGGAGTTGAGTGGAACTCGATTTATTAACAATCGAGATGAGTTTCTGTGAAGGAAGACATCTACTATTTATGGAATTTAAAAGGGCTTTGCCATTATTCCACTCATAGTATTGGTCGGATAAGGAAATTTATATCGATTATAAATTGTTTAGATTTCCATAAAGATTCCATATTAAATGGAAGATGATTTTGGGTTTATTGTGATTCGTGTTCCTACATGACATTTGTTCTTTAACCCAAGTAAAAACAAGATTAATTTCCAAAGGTTGAATAATCAATAAATAATGATTTTTGAGATTAAAATTGAACTAGAGTTTTAATGAATCTTTAATTAGATTGAAAGGTAAAAAGAGGTAAGTAAATTTACCAAATTCGAAAAATGTTCGAGAATGGAGTACCACCGATTTTACTCCATGCGATAGTTAAATATTTAATTAGATTACAAAAGTGGTAGTTAAATTTACCGATAACACTATGGGTGTTAGATATGGAATATCAGTTTTGCTCCATAGGATGAATAGGTTGGTATTGGAAATAATAAAATAAATGATTACTTCGGTAAGGCTCGATAATCCCTGCTAGTTTTATATACCTTAATTTGGTTTAAATTGTGAAAAGATATTATAAATTCTTAAAAATGATATCCAAAGGATGATTAAACAATAAGTTTAAAAGAATTTATCTTTGATACAATTAACGTGTACCATTCCCAAAGGTAATGAATATTTAAATAAAAGAATGTTCTGGATTGGAATGAGACGTGTGCTATCTTTGTGTATTTATCACGTGATTATAAAGATACGTTAGTTATTCGAAAAGACCGGGTTTAACCCATTTTGAATAATGTTTACGACGATTAAAAGTCTAAGATACGAAGACGGTGTTTGAAGACCGGAGATCTTCATATCGTCGGGATGATTGCTGATGTCTCGACTTTGGGTGTACAGCCAAGATGAGGTAATACATAATGATCATCCAGATGTACTTGGACAGCGACTGGATATGTGAGGACCTCTCTCTTGTATTGAACATATGGGGTGAGGAATAAGGTGCCTCCAGCTTCGTTTAGACCCAGAACGAACTTGTAAATGGATTGTATATTTGACATTGTACTTCGTGTTGTATTTGTTGATCCCTGCTAAATACATATTTGTTTGGTGGCGGAGAATTCCTTCTCTTGCTTAACACCCTTCTCTGAGACATACGCCCTTAGAGGTTGTATATTGGTGGAAATCAATGATATAATATGGATTGACAATATGGCATGCTGAGATGCAATGATCAAGACTTTTGTTGAAAAGTAGGGCCTTGTGGATTATGATCAAAGCACGACTTTAATTAGCACGACTTTGTGTATAGCGTTAATTCGCAAGCTTCACACCCGGTGTGAATCAAAAATAGGATGAGGAGCGCAGGGATTGCATGCATTTCTTTCTAGCTGAAAGTGGTGTCATGGTATGGAGCCCAGACATTTTTATTTATATGGATGATGGATTGCGAGGCACCTAGGATATAGAGCCGACTAAAAGGCTCATATGGTTGACGTACTGACCAGGTTGTAGGTCCTATAGAACTGGGAAACATATTGTTCAACAATAAATAATCCACAAATGTTAGGTGTGGATTGGCTCTACCGCTAACCAAGGGTTGCCTATAGGTGTGATCCTGGACATCTTGCTAGAGGTGATCCAAAACCAGTGAGGAAGATCTCTTGCCTCGACTTATAGATGGAATCTAATTTCCAATACGCAACTTTTACTGTTTTAGTTGTAAACCTATATGGCGACATAATATATGGTACTTATGCCATCCATGATTGATACATTTATGTTCAAAGTTAATTTTAACATTATGCACTTATAATAATATCAAAAAGATTTATTTCAAAATGTACCAAGCATGTTTGGCTACTATAAGGTAAAATTCTATCCTCCGACTTGCGTTGCATTGTGTGATGGGAGCTGAGTCTTATAATAGCTTCATTTTTCAAAAAGCATTGCACTATTTTATTTTAAACTGATATTCATGTGGAGTAAGCCTGTTCCATGTCATACGGCATGGTCCCATGATTTTTCCCACTCTTAAAGTAAGTTTTAATAATTGTTTTTAGTTCTCACACCAGTCCCATGACTGACCTAGAGTTTATTGTTTTCGCCTAAACTCTGGATGTCCATATTTTCCATACGGGAAGTGAGCAGTTTTGGTTTTGCAGACTTCTATTTAACAGGATCCTGGTTCGACTGGAGCTATATTCGAAAAGCTTTATATCCATGTATTTCTTTCAACTGTGGTAGTTGATGTATTTTCGTTGTGCATTGTATTTATACATTTTTATTTCTGCTGCTATGTATTTTAATCTCTGATATTATTTTTCCGTTGTGTAATATGTATTCACACTCTGATATTCTTGTACTCTGATGTAAAATGTAGTAATAGCAATGAAATGTTCTATTGTTTTGTGTTCTGATGCGTCGTGTTCTCATACAATCTACGTCCTTGAACGGTTATGGTTGGTTTAGCGATCGATTCAGATCGAGCGAAATTCGGTGCGTAACAGTTTGGTATCAAAGCTTTGGTTTACAAAGCTAGAGAACAGGAAACATTAGAACCAAACGAAATAATTCATCAGAGATAGAATTAGCAACAATCTGTTTTAAGAGTACCCATTAGAATTGGATCAGTAGTATCCTAGAATGAGAAACTCATTAGAGATGTGGTTTGTAATACCCTAGGATGAGTTGGGAGTTATATGTTTGTAAGAAGCGTATTTGTGATTATTATATATAATCTGATTTTCAGTTATATTTTATGTATAAAAGAAAATGAATCTGTGTATTCATTAAAAACGAACTTGATTATGAAAGATTATATTTTATAACATGATTTTGAGTGTTATTTTGACATTGAGGTGGGACTATCGAGTATAAGAAGATTTTGCATATACGCCTCACTAGTGTATATCTGAAGTCTTGCATGTACGCCTCGAGTTTCGAAAGTGGGATGACTATATAATTTCAATTGAAATGTCAAAATATACTTAGACTAATTTAAGTAAATATTTGGAGATGATTTGAGATTTAATTTATCTTTTACTAGTTAAATTGATGGAAAATTTACAAGTAAATCGAATGAATTAAATTCAACTCAAGGAAAGTTAAATAAAACTGGAACGATAAGACCAATATGAGGATAGAAGCTAAATTGAGACAAATCAAATTTAATGTTGAATTAACTTGAAATTAGTTGGAATTCGATATATATATATATATATGTGTGTGTGTGTGTGTGTGTGTGTTGAGCGAGTTATTGACTTAGACTGAGTAAAGAAATAAATTGTGTGCCCAACAAACAGGTGCTCCTTATTTAGTTGCTTGCACAATATTATTTATTGTATTGATGTGAGTGAATTGGATGCGCTATGATGGTTTCTTTGTGCGAAATTAAACATACGCCATAGGATAGTAAACGGGTATGGACTACACCACATAGCATATATTATGGACTGCATAACATAGCATATCCATATGAGTATTTGGTGCTTATACGACGAGATTGGGATAACCATATGTGCAAGATGCTTGTATGGTGATGACTAAATTACAGGTTGGACTGAGGACTAATTATGGACTTAATAAATATATAATGGAAAATTGCAGGATTTAATAATAAACCTCATCACTGGGTCTGGAGATGACAGAAATATACATGTCTATCTTGTTGTAGATATGACATATGGATCATGACTAATTCCTCTCACATGGGTCTCGGGATGACAAAATTATACACGTTTCCCTAAGGTTTAGATAAGCCACAACTCTTTTGTATACTTTAGATATTTATATATTGATTTTTGAGTGCCTATTAAGGTCATATATATTTGTTTAGACAAACCTGTACAAAGGAGGTTATGGTGAAAATTTTCAGAAATTTAGGGCGTTAACCAAATTTCAGTAAAATTTGAAAGTTCTTAGAACCTGAAAAGTTGAAGAATTCAATTCAAAATGAAAGTTGAGTTGGTTATTTAAAAAACTTTCAGCTCCGTTCTTTTTCGAGGGCGAAAAAGTTTTAAGTAGGGGAGATTGTAACAACCCATATTTTTGGAACCATTTTAAATTTATATTTAATTTATTCTAATGGATATGAAATATTTTTTATATGATTTATTTTGAGAATAAATGACTTAGAATTTATTTTAAAATAATGTTTGAGTGTATAAATTTATATTAATTATAAAACGAGCCCGAAATGGCACGCTAGTTTGAAAATTTAGTTTTAAACTTTAAAATAATATATAGAATTCAATATAAATCAGAATTTGATGAAACAAGAAATGTTAGAATCTTTTTAACTATATCTTTCTAATGAATGTAAGAAATTGAGATTTTACTTTATAAATTGTAAGTTATGTCCAAATTAAAATTCTAAATAGTCTAGATGGAATTTATTATTATTTTAATATTATTTAAGCCTTAGAAAATGACCATTTTGCAAACACCTCCATTTTCGATGAAACCACTTTTTTCAGATTCGGAATATTTAATTATTGCTACATTCAAAATTTCGTAATTTTTGGAGCTAGTATGTGGTTGTGCGCAATAAATTGTAAACCGATCAATCATTTATGCCCAAAACAGAGCTTTTAGAACAAACGGACTCGGAATTCGACGAAACAAGTTTCATTAGGATCGTTGTAATGACCTAGATTTTTAACCATTTTATTTAATATTTAAAAATGGTTTTAAATGTTATTTTGGGATTTAATTTAATAATTTTGAATATTTTATTAATATAAATGATTTAATAGTGAATTTAAATTCGAAATAGTCGAAATTCGCTAAATTTGCAATATTGTATGATTTGGATATATAAAAGGATTTATTTGATTATGTTTTGAATTATATAAACATATTCGTTTAGTAAACGTCATTTTAACGTATAATTTATAATTTTATTATAAATCGAACTGCAGCGGTGTGGTAATTTGTAATATTACGTTTATAACTTGAATTGGTTGTACATGATCCAATATAAGTTGAATTTCTTTGAAACAAGAAACGCCCGAATCTATTGGGTAATATTTTTCTAATGGAAGAGGAAAATCGAGTTTTCATATTGTATATTTTGTTTTATGTCCAAAACAATTTTTCAAATAGTCGCTATTGAATTCGTTTATAAATTATAACGATTTATTATATAAAATAAAAGTGTTTTTAATATATTGAATATCGATTTGGCTTGGAGCTCAACCCGGATTATTTTATTTTAGGAGTTCATGAAATTCTGCTTAAGTATGACTAATTCTAATATTTTGTTATTATTATATTGAGGTATTTTAAAATTGATTTATTTTAATTTAAATTGGACTCTTAAAAATGGACTTTATCCAAACAACCTCCGTTATCAACAAAACAAATTTTATTGAGTCCGCAATAGCTAATTATTGCTTGATTTCAAGTTTCGCGTCAGTTGGAATTATTTTCGAGCATAGCAAAATTGAATGCAAATAAGCCGACCATTTGGACTCAAACGTGCATCGTGTGAGCAAATGGATTCGGAATTTGAGCAAACAAGTTTCATTAGGATCGTAACGTCAAATTATACGATAATGTCCATTTTCGTAGCGGACGGAGTTTGTATGTGACCACACAAACTAATAAACATCGTTCATAAATGGCGATAGCCACAGAAAGTATCGTCAGTTATTTCGCTAAAATATCATTAGTCATTCGAATAAAAATCTTCGGTCATTTCATATAAAAATTTGTGGTCTCATCAAAATTAATACGCCGACCTACTTATTCTAAACCATGCCCTTCTGTTCCTTCTCTTTCGACATTCTGAAATCTTCACATGCCAACTTACCACTTTTCTCCTATTTAAACACCAGCCTCATTTCAAAACAGAAAACAAAACCAAAACAAGTTTTCAATTCGAACTGCATATATAAAAAATATCACATCTACCTTCTTTCTAAATTATAACATGAACATATACACATGCTCCACCTTTCTTCTTGATAGCAAATTCATTCGAGCCTAAAGAAATATTACACCAATGCTTCCTCTTTTGTAACAGACGAAGATTCACTCCCTCATTCGAAAGCACAACAGATCAAATAAAACGGTGGGAGAAAATATGTCTACTTTTCTCTTCGAATCTTTATCCAACGAGTGAGAACTTCATGGTCATTTTAGATCCTCTTTACATTAATGTATGATTTCGGCTGGTGGATATATAGTTAGTAGTGGGTGAGAATAAGATGACAGGAGGTTGGAGTTGAAGGACTCTGATAGTTTAGTGTTTTGTAGGAGGTTGGTTCGAATAAGGGCTACTGGTGTAATGGCTGGGAAGATGTTGGAAGTTAATGCTAGGGTGGAGGGGATTCTCGGTCTGGAGGAGCTGGCGATGGTCAGGGAGTCGACTCTGGTGTAAGGTGGCGTGAGCAGGGGTTGAATGGAGCAAGGGTGTACGATGGAGACAGCAGACTCCGGGTGTTCATCCTTCGGTTGTAAGGATTGTGGCTCGACATGGAGGATAAAGTGATAGGCGTGGGCATGCATGAGAATGGGAAGATTGTTGCAGCATGTTGGGTTCACATTTTAAGGTGAGGGTGGTTATAAGCGATGGAAATGGGAAGCTTCAAGGGAAGCAGCAGGATTATATTATACAAATGTAAAGGTAGGGGAAATGTTGGGTTTAAATGGTGCTGGATTATTTTGTATTAAGAAATTTGCATGGTTAAAGAAGGGGACGTGGGGATGGTTTCCTTTTAAGTTGATGTTGCATGCGAGGAGACGTTGCACGTGTTTAAGTGTGGTGGGTACTTGAACTGGTAGTTTGAGGATCGGTAGCAGGTTATATATGGGGGAAGAAGAAAGGTTGGACATGTTGGCATTTGCAGGAGCACAACGCAAGTGAGAAGCAATGTAAGTGGGCTTTGATTCGTGGGCTTGGGCTCACGGTCAATTAAATAAAAAATGGAAAAAAAGAAAATTCACGTCAGAGTATAAAAAGGTTTGAGTTGATCTAGACTTTTGGTGAAGGCAGGGAACATAAAAATGAAGAACTCTGAAATATTTGTATAAAAGAAGTGGTTAGGTAAGTTCAGGAACCATGGACTAAGGTACAAAGAAGCAATGTGATATAAACCGACGTGGCAAGGTAACTTAACATTATTAACATTTAAATAAGTAATTATTTAATTATTAATAATAACGTTAGTTTATATTAAATACGTTCAATTTTATAAATTTCATAACTCATTCATTTTAATCATAATCACATGAAACCAGTTACATTGGAATCGTAGTAAAAAGCGCTGTGATGTTGTGCAGGCTCGGATAGGACCGAAAACAATCGATTTTCCATTTAATTTTAAACGTCTGTTTAAAATTAAATAGAATAGTGCAACAACCGTTAATTTAAATAAAAGGTGAGTTAACCCTCACACATTTCTGGAACCCTATGATGTGATTAAATTCATATAATTAAATTTAATCATTGGATATATATATATATATATATATGGGTTAATTGGATGCCTGCTGTTGATTGAATTGTTGACGTTAATTATATTATCGCCATTTATTATATTGAATTGAAATTATATGCTATTATGAAATATTATAATGATCTGTGATGCAGGGATGAATAGATTGGAGGGATCCAACCGGATTCCTCAATTTTTTTTTGTATATTGTTTATATATGAACTTTTTGAAACCTATTGATGCTAAAACCTATTTCATTGTTGAACGTTGAATTAAAATTCGACATTATTGTGATTTGAATCAATAGATGGTATTGATTGAGGGATTGGCAGCAGATGGCCTAAAATCTACCTTTTTGTTAAAACGTTGATTTGTCTCCAGGCAAATTGATGAAGTCATGTTATTAAATTCATTTTTAAACTAAAACAAAATGTTTAATTATAATTTATATTGTAATACGGTTTTAAAAATGAATCGATTTTTATAAATTGGTTTTTTATAAAATATTATGAAAGGTTTATTCAACGTTTAAAAGCTTTCGTAAGAGAAATAAGTTATAATTTCGGGATAATATTTTGGAATAATTATATTTAATAAACAATTAAGCGATATTATTAAATTAATTATATTAATCCAATAAGAAGGAGTAATTGAAATTGACTAAAGAATTAACTAATCAATTTAAGTTGACTAAGTCGACTGTTCGATCAAAAGTGGTTATTAATAAATAGTTGTTTAATATTAAGAAGATTTCTTCAACGTAATTTATTAACGATGTTTAAAGATTAATATTATAATTAATTAGTTACTTCTTAATAATTTCAAAGTGATAACTGAGCTGTTTACTTAATAAAGAAATAAACTGTTTTTACTTTAGTAAATAACGAGGTTAATCATATTTGAAACGATTTCTTCTTAAATGAAACTTATTTCAGATGATAATCGAGAATGTAAAAAGATTGGTAAAATTTGGAAAGAATTTATGAAAAAGATTCGATTTCTAATATGGGTTTAAGTTATGAACTATTATTCATCTCGAGTTAAGAATGTTGTCGACCATGGTTTGAGTGGTAAATAAAATACACCAACTTGGATGGCTTTAATATTATTGAGGGGTGATATTAGTTCGTAATGGTAAGAGATGTTGAGATTAAGTTTACTATTCCATAAAAAGAATATTGCAGTGGTGTTCACAAGATAGTTAAAATGAAATAAACATATTGGGTTTTAAAGTAAATGATGTATATTTCAAACATTGTTTGGCCTATTTTGAAGTATAATGATACGTATATCATTTGATTTCTTAGATAATGAAAAGAGTTTTTTGGAAATGTTGTGATATTTTCAAAGAAAAATAAATGGATAGGAGATTGGTAAATATGTTATTTTAAGAATTTGGAATATAGTTAATGTTTCCGAATTAACGAAAACAAACATGATTTGTCGAGAATAGTAAATGGAATTGATTTTAATCGAAGAAATGAGTTTTGAGATTCGATAAAAGAGTTAATGAATGATTTTGAATAATAAGAGCCCGAGCTGCTATTGTACTTGGCTATATTGTTTGAATTGATTGTTCAAAAACCCGACTAACAATAAAATATATTATTGGGCATTTTGACGTGTTGTTTCGAAGAGACGGGGGTGGGAACTAGACGCAAAACCACTTCAAATCAACGTAGTGCTCGAAACTAATATGCAAATATAAAGATGGAGCATTGAAGACCATAGATCATAAAACAGAAGAATTACTTAAAATCTCTAATTGATCCCTAGAGATATACTGTGGTTCTGTAGTGTTTGAAATCTATGGATTGCAAGGACTACTCGCTGCTGATCTATTGGGTGATTCCTAGGATGTGCTAGGAGGGTGCCTTCGGTTCATCCTGTTATTAGATTACGTGTATGGACGAATTTCTGATAGAGTATTTCCTGAGGGTTACGTTGATTTTTACAAATATACCAAATTTGGTGGCGGAGAAATTCTCTTACTTAACACCCAGAGTATATTTGTGGACATCAATTAGTGATTTGATGGATCTGACGATGTGGCATTCAAAGATAACGAGATGTTATCTGAAAGGTAAAGTGTGACCTCAAGCCTCACAACCGGGAAATGACAAAAATAGGGCAGGCGACATGGCTAGTTGGGTCACCCCAAGTAGGGTGTATTGGCACCAATCTAGAGAAAATCCTCATTTGTTTCTTCTTTTGCTTCTGTATCTCCTAGAAACGGTTATGTTGCTAGCAACCTGGGTGATAATATATTCGATACACTCAAGTTAAATGAGTGTTCGGTCATGTGTGGCTTAGCTGCAGGATGTTCTTGTTGAACCCCAGTGTATCCCATGTAGAGTACCCTGATCGGAAGGTGGTCTCATACCTTGTCATAGTGGGAATCCAATCTCCAATAAGCGCCTTGTGGTTTTTTATTTTATAATGAATATGTAGAGAGTGGGATGCAAGCGTTCTACTACATGGTTATTTATTTGTAGTTTGATAGACACTATTATAATATCATTGGATTTTGATGTATCAAAAATGCTTTGGGTTATAGTAAGGTAAAAATCATCTGTGTTTATGTGTCGCTTGGTCTTACTATTATCCTTTTGTTTCGAAAGGATTTCAAAAGTTAAGCAAATTGTTTTTCATATGAGTTTATCACTGAAAGTATTCTAGGCTGATCCGGGTGAATTTTGCTTTGCTTCAAGTGTGCTCGGGTCAGACCAAGTTTATTATCAGGTTAGGTATCGCTTGGAGCTTCAGAAGCGGAGCTGAAATCGATACATATTTACTGGTTATAATTTATTCCGCTGTGGGTATTGATTGATGTGAATGTATACTCTGATGTTGTAATTATATATATATATTGTTTCATTTTATATAAAGAGTTTTGATATAATATAATTTGTCTATTCCGTTTTGAGAATTTAATCTTCTTCTTCAATTCTAATATTTCTTTCTTCCCTCCCTCACCCTCTAATTTCTTTCTATTAACTATCTGCTTTTTCGTGCGATTTAAGTTGACATGGGTTATTAAATGCCGGCTTAATCTGTACAAAAAAGTTGGACGTTGCAGGTGGTATCAGAGCATGTTTCTTGCTGTGTGCTTGGTACGCATGATAGGGGGTTCTCGCTTCGCGTTAGGTGGCGAACGAGAGATTCTTACCCCTACATGTCCCAAAAATGTGGACTGGGTATGAGTCGAGAGGCTGGTCGTAAAAGCAGTTTTGAGGTATCGCTGTATGCCATAGTGGGCCCACTTACCGATGGTTGAAAAGCCTAGGCCTTTACAGGTGGTATCAAAGCATAAGGTTTAGTGATAACATTGGCTTTGTGGTGTAACTCAATAGAGATGGGGTTAGTAATACCGTATATTGAGTTTGAGTGTGTGTGTATATATATGAGAGTACGTATTTGTAATTTGAATATAAAATTATTTTTATATTGTTTTGATCCAATATATATTTTATAAGGAGGTAAAATTTGTAATTTTCTGGAGTTATTATTCGATTTAAATAAAATTCAAAATTTGGATGAAGTTGGGATGATTTCAAATATGAAATGAGAATTTTAGTTTAACTTATGTGAGTTAAAATGAATCTTATGAAATGGTATTAAACAAGTCAATAAGAATTTGACTTGTATTTGGGAAAAGTAAAAGTATCAAATGAAATGTTTTGGAATTAGTTTGGTTGTATGGTTGAAATATATTGCATGGATATGAATTTGAATTGGATTAAGAACCAATGAATGAATTAAGCATGTTAAAATAGAATTCAAAAATAATGATTTTAATGGTATCGAAAATAGATTGAATTGTGTGAAATAGATAATATGAGTATTGAACTATTGGCATGATTATAATGAAGTTCATTTTGAGCTAAGAACATGTGTAGGGTCAAATTTAAGCCTATATTGATTAAATACTGGAGCTGATTGAATCCAGGTTGATTAGAGCTGCATAATAATTGAGCAAGACCGGGTATTGTTTATCGCTTATCGAATAAATAACTATAACGACCCACATTCTACGCATCGAAGGATCATAGAATATTTATTTCTTTCTCATACGAAGTTGTATAGTCGTATAGCTTTGGGAAACGACTAATGGATTCATTTCTCATGTTCACGATTTTTGCCAATTTTTAAATGACCATTTTGCCCCTGACGGTCTTGTTTTGGCCATAACTTTTGATTGGTAAGGAATTTTGTCCTGAAACCACTTCCATTAGATCCGAATGATGGTTAACCTTTCCGTAGAGTGGTCACATTAGCCAAACGGACTCACCGTTTGGGAGCTATGGCTGAAACAAGGTTTAGAAGGTGAAAAACTAGTTAAGTGGCCAGATTAGGGTAATTAGCAAATGGGCCCATAACCCATTTCAGGATTAGAGTTATGGGGAGGCTGAAATGAATTAGGTTTTCATTCTATTTCAGTTTTCTAGCCGCCATTTACCTCTTAGAAACCATAACAATGGCCTCCAATTCCTAAAACACCTCCTAATCACCGTTTAGTCAAGCATTAGTCTAATCTACATCAAATCATGGCAAAATTAGCATCAAGTTTGGGATAGAGCTGCTGGAACACATGGAGATTCGATCTATATCAGAGATAGTTTCAGATCTAAGTTTTATTTGTGGCTAAGGTGAGTGATTTGCATTGTTTTTCACTAATTATGGCTAATTAGGGGTGATTAGTGATAATTAGCGAAATTATTACTCAGAAAAACCTGGAAAAATTTGTAAAATTCTAAAATGTTATTTTAGGCCTCTATTAGAAATTTGGGTTGATTTGGTTAAGTTTTACTAATCCTATCATTAGATTTGCTTAAACATGTTTAAGGGGAAAATATGGGTTTTGGGTATGTTTGATCCATTTTGACATAGTTATTCATCATTTTGGTGTTTGTGGATGATTACATATGTTGCTATGACTGTATGGAATGCTTTATGGCTGATTAGAAAAGTTAGAATGGTCGAAAACGCTGTCGTATGGCGTAAATAGCTCGCTAGAAGTGATGCAGAAATTCAGATTGGATGGCAGAATGGAGGGCCGGATCGGATCGCCCTATGGGGTCGTGGAACACCATCACGAACCGAGTCATTTCCCCCGAACCAAACCGCCTGCAAGAATTCATCGAGCACCATCACGAACCGAACCAACCCGCTCGCACTGTAAGATTACGAGCCCGATGTTCTCCATGAACTGGTAAGCCAACTCCGAACCGAACCGACCAGGACCACAGAGCTCACGATCTGAACCGCTGGAAGAAGGATATCACGAACCGAACTGCTTACACCACGAGTTGGTGTATTGGCCACGAACCGATCCGATAGGGGTGACCACGACCCGAACCGACCTGGAGAGTGTGCCACGAACCGGACCGCCTGCTACATGACTCACGAACCGAGTAGGGACCAAACTGAAGATGAAGACCAGAACCCGAGATGCAAAGGTAGTCCAAATGAGGAGTTGTAACTCAGGGTCCAGTTGGGAACCAACGGGTTAACTTCATGAGTTAGGCTTTGCTGCGGGGATTGTGCTAAGGGGTTATCGACGTCCATAACTTTTATTCACCACCAAGACGGATGTTAGGCTACGGATTAGTGCAGTGGGGTGGCCATTACTCCATAGGGTAGAATGATCGTAACATGGCTATGAGCCAGTGTAGTGAAGTCATCATGACTTCATGGGTCAGAGTGGACATAGCAAGGACTAGTGGCTATGAATCAGTGTAGTGGAGTCGCCATAACTTCATGGGGCAGAGTGATCATAGCAAGGATTTGGGTGATCAAAGCGGTGGATATCATATGCTTTACGCACTAAGTGAGAGATGTGAGGATGGTTGCTATGTTTGATTGTTTTCCATCACTATGACATGCACACCGCACCCCCGTTATCTTGACACCTTATGTTAGTGTCACCTTAGAGTATTGTACATCCTGTTGTGCTAACTCTTTGGTTGCAGGTCCAGGTTCAGGTATGGTTTAGTATACCTGTTATTGATCTGTTTTTGCTTCCTATCGCTCATATCAGACTCTTGTCTGACCCAGAGTTTTATGTGTCTTCTTATTACTCTAGGTGCTCTTAAACGAGCAGACTAGAGACATGTCAGGTGATTATGCACGAGTAGCTGTACCGGAGACGAGCAGGAGGCTTCCACATATGATATATATAGATATTATCTCTGCGTTGTTGCTAGTCACTACTTTGGGCATTTGTAGTGCACATTTTTTTCTTTGCTTTAGAGACAATATGTTGGAGTTGTAATAAGCTATATTTTGAATTTCCGCTGCTATGATGATTATGGTTTAGTCTTCAGCTTATGTACTGTCTCGCCTGTTTTATGTCAAGTATGTTATTATTATATTTTATTCCATGTGATGTGAGACATTCTTCAGGTTCCTTGTTAGTTAAAATCCCTTACTTTTCCTTTCTTTGGCGACCGTCCTGTGCTAGTCAGGCATTGGCACATCGCACTTTCATTGGAAACGTCAGCTGGTGCGCTGCGGGCCATCACATTTGGTCTCAGAGCTCTAGGTTGCGTAGTTAACCTAAGGACACTAAGGAGAGATAGTATACGTATATGAGAGCGCGTATTTGTGATATTTTGGTTTTCAAAAGCTATATATATACACTATTAGTATATCTAAGGATGGAGTCGCACTGCACTTGCACCACTGAAGAGATGGTTAATCATTTCCTCCTTACAGATTGAGCGATGAGCCGACATATGATGGGTACTGGTAGAGGAGCTAATAATGGGAATGCTCCTGATATGAGGACGATGTTCACTGACTTCATGAGAGAGATTCTTAGAGACATTCAGAGGGCAGTTCCTAATGCTGCAAATGGTGGTGGTATAGCAGTGCAGGCGACTAGGGCCGATTTCGCCAAGTTCTGTAAGGACTACACTAGTCTTGGTGGGAAACCGTTCCATGGAACGGAGTCGGCTATGGATGTTCAGGATTGATTGGATAGCTGTGAGCGTATCTTCGAAGACTTGGGTATCGAGGATGCGATGAAGAGAAGGCTAGCATCCCGTCAGCTGCAAGGACGAGAAATGAATTGGTGGAATGCTATTAAGGTAGCACCCCTAAGGATCAAGTTACTTGGGATTAGTTCAAGACTCGCTTTAGTGACAAGTTTATCCCAACTGCCCAGAAATCAGAGTTGTTTAGGAAATTTCTAGAGCTTAAGAAGAATAGTAGGCAGTCTTGGAGCATATTGCAGAGTTCAATACTTAATCGAAGTATGGATTGTCTCTCATTGACACTCCTGAGAAGAAGAATGAGAAGTTCATAATAGGCTTTGATCAGTACCTAGGGGAAAGGATTATTAACCACATCAATGAGACGTTTGAATCAATTTTGGGGAAAGCTTTAAGATCAGAGAGTCTATACCCTAATCGAAGACTGAGGTTGCATCTGCAGAAGAGCCAAAGCTGCAAGCAAGTGGCGGAGCCAAGAATGGTTCTTAGAATAAGAGAAAGCAGAATTAGACCAAGGATGGCCATAAAAAGAAAAATAAGAAAGATGTTTAGTTCTTTAGCTTTGGCAAGAAGGGCCATTATGCTAAAGAATGTCGAGCAAAGCCAGCGGACAAGAAGTGCTTCAACTGCGGCCAAGTGGGACATCACAAGGATAAGTGTCTGCAACCCCCTAAAGAGAATCATACTATGAAAGCATACGCTATTAATGTTGCTACTTCTTCATCGAATGCCCAACTGCGGCAGAGAAGGGAAAGAATGCCATCATTCAAGGTAAGCTTTCTGTTTATGATGTTCCTGTTCGAGTACCGTTTGATACCGGGGCTTCCCGTTCCTTCATATCTCGTGACCTGGTTGATAGGTTGGGATTGGAACCCAAGATAGTTGATAGACCTTTAGCGGTGACAAACCCGGTTGGTGGTTCGACTAGCCTTAACATGATTTGTCAAAATTTGGTTTTATCGAGTCATGGATGCATGTTTGCTTGTGATTGCTTTGTTTTGGGCTTTACTGGGATTGGCATTATTTTGGGAGTCGATTGGCTCCAAAGATATGGGGTGGTGGTAGAATGTGAGGGATTTTCGGTGACTATTAGGGAGGATGATGGGCGGAGGGTAGTGTTTGGTGGCCTACCTAGTGAAGAGGTGATGACTAGTTTTCTAAATTCCCTCGACATCCCGCAGGACGAGTTAGCAGGAATTCCCGTTGTTGACTAGTATCCTAATATCTTCAAGGAAGTGATCGGACTTCCACCACACCGAGAGATTGAGTTCTGTATTGATTTAGTGAAAGATGCCAGACCTATAGTGATGCTACTTCGTCGTATGCCGCCAAGGGAGCAGCGAGAGCTCGGGGTGCAAGTGAGCAATATTTTGAAGATGGGATTTATTAGAAGAAGTGTTTCTGAATGGGGAGCACCAGTTGTGTTTGCTACCAAGGCAGATGGTTCCCTTCGATTGTGTGCGGATTACCGCGAGTTGAATAAGGTGATGAGGAAGAATAAGTATCCTCTACCGCGGATGGATGATTTGTTTGATCAGTTGAGTGACACGAGAGTGTTCTCCCAGTTGGATCTCGCGACAGGTTTTCATTAGCTTAGGGTGGAAGTTGAGAGTATAACTAAAACGACCTTTCGAACGCCTTCTGGATTCTATGAGAGGTTGGTCATGCCATTCGGGTTGACCAATGCACCAGCATATTTTGTGGATCTTGTGAATAGGGTATTCAGAGATCAATTGAATAAGTTTGTTCTTGTGTTCGTGGACGATACCTTGGTTTATTCGAGGACAGAGGAAGAACACAAGGAACATCTGGGTGTAGTGATGGAGGTGTTGAGAAAACACCAATTGGAAGCAAAGTTTTCTAAGTGTCACTTCTGGAGGAGGGAAGTGAGATTCTTGGGCCATGTTGTTTCAGAGAATGGTATAGCCGTGGACCCTACAAAGGTGGCTATGGTACAAGATTGGTCTACGTCCAAGAATGCAACAGACATTAGAAGTTTCTTGGGATTAGCTGGATATTATCGCAAGTTTATCCTAGACTTCTCCAAGATAGCAGCACCGTTGACTCAGTTGACCAAGAAGAATCAAGCTTTCGTCTGGAACGAAAATTGCGAGAATGCATTCAAGAGTCTAAAGGAAAACTTGACATGTGCACCAGTGTTACTCATTCCTAAGGAGAATGAAGAGATGACGGTATATACAGATGCATGCGGTACCAGACTAGGTGCTGTATTGATGCAAGGAGGTAGGGTTGTAGCTTATGCTAGTCGACAGCTGAAACCGCATGAGAAAAGATATCATACCCATGATTTGGAATTGGCAACGATCGTGTTCGCATTAAAGATGCTAAGAAGGATCTAAATCTGCGATAGCAAAGATGGTTAGAATTCTTTGCTTCCTATGATTTTGATATCGCATATACATCAGGAAAGGGCAATGCAGTAGCTGATGCATTGAGTAGAAGGCATGCCAGTTTAGGGGCTATGTTTCTTGAGTGGAAGCAACTAGAATATATCGCAGGGTACAATTTCAGACCAAAGTGCGAATTGGATCTAGAAATGTTAGCAAGTTTGACGATCAGACCCACTTTGATTGAGCGGATTGGTTCCAGTCAGAAGGACGATCCTAACCTGTTGGAAATCATCTCCAAGTTAGAGATGGGTATCGATGAGGAGATGAACAAGCATGGGCTTAATCGAGATGGATGGCTTAGAAAGAATGGGCGACTAGTTGTGCCCAATGTCAATGGATTGAGAGATGAAGTCCTTAGAGAATGTCATCACTCAAAGCTAACCATACATCCCGGTGGTAACAAAATGTATCGAGACATGAAGCAGACCTACTACCGGGAAGGGATGAAAATAGATGTTGGGAAGTTTATATCCAAATGCATGAACTGCCAACTGTTAAAGCAGAACAAAAGAAACCTAGTGGCTTGTTATAACTATTAGAAATTCCTTAATGGAAATGGGAAC
Organism: Allium sativum; assembly: GCA_030737875.1. Lineage (NCBI taxonomy): Eukaryota > Viridiplantae > Streptophyta > Magnoliopsida > Asparagales > Amaryllidaceae > Allium > Allium sativum. Next base: position 446,772,298 of record CM060921.1, read on the forward strand.
AAGTCTCAATGGATTTCATTAATGGGTTACCAAGGACCAGATCGGGCCATGATAGCATTTGGATGATCGTGGACCGATTGACCAAGAGTGCGAAGTTTTCCCCGTCAAGTCGAATGGAACAACAGCTAAGTTAGCAGAACTCTATATGAAGTGGGTAGTGAGATTTCATGGAATACTCAAAGACATTGTGAGCGACCGAGATCCGTTGTTTGCTAGTGGATTTTGGAAGAGTTTACAAGAGGCGTTAGGATCAGAATTACATCTCAGTACCGCGTATCATCCTCAAACCGACGGTTAGACAGAGATGGTGAATCGAGTATTAGAAGATCTCTTGAGAGCTTGCATATTAGATTTTGGTGGATCATGGAATGACCATCTTCATCTGGTGGAGTTCGCATATAATAATAGTTATCAATCCAGTATTGGTATGGCTCCATTTAACGCTTTATACGGAAGACCATGCAACTCACCATCATGTTGGCTGGAAACCGGTGAGAAATTTGTGCTTAGGCCAGATGTAATAAGAGAAACCTCAGATAAGATCAAGATTATCCTACAGCGAATGAAGGATGCCCAAGATAGGCAGAAGAGTTATGCTGATAAGAGGAGAAGAGAATTAAAGTTCTCCATTGGCGACTTGTTGTTTGTCAAGATTTCTCCGTTAAAGAGCGTGATTCGATTTGGTAGGAGAGGCAAGTTAACACCAAGATTTGTTGGTCCATTCCCAGTTCTCGGGCAAATTGGGAATTTAGCATATAAAGTTGAGTTACCAGACAAGATGGCGGGAGTTCATGACGTATTTCATGTTTCCCAATTAAGGAAATTCTTGCGCGACCTCGATGTGGTTATTTCACCTGATCAGCTGGATGATATCGAAGTAGAACCCGAGGTGGTTGGGAACCGCAAGCCGATTCGTATTTTCGAGCACGATACGAAGAAACTTCGAAGGAAATCGGTGAATCTAGTCAAGATTCAGTGGGGGCGAGGATGAGAATGACTGTACTTGGGATACAGAGGAGAGCATTAGGAAGACGTATCCAGAACTCTTTGCCTGGTAAGATTTTAATTACAACTTACTTTTCCTCATGCTAGGATAGACTTGTTTGTTTGATGGTTGTGAATGGTTGATAGGCATGCAGGATCCTTTGCTTATCTCTTAGTTGAGGAATTTCGGGGGCGAAATTTCTTAAGGGGGGAAGAATGTAACGACCCGTATTCTACGCATCGAAGGAACGTAGAACATTTATTTCTTTCTTATATGAAGTCGTACAGTCGTGTAGCTTTGGGAAATGACTATTGGAGCCATTTCCCATGTTCACGATTTTTGCCGATTTTTGAATGACCGTTTTTCCCCTGGCTGATCTGGTTTTGGCCATAACTTTTGATTGGTAAGGAGTTTTGACCTGAAACCACTTCCATTAGATCCGGATGATGGTTTACCTTTCTGTGGAGTGGTTATATTAGCCAAACGAACCCAATGTTTGGGAGATACGGCTCAAACAACGTTTAGAAGGTGAAAAACTACTTAAGTAGGCTGATTAGGATAATTAGCAAATGGGCCCATAACCCATTTTGGGATTAGGGTTATAGGGAGGCTGAAATGAGTTAGTTTTTTTTTCTATTTCAGTTTTTAGCCTCCATTTACCTCTTAGAAACCCTAACAATGGCCTCTAATTCCTAAAACACCTTCTAATCACCGTTTAGTCAAGCATTAGCCTAATTTACATCAAATCAAGGCAAATTAGCATCAAGTTTGGGATAAAGCTGCTGGAACACACAGAGATTCGACCTATATCAGAGATAGTTTCAGATCTAAGTTTTATTTGTGGCTAATTTGCATTGTTTTCACTAATTACGGCTAATTAAGGGTGATTAGTGATAATTAGCGAAATTATAACTCATAAAAATCTAGAAAAAATTGTAAAATTCTAAAATATTATTTTAGGCCTCTGTTAGAAATTTGGGTTAATTTGGTTAAGTTTTGCTAATCCTATCATTAGATTTTCTTAAACATGTTTAAGGGGAAAATATGGGTTTTGGGTATGTTTGATCCATTTTGACAATGTTATTGATCATTTTGGTGTTTGTGGATGATTATATATGTTGCTATGACTGTATGGAATGCTTTGTGACTGGTTAGAAAAGTTAGAATGGTCAAAAAGGTTGTCGTATGGCGTAAATAGCTTGCTGGAAGTGGTGCAGAAATTTGGATTGGATGGGAGAATGGAGGGCCGGATCAGATCGCCCTATGTGGTCGTGGAACACCATCACGAACCGAGTCATTTCCCCCGAACAGAACCGCCTGCATGAAGTCATTGAGCACCATCACGAACCGAACCAACCCGCTCGCACTGGAAGACTACGGCCCGGATGTTCTCCACGAACTGGTAAGCCAGCTCCGAACCGAACCGACCAGGACCATGAAGCTCACTTTTATTACAAATGTCGGCTGGTGTGGGGCGGGCCGTCACAATAACGCTCGCAAAAAGGTACGCCTATGGAAAATATAAATTTTTGGTTTTTGAATTGGATTTTCCGACCATGTGGGTCGATGAATTTATTTTTGTTCCTACAATATTGCAAAAGTTCCTCTGTACATGGGAGACTCTGCCAAAATTTTCCAAACTTTAAAGTGTTAAAAAAATTTCAATTCTTTTTGGAAATTTTTGGAATTTGTTTTCTATAGAAATTAATTGGTTTTTCGATTAAAACTAATTGGTTTGGTTTAAAAAGTGGAAGTGAAGTTTTTAGTTAATTGGATTTTGGAAAAGTTACTAGATTTGTTGCATTTTTCCTACCTTAGTAATTTCGGGGACGAAATTCTTTTAAGGGGAAAGGAATGCAATGGTCCAAATTTTTAACCATATTAATTAATATTTAAAAATGGTTTTAAATGTTGTTTTGGAAATTAATTTAATAATTTTGAATATTTTATTAATATAAATGATATAATAGTGAATTTAAATTCGAAATAGTCGAAATTTGCTAAATTTGCAATATTGTACGATTTGGAAATATAAAAGATTTATTTGAGTTTATTTTGATTATATAAACAAATTCGTTTAATAAACGTCGTTTGAACGTATTATTTATAAATTTATTATAAAACGAACTGCAATGGCGCGGTAATCCGTAATATTATGCTTTTAACTTCAATTGGTTGTACAGGATCCAATATAAGTCGAATTTCTTTGAAGTAAGAAACATCAGAATCTGTTGGATAATATTTTTCTAATGGAAGAGAAAATTCGAGTTTTCATATTGTAGATTTTGTTTTATGTCCAAAACAATTTTTCTAATAGTCGCTATGGAATTCGTTTATAGATTATAACAATTTATTATATAAAATAAAAGGGTTTTTAATAAATTGAATATCAATTTGGCTTTGAATTCAGCCCAGAGTATTTTATTTTAGAAGTACATGAAATTCTGCTCAAGTATGACCGATTTTAATATTTTACTATTATTATTATATTGAGATATTTTAAACTTGATTTATTTTAATTTAAATTGGACCCTTGAAAAAGGAATTTATTCAAACAACCTCCGTTTTCAACAAACAAATTTTATTGAGTCCCCAATAGCTAATTATTGCTAGATTTCAAGTTTCATGTCAATTGGAATTATTTTTTGAACATAGCAAAATTAAATACAAGTAAGTCGGCCATTTGGACTTGAACGTCCGCCGTGTGAGCAAACGGATTTAGAATTAGACGAAACAAGTTTTATTAGGACCGTAACATCAAATATATGGTGACCTCCGTTTTCGTAGCGGGCGGAGTTTGTATGTGACCACAGGAACTAATAAACGTCGTTTACAAATGGCGATAGACGCAGAAAATATCGCCGGTCATTTCGCTAAAATATCGTTAGTCATTCGAATAAAAATCTTTGGTCTCGTCAAAATTAAAACGCCGACCTACCTATTCTAAACCACACCCTCTTGTTCCTAACCTTCCGACATTCTAAAATCTTCACTTGCCAACTTTCCACTTTTCTCCTATTTAAACGCCGGCCTCGTTTCGAAATAGGAAATAAAACCAAAACAAGTTTTCAATTCGAACTGCATATAAAAAATATTACATCTGCCTGCTTTATTAAATACAACATGAATATATATACAAGCTCCATCTTTCTTCTTCATAGCAAATTTATTCGAGCCTAAAGAAATATTACACTAATGCTTCCTGTTTTGTAACTGATGAAGCTTCACTCCCTCATTCGAAAGCACAACAAATCGAATAAAAAGGCAGGAGAAAAAATGTCTACTTTGCTCTTAGAAGCTTTAACCTAACGAGCGAGAACTTCATGGCCAATTTTATATCATCTTGTCATTAAGTTATGACTTTGGCTGGTGGATATATAGTTACCCGTGGGTGAGAATAAGATGACATGAGGTTGGAGCTAAAGGACTGTGATGGTTTATTGTTTTGTAGGAGGTTGGTTCAAATAAGGGCTACTAGTGTAATGGCTGGGAAGATGTTGGAAGTTAATGCTAGGGTGGAGGGGATTCTCGGTCTGGAGGAGCTGGCGATTGTCAGGGGGTTGGCTCCGGTGTAAGGTGACGTGAGCGGGGATTCAACGGAGCATTGCTGTATGATGGAGACAGCAGACTCCGGGTGTTCAGCACTTTCGGTTGTACGGATTGTGGCTCGGCATAGAGGATGAAGTGACTGGCGTGGGCATGCATGAGAATGGCAACTTGCTAGGTTCGTGTTTTAAGGTGAGGGTGGTTATAAGCTGCAGAAATGGGAAGCTTAAGGGGAAGCAGCAGGATTATATTTTACAAACGTGAAGGTAGGGATAATGTCGGGTTTAAACGGTGTTGGAGTATTTTGTGTTGAGAAATTCGCATGGTTAAAGAAGGGGATGTGGGGATAGATTTCTTTTTAAGTTGGTGTAGCATGCGAGGAGACATTGCATGTGTTTAAGTGTTGTGTGTTCTCGAACTGGTAGTTCGTTGATCAGTGGCAGGTTATATATGGGGGAAGAAGAAGAAAGGTTGGACGTGTTGGCATTTGCAGGCGCACAACGCATGTGAGAAGAGGTGTAAGTGGGCTTTGATTCGTGGGCTTCGGCTCACAGTCAATTAAATAAAAAAATGGAAAAAAAAGAAAATTCACATAAGCGTATAAAAAGGGTTGAGTCGATCCAGACTTTTGTGACGACAGGGAACAGAGAAATGAAGAATTCGAAAATATTTATATAGAAGAAATGGTTGGGTAAGTTTGGGAACCATGAACTAAGGTAGAGTTGTTGAATAACAGTGACCGAGATTTCATGAGGAGGCACAAAGAAACCACGTGATATAAACTGACATCGCAAGGTAATTGAACATTATTAACGTTCAAATAAGTAATTAGTTAATTATTAATAATAATGTTAGTTTATATTAAATACGTTCAAGTTTATAAATTTCATAACTCGTTCATTTTGATCACATTCACTCGAAACCAGTTACGTTGCAATCGCAGTAAAAAGCATTGTGATGCTGTGCAGGCTCGGACAGGACTAGAAGTTCGAAAATATTTATATAGAAGAAACGGTTGAGTAAGTTTGGGAACCATGAACTAAGGTAGAGTTGTTGAATAACGATGATCGAGATTTCATGAGGAGGCACAAAGAAACCGCGTGATATAAACTGACGTGGCAAGGTAATTGAACATTATTAACGTTTAAATAAGTAATTAGTTAATTATTAATAATAATGTTAGTTTATATTAAATACGTTCAAGTTTATAAATTTCATAACTCGTTTATTTTAATCACATTCACTCGAAACCAGTTACGTTGCAATCGCAGTAAAAAGCGTTGTGATGCTGTGTAGGCTCGGACAAGACCAGAAGTAATCGAGTTTCCGTTTAATTTTAAACATCTGTTTAAAATTGAATGGAACAACACAACAACCGTCAATTTAAATAAAAGGTGAGTTAGCCCTCACACATTTCTTGAATTCTACAATGTGATTAAATTGTATAATTAAATTTAATCATTGGATATATATATATATATATATATATATATATATATATATATGTGTGTGTGTGTGTGTGTGTGTATGTATATGTTTATGTATATGTCTGCAGCTATAGCTCAACTGGTATAGGCATGCGGCGCTCACCCAAGAGGTCGAGGGTTTGATTCTCACCAGCTACAGTTATAACTGAGATTTACCTGGAGTATGTGGAGGGGGCATTTGCATACTTCTCAGAGTTTACAAGCGAATCTTGGTTCTCTGGGTATTCAATATATATATATATATATATATATATATATATATATATGAGTCAATTGGATGCCTATTGTTGATTGAATGGTTGATGTTAATTGTATTATCGCCATTTAATATATTGAATTGAAATTATATGCTTTTATGAAATATTATAATGATCTGTGATGTAGGTATGAACATATTGGAGGGATCCAACTGGATTCCCCAAATATTGTTTGTTTTTATATTATTTATATATGAACTGTTTGAACCCCATTGATGTTAAAACCTGTAACGACCCGCCATTTTGACCGTGCTGAATCGATAAAACATGTCAACTCGAAACGTCCAAAAAAACATATTGTTGTTTGCTTCTGGGGTAAATAGAATAAATCATAGAATCATAGATCACAAATACAGATACAAAGCAATATAATTCCTTGCAGCAGAAAATACAAAATACAATAGTAGTTCATGAAGCTACTAAATAAATTTTACATCGGAGTTTACATAAATAATACAACTGAAGTCTAATACAATAATCACTAGTACACAAATAAGTGAGAATTACCTGAAATAGAAATGATAGAAATAGCTGAATGACTGGAACAACTGAATAGGTAGATACAGGTGAGTAGATCCAATATAAACTCCAAACATCTAGAGTAAATCTTGAAAGTTGTGATAATCTATCTGACCCGAGCAATAATGCATACAAAACAACTCGGATCAGACTAACATTCTCATGGAAGTAAATCAACTCAAATGAAATGTTCGATGAACTGCAATTAGTAACTTAAAAGATGTTAAGGATCACCATCCTCTAAGTATTCGTCAAACTATTACAATATAGTATAATACACTATATACAATAGTGTCTATCAGTAAAGCAAAGTATCAAAATAGCGTAAGTGGGATTACCATTATTACCTTTACGCCGTTTATATATTCCCATAGTATATACAATACCGTAATTCCTCCATAAACTGGAGGGCAATCAGTGGGAACTCCATATAAAACAATACAAAACAAAGTCATAGTGGGCTCGTATATAGCATGTGATAAGGAACGCAAAGAATGTCAGGGTGGATTCACCGTTTGTATATCCGGACTAGTGGTAACACATAGCAGCCACTACCACCTACCTTGAGACACACTCCCAAAATCAAATCGGAGGGTAGCCACAAAACACATTACAAAAGTAATAGAATGGTATCGAAGAAGTGCGCTCGATAGGAGGTATGACCTCACTTGGTCTCGGCGTAGCTCCTATTTTAATCACATCAAGCCGACTCAAGATAGTCAGGGTCTTGTAATTAATATGAAATAGAAAATAAATTTATTCGCCAAACCATCCTACTTCATTCTGGATCTCCACCGCGTACACAGTTGTTAAAGTGGTTTTCGGTATTGGCAGAGAGTATGACAATTGCCGATTCTGATCTCTTTAACAACCAAACGTTTACATTTTTCGCACCGTGGCCTTTGTTTTATAAACCACTTTATAAAATAATTTATACAAAATCTCATATTCTACTTTGAAATCAAATTTAAATATCTAACTTTGATTATATTTAAATTTGAAAACAACTCAAATCGCTTAAATCAAATTGATTTAGAACCGTATCATAAAGATCCCAAATATAGTATAAATTAATACTATAACATTTAATTTTGATTATAATTTCCGAAAGTATTCACATAGCGAATTTCATATCCAAAATCGACTTATATAAAATCATATCTTAAAGGTCTCAATTGCCATTTAAATCAATAGTAAAATACTCAACTTCGATCGTATTTAGCTTGATTTATATTCATAAAAAACTAAAGTTCAAACAATTCAAATGATTCAATTTTATCTGCATAAGAACTCATTATGTCGATTCTCGAAAATCCAACATTTTGCCTCAAATTAGATATATTCGAATCAAATCAAAACTTACATTTTTAATTTAACCAAATCATATCTTGTTTTATAACTCAAGTAATATAATTCGAAATCATTATTTATAAATTCAAACAATTCGTATAATCCGTTTTACCTTTATAAAGATTCATTTAAGTCAATTCAAAAATTCAATCACTTAAGTTCAAATTCCATTTTATATAATTCAAATCAAATCTTTTATTTTAATTTTAACGAATCATGTCAAAATTTATAATTCAAGTCGTAGAATTCAAATTCTTTACAATAAAGTCGAGTCAAAACCTTATATTTCAATTCAAACAGTTCATACAATTTTAAACCATTCTTATAAGTTCGATTTCACAAATATTCTAATTCAAACCATAGATTATAAAATCGATTCCATATATAAAATCTATATATTCAAATTCACATTCGGTTACTAAAATCGAATTCATTTCATATCAATTATAATTTCAAATTTGAACATCAGTTTACGCAATTTAGGTTCATTTCTTTCAATATTTAAACCAATTCAAATTCGCATTCAGTTGTTTTAAAATCAAATTTATTCTTTAAATTTGGAAATTCAAATTCAAAAACAATTTCAAAATTCAAGTTCATCTATTATAAGTCAAAATCAAATCCGAATTCAAATTCATATCTTATATGAGTTCATTTGTTCAATCAAATATCAATATTAAATTTTAAATCTTAAACCCTCGAATTCAAATTGCGAGAATGTTAACTTATCCACCTATCAGTTTATTATTAGAGTTTATAAAATATAAATATATGAAAATTTAACATTGAAAATATTATATATATATATATATATATAAGTTTATAAAATTCTAAAATGAATTAGAAAACAGATGATAAACATATATAAGTTTCAAATAATATAGAAATAGGTTTAAAAGAAATATTTATTATAATATAATCAAATTATATGGTTTAAAATAAATTAAATTATAAGTAAAATCTTAAATAAGTATTCAAATCCATATTTACTCATAAAATCATTTTAAAACATATAATTTAAAATTTACAAAAATTAACTTTAAAATCGTTAATATATGTATATATAAAAAATCTTAATTTATTAATTTAAAATCAAATTTCCAAATCAATTTACTTCAAAAACATGACCAAAGTGTCTGTATAGAGTCTTCTACCCTATGGTCAAATGATAAGGATATTTATCATTTTAGTCCACAATTTATAAAATTTCTATGGGTTTATCATTTCAACCCGTGATCCCAAATTCAGTAAAAATCGTTCAGGTCTATCATTTCAACCCATAAAGATTTTTCCCTAATCTAATGTCGGTTCGGGTATGTAACATTTCAACCCTTAGAGATTTTTTCTAAACTATGGGTATCAACAACATATCAAATAATCACATAGCATCAATCACATCATAAGCTATATATCAACAGTGCACCTACATGTCATATGGATATCGTGTTATATATGAAATGTGCATACATATCAAATATAACAATTTCTAACAACAATCCTATACATTTCTCAATAGTTCATTTGTGTTGAATTTACAACCATGAAACAATGCAGGTCAAGTGTAGGATAAACTCACCTTTCGTGGTACAGGATGGTGACGGCAGATGGACTGATACATATTTGAGACGATGACTTCCAAGCATGATTTGGAATGAATTCAACTTGATGAGAACTTGATATTTTATTTTATTTATAAGAGGAGGTAAGGGAATGTCTCAAGGGATCGGTACGGCTATTGGGTTTTGGAACGGGTGTTGAACTCAACGCCAAACTTGATATAAAATCAAACACAACAAATTCTCTTTTCAAAATTATTATATATATATTTCTAGACATAGAAAACCATAATATATATTTAAAAATTAATATGACGCTAAACACATACACACAAAACAAACCCATATACATGCATTATATATATATTAAATTATATAACACGCCCAAAACTATTATATAAATAAATTTATATATATAACTCACATAAATATACCCAACCCCCTTACGTACCCAAATATACACACAACACTTTAGCAACACACACCTACAAAAACCTTATTCATGCCAACACACTCACACAAGCACAACACACCCAGATACGCATGCCACAAGTATGCACATACCCAACAACACACGAACATACATCCACACCAAACACCTCACACACTTACACATACACTGTCACCCACATATACTACTCCGCGCATACACATCACCACACAATTCACTCACAAACCGAACTCACACACAGAATCATACACTACACATACCAACTTTCAATGCACACGTAGGTTCATGGGGAGAAAGGACACGGGTGCATCTTTACCTTTATAAGGATTCGTTTAAGTCGACTCAAAAATTCAAACAATTCGTATAATCCAGTTTACCGTTATAAGGATTCGTTTAAGTCAATTCAAAAATTCAATCACTTAAGTTCAAATTCCATTTTATATAATTCAAATCAAATCATTTATTTCAATTTCAACGAATCATATCACAATTTTTAACTCAAGTCGTAGAATTCAAATTCATTACTATAAAGTCAAGTCAAAATCTTATATTTCAATTCAAATGGTTCATACAATTTTAAACCATTCTTATAAGTTCAATTTCACAAATATTTTAATTCAAACCATATGATTATAAAATCGTTTCCATATATAAAATCTGTATATTCAAATTCACATTCGGTTACTTAAAATCAAATTCATTTCATATCAATTGTAATTCCAAATTTAAACATCAATTTAGCAATTCAAGTTCATTTCTTTCAATGTTTAAACCAATTCAAATTCTCATTCAGTTGATTTAAAATCTAATTTATTCTTCAAATTTGGAAATTCAAATTCAAATTCAAATTCAAAAATAATTTCATAATTCAAGTTCATCTCTTATAAGTTCAAATCAAGTTCGAATTCAAATTCATATCTTATATGAGTTCATTTGTTGAATCAAATATCAATATTAGATTTTGAATCTTTAAACCTCGAATTCAATTCGCGAGAATCTTAACTTATCCTCCTAGCAGTTTATTATTAAAGTTTATAATTTATATATGTATAAGAAAAATTAACTTTGAAAATAGATATATATATATATATAAGTTTATAAAATTCTAAAATTAATTAGAAAATAGATTATAAACATATAAAAATTTCAAATAATATAGAAATAGGTTTAAAAGAAATATTTATTATAATATAAAAGTTTAAAATATTCATACAATTAAATTATATGGTATAAAATAAATAAAATTATAAGTAAAATCTTAAATAAGTATTTAAATCCATATTTACTCAAAAATAATTTTAAAACATATAATTTAAAATTTACAAAAATAACTTTAAAATCTTTATAATATATATATATATATATATATATATATATATAAATAAAAAATCTTAAGTTATTATTTTAAAATCAAATTTCCAAATCAATATACTTCGTAAACATGACCAACGGTGTCCGTATATAGTTTTTTACCCTATGGTCAAGTGATACGGATATTTATCATTTCAATCCACAATTTAAAAAGATTTTTATGGGTCAATCATTTCAACCGGCGATCCCTAATTCAGTAAAAATCATTCAGGTCTATCATTTCAACCCATAATGATTTTTCCCTAATCTAATGTCCATTCGAGTATGTATTAACAACATAACAAATCATCACATAGCATCATCACATCATAAGTCATATATCAGCAGTGCACCTACATGTCATATATGAAATGTGCATACATATCAAATAAAACAATTTCTACCAGCAATCCTATACATTTCTCAACAGTTCATTTGTGTTGAATTTGCAACCATGAAACAATATAAGTCAAGTGTAGGAAAACTCACCTTTCGTGGTATAGGATGGAGACGGCAGAGGACTAACACAAAATTGAGACGATGAATTCCGGGCACATTTGGAATGATTTCAACTTGATGATTGCTCAATATTTTATTTTAGTTACAAGAGGAGGTAAGGGTATGTCTCAAGGGATCAGTACAGCTATTAGGTTTTGGAACTGTTGTTGAACTCAACGCCAAACTTGATAAAAAATCAAACATAACAAATTCTCTTTTCAAAAATATTATATATATATATATATTTCTATACACGGAAAATCATAATATATATATATATAAGTCAATACGACGCTAAACACATACACACACAACAAACCCATATACACGCATTACATATATTTTATATTATATAACACACCCAAAAGTATTATATAAATAAATTTATATATATAACTCACACATTTATACGCCAACCCCCTTACATACCCAAATATACACACAACACTTTAACAACACACACCCACATAAACCATATTCATGCCATCATACTCACACAAGCACAACACGCCCAGATACGCATGCCACGAATATGCACATACCCAACAACACATACGCATATACATCAACACCAAACACCTCACACACAGACTTTCACGTACACTGTCACCCATATATACTACTCCACGCATACGCATCACCACACAATTCGCTCACAAACCGGACTCACACACACTCATACACTACACACACCAACTCTCAATACAAATGTAGGTTGAATGAGAGAAAGGATGCAGGTGCAGCTTAGAGCCGAGGGAATCCGAGCATGTTGAGGCCGGGGGGAGGGGGTGGAAGCACGGCGGGGTCCACTTCAGGTGGCTGTCAGGAAATGGTGGCGCGGTCGGAGCATTAGGGAGGAGCGGGTCGATGTGGTTCGATTCAGTTATCGGTAGAGGCGTTGGAAAGAAATAGTGATGGGGTCTGCTGATGGTTGCTTTGGGAAGAAATTAGGTGGGAGAAGAGCACATAGTTTGGGAAGAAAAGAGGTCCCACACAATTCACTCACAAACCGTTACAAAACATGTTTGATTGTTGAATGTTGAATTAAAATTCAATGTTGTTGTGATTTGAATCAATAAACGGTATTGATTAAGGGATTGGCAGCAGATGGCCTAAATTCCACCTTTTTATTAAAACGTTGATTTGTCGCTAGGAAAATTGACGAAGTCAAGTTATAAAATTCATTTTTATAACTAAAACAAAATGTTCAATTATATTTTATATTGTAATGAGGTTTTAAAAATGAATCGATGTTTATAAATTGGTTTTTAAAAAATATTATGAAAGGTTTATACAATGTAAATTGTAATGATGTTTTAAAAATGAATTGATGTTTATAAATAGGTTTTTAAAAAAATATTATGAAAGGTTTATACAACGTAAATAATGTTCGTAAGAGAAATAAGTTATAATTTTGGGTTAATATTTTGGAGTAACTATATTTAATAAACATTTAAGGAATATTATTAGACTAATTATATTAATCTAATAAGGAGTAATTGAAATCGGTTAAAGAATTAAATGATGAGTTTAAGTTTACTAAGTCAACTATTCGATCAAAAGTCGCTATTAGTAAATAGTTGTTTAATATTAAGAAGATTTCTTCAATGTAATTTATTAACAATGTTTAAAGATTAATATTATAATTAATATGTCATTGTTTAATAATTTCAAAGTGATTAACTGAGCTGTTTTGTTAATAGAGAAATAAAGTGTTTTTACTTTAGTAAATAATGAGGTTGATTATATTTGAAATGATTTCTCCTTAAATGAAATTTATTTCAGAAGATAATCGAGTATGTAAAAAGATTGGAAAAATTTGAAAAGAATTTATGAAAAAGATTTGATTTCTAATATCGGTTTGAGTTATGAACTATTATTCATCTCGAGTTAAGAACGTTATCGACCAAGGTCTGAGTGGTAAATAAAATACACCAACTTGGATGGCTTCAATATTATCGAGGGGTGATATTAGTCCGTGATGGTAAGAGATGTTGAGATTAAGTTTACTATTCCATAAAAAGAATATTGCAATGGTGTTCACAAGATTGTTAAAATGAAATAAAAATATTCGGTTTTAATGTAAATGATGTATATTTCAAACATTGTTTGGCCTATTTTGAAATATAATGATACATATATCATTTGACTTCTTAGATAATGAAAAGAGTTTTTATGGAAATGTGGTGATATTTTCAAAGAAAAATAAATGGATAGGAGATTGGTAAATATGTTATTTTATGAATTTGGAATATAGTTAATGTTTTCGAATTAACGAAAACAAATATGATTTGTCGAGAATAGTAAATGGAATTGATTTTAATCCAAGAAATGGGTTTTGAGATTTGATAAAAGAGTTAATAAATGATTTTGAATAATAAGAGCCTGAGCAGCTGATGTACTTGACTATACTATTTGAATTGATAGTTCAAAAACATGACAATCAATAAAAATATATTATTGGACCTTTTGACATGTTGTTTCGAAGAGATCGGGATGGGAACTAGACAAAAAACCACTTCGAATCAACGTAGTGCTCAAAACTAATCTGCAAAAATAAAGATGGAGCATTGAAGACTATAGATCTTCATTAAATGGAAGAATTACTTAAATCTCTAACTGATCCCTAGAGATATAATGTGGTTCTGTTGTGATTGAAAACTATCGATTGCAAGGACTACTCGTCACTGATCTACAGGGTGATTTCTAGGATATGGTGGGAGGGTTTCTTTGGTTCATCCTGTTCTTGGATGATGTGTATGGACGAATGTCTAACAGAGTATTTCCTGAGGGTCACGTACGTTGATTTTTACAAATATACCAAGTTGGATGGCGAAGAAATTCTCTTGCTTAACACCCAGAGTATATTTGTGGACGTCAATTAGTGATTTGACGCATCTAACGATGTGGCATTCAAAGATATTGAGATGTTCTCTGAAAGGTAGAACGTGACTTCAAGCCTCACAACTGGGAAATGACAAAAATCGGGCAGGTAGCATGGCTATTGGGTCTCCCCCAAGGAGGGTTTATTGTCACCAACCTAGAGAAAATCCTCATTTGTTTCTTCTTTTTCATCTGTATCTCTCAGGAACGGTTAGCAACCGTTGGTGACAATATATTCGATACACTCAAGTTAAATGAGTGTTCGGTCATGGGTGGTCGGGTTGCAAGATGTTTACGTTGAACCCCCAATGCATCCCCTCTAGGGTAATGTGATAATCGAAACTTCCGTAGGACGAAAGCAAGGATAATCATTGGAATATGGCATATTTACAACAAAAACAGATCTCAGATAATACCATAACACATAAATCATTGTAGCGGAAATAAAATGTCATTAGCATCATGTTATCCAATACATCAGAGTACACAGTGCAGGATACACGTAGCAAAATAGAGAGTGTGAATAAAAAGAAAAATAAGTCTCCAACTCCATAACGTACACCAAAACCCAAAGATGAATACAAGTCTCAAAGCAGAATAAAAGATAAAAGAGAAGGTCTTCGTCTTCCTCTCAAAGTAGTCTTCAATCCAGAATGCGTCCACCTAAAAACCTATCATTTGGCTGCCCGTGTGGAAAAGAGGGCACCCGAGTTTGCAAAGTGAAACAAACTTCAAGTCAGTCATGGGACTGGTATGAGAAATCTCTCTACACTATCTAACAATGTGGCAAATCACAGGACCATACCGCTAACGCGGAACGGGTTTACTCCATTTGATTGCCAGTGCATAAGTAAATAATTTTTATTCAAAATAATGCAATGTCTTTTTAGAAAAATGAAACCATTATAAGACTCAAGTCCCATCACACAATGCAACGCAAACCAGAGGATAGAGTTTTACCTTATAATGATCAAACATGACTTGATACATACAAAATAATATTTTAATATTTTTATTAGTGTCTAATCAGTATTAAAGTACTTCAAAGTAAATATATCAATCCTAGATGGCATATTACACCATCCTACTATGTCGCCATTTATAGGTTTACAATCAAAACCGTAATGTCGTATTGGAGATTTGGTTTCCATCATGAATCGAGGCTAGGGATCGTCCTCTCCAATTCGAGATACTCTGACAAATGCCTCAGGATTCCCCGCAGTAAACCCTTGGATCTTCAGGTTCGGTCCACACTTTAACGCATAGTGGATTAGTTATGCCTGAACACATGCTTCCCGGTTCTTTTGAACCTCTATACGGCCACTAACAACCTATAAAACCGAGGTGCCTCATAATCCAACATCCACAAAAGTAAAAATGTCAGGGCTGGTAGGCCGCTGACATTACTCTAACTAGAAGGAAATGTGTGCACTCCCTGCTGTCCTAATCCCGTTTTTGACTCATACCGGGGTGTGAGGCTCGTGAAGTCACGCTATACACAAAGCTATGCCTAAACAGGCTATGCTTCGATCATCAACCACAAGGCCTGCTTTTCAACAAAAGCCTAGATCATCTGCACCTTGGCATGCCACATTAACAGTTCACGCCATGCGACCAACCACTATCCATATATACCCTTTGAGGGTGTAAGCAAGAGAATAAATTCTCCGCCACCAAACGGATATACATTAGATAGAAATCGATTTAATTACATGAAATGAACTCCAATGTCAGACATGCATCCATTTACAAGTCCGTTCTGGGTCTGAACGAAGCCGGAGTCACCTGATTTCTCGTCGGTGCTCACATATCTGGACAATCAACAAGAACGTCCGGACAACTACCACTGTAACCCTTTACTGGGAGCAAATCAGTTCAGGGCATCAGTAGCCATCCATTCGATGTTGAAGATCGCCGGTCTTCAATCACCGTCTTCTATTTATTCAATTTAAATCGTCGTATCAGTATTTGAAATGAGTTGAACTCGGTATTTTCTAATAATTTCTCAAATAATTATCATTTAAATCAATTTATATCATCAATATTTATTTATAACGGTTTATAGCTATTTTTATTTATTTAAAATAGCTCAATATAATTAAACGACGCTTCGGGTCGATGGGCGGCCCTGGCGTTGTTTTTACCAAAATTTGATTTACACATATATTGAAATCTAACCATTGGATTTTGATGAAATTTATATTGTTGGAAAGATCTTCCCAAAGCGGTCCTAACGGTTCCAGTTTTGGGAAAATCCGACGGTCGGATCTTTCGGTATAATCGTTTAATGCTACGATTACCGAAATGCGAACTACCGCGTGCGATTCGTTTTAATTTATAATATGTATATATATACATATATATATATATATTAATCGTTTGGCGATTTCAACTATTAGAATTTAATCTTTCTATCGCACCTAAAATGTCGATGAAAATATCACTTTTATTTTTACTCTTTTTATCGCATCTTAAATGGCGATAAAAATGTAACTTTTTATTTGACTCTTTTTATTTTCCCTAGGAAGAAAATAAAAATATAACTTTTTATTCTATTCTTTTTGTTTCAACAAACATGGCATTAAAATCTATTCTTTTTATTATCTCTAAATTGACAGTAAAAATAGTTCTTTTAATTCGATAACTTTATTGAATATAAAATGTCAATAAAAATGTCACTTTAAATCTACTCTTTTTATTTACATCTAAAAGGTAAATAAAAATATAACTTTTTAATCTATTCATTTATTTACATCTAAATTGTAATTAAAAAAAATATAAATTTTCAATCTAATCCTTCATTTACATCTGAAGTGTGAATAAAGATGTAATTTCAAAGTTATTCTTTTTTTCGCAACTAAATTGCAAATAAAAATGATGCCTTTTTCTAATCATGTTTACAAATACAAAATGTACCTTTTTCTATTCATGTTTTTATTTGCAGCTAAAAATCCAAATGAAAATATAATCTTTTCCTATGTTTCATTTGCATCTAAAAATGCAAATGAAATCTTTTTTTTCCTATGTTTCATTTGTATCTAAAAATACAAATGAAATATGCTTCTTTTCTATGTTTATATTTGTATATAAAAATGCAAATATAATGTGGTTTTTTTCCTATGTTTATATTTGCATATGAGAATGCAAATAAAATGTGATCTTTTTCCTATGTTTATATTTGCATATAAGAATGCTGTAATAACACGGAAATCCGAGCCAATTCAAAATTTTTATTTTGGCAATTTTGATGAATTTTGAATATTTAAAATGAATTGTTTTAAATAATGATGACGAGAAATCTATTTTGAATATAATTAGAATGTATATATTTATTTGAATCGTCGTTAGAATATAAATATTTATTTTAAATTATAAAAGGAATTGAAAATGGCGCGGTAGTTCGAAATTTCGATTTCAAATGAAGGTGCAAGATTCAAAATAAACCGGATTTTTGCGAAACCAAAAATATTAGAATCTAATTGAGAATATCTTTCCAATGAATCCAAAAAATTGAAATTTCATAGCAGGAATAAAAAGTTATGCCTAGTTGAAAATTCAGAATAGTCGCTACAGAATTTTGGCCCTTAAAAATGGAAATTTTGCAAATGATCTCCGTTTTCGATGAAACCACTTTTGTTGGATCCTAGATGTCAAGTTATTGCTAGATTCCAAATTTCGTAATTTTCTAAATCAATATGTGAGCGTGGCAAAGGAAAACGCGTTTGACTAGTTTTAGTTGATTCTAATCTACTGGAAAATGACCATTTTTCAAATGTTCTCAGAATTCGATGAAATTAGTTTTGTTAGAACCGTATCATTTATACGAAGCTAGAAAATATTTTTCGGGGATTTTTAGAATCAGTATGTGGCCCTGGTAAATTGAAATGTACGTTCAAATTCAATATATAGAGTTATATTTTGATTTTGACGAAAACTGGTCGAAACAGCCAAATCGGCTTACGATACATATCCCATTGTGTTCGGAATGGGGGTAATTAGCTAAGGACAACAGTCGGTGGGTTCGATTTCGAGGTTGATATAAAAAGTTGCTTTTTGGAGATAAATTAAAATAAATATATATTTAATTATATATTCTCACCTCCCTCTCTCTAGATTCCCTCTCCCCGTCAGTTAACAGAAGAAAAAAACAAAAAAAGGGAAAATCAATCGAGCTTCAGACCTAGCAGCCGCCGCCGTCGCGCTGTATCCACCCCTCTTCGTCGCGCCCGCCACCACCAAGGCTGGCGGCCCTCCGACGCTCGCCTTCCCCCCTTGGCCCCTCTGCTCTCCCCTCTTTCCTCACTAAAACCGGCTTAACCTGAACCAAATCCGCCCCTCCATT
The DNA here is from genome assembly GCA_030737875.1 of Allium sativum. Lineage (NCBI taxonomy): Eukaryota > Viridiplantae > Streptophyta > Magnoliopsida > Asparagales > Amaryllidaceae > Allium > Allium sativum. The sequence continues at coordinate 446,791,522 of CM060921.1, forward strand.
TCCACCGCCACCTTCCATCAGCATCCCGTCGACTCCAACACCCCAGCGAGCCTCCTCCGCCTTGTCAGCGCCGCCTAGGTCATTCTCAACTCAAAAAATTGAATTTTTACAAGTGAAAAGGTGCGTTTTTTTTCGTAATATTGATTTTTATGTTATTTTATATATATACATATATAATTAATAAAAATATGATTTTTAGATATATGTTATTAATGAATAAAAATAGGATTTTTATTGTTCAAAGTAAAGATTTTTAACAAAAGAAAGATTAGATTTTTATACATATAAAGTTTAGATTTTTAACGCTATAAAGTTTAGATTTTTAATGCTATAAAGTTTAATTTTTAACGCTATAAAGTTTAGATTTTTAACATTATAAAGGCTTGATTCTTATCGTGTGAACGACTTCAAAAAAATGTGATCTTTTTATATGTGTAGCTATATAAAGATGCGACTTTTTAGCGTAGTAAAAATATGATTTTTATATTAGAGAAAGAGTAAAAATATGATTTTTATATTATAGAAAGAATAAAAAAAGGATTTTTATATTATAGAAAGAATAAAAATATGATTTTTATATAAGAGAAAGAATAAAAATATTATTTTTATATTAGAGAAAGAATAAAATTATGATTTTTATATTACAGAAAGAATAAAAATATGATTTTTAATATATAGAATATCATATTAAAAATGTGATTTTAATATGAACAGCGTGCAGACGACTGCGTAGGAAGTGCGGGCAAATCCATGCCATTCAGAAATGAAATGGCGGAGTGGATCCCCAAGGTGAGAACTTCTCACTTTTAATTTGTTTTCTAGTTGAAATATATACTAGGATGCAGACGGTGCTTAGCATTACCCGACACCCGTCGTCCACAGACCATAGATGACTTGTTTGTTTGATTGCGTATAGTGGAATGAAATAAATTATTTTATGGTTAAAAATATAATTTTTAACGAGTATATAAAATGAATAGTTATAAATAAATCGGATGATTTGTTTATGTACACACGATTGACCGATATGGATTGGGACGATAAATTTTACACATCGCCCAATTGCACAAATAAAACCTATGTTTGATTGTTTGAAAACCCCACACGGGTGTTGGGATGAAATTGGTCATACACTAGTGCCAATATTTAGTGGTATGTTGATTGATTGATTGACAGGCTGTTATAAGTGTTAAATATTTATATTTGATGCTTATGCAGTGTAGAATGCTCTTTGGATGATGGTTGACTGTGTTTGATTGTTGTAGTTTACGTGTGTGTATGAAATCCATATCAATCACATTGTATGGTAATTGATTGGGCCTCTTTCCAAGTTGGAAAATAAAAAGAAAATTCATGTGTTGAATAAAAAGAAAATTCATGTGTTGAATAAAAAGAAAATTCATATGTTGAATAGAATGAAAATTCATGCGTTGAATAGAATGAAAACTCATGTGTTGAATAAAATAAATATTCATGTGTTGAATAAAAATATAAATTCATGTGTTGAATAAAAATATAAATTCATGTGTTGAATAGAATAAACATTTATGTGTTGAATAAAAATATATATTCATGTGTTGAAGAAAATATTCATTTGTTGAGTAAAATAACGAAGTTATTGAAATATATAAAGCCGTGTTGATTAGATTTGCGCCATTTTGACGTGAACAATATCTATATCGATTTTATTCATTTTTATAATGAATATCGAAAAGAAATTGACTTCAAAATATAATATTTTGAAAATACTATCATTTATATATCGATGATATAGAATATTTAGTTTTGATTTGAAATTGAATATGAAGTTGAAATCATTTTGAAAACAAGTTTAAAACGATTATAAAATACGTTTTAAAAGGAAATCAACGAAATATATATATATATATATATATATATATATATATATATATATATATATATATTATATAATGGCGTGAATAGAACGCGCCGCGTTGTGGTAGTTCGCGAATTTAGACCACTGACTTCGAATTGACGATACGAGAGATCCGACCGTCGGATTCTCCTAAAACCGGAACCATTGGGTTCGTATTGAAAAGAGCTTTCTAATGAATATTAGAGATTTGGAATCTGACAGTTGGATTTGGAATTATGTCCAAATAAAATTAGGAAAAGGTCGTTGTAAGTGCAGTTCAATGGCCGTTTGTGGAAATCGACTGTACTGGCCTTTATAAAATTATTAAAAATAGTAATAATTTGTGTAAAATCATAAGAAATGACTTAGAAAGAATTGGGATGAAAAATTCCATATTTGCAAAGATAAAAATAGATTTTTATCGAAATGAACTTGTTTTGAACTTGAATTATAATCCATTTGTTTTTGAAATAAATAAATTGAATTTGAAAGAGTTTTTAAAAAACCAGAATTTCCAATATATAAAGTGGAAATGGATTTGAATCAAAATTGTCTTTGGAATATTTTGATGTTGGATTTCGTTATTATATAGAAATTGTTATGGAAATTCGAAAGATATATTTATATCGTTATTTCCAATTCGATATTTGTTGGTCGTAGATTTTGATATTGAATATAAGCCGATATATTTTCTATTCAGAGCCTTGTATTCAATATCAAATGGGATTTGGGTTTGTCGTGAATGGTGTCTTCATTAACACTGTTCTTAAACCCAGTTGAGAAAAAAATTAAATCTTTTTATTTAGATTTAATGAAGTATACCAATTAAATGGTATTTACTTGGAATTGAATTTGAATTGATTTTTGGGTTTATCGTGAACGGTGTTTTAAATAACACTTGTTCTTTAACCCGATAATTAATGGAATGTGATTTGGGTTGTCGTGAATGGTATCTTTAATAATACCGTTCTTAGACCTAACGGAGTTAAGAAAATCAGAAACTAATTAGAGATTAGTTAAGTTGAATGGTTTCCTAGGTATTGATATGATGTTGATTTCGACCTTCGGGGTTAACACTTAGGGAATTATTCACTTGCCAATTTACGGTTAAAGACTGATGGAATAGAATGTGATTTTGGGTTTATCGTGAACCGTATTTTAAACGATATTGGTTCTTTAACCCAGTTAAAGACAGGATATGATTTCCCAAGTTAAATAATCATTGATAGTGATTTTTTGGGAAGATTAAAACCAAGTGGAGTTTTAAATGAATCTTTAATTAGATTGAAATGATCGAGAATGGAGTATCACCAGTTTTGCTCCAGGCGATAGTTTAATCTTTAATTAGATTTGAACATGAAACGGTAATTGAATTTACCGATAACACCGTGGTGTTAGATATGAAGTATGACCAGTTTTACTTCATGGGATGAATAGGTTGGGGTTGGGAAATTTAACAAGTGATTACTTCGGTAAGGTTCGCTAATCCCGACTAGTTTGGACAAACCATAATTTGGTTTAAGTTGATATTCAAAAGAATATTAAAGAATAAATTTAAAGAATTTATCTTTGATAAAATTAATGGGAACCTTTCCCAAAGCATAAGAATATTTGAATAAAAGAATATTCTGAATTGGAATGAGGCATATGTTGTGTTTGTGTAACACTTGTTTATTATATACGCGAGTTATTCAGAAAGACTGGGTTTATCCCATTCTGAATAACTGATTCGACGATGTGTCGAGGATGAAGACTATGGTCGAAGACCGGAGGTCTTCACGTCGTTTGGATAATTACTGATGATCTTGATTGGGCTGTACACCCAAGAGGAGGGAATCAGTTGGTGATCGTCCAGACGTACTTGGAGATCGATGGATATAAGAGGTACAAGGTGCCTCCGGTTTCGTTCAGACCCAGAACGAACTTGCAAATGGACTGTGTGTCTGACATTGGATTTTATTATGTGTGATTGATTTCTATTAAATATATATCTGTTTGGCGGCGGTGAATTTATTCTCTTGTAAAACGACCCGAACTTCCCCAGTAAGGAAAGCCCGGATTGAATTGAGGACAAGACGAATCAGAACGCAAACAGAAGAACATTTCATTGTATATTACAACAATTCCATCAGATTACAAGAATATACAGAGTATTAACAAATAATATACATTATAAAATATCAGAAATTACAATACATTACATAGCAGCGGAAAATAATGCAATACGCAACTAGAAGTAAACACGGATACAGAGCTTTCCGAGTATCGTTCCAACTGTAAATCAGGATCCTATGAATATAAATCTGCAAAACCAAAACTACTAGCTGCCCGTGTCAAAATAAGGGCACCCAGAGTTTAGGTTAAAACAATAAACTCCAGGTCAGTCATGGGACCTGTGTGAGAACTAAAACAGTTATTAATCTTTAATTTAAAGTTAGGTAAATCGAGGGACCACGCCGTATAACATGGAACAGGTTTCCTTCCAAGAATACCATTGCATAAAACAACAGCGCAATGCTAAATAAAGAAAAATGAAGTTGTTATAAGACCCAGGTCCCATCACACAATGCAACACAGGCCGGAGGATAGGGTTTTACCTTGTAATAGCCAAAGCATGCTTGGTACGTTAAAAAACAAATCATTTGATACTATTATAAGTGTAGTGTCAAAACAATTTCAATCATAAATATCAATCATAGACGACATGGGTACCATATATCATATCGCCATACTAGGCTCTACAATCAAAACCGCAAATGTCACGTATTGGAAGTTGGGTTTCCATCGGTGAACTGAGGCAAAAGATAGTCCTCTAACGATTCGAGACGCTCTAGCCCGTGTCTCAGGATCAGAGCTTGAGTGACCCTTAGGAGCCACAGGGTCGGTCCACCGATGTGGTTTAAAATGCCTGAACACTGCGTTTCCCGCCCTTTGGGGCGTCAATGAGCCAAATAACTCCATCGGCTCCACACAGTCACTGATATATCTGAGGCACCTCGCAACAGCGACAACCACACAGGTGAAAATAATATAAATGTCAGGGCTGGTAGGTCACTGACACCACCCTAGCTAGAAAGAAACGCATGCCCTCCCTGGATCCTTCTCCCGTTTCTGGTTCACAACCGGGGGTGAGACTCGCGAATCAACTCTACACAAAGCTATGCCACACTGGCGGCGCTTTGATCATCAACCACAAGACTTTGCTTTTCAATAGAAGCCTTGATCAATTGCCACTTAGGCATGCCACACAGGCAATTCACTCCGTGCGATTGATATCAATCAATATATAACCCCTGAGCTCGTACGTCTCAGAGAAGAGCGTTAAACAAGAGAATAAATTCTCCACCGCCAAACAGATATATATTCAATAGAAATCAATCACATAGAATAAAATCCAATGTCAAACACACAGTCCATTTACAAGTCTGTTTCGGGTCTGAACGAAACCGGAGGCACCTTGTACCTCGCATATCCATCGATCTCCAAGTACGTCTGGACGATCACCAACTGATTCCCTCCTTTTGGGTGTACATCCCAATCAAGATCATCAGTAATCACCCAAACGATGTGAAAACCTCCATTCTTCAACCACCATCTTCATCCTCGTCATCACGTCGAATCAGTTATTCAGAATGGGATAAACCCGGTCTTTCTGAATAACTCGCGTATATAATAAACAAGTGTTACACAAACACAACATACACCTAATTCCAATTCAGAATATTCTTTTATTCAACTATTCTTATACTTTGGTAAAGGTTCCCATTAATTTTATCAAAGATAAATTCTTTAAATTTATTCTTTAATCTTCTTTTGAATATCAATTCAAACTAGTCCGGATTAGCGAACCAGACCGAAGTAATCATTTATTTTATTTCCCAATCCCAACCTATTCATCCCATGAAGTAAAACTGGTAATACTTCATATCTAACACCATGGTGTTATCGGTAAATTCGATTACCATTTTACGTTCAAATCTAATTAATGATTTAACTATCGCCTGGAGAAAAACTGGTGATACCCCATTCTCGATCACTTCAATCTAATTAAAGATTCATTAAAACTCAACTAAGTTTTAATCTTCCCAAAAATCAATATCCTGTCTTTAACTGGGTTAAAGAACCAATGTCATTTAAAACATGGTTCACGATAAACCCAAAATCACATTCTAATCCAATTCCAGTTAAATCCCATTTAATTGGTACACCTCATTAAATCTAAATAAAAGATTTAATCTTTTTCTTAACTGGGTTTAAGAATAGTGTTAATGAAGACACAAATCACAACAAACCCAAATCCCATTTGATATTAAATACAAGGCTCTGAATAGAAAATATATCGGCTTATATTCAATATCAAATTCTACGACCAACAAATATCATATTGGAAATAAAGATATAAATATATTGTTAGACCCAAATGTGGTTCTAACACCCAAATTGATTAGAAACAAGATAAAATAAAGCAGAAATAAAAAAGAACACACAAGGTTTATAGTGGTTCGGCAAAGAAATGCCTACGTCCACTTAGTTTTCACTAAATTCAGTAATTCAATTACAAATACAATGTAAGATTCGCTCGCAACTCACTTTTGTTCACTCAGAAAGATAAAAACAGGAAATGACAGATGGTTTGGATTTTCCGGGAGTGAAGGAATTCGAATGATGGAAGTACTTGGATTCTCAAAAGTGCTGAAAAAGATCCTTCTCTTTGTCTCTAGTTGGGGTATTTATAGGTGTGAATTTGCCTGAGATGCAATCCGGGTCGGAACACGTGTCATCCATCGCACTCTCTTCGGGTTCGGATGGGCTATCAAGCGTACAACGCATCAATGAGATGGACGTTAGGGGTAGGAATTGGTCACATCCGGTCCGGTTCTCCAGGCGACTTTGTAGGAGAGTAACAGGGAACATGGGCTCGGATCGGAGACGCATAGACAAGGGGGTCGGATCGGGATATCCGATCCGAACTGGATTGGCTTGGGCGCGACGTTCTCTTCTTCTCCAATCTGCTCCGCTCCGATCCATTTTCGTGGCAAACAGGTGGCTTTGCGATCCAATTGAGATTCAGTTGCCCTCCGATCTGATCAGACATGCCTCACCAATTTACCCAATAGGAGCCCCCCGATCTGAACAGGGGACTCTTCCCGACCCGAACCGAAGATTTGCTCTGATCCGATCCGAACAGCTGCTGCTATCTAATCTATATTGTAGAGTCTCCTTCCGATCCGAACCGGAGTCTTATGACTTGAAATACTTTTCAATGGTTGGTTTCTTGACTTTGTGTTGCCTAGTTCACAAAGTAGGCTAACATTTTGCCCCCTCAAAGGATGCTTTCGTTGTACAAAGCGTGCTTTGATGTCGTTTAACCAGAATTGTCAAGAGTAATGCACAGATTTCTGTTCGGTTCGGCGTCCGACCCGAACACATTTTCTTCATTCCTGAGCAAATTTGGGAACTTATCTCGCCATGTGATGCTTCTTGCAGGCATGTTCCCCTTTTACTCTCATTCTTTCCAATTCGAGTCGGATGCTAAATCAACGTGTGAAGTTTCCATTCGGTTCGGATTCCGATCCGAAGCGTGTCTGTGGATTGATTTCATAGACATTGGGCCTTCGGAGAGAGTCGTGCTACTGGGCTTCCACTCCGGTCCGAGCGGGTGAGACAAAATAGGGAGACGAGGAGTCAACACTATTCTCTATATAAACCCATCACTGCCTTCATTCCTTCCTTCTTCGTTTCTATCGCCGCTCGGACCTAAGCCTTGAAAATATCAGAAACTCGAACATTCTCAAACTATTTCCTGTAGATTTCCCGAATTAACATATAGGTAGCTTTTCTAATCTCAAATAATCTTGTTGTAACCGCTCTCGATTTCAATTAGCGTTGGGTTAGGATGGTTTGGCCATAAGCATCACTCGAATCCTCCGCCGCTGCCTGTGGATGCGCCATTGCTTCGAGGCGTTGCGAGGCTGAAGAGGGTGAATATTTGCTCTTAACGGCGGCGTTGGTGATAAAGTGGACTTGTCTGTGAATCAATAGGAAAAGAGGAAAGAGATGAAGAGTGGGATGACAAGCTGGAGTCGGTTCGGGTGGAAGACGAAGGAGCAAAAAGGAAAAGGACGTAAAGGGGATCGGCTCGGCTTTCGTTCTTTGGAAAGATGGAAAGGAAAGAAAAGGTCGGTTCGGGTCGGAAAAATGAACGGGATAGGAGGTTGAAGCAAACGGAACGGATAGGTGGTGCTGGTTCGGTTCGGATCGGGCTACCTGATCCGAACAGATCAGTCCTGCTTCCGAACCCGTTGCTCCCCTTGTCTTGAACTGACCATGCTTTAGTGAGGCACCCGAACCGACTGTTATCTGTGCTTGTGTCGAGCTAGTCATCATATGCATATCCGAACCGATCCGAACATATTGAACTTGACACATAAGGACCACCCAACTAATTCAACTAACACTTATTCTAGACGAATATGCCTTGCGGACAGTTAGGATAGTGCCTTGTGAACACAGACGAGAATTAAGAACAATTCTGACTATCACCTCCTTTTTAAAGCTTCGTCTTACATTGCTGTACTCTTACTTTGCACTTCCCGCATTTGTTGCACACACTTTAGTTCACACACATACACAAAAAGGGGACACGGGATAATTCACTCTAATTCGTGCTATTGCTTCTTCAATAGTTCCATGACAATGAGGCCCAGACGCTCTTCTCGTCTAGCTGAGAGGAAAGAAGCTCCAGAAACTTCCCATAAAACCACTCTCGAGGATATATCTTCTTCATCTGACCCAGAATGGGACAGCGAGGGTCCGGATTACGGAGTTGGTCATCGGGAAAGTGATGAAATGTCTTCAGAAAATGAAGTTTCCCTAGGCTTTGAGGAGGAAGGAGGGATTGGTGACAACCGAGCACCCGATGAATTCAACTCAGCCATTATATTGGAGTCACCTCCAGATTCCGTAGAATCAACAATTGACAACGACCGACTCGTGAGAATTTGCTTGAAGTATGGAATAATGAAGAGAGACACTCTAGTGCCCTCACGTTCTGACCGTCCCCATAACCCTCCAGAAGGATATATGACGGTCACTCGTCTGATGTGCATGGTTGGCGCCATCCCTCCATTCTCGCCTTTCATCGTCGACTTCTTAAGACAAATGCGGATTGCCCCCATGCAGCTGCATCCCAATTCATACGCCTATCTGCATACCTTATTCATAGCATATCGCGAAATTCTAGGCTTGGAGCTTACATTTGACGATGTTCATTTCTTCTATAATTTCAAACACCGGACTAGAGAAACCCCTTCTTTCTGTTACTTTGAGTCGGTCCCAAAGAGGAAGATAATCTCTACGCCGTTTAGCAGCAAGGCTGGAGATTCCAGACTGGAGTGGTTCTATATAAAGCAACAGCCTGGATGTGCCAGAAGATGGACAAAATCAAGTAAAGCACTGATTTTCTGACCCTGGACTCTATACACTTGAATCATCACCCTGACCTGTTTTTCCTTTTTACTTGCAGTCGATAATCCCAAACAGGTATCAGACCAAGTGTTCTTTGATCGAATGCACCGTCTCCTCAATGGCGACCAAAAATTCCTTACTATTGACGAGGTTCTTAAAGATGAGTACCTTCATTCTCACGGACTGCTATCCGTCTACCGTAGCATCGGTCATGGGACAGTCCCTTATGCATATATTCCTCCAGTGGAAACAGTTCCAGAAATAGGTGAAGGCTCGGGAATTCCTGCAGCTTCTCTTCAAACTTCACCCTCTCCCTCTTCCACTCAAGATGATGAACTGGCTAATTTGGCCAAAAAACATCGTGAAGGATATATTGCCCCCGAGGAAACTACCTCGGTAGACAAATCAAAATCTCCCCAAGGGTCGCCACTTCACGCTTCCGAAGGGGATGTTCCTAGCGCCGACGAGCACATATTTCAGGGTTTGGGGGATCTCCCTTTACCCGAGACTATATACACTTCGGAAGATTTCAGAAAGGACCCTCTAGTCTTCACTTCTTCTGAAGAGACTACTCCTGCTAAGGCCAAAGAGCCTGCCCGCACCACTTTAGCTTCAGACTCGGGTTGGTTGGGGGGACACGTACACCACATAGGATGCACTTTGCACCGTAGCACTAGCATTCATTGCACTTCTTTTTCCATGGATCCGCTGATTCTAAACTTCGTTTAACTTATCGTGCAGGTACAATGTCTCGATCCTCTTATGACATAAGAAAGCTTCGCCGCAGCATGTCTAATCCTCCTCAGGATGCCGAATATAACCGCCGGGATGATCGCGGCAGGGAGGAAAGGAGACCCTACGATCCTTATCGATCTCGATCCTCACGCTCCCGCTCACCAGTTCGACCGGAACAAGAAAAATACAAAAGCTATCAAGGTCGTAGGGAGGAGGATAGACCACAATCTAGGGATTCCACTTCCTCCCATGAAAAGCGAAGCAGAGAGAAAACACCTCCAAAGGAGACTGGGTCTAGAAGTAAGCAAAAAGTCCCTGCTACTAAGCGACCTCGGACAGACAAGGGTTCTACAGAATCTTCTTCGGGAAGGGACGCTGAACTAACAATCCTAGCCCCTCCTCCACCAGATGCGGGAACCGCCGTAAGGCTGGCATACTTAAAGGAGCAATTTCCCGAGCACTATTTCGAGACTCTGACCTTTCTACCTTCCCTCGAACCTATTTCTTCTAATTGGGCAGAGGAGGCCAGAGCAAAGATTGATTTGGTGGAAAAACAATATACCGAAATGTTCAAGTATTCCCGCACTCTCTCTAGAATCATTCGCACGCTAATGACAAATGCTGACTCAATGCACAAAACTGCAGAGGAAGATGCTAAGGCCCTAAAAACCTTAGGAAAAAATTTAGAAGATACTCAAGCTCAACTAGCTATTGCTCAGAAGAACGCTTCTAACTTCAAACAACAGTTTGAAGACATGCAAAAGCGCTATCATGATTTGCTAGAATCCCACACTCAGGAACGTTCCGAGTTGAAGAAGCAAGCTGACGAAGCCAAATCAGAGGCTGCTAAGACACGTCTCGCTTACGCTGAGCTTGAGCATAAGAACGCCGAGTTAGCGAAAAGGAGTGCTGAGTTAGAAAAGAAAAACGCCGACTTGGCTTCAAAATTGTTAGAGGCGGAAAACAGAGCTGCTCTGGCTGAGGGCAACGTTGAATGTGCTATTAAATCTGCGGAGGAAACCCGCAAGCAATTGTCTGATGCGGAGGCTGAAATTCAAGGTTTCGGGGAGCTAATGATCGAATTCTTCGCGCACATTATTCGTCGCCGAAACATTTCCTGGATCGAGGACTATCCATCCACTTTGGTTCATGTGTGGAATCAAATCGTTGAGTGGGAAAAAGAAGAGCTTAAGGTCGATTCCCTCGACGAAGATAAGTTGATGGAGAAGTACTTGAGAGACGACGAACCGGAGCGCCTAGCTGAAGGTCGCCGTCTAATTGCTGAGGCCATGGAAGAAGAGAGGCGGAAGTCCAAACAGAAAACCATTCCTGAAGCTGGCTCCTCTTCTTCTGCTCCTATAACTCCTGAAGTGGAAGGGTATGATCCCGAAAACCCGGGAATTCCCCGATCAGCTTTACTATCTCCCATTCCTGAAATAACTCCAGAGGTAGTAGTCACCCCTGCTGAGAAGTCTTCAGAAGGTATCCCTGTCTTTTCTCCTCAACTTGTCAAGGCTACTACTACCTTTGGCTACATGATTGAACGTTCAATGAGAAATCCTTTGCTCTCGCCTGAGTTGATAACCGATGTTTCTCATTTTGTAGGCGTTGAATCCTCCGCGAAGACAGATGTAGCTCAAGGAGCTACCACTGGGACAAAGCCCGCTGATAGGGTCAATGAAGGAGAAGACAAGGCTGCTTCCATAGATTTGGGGGAAAGAAGTGAATCAACTAAGGTGACTACTCCCCATGACGAAGAAATGATTGCAGCTTTAAAAGACGACGGAGGGGACGAGGGGCATGATGAGGAACCAGAAGTTACAATAACCGGGGAGTCAAAAAGCGCTGAGGACATTACCCTGGCTGCCATGAAGGCTGATCAAGACAAGCGCTTGCAATTAAAGGCTGAAGAATTAGACCCTGAGGTCCTCAAGCCCCTTGCAGTTGTGGATGCAGGTTCAAGGTTAGTGGTTAAGCTCTCAACTAGATCTATCACCGAAGAACTTGCTAAAAAATCTTCTTTTGATTCCAGTGCCCAGCCCTCCGGGAAGAAGTCTGCCGGCTCCAGTGCTACACCTTCAGGGAAAAAGAAATCAAAGCGAATTTTGACTGAAGCAGAGAGGGAAGCAAAGGATGCGGAAAGAGCTGCCAAGAAATCGAAGGTTCATCCCAAACCCAAATAGTGGGTTCTCCTGTGTCCTTTTAGCATCTTTGTAAATCAATAAGTGCTGCCACAACAGCAGCTCCCGCACTTTCTTTTTTAGTCATTTCCCTGTACAAATTTATTCATTTGTAAATAAAAATAATTCACTTTCTGCAATGTTTATTTGTTAGCAGTTCTGCACTTATGTAAAAATGCATATCTATAGTTATGAAACAAAGTTGTGGAGAGGGGAGATATGTGTATATATATGTGTCCCCAGTCAATCTCCATAAGTTATTCAGTGCTTAACCATGCAATCTGAATATTCCCGATTCTCTAACGGGATAGCATTTCCTGTATCACCAACTCCTGTTGTTTTTCCTGGCATTCCTTTTATACTCTCTCTCATTCTCTCGAGAGTTAGAGTTCGAGTTCAGCTATTTGTTTATTCCCCGGTCGTTCAACGGGAAAAGATTTCTTTCTCGGCGCTCGGTCAGGGACGCCTTTATACTCTCTTTCTCTCTGGAAAGTTAGAGTTCGGAGTTGAACCTCTTTCTCAGCGCTCAGTCGGAGACGCTTTTATACTCTCTCTCTTTCTCTGGAGAGTTAGAGTTAGAAATAGAATTTCTTTCTCAGCGCTCAGTCGGAGACGCTTTTATACTCTCTCTCTTTCTCTGGAGAGTTAGAGTTAGAATGTCGTTTTCTCATTCTTTCACGTCCTATCGCACAAATAATCATTGTGCTTCTCTTTATGTCTAGACTGTTTTCAACCTTCTTTAGGCTCTCAGTTGTCCTGTATTTTATAATCACAACAGAACAACTAATGAATGTAAATGCATAAAAGTAAATAACACACAATATTTTTATAGTGGTTCGGCTAAGTCATAGCCTACATCCACTTTATAGTTCTTTATTCATATCGCCGGATTTTCCCAAGGCAAGTCGTGCCTTATTACAGAGTTTACAGGAAGAACAGCAAAAAGTATAGCATTTCTAATCCAAATATCGCATTAAGTGTTGAGCATTCCATGCTCGAGGGACTTCTTCGCCATCTACGGTCGTTAACTTGAATGTTCCCTTATCAAGTTTCCGTTGGATGACAAAGGGTCCTTCCCATTTTGGGCCGAGGTGAGGAAGAGATGGAAAAACTCTCTTTAGCACCAAATCTCCTGGTTCAAAAGTTCTGAGGCGAACTTTTTTGTCATAATAGTGTGCCATCTGATGCCGATGTCTTGCTGCACGCAAGTCTGCTTCGTCTCTTTTCTCTTCGACTTCATCAAGAGACTCAAGTAAAAGTGCCCGATTCGTCATCGGGTCATAATATGTCACCCTGTGGGAAGGAACTTCCAGCTCAACTGGAATTACTGCTTCTGAACCAAAGGAGAGGGAGAAAGGGGTATGACCAGTAGCCGTTTTAAACGTTGTTCGATATGCCCACAAAGCTAGGGGCAATTCATCAACCCATTTTGCCTTTGCACGCTCTAATCGCTTTTTGAGGATGGATTTTATTACCTTGTTTATTGCCTCTACTTGCCCATTAGATTGTGGATAGGCAACTGCAGTATATCGTTTATCTATCTTATATTTCTGGCAAAAATTTCTGAATTCAGTGCTATCAAATTGGGTCCCGTTGTCGGTAATAATTGTCCTTGGGATTCCGAATCGGCATATAATATTTTGGACCACAAAATTTATCACCTTTCTTGTGGTGATCTTAGTCAAGGGTTCAGCTTCCACCCACTTCGTGAAATAATCCACGGCTACTATGGCATACTTAGCTCCCCCTTTAGCAATTGGTAAAACTCCAATGATATCGATTCCCCATGTGGCAAATGGCCAAGGACTCACCATCGATTTAAGCTGGGTTGATGGTGCCCTGGGGATTTTGGCGAATCTCTGGCACTTATCGCAGCGTCGTGAATAATCAGCTGCATCCTTGTTGATCGTAGGCCAGAAGTATCCGTACCGCAATATTTTCTTTGCTAAAGTTTGACCTCCTGTATGATCTCCACACTCACCTTCGTGTACTTCTCTCAGTACACGCTTGATGTCGTCGTGTGCGATACATCGTAACAGGGGCATAGAAAATCCTTGTCTATAGAGGGTATCGTCTTGCATAACATATCTGGCAGCTTTGCGAACTACAGCTCTCTTCTCACTCTTCTTCGATGGGAGAGTCCCATTCTTAAGAAAACTCTTGATTGGAGTCATCCATGACTCCTTCTCTGGTTCCGCTTCAAGAACGAATTCAATTTCCATTGACTCAAAGCTTGGCGATTCCAATGTTTCAATTGGAATTATCTCAGTCCCTTCTGGACTGTCGGAACTAGCCAACTTTGCTAGTCTATCCGCTTTCTGGTTTTCTACTCTGGGAATATGTGTTATGTTGTATCGCTCTAAACCATTTAATAGCTCTTTCACTTTCTTGAGGTAAGCGACAAGTCGAGGTCCTCGAGCTGCGAATTCCTCTCGCACTTGGCAAACAACAATCTTAGAGTCACAAAATATGTCCATCATTTTTACTCCGAGGTCTTTAGCGAGTTTCAGCCCGGCAATCAGGGCTTCATACTCAGAGTCATTGTTTGTTGCCGAAAATTCTAATCGCAGGGCGTAATATAACGATCGTCCCTCCGGAGTGACTAAGACAATTCCAGCCCCGGATCTTCGGTCATTTTTAGCTCCGTCTGTATATAGTCTCCACGGATTCATCTCTAGCTTATCCTCAGATTTGACCACTTGGTCATTGATTATTTCTTCTTCTGGAATGGTGAACTCCGCAATAAAGTCTGCTAGAGCTTGCCCCCTGATTGACTTTCGTGGTTGAAAATTCAAATCAAACTGGCTTAGTTCTATGTTCCATTTAATCAACCTTCCCGACGCTTCGGTTCTCTGCAGCACTTGTCTTAACGGCTGATCGGTGTATATGGTTATTGGATGGGCTTGGAAGTAGTGACGAAGCTTTCGGGATGCAATCAGGAGGCTATAAGCAAGCTTCTCGATCTTTGGGTAGTTGCGCTCTGCCGCTGCTAATTTCTTACTCACATAGTATACTGGCCTTTGTACTTTATCTTCTTCTCGAACCAGAACCGTGCTGACAGCGTGAGCCGAGACTGCTAGATAAACAAATAGTTCTTCATGGTCTACGGGCTTTGATAAGATTGGCGGTTTTTCTAACAGTTCTAACAGATTTTGAAAAGCCTCGACACAATCGGGAGTCCACTGGAAGTTCTTCTTTCCCCTTTTTATCAAATCAAAAAATGGAACACATTTATCGGTGGCCTTGGAGATGAATCTACTTAGCGCCGCTACCTTCCCTGCCAGACTTTGGACGTCTTTAATTTTCCTTGGTTCTTTGATATTTCTAATTGCCGCTATCTGGCTAGGGTTGATCTCAATTCCTCGGGAGCTCACAGTGAAGCCAAGGAACTTTCCCGACGCCACTCCAAATGAACATTTTAAAGGATTCAATTTCATATGGTATTTTCGCAAGATACCAAACATTTCTGCTAAGTCTTGCGTATGACTGGAGGACTGCTTTGATTTAACAAGCATATCGTCCACATAAACTTCCATAGTTTTTCCTATTTGATCATAAAACATCCTATTTACCAACCGCTGATAAGTAGCTCCAGCATTCTTTAATCCGAACGGCATTACAACATAACAATATAATCCCAAATTCGTAATGAAACTTGTATGCTCTTGATCTGGCACATGCATAGGAATTTGATTGTATCCAGAGTATGCATCCATGAAAGAGAGAAGTTCATGACCTGCTGTCGAATCTACAAGCTGGTCAATCCTGGGAAGTGGGAAACTATCTTTTGGACAAGCCTTATTTAAATCTGAAAAGTCAATACAAGTTCGCCACTTTCCGTTTGGCTTCTTTACCAAGACAGGATTCGATATCCAGTCGGGATAAGTCGAATCTCGAATAAATCCATTTTGCTTCAATTTCTCCACTTCTTCTCTGAGGGCAGCCGACCTCTCTGGGCCCAGCGTGCGTCTCTTTTGCTTCACAGGCGGATGCTTCAGATTTACATTTAATTTGTGACTGATAATGGAAGGTGATATCCCACACATGTCAGCATGGGTCCAGGCGAACACATCTAAGTTTGCCTTCAAGAAGTCCGTCAGTTCTTCAGCACGGCGTGGATCCAATTGGGAACCGATCTTCAAAACTTTCGTTGGATCAGCTTTATCAACAGGAATTTCTACTGTCGTTTCATTAGGAGTTGCATTCCTAGCCTCCGGTTCCTCGTCTTTTCTAGGATCCAGGTCTTCAGGCGTTCCTTTTCGCAACTCCCTTGGGTTCAACCTCTCTAATTGCTATGCCGAGTCCCCCTTTGAGGGAGATGAGGCATCCTTATTCTCAGCATTAACTCCTTTCATCAACATCTTCAGTTCGGCCACATAGCAGGCCCGTCCAGAAACCTGATCCCCTCTTATTACTCCAGTCCCGGCTTCGGTTGGGAACTTTAGTAACAAGCACCAAGGGGCGATACAAATTCTAAACTCAGCGAGGGCAGGCCTCCCTAAAAATGCGTTATATGGCGAATCTACGTCCAGTACTACAAACTGAAGCATTCGCACTCTTCTACGTTCTCCTTGCCCTAGGGTCACAGGCAACTCTATATATCCCATAGGAGCTGTCGTCGCTCCGTTGAAACCTCTAATCCATCCTTCACAAGGTTTCAGATCTTCAGGCTCAAGCTTCATCTGATCAAATGACTTCTTGAACAAAATATTAACGGAACTTCCGTTGTCTACTAATACCTTATGGACCAACGCCGGCCCAATAGCGGTAGTAATAACCAACGGATCATTGGTGGGAGATTGTATTCCCATGTTGTCTCGGCTGCGAAACACCACGTCATCGAACATGGTTTTTTTGTTGTTTGATGGGGGTGACATCTTCCAACTCGTCACCTTCATTCACATCTAGATGTTTGGCAGCATTCACATATTGGTCCATTGACCTAAAGCTTCGGATTGCCGGGTGGGGTCCGCCTACTATGGAGTTGATGACGATTCCTTTTCCTTTCTGCTGCGCGGTAGGCTTAGGAGCAGGTAGGATTCGCTTTGGAGCCTGCTCTCCTTGCCCCCTGTCCCTCGGGGCAACCTTGTACTCATCCAACTTCCCTTCACGCAGCAGCTTTTCAATTACATCCCTCAAATGTCGACACTCATTGGTCGAATGTCCATGCGTTCCGTGAAACAAGCAAAATTTCCCTGTCGCCATTTCTTTCTCGGTCGAATCACGAGGTGGCGGTCTTTTGTATTGCAACACA
This sequence comes from Allium sativum, assembly GCA_030737875.1. Taxonomy (NCBI): domain Eukaryota; kingdom Viridiplantae; phylum Streptophyta; class Magnoliopsida; order Asparagales; family Amaryllidaceae; genus Allium; species Allium sativum. Next base: position 446,809,034 of record CM060921.1, read on the forward strand.
TTATACGTGTCCAGGTAAATATTTTCCAACGTGTCATTCAATGGTGTGTAGTTCTCGTAGTTCTGGAATCGGGGCCTTTTGTTTGGGTCGCTTCCCCTATTTCTGTTTCTCCTATTACCGCTCGAATTACGGTTGTTGTTGTTTCCCCCGCTTCCAGTATTGCTGTTTCCACCCTTATTTCCTACATTTACTTCAACCTTGCCAGAACTTTCCCCAGACTGCTTCACTGCAATATTACTCTGCACATTCTCCTTTGAAGCTGTCTCAGACTTTCTCTTCCGGTTTGCCCGGGCCTCCTCTCGTCTTAGATAAATATCGGCTTTTTCGTAGAATATTGCCCTTGTGGGGGGTGTCTTCCCAGAAAGGTAGTCTCCAAACTCAGATTCAGGATCGACTCCTTCCTTCAATGCCATCAGAATAGTGGGCTCATGCGGGTCACTGACCTCAGTTACAGCTTGGTTAAAACGATCTAAATATGCCCTTAAAGACTCTCCGGGTGCCTGTTTGATCCTCGACAATTCAATAACACTCTTGGACTTGCGGGCATGTAGTCGAAACTGGTTCATGAAACGCTCGCTTAGTTCTTTGTAATTAGAAATTGAACGAGGAGGAAGTCGGGTAAACCAAAATAAAGCCACATCTTCTAGGTAGATTGGGAACGCTTTGCACTTTACTTCATCGGGGGCAGCAGCGGCATTCATAAGCCACGAATACCGCATCAAGTGCTGTCCTGGATCAGTCCTTCCGTTATACTTGTCCATCTGTGGCAAGTTAAAGCGTCGGGGAAACTGGAAGTCTAGAATATCGTCAGTGAACGGGGTATGGCTTCGTTCGATGCCATAGTCTTCATTTGTATAATTCCGGCTCTCGGACATAATTCGGCGAACCATTGCCTGTACATCGGCACTAGTTAGGGGCTGCTCAGGTTCCCTGGCCCTAGTGTCCGAGTTCCTTCGGGGCTCCTGTTCTGGAGATGCCCTTCTTCTTCGAGCTGCCTCTACTCGATTCCTTTCCCTGTGTTCCCGGTCGATCTCGGGAAGAGGGGATTGGAGTCTTTGCCCCCGAGTTGGGCTATCGTTTCCCAATGCTCGTGCGATATCCTCGCGAGATCCCAAAGATCCAAACGTTAGCTGCTCCACGTTCTGAGGTCGTTCGAGTGGCCTTCGCTCACGGGGCCTCTCTTCCTCGGAAGATGAAGATTGATCTACGGGTGTGTGACGAACCGGTGACGGAGTTCTCTGCCGGCGGAGCTCATTGATCTCCCGACTCATGAGCCTCATATTTTCCTGCATCATGAGATTAGTGCGCTCATGAACTCTCATAGCTTCCCTCGTGCTCTCAAGCATATCAAGCAAGCGCGAGAAATCTCCTTGAGTGATGGGAGCAGATGGATTGACCTGGTCTCCAACCCTGGCAGCTGGAATTGGAGCATTCGCGGGGACTCGAGTAGATGTTCCAGCTTCACCAAGCATCGGGTCGGATCGGAGGTAGGAAGTCGGGTCGGATCGGAGCTGGGGTGCCGGGTCGGATCGATGTGCAGCGAGCAAGTCGGGTCGGTTCAGACTGGGGGAGTGCACTGCTTCAGAGTCTCCAACCCGGATCGGATCGGAACTTTCCCCTTGCTGTCGGTTCGGATTTCCTGCATTGATTCTCCCTGCTGCTGAACTCTGCCCCCTAGACCTTGTTACAACAGCATGTTGCTGATCTTCACCAGCTCCATTTCCTTGAACAGACTGGACTTCCTTGCCTTTTCCTCTGGCCATGAGTCTTTGACAATTACTTCAACGAATGTAAGAAAGTGGAGAAACTTATGGATTCACTTCTTTGAACTCAACGGTCCAAAAAGTAGAAAGAGATCCCGGAAAATAAAGAATTTAGATGAGGATTCTCAGTGAAAGCACCAAAATGTTAGACCCAAATGTGGTTCTAACACCCAAATTGATTAGAAACAAGATAAAATAAAGCAGAAATAAAAAAGAACACACAAGGTTTATAGTGGTTCGGCAAAGAAATGCCTACGTCCACTTAGTTTTCACTATATTCAGTAATTCAATTACAAATACAATGTAAGATTCGCTCGCAACTCACTTTTGTTCACTCAGAAAGATAAAAACAGGAAATGACAGATGGTTTGGATTTTCCGGGAGTGAAGGAATTCGAATGATGGAAGTACTTGGATTCTCAAAAGTGCTGAAAAAGATCCTTCTCTTTGTCTCTAGTTGGGGTATTTATAGGTGTGAATTTGCCTGAGATGCAATCCGGGTCGGAACACGTGTCATCCATCGCACTCTCTTCGGGTTCGGATGGGCTATCAAGCGTACAACGCATCAATGAGATGGACGTTAGGGGTAGGAATTGGTCACATCCGGTCCGGTTCTCCAGGCGACTTTGTAGGAGAGTAACAGGGAACATGGGCTCGGATCGGAGACGCATAGACAAGGGGGTCGGATCGGGATATCCGATCCGAACTGGATTGGCTTGGGCGCGACGTTCTCTTCTTCTCCAATCTGCTCCGCTCCGATCCATTTTCGTGGCAAACAGGTGGCTTTGCGATCCAATTGAGATTCAGTTGCCCTCCGATCTGATCAGACATGCCTCACCAATTTACCCAATAGGAGCCCCCCGATCTGAACAGGGGACTCTTCCCGACCCGAACCGAAGATTTGCTCTGATCCGATCCGAACAGCTGCTGCTATCTAATCTATATTGTAGAGTCTCCTTCCGATCCGAACCGGAGTCTTATGACTTGAAATACTTTTCAATGGTTGGTTTCTTGACTTTGTGTTGCCTAGTTCACAAAGTAGGCTAACATATATCTTTCAAATTTCCATAACAATATCTGTTTAATCACGAAATCCAACATCGAAATATTCCAAAGACAATTTCGATTCAAATCCATTCCAATTCAATTATTGGAAATACTGGTTACTTTCAAAACCATTTCAAATCCACTTTGTTTATTTTAAAAATAAATGGAATTATAATTCTAGTTCAAAACTAGTTCATTTCGACAAAAATCTATTTTTATCTTTCCAAATATGGAAATTTTCATCCCAATTCTTCACAAATCATTTCTTATAATTTTACACAAATTATAACTATTTTTAATAATTTTTTCAAGGCACGTACAGTCGATTTCTATCAACGACCATCGAACAACACTTATAGCGACCTTTTCCAAATTTGATTTGGACATAATTCTAAATCCAATCATTAGATTTCAAATCTCTAATATACGTTAGAAAGCTCTTTTCGATACGAACCCAACGGTTCCTGTTTTAGGAGAATCCGACGGTCGGATCTCCCGTAATATCCATTTGAAGTCAATGGTAGAAATTCGCGAACTGCCACGGCGCGGCGCGTTCTATTCAGGTCATTATATTATATATATATATATATAATATACTTAGTCGATTTCCTTTTAAAACGTATTTTATAAATTGTTTTAAATTCGTTTTCAAAACGATTTCAACTTCCTATTCAATTTCTAATCAAAGTTGAATATTCCACATCATCGATATACAAATGATAATATTTTCAACACGTTATATTTTGAAATCACTTCCTTTTCTATATTCATTTTAAAAACAAATATAATCGATATAAATATCATTCACGTCAAAAAGGCGCATATCTAACCAACACGGCTTTATATATTTCAATAACTTCGTTATTCTATTCAACAAATGAATATTTTCTTCAACACATGAATATATATTTTTATTCAACACATGAATATTTATTTTATTCAACACATGAATTTTCTTTCTATTCAACACATGAATTTTCTTTCTATAATATTCCTTATTTTCCAAATTGGAACGAGGCCCAATCAATTACAATATAATGTTAATTATACGGATTTTTTTACACACATGTATGTAATAGCAACGATAAACAATCAACCATCATCCAAAGTGCACCACACAACTGCATAAGCATTAAATATAAATAATTAACGCTTACACAGTCTATCAACCCATCGATTGACACACAAATAAACAATCGGGATTAGTTTACGTCAAATATCATACTTGTAATAACCCGGAAATCCGAGCCAATTTTTTTTTTTATTTTGGCAATTTTAGCGAATTCTGAATATTTAAAATGAATTATTTTAAATAATAACGACGAGAAATTTATTTTGAATAGAATCCGAACGTATATATTTATTCGAATCGTCGTTAGAATATAAATAATTATTTATGTATATAAAAGGAATTGAAAATGGCGCGGTAGTTCGATAATTTGATTTTAAAATTCAAATGACTGTAACGAATTCAAAATAAACCGGATTTTAGTGAAACCAAAAATAATAGAATCTATTTGAGAATATCTTCCCAACGAATCCGAAAAATTGAAATTTCATAGCGGGAATCAAAAGTTATGTCCAGTTGAAAATTCAGAATAGTCGCTATGAAATTCTGGCCTTTAAAAATGGAAGTTTTGCAAACGACCTCGGTTTTCAACGAAACCACTTTTGTTGGGTCCGTGATGTAAAATTAGACCAGTTTCAGCTGATTTTAATCGACTGGAAAATGGTCATTTTTCAAACGTTCTTGGAATTCGACGAAACTAGATTTGTTAGGATCGTATCGTTAATACGAAGCTAGAAAATATTTTTCTGGAATTTTTCGAGTTAGTATGTGCCCCAGTAAAATGAAATGCGCATTCAAATTCAATGTATAGAGTTATATTTTGATTTTGACGAAAACTGATCGAAACGAGCGAATCAGCCTACGATACATATCCCATTGTGTTCGGAATGGGGGTAATTAGCTAGGGACGACAGGCGGTGGGTCTCGTTTAGAGGTCAAAATTAAAAGTTACTTTTTGAATAAAAATAAATAAATATATATATATTATAATATATACACTCCTCCCTCTTCTCTCTCTCACTTCGTTCATAAATAAAAAAAAGAAAACGAAAGGGGGGAAATCGCGCCTCCATCGCCAGTGGACCGCCGCGTCGACCCTCCCCACGACCGCCGCACCACCAAAGACCCCGCCACCTTCTTCCTCTTCCCTCCTCTCGCTCCCTCTTCCTCCCACCGCGAAAACCCCCAACGCCTGAATCCAACCGCCGTGGCCTACCCCCTTGCCGTGCCCTCCTGGCCACCTGCGCCATGTCGAGGGCCCACCACCAGACTCCGGCGAAGCCAACCCCCCTCCTTCGAAAATCAGTAAGCTTTTTTTTATTGAATTTCCTTTTCAGTTTTTTTTCCTAGGTTAAGATCTGAATTATTAAGATATAAAGCATGGTGTTAAAAACTGATTTTACTTTAATTATAAAACATTTTAAAATCAGTTTATATTTATAGGAAATATGGTATAAAATCAGTTTTTATATATAAAAAGCATTAATTTTAGAAATCAGTTTTTATATGAATAGCATACAAAAGATTAGATTTTTCTATGTGTAAAGATTTGATTTTTAACCACCTGAAGATTTGATTTTTAACCACCTGAAGATTTGATTTTTAACCACCTAAAGATGTGATTTTTAACAACATAAAAATGTGATTTTTATTATATGAATAGCGAAATAAAAATACGATTTTCATGTATGGAGATTTGAAATGAAGATATAATTTTTATATTAGAGAAAGGATAAAAATATAATTTTTATATTAGAGAAAGGATAAAAAATAATAATAATTTTTATATGTGTAGTGAAGATAAAAATTCGATTTATATATATATGAAAGTGAAATAAAAAATTGATTTTTAATGTGAACAGCGTGAAATGAAATGAAATGAAATATTTATATAGTTAACATATTTTATAGTTGAAAATAGAATTTTTAACTTGTATTTGAAATGAAATAAATATAAACAAATCGGACGATTTGTTTATATACATACATTTGACTTATATTGATTGGGACGATAAATTTTACACATCGCTCAACTGCACAAATAAAATCTATGTTTGATTGTTTGAAAACCCCACACGGGTATTGGGTGATATATGACATACACTAATCCCAATAATTAGTTGTATGTCGATCAATTGATTGACAGACTGTTATAAGCGTTGAATATTTATATTTGATGCTTATACAGTGTAGAATGCACTTTGGATGATGGTTGATTATTGGTCATTGTTGATATATACATATGTGGTATGAAAATCCATAGAAATAAAATATGGTAATTGATTAGGCCTCATTCCTGTTTTAAAATAGAAATATTTGAAAAAGAAATATTTGGAATAGAATATTTGAAAATAGAAATATTTGAAAAAGAAATATTTGAAATAGAATATTTGAAAATAGAAATATATGAAGCCGTGTTGATTAGATATGCGTTATTTTGATGTGAACGATAATTATATCGATTATATTAATTTTTTAATGATTATTTAAAAGTGATTTCAAAATCAAATATTTTGAAATGAAACTCGAATTAAATTGAATTGAAACGAATTAGAATTCGAATAGAATTGAAAATAAACTGGATTCGAATTGAATTGAAAATAAAATGAATTCGAATCGAATTGAAATTGGATGGAAATCAATTTGAGATGAATTCGAATTGAAATTGAATTGAAAACGAATTGAAATTGAATAAAAAAAATCGATTTGAATTGAAATCAATTTGAAATAAATTTAAATCGAATTTATAAGGAAAAATTCAATTTTGATTTGAATTTGAAATGAAGTTGAAATCGTTTTGAAAACGAATTTAAAACGATTTATAAAATACGTTTTAAAAGGAAATCGACGAAATATATAATATATATATTATATATATATATAATGGCCTGAATAGAACGCGTCGCGCTGTGGTAGTTCGCGAATTTCGACCATTGACTTCGAATGGATAATACGGGAGATCCAACCGTCGGATTCTCCTAAAACAGGAACCGTTGGGTTCGTATCGAAAAGAGCTTTCTAATGAATATTAGAAATTAGAAATCTAACGGTTGGATTTGGAATTATGTCCAAATCAAATTTAGAAAAGGTCGTTGTAAGTGCAGTTCGATGGCCGTTGATGGAAATCGACTGTGCGGGCCTTGATAAAATTATTAAAAATAGTAATAATTTGTGTAAAATCATAAGAAATGATTTGGGAAGAGTTAGGATGCAAAACTCCATATTTGAAAAGATAAAAATAGAATTTTATCGAAATAAACTAGTTTTGAACTAGAATAAAAATCAATTTATTTTTGAAATAAATAAATTGAATTTGAAAAGGGTTTTAAAAGTAACCAGAATTTCCAATAATTGAATTGGAATGGATTTGAATTGAAATTGTCTTTGGAATATTTCAATGTTGGATTTCGTGATGATACGGGTATTGTTATGGGAATTTGAAAGATATATTTATATCGTTATTTCCAATACGATATTTGTTGGTCGTAGAATTTGATATTGAATATAAGCCGATATATTTTCTATTCTGAGCCTTGTATTTAATATCAAATGTGATTTGGGTTTGTCGTGAATGGTGTCTTCATTAGCACTGTTCTTAAGCCCAGTAGAGAAAAAGATTAAATCTTTTTATTTAGATTTAATGAAGTGTACCAATTAAATAATATTTAATTGGAATTGGATTGGTATTGATTTTTGGGTTTATCGTGAACAGTGTTTTAAATAACACTTGTTCTTTAACCCGATAATTAATGGAATGTGATTTTGGGTTTATCGTGAACCGTGTTTTAAATGACACTGATTCTTTAACCCAGTTAAAGAATAAAACTAAGTGGAGTTTTAATGAATCTTTAATTAGATTGAAAAGATCGAGAATGGAGTATCACCAATTTTACTCCAGGCGATAGTTAAATCTTTAATTAGATTTGAACGTGAAATGGTAATTGAATTTACCGATAACCCCGTGGTGTTAGATATGTAGTATTACCAGTTTTACTTCATGGGATGAATAGGTTGGGATTGGGAAATAAATGATTAAGTCGGTGTGGTTCGCTAATCCCGTCTAGTTTGAATTGATATTCAAAGAAGATTATATAATAAATTTGAAGAATTTATCTTTGATAAAATTAATGGGAACCTTTCCCAAAGAATAAGAATATTTGAATAAAAGATTATTCTGAATTGGAATGAGGTGTATGTGGTGTTTTTGTAACACATGTTTAATATATAAGTGAGTTATTCAGAAAGACCGGGTTTATCCCATTCTGAATAACTGATTCGACGTGGTGTCGAAGATGAAGACGGTGGTTGAAGACCAAAGGTCTTCACGTCGTTTGGATAATTACTGATGATCTTGATTGGGCCGTACACCCAAGAGGAGAGAATCAGTTGGTGATCGTCCATACGTACTTGGAGATCGATGGATATGCGAGGTACAAGGTGCCTCCGGTTTCATTCAGACCCAGAACGAACTTGTAAATGGACTGTGTGTCTGACATTGGATTTTATTCTGTTTGATTGATTTCTATTAAATATATATTTGTTTGGCGACGGAGAATTTATTCTCTTGCTTAACGCCCTTCTCTGAGACGTACGAGCTCAGGGGTTATATATTGGTAGATATCAATCGCATGGCGTGAATTTCCTGTGTGGCACGCCTAAGTGGCAATTGATCAAGGCTTCTGTTGAAAAACAAAGTCTTGTGGTTGATGATCAAAGCACGACATGTGTGGCATAGCTTTGCGTAGAGTTGATTCGCGAGCCTCACACCCCGGTTGTGAACCAGAAACGGGAGAGGACATCAGGGAGGACATGCGTTTCTTTCTAGCTAGAGGTGGTGTCAGTGCCTAAACTGGCTGACATTTATATAATTTTCACCTGTGTGGTTGTTGCTGTTGCGAGGCGCCTCGGTTTGATCGGACGATCCATGTCCGATGGAGTCATTCGTTGGCTCATTTACGCCCCAAAGGGTGAGGAAACGCAGTGTTCAGGAATAATAATCCACATCGGTGGACCGGCCCTGACGATCCATGGGGTAGTTGCGGCTGTTCCTGAGACATGGTAGGCTAGATTGTCTCGAATCGGTAGAGGATGATCCGTGGCCTCGGTTCACAGACGGAAATCCAATTTCCAAATACGTGACATTTGCGGTTTTGATTGTAGAGCCTAGTATGGCGACATGATATATGGTACCCATGCCATCTATGATTGGTATTTATGATTGAAATTGTTTTAAACACTATACACTTATTATAGTATCAAATGACTTGTTTTAAACGTATCAAGCAAGCTTTGGCTATTATAAGGAAAAACCCTATCCTCTAGTTTGTGTTGCATTGTGTGATGGGACTTGGGTCTTATAATAGCTTCATTGTTCTTTATTTAGCATTGCGTTGTTGTTTTATGCACTGGTGTTCTTGGAAGGAAACCCGTTCCGTGTTATACGGCGTGGTCCCTTGATTTACCGAACTTTAAAATAAAAATTAATAACTGTTTTAGTTCTCACACTAGTCACATGACTGACCTGGAGTTTATTGTTTTAACTTAAACTCTGGGTGCCCTTATTTTGACACGGGCAGCTAGTAGTTTTGGTTTTGCAGATTTATATTCACAGGAACCTGGTTTACAGCTAGAACGATATCCGGAAAGCTTTGTATCCATATATCTCCTTCAGTTGTATTTTGTATTATTTTCCACTGCTATGTAATATATTGTAATCTCTGAAATTTATCGAATGTATTTTATTTGTTTATACTCTGTTTATTCTTGTATTCTGATGGAATTGTTGTAATTAACAATGAAATGTTCTTCCGTCCACGTTCTGTTGTGGCTTGTTCTCAACTCAATCCGTGATTTCCCGAGAGGGGGATTTCGGGTTGTGTCAACGTGGTATCAGAGCTTTGGTTTACAAAGCTCAGAGAACAAGAGACATTGGAACCATACGAAAGAATTCATTAGAGATTGGATTAGTAATATCCAATAGGAATGACTCGTTAGAGATGGGATCAGTAGTATCCTAGAACGAGTGTGAAGGGTATATATTTAAAGTCAAAACAAATTTTGTTTTAAAATTTAAATCAATTATTCGTATTTAATTATTTATTTATGTTGATTTGGACTATCAGGTATATAGAGATTTTAATATACGTTTGATCCACGTGTATTGGAAGCCTCCAATATCCTGGATGGATACAGAGTCACACTCTAGTCGCCCGGTGATAATTCTAATGATGCAGCCACATCATCAGTATTTATATTCGAGTGTCGAAAGCGTGATATCTATATATTTCCATTAGACTGGTGTGAGAACCAAAATTAGATAGGGCCTATTGTTGTGATTTGGCACCAAAAATATGATTTTTTGACCATGTATCAAAATTATGAATTTGAAATGATAACCAACTAATTGATTGATGGTTGTGTTGTTTGATTTTTGTTTGATTAATTAAATTTTGAACCATTTAGGCAAATTGTATCAAATAGTAAATTATACTGAAAATTTATCGCATTTGCTTGCATATAATGGACTTGCATTGAATAGGTCATTGCAAGGAGGCTAGAGCAGAGAATAAAATTGTTTGCCCGACAAATAGGTACATGTTTACCATAATTTACTGTTTTGTTTGGGTGATGATGATTTTATGAGCCGATTGGCTAGCCAATTGGATTTTTCTTTTTCTTTTTGATTTGAGAAGGCCATGGGAGGCTATATGAAATATCCCGAAGTCCCCGGTGCAGGGGAGGTTATGGCGAAATTTTTCGGAAATTTAGGGTGTTAGCCAAATTTTTGAAAAATTTGAAAAGTTCTTAGAAACCGAAAAGTTAAAGAACTTAAGCCGTAAAGATAATAATGAAAGTTGAGTTGATTAGTTAAACAACTTTCGGCTTCATTACTTTTCGGGGACCAAAAGTTTTAAGTGGGGGAGATTGTAATAACCTGGAAATCCGAGCCAATTTTAATTTTTTTATTTTGGCAATTTTAGCTAATTCTTAATATTTAAAATGAATTATTTTAAATAATAACGACAAGAAATTTATTTTGAATATAATCCGAATGTATATATTTATTCCAATCGTCGTTAGAATATAAATAATAATTTATATATATATAAAAGGAATTGAAAATGGTGCGGTAGTTCGATAATTTGATTTCAAAATTCAAATGACTGTACCGGATTCAAAATAAACCGGAATTTAGTGAAACCAAAAATAATAGAATCTATTTGAGAATATCTTCCCAACGAATCCGAAAAATTGAAACTTCATAGCAGGAATCAAAAGTTATGTTCAGCTGAAAATTCAGAATAGTCGCTATGAAATTCTGGCCCTTAAAAATGGAAATTTTGCAAACGACCTCGGTTTTCGACGAAACCACTTTTGTTGGGTCTGTGATGTCAAGTTATTGCTAGGTTTCAAATTTCGTAATTTTTCGAATCAATATGTGAGCGTGGCAAAGGAAAACGCGTTTGACCAGTTTTAGTTGATTTTAATCGACTGGAAAATGGTCACTTTTCAAACGGTCTCGGAATTCGAAGAAACTAGTTTTGTTAGGACCGTATCGTTAATACAAAGCTAGAAAATATTTTTCTCGAATTTTTCGGGTTAGTATGTGACCCCAGTAAAATGAATTGCGCGTCCAAATTCAATGTATAGAGTTATATTTTGATTTTTGACGAAAACTGGTCGAAACGAGCGAATCAGCCTACGATACATATCCCATTGTGTTCGGAATGGGGGTAATTAGCTAGGGACTACAGGCGGTGGGTCTTGTTTAGAGGTCGAAATTAAAAGTTACTTTTTGAATTAAAATAATTATAAATATATATTATAATATATACACTCCTCCCTCTTATCTCTCTCTCTCACTTCGTTCACAAATAAAAAAAACGAAAGGGGGGAAATTGCACCTCCATCGCCAGCGGACCGCCGCCTCGGCCCTCCCCACGACCGCCGCACCACCAGAGACCCCGCCACCTTCTTCCTCTTCCCTCCTCTCGCTCCCTCTTCCTCCCACCGCGAAAACCCCCAACGCCTGAAACCAACCGCCGTGGCCCACCCCCTTGTCGCGCCCTCCTGGCCACCTACGCCATGTCAAGGGCCCACCACCAGACTCAGGCGAAGCCAACCCCCCTTCTCCGAAAATCAATAAACTTTTTTATTTTATTTTATTGAATTTCCTTTTCAGTTTTTTTTCCTAGGTTAAGATCTGAATTATTAAGATATAAAGCATGGTGTTAAAAACTGATTTTATTTTAATTATAAACATTTTAAAATCAGTTTTTATCTATAGGAAATATGGTATAAAATCAGTTTTTATATATAAAAAGCATTAATTTTAGAAATCAGTTTTTATATGAATAGCATACAAAAGATTTGATTTTTCTATTTGTAAAGATTTGATTTTTAACCACCTGAAGATTTTATTTTTAACCACCTAAAGATGTGATTTTTAACAACATAAAAATGTGATTTTTATTATATGAATAGCGAAATAAAAATACGATTTTCATGTATGGAGATTTGAAATGAAAATATAATTTTTATATTAGAGAAAGGATAAAAATATAATTTTTATATTAGAGAAAGGATAAAAAAAAAAATTTGTATATGTGTAGTGAAGATAAAAATTCAATTTTTATATATATGAAAGTGAGATAAAAATTTGATTTTTAATGTGAACAGCGTGAAAAGAATTGAGATGGAACGGATTGAAATCAAAAAGGGGTTCAAACGGTTCAGAAATTCAGAAATGAGATGGTGGAGTGGAACCCCAAGGTGAGAACTCCTCACTTTTAATTTCTAGTTTGAAATATATACTAGGATGCAGACGGTGTTTAGTAGCACCCGACACCCGTCGTCCACAGACCATGGATGGCTTGTATGCTTGTTTGTTTGATTTGATGTGTAGTTGATTGTGTGATGTGATGTGAAATAAAATAAAATATTTATATAGTTAAAATATTTTATAGTTGAAAATAGAATTTTTAACGTGTATTTGAAATGAAGTAAATATAAACAAATCGGACGATTTGTTTATATACACACATTTGACTGATATTGATTGGGATGATAAATTTTACACATCGCCCAACTACACAAATAAAATCTGTGTTTGATTGTTTGAAAACCCCACACGGGTATTGGGGTGATATATGACATACACTAATCCCAATAATTAGTTGTATGTCGATCGATTGATTGACAGACTGTTATAAGCATTGAATATTTATATTTGATGCTTATACAGTGTAGAATGCACTTTGGATGATGGTTGATTATTGGTCATTGTTGATATATACATGCGTGGTATGAAAATCCATAGAAATAAAATCTATGGTAATTGATTGGGCCTCATTCCAGTTTTAAAATAGAAATATGTGAAAAAGAAATATTTGGAATAGAATATTTGAAAATAGAAATATTTGAAAAGGAAATATTTGAAATAGAATATTTGAAAATAGAAATATATGAAGCCGTGTTGATTAGATATGCGCTATTTTGACGAGAACGATATTTATATCGATTATATTCGTTTTTATAATGAATATTGAAAAGTGATTTCACAATCGAATATTTTGAAATGAAACTCGAATTAAATTGAATTGAAACGAATTAGAATTCGAATAGAATTGAAAATAAACTGAATTCGAATTGAACTGAAAATAAAATGAATTCAAATCGAATTGAAATTGAATGGAAATCAATTTGAAATGAATTCGAATTGAAATTGAATTGAATTGAAAACGAATTGAAATTGAATAAAAAAATCGATTTAAATTGAAATCAATTTGAAATGAATTTAAAACGAATTTATAAGGAAAAATTCAATTTTGATTTGAATTTGAAATGAAGTTGAAATCGTTTTGAAAACGAATTTAAAACGATTTATAAAATACATTTTAAAAGGAAATCGACAATATATATATATATATATATATATATTATATATATTGGCCTGAATAGAACGCGCCGCGCTGCGGTAGTTCGCGAATTTCGACCATTGACTTCGAATGGATATTACGGGAGATCCGACCGTCGAATTGTCCTAAAACCGGAATCGTTGGGTTCGTATCGAAAAGAGCTTTCTAATGAATATTAGAAATTATAAATCTAACGGTTGGATTTGGAATTATGTCCAAATCAAATTTAGAAAAGGTCACTGTAAGTGCAGTTCGATGGCCGTTGATGGAAATCGACTGTGCGTGCCTTGATAAAATTATTAAAAATAGTAATAATTTGTGTAAAATCATAAGAAATGATTTGGGAAGAGTTAGGATGCAAACTCCATATTTGAAAAGATAAAAATAGATTTTTATCGAAATAAACTAGTTTTGAACTAGAATAAAAATCAATTTACTTTTGAAATAAATAAATTGAATTTGAAAAGGGTTTTAAAAGTAACCAGAATTTCCAATAATTGAATTGGAATGGATTTGAATCAAAATTGTCTTTGGAATATTTCGATGTTGGATTTCGTGAAGATAAAGGTATTGTTATGGGAATCTGAAAGATATATTTATATTGTTATTTCCAATACGATATTTGTTAGTCGTAGAATTTGATATTGAATATAAGCCGATATATTTTCTATTCAGAGCCTTGTATTTAATATCAAATGTGATTTGGGTTTGTCATGAATGGTGTCTTCATTAACACTGTTCTTAAGCCCAGTAGAGAAAAAGATTAAATCTTTTTATTTAGATTTACAGAAGTGTACCAATTAAATAATATTTAATTGGAATTGGATTGGTATTGATTTTTGGGTTTATCGTGAACAATGTTTTAAATAACACTTGTTCTTTAACCCGATAATTAATGGAATGTAATTTTGGGTTTATCGTGAACCGTGTTTTAAATGACACTGATTCTTTAACCCAGTTAAAGATTAAAACTAAGTGGAGTTTTAATTAATCTTTAATTAGATTGAAAAGATCGAGAACGGAGTATCACCAGTTTTACTCCAGGCGATAGTTAAATCTTTAATTAGATTTGAACGTGAAATGGTAATTGAATTTACCGATAACCCCATGGTGTTAGATATGAAGTATTACCAGTTTTACTTCATGGGATGAATAGGTTGGGATTGGGAAATAAATGATTACTTCGGTGTGGTTCGCTAATCCCGTCTAGTTTGAATTGATATTCAAAGAAGATTAAAGAATAAATTTAAAGAATTTATCTTTGATAAAATTAATGGGAACCTTTCCTAAAGTACAAGAATATTTGAATAAAAGAATATTCTGAATTGGAATGAGGCGTATGTGGTGTTTGTGTAACACATGTTTAATATATACGCGAGTTATTCAGAAAGACCGGGTTTATCCCATTCTGTATAACTGATTCGACGTGGTTTCGAAGATGAAGATGGTGGTTGAAGACCGGAGGTCTTCACGTTGTTTGGATAATTACTGATGAACTTGATTGGGTCGTACATCCAAGAGGAGAGAATCAGTTGGTGATCGTCCAGACGTACTTGGAGATCGATGGATATGCGAGGTACAAGGTGCCACCGGTTTCGTTCAGACCCAGAACGAACTTGTAAATGGACTGTGTGTCTGACATTGGATTTTATTCTGTGTGATTAATTTTTAAATATATATTTGTTTGGATGCGGAGAAATTATTCTCTTGCTTAACACCCTTCTCTGAGACGTACGAGCTCAGGGGTTGTATATTGATAGATATCTATCGCATGGCGTGAATTACCTGTGTGGCATGCCTAAGTGGCAATTGATCAAGGCTTCTGTTGAAAAGCAAAGTCTTGTGGTTGATGATCAAAGAACTACCTGTGTGGCATAGCTTTGTGTAGCGTTGATTCGATAGCCTCACACCCCGGTTGTGACCCAGAAACGGGAGAGGACATCAGGGAGGACATGCGTTTCTTTCTAGCTAGAGGTGGTGTTAGTGCTTAAACTGGCTGACATTTATATTATTTTCACCTGTGTGGTTGTTGCTGTTGCGAGGCGCCTCAGTTTGATCGGACAATCCGGGTCCGATGGAGTCATTCGTTGGCTCATTTACGCCCCCGCAGTGTTCAGGCATAATAATCCACATCGGTGGACCGGCCCTGACGATCCATGGGGCAGTTGCGGCTGTTCCTAATACATGGTAGGCTAGATTGTCTCGAATCGGTAGAGGACGATCCCTGGCGTCGGTTCACAGACGGAAATCCAATTTCCAAATACGTGACATTTGCGGTTTTGATTGTAGAGCCTAGTATGGCAACATGATATATGGTACCCATGCCGTCTATGATTGATATTTATGATTGAAATTGTTTTAAACACTATACACTTATTATAGTATCAAATGACTTGTTTTAAACGTATCAAGCATGCTTTGGCTATTATAAGGAAAAACCCTATCCTCCGGTTTATGTTGCATTGTGTGATGAGACCTGGGTCTTATAATAGCTTCATTGATCTTTATTTAGCATTGCGCTGTTGGTTCATGCACTAGTGTTCTTGGGAGGAGACTCGTTCCGTGTTATATGGCGTGGTCCCTTGATTTACCGAACTTTAAAATAAAAATTAATAACTGTTTTAGTTCTCACACCAGTCACATGACTGACCTGGAGTTTATTGTTTTAACCTAAACTCTGGGTGCCCTTATTTTGACATGGGCAGCTAGTAGTTTTGGTTTTGCAGATTTATATTCACAGGAACCTCCGGTCTTCGACCATTGTCTTCATCTTCGACTAATCGTCGTATCAGTTATTCAGAATGGGATAAACCCGGTCTTTCCGAATAACTCGCGTATATTTTGAATAAGTGTTACACAAACACAACATACGCCTCATTCCAATTCATCAGTCACTAACTGTAAATTAATCAAGAGAATAATTCCCCAAATATTAACCCCGAAGGCCGAAACCAACATCAGATCAATATCCAGAAAACCATTCTGCTTAGCTAACTGACAGTTAGTTTCTGATTTCACATTCATAGGGAAACGTTCCCATTAATTTTATCCAAGATAATTTCTTGAATTTATTCTCTAATCTTCCTTTGAATTTCGATTCAACTAGTCGGAATTAGCGAACCTTACCGTAGTAATCATTGGTTTTAATTTCCCAATCCAAACCTATTCATCCCATGAAGTAAAACTGGTAATACTTCATATCTAACACTACGGTGTTATCGGTAAATTCAATTACCATTTCACGTTCAAATCTAATTAAAGATTTAACTATCGCCTGGAGCAAAACTGGTGGTACTCCATCTTCGATCTTTTCAATCTAATTAAAGATTCATTAAAACTCCACTTAGTTTTAATCTTTAACTGGGTTAAAGAATCAGTGTCATTTAAAAACACAGTTCACGATAAACCCAAAATCACATTCATTAATTATCGGGTTAAAGAACGAGTGTTGTTTAAAACACTGTTCACGATAAACCCAAAAATCAATATTAATTCAATTCCAATTAAATATTATTTAATTGGTACACTTCATTAAATCTAAATAAAAAGATTTAATCTTTTCTCAACTGGGTTCAAGAACAGTGTTAGTGAAGACACCATTCACGACAAACCCAAATCACATTTGATATTCAATATAAGGCTCTAAATAGAAAATATATCAGCTTATATTCAATATCAAAATCTACGATTAACAAATGTCGTATTGGAAATAACGATATAAATATATATCTTTCAAATTTCCATAACAACATCCGTATAATCACGAATTCCAACATCGAAATATTCCGAAGACAATTTCGATTCAATTCCACTCCAATGCAATCATTGGAAATTCTGGTTATTTTTAAAACCCTTTCAAATTCAATTTATTTATAAAATAAATAGAATTATAATTCTAGTTCAAAACTAGTTCATTTCGATAAAATCTATTTTTATCTTTTCAAATATGGAGTTTTTCATCCCGATTCTTTCTAAATCATTTCTTATGATTTTACACAAATTATTACTATTTTTAATAATTTTATCAAGTCCCGTACAGTCGATTTCCATCAACGACCATCGAACTGCACTTACAGCGACCTTTTTCAAATTTGATTTGGACGTATCTCCAAATCCAACCATTAGATTTCAAATTTCTAATATTCGTTAGAAAGCTCTTTTCGATACGAACCCAACGGTTCCGGTTTTAGGAGAATCCGACGGTCGGATCTCCCGTAATGTCCGTTTGAAATAAATGGTCGAAATTCGCGAACTACCGCGGCGCGGCGCGTTCTATTCAGGCCATTATATTATATATATAATATATATAATATATATTTCGTCGGTTTCTTATTTAAAACGAATTATATAAATAGTTTTAAATTCGTTTCAAAAGCAATTTCAACTTCCATTTCAATTCAAATCAAAATTGAATTCTTCTTTATAAATTCGTTTTAAAATTCATTTCTATTCAATTCAAATTTCAATTCAATTTGAATTCATTTCAATTCAATTTGTTTCGAAATCGTTTTCAATTCAATTCATTTCGAAATCGTTTTCAATTCAATTCATTTCGAAATCGTTTTCAATTCAATTCATTTCGAAATCGTTTTCAATTCAATTCATTTCGAAATCGTTTTCAATTCAATTCATTTCGAAATCGTTTTCAATTCAATTTATTTCGAAATCGTTTTCAATTCAATTCATTTCGAAATCGTTTTCAATTCAATTCATTTCGAAATCGTTAAAATCGATATAAATATCGTTCATGTCAAAATGGCGTCAATCTAATCAACACGGCTTCATATATTTCTATTTTCAAATATTCTATTTCAAATATTTCTTTTTCAAATATTTCCTTTTCAAATATTTCTATTTCAAATATTTCTATTATTAAAATATTCCGTTCAACACATGACTAATCTCAACGGATGAGTACTGTCAACACATGAACCTTTATTTTATAATATTGATAAAGATGTAAATTTTATTATTAAAATATTTCGTTCAACACATGACTAATCTCAACGGATGAGTACTGTCAACACATGAACCTTTATTTTATAATATTGATAAAGATGTAAATTTTATTATTAAAATATTTCGTTCAACACATGACTAATCTCAACGGATGAGTACAGTCAACACATGAACCTTTATTTTATAATATTGATAAAGATGTAAATTTTATTATTAAAATATTTCGTTCAACACATGACTAATCTCAACGGATGAGTACAGTCAACACATGAACCTTTATTTTATAATATTCTTTATTCTCTAAATTGGAATAAGGCCCAATCAATCACCATATAATGTTAATTATATGGATTTTCATACATCACACGCATATAATAGTGTTGAAAATAATCAACCATCAACCAAAGTGCACTACACTGCATAAGCATCAAATATGGATATTCAACGCTTATAACAGCCTGTCAATCAATCGATCGACATATTTAATCAATCAGGATGAGTGAACTTCAAATTTCATCCCAACACCCGTGTGGGGTTTCAAACAATCAAACATAGATTTTAGTTGTGCAGTTGGGCGATGTGTAAAATCTATCGACCCAATCAATGTCCTTCAAATAGGTGTACATAAACAAACCGTCCGGTTTGTAAATGAATATTTTATTTTATTCACTTCCACGTTAAAACTATATTTTTAACGATAAAATATTTTATTTAACTTATGAATGCTCTATTCAGTTCATTTATTCGATAAAATGATATTTTTATTTTTCTAATATATTTTAGAAAATTTCGGCGGCATAACGGCACGATACTAGAAACGGGACGAGGCCTAGCCTTATCCCCGGTCTAGTGAAGGCCCACGCCATTCACACATCAATCCAATTCACCAAACAACCAAATTCAAATCAAATCATCAAATTAATTTATGCAACCAAACAAACAAGTCCATGGTCTGTGGACGATTGTGTCGGGTGCTACTAAACACCGTCTGCATCCTAGTATATATATATAACTAGAAAATAAATTGAAGAGTGAGAAATTCTCACCGAAAGCTATCCAAACTCCACGGCACTCCTAATGCAGGAAATCTTCACTGTTCTCGTCGATATCACTTTCTTTGCCCGTAGCCACTACATATGTAAAAATCACATTTTTACTTCTTTATTCAATATATAAAAATCATATTTTTACTTCGATGTTCAATATATAAAAATCATATTTTTACTTCGATGTTCAATATATAAAAATCATATTTTTACTTCGATGTCCAATATATAAAAATCATATTTTTACTTCGATGTTCAATATATGAAAATCATATTTTTACTTCGATGTTCAATATATAAAAATCATATTTTTACTTCGATGTTCAATATATAAAAATCATATTTTTACTTCGATGTTCAATATATAAAAATCATATTTTTACTACTATGTTCAATATATAAAAATCATATTTTTACTTCGATGTTCAATATATAAAAATCATATTTTTACTACTATGTTCAATATATAAAAATCATATTTTTACTACTATGTTCAATATATAAAAATCATATTTTTACTACTATGTTATATAGATAAAAATTATATTTTTATCACGCTATTTTCCACCTAAAGATTTCGCCTTTTCTAAAATAAATATTTCGCCTTTATAAACATATAGACTTCGCCTTTTCAAATTTAAAGATTTCATCTTTATAAAAATCTCATTTTTATTTTTCTACACATATAAAGATGATATTTTTAATATTCCTATCATGTAAAAATTATATTTTTAATTCTCTACCTAAACAAAAATCATATTTCTACCACTTCTATATAGTAAAGATTATATTTTTAATACTTTAAAAATATAAAAATCATATTTTTAATTCTTTAAAAATATAAAAACTATATTTTTAATACTTTAAAACATAAAAATCATATTTTTAATTCTTTAAAAATATAAAAACTATATTTTTAATACTTTAAAACATAAAAATCATATTTTTATGATATTAAAAATCGTATTTTCCTAACATGCAAAATATAATCTTCTCTTACATTATTTATATGGAAAATAAATAAGCTAAATTAAAATAAATACTTACTTTAGTTCAGCGAAGGAAGGGGGGTCTTGGGAGCATCGAATTCAGGGAGGGGAGGGGGTTTACTGACGGAATTGGTGGAGGGGGGGGCTGTCAGGCCGGCGGCATCGCTCAGGGGCGGTGCTGGTCTACTTGGTGGAGGAGGAGAAGTCGGCATGGCATGGAGGAAGAAGAAGAAGGGGCCGCGACAGCAGTAGGGGGGAATCGAACGGCGGAAGGCTGGAGCGGGGGCATCTTGGGTGGCGGCGCCGGAGGTGCGCCGCCCCTGGTGGCCGCGGCGGCGGTCTTCCCCTACCGTCGTTCGCCCTCTTATTTTTTTTTTTTTGTTTTTTTTTTGTGAAATCGATTTCTGTTTTGAAAGATAAGAGGGGGGGGGGGCAGAACGATTTTAAGGAGGAGGGAGGGTTTTTTTTATGGGTGCGTTTTTTAGAGGTCCCTATTAAGTTTCAAAATATAAAAAAAACCCGGTCATAAACTTATTGTAAATTAGGTCCCTATTTTTTGAAAAGTCATAAAAAAATATAAAAAATATATAAAAAAATCACGTAAATTCGTATTTAAATAAAACATGTAAACACTAAAAAATTCAGAACAAAAAACCATCAAAGAACGCGTCAAAAATCAAAAAAAAAAACAAAAAACAAAAAAAAAACGAAATTTCCAGTTAAATGCATAATAGTATGCACATATTCCTGCATAAATCCGCGCATATTTTTCACTACATACATCTTCGTTGATTTTTATTCATGCAAATAAATGCATACATGTGCGCAAAAATTTCAAATACTTGCATACATTTGTGCAGGTTTATTTTCAGATTTTAATCTGAAAACAACTTACGGAAAAGTTGCGTACATATATGCAATTATCAGTAATATTTGCATAAATGTATGCAACTATTTTTTTTCGATTTCCGTAGATTCCTGACATTATTTCCATATTTTAGAATTTTTTTTTATGAATGTACGCACATTATTTTTAAAAAATACAAAAAGGCGGAAAAAATAAAATAGGGGGCGGGTTTAAAAATTTTCAGAACTTTGTTTTTTTTATAAATCAGGTCCCTACTTTTTATCCTATAAAAATGTTGCACACATGTGTGCATTTTTTTGAAAAATTTGCACATTTGGATGCAAATAAAAATGAACTGAAAAATTATGTTAAATCTATCCGCTGGAAGAACTGCAATAATTGCATATATGCATGCAATAAAATCAAAAAGGTGCATAATATTATGCATTTAACTGCAGTTTTTTCTGTTTTTTTGCTGTTTTCTTCTTTCTGACATTATTTTTGTTGTTTTTTGAACTGAATTTTTTTTATAATGCGTAATATATTTTATTACTAATTTACGAATTTTTTTTATTTTTTTTAATTATTATTTTATAAGTTTTGAAAACAGGGACCTAATTTACAATAAGTTTATGACCGGATGTGAGCCTAATTAAGTTTAAAAATATGGATGTGAGCCTAATATTCACTTTTTTTATTTTATTTTATTTTATATTATTTAATTTCTAAAAGTTGACCTTTACATACGACCTCTAAACGAGGCCCACCACCTGTCATCCATATCGTTTCACCCCCATTCCGAACACAATGGGATATGTATCGCAGGCTGATTCGATCGTTTCGATTAGTTTCCGTTGATTTTACATTTAAATCATTATACTGAATTTTAAACGTACATTTCAAATTACCGGAGTCACATACGGACTCGAAAAATTCTAGAAAAATATTTTCTAGCTTCGTATTAACGATACGGTCCTAACAAAACTAGTTTCGCCGAAATCCGAGACCGTTGGAAAAATGGCCAATTTCCAGTCGATTAAATTCAACTGAAATGGTCAAAACACGTTTTCGTTCGCCACGCTCACATATTGATTCGAAAAATTATGAAATTTGGAATCTAGCAATAATTTGACACTGCGGATCCAACAAAACTGGTTTCATCGAATTCTGAGGTCGTTTGCAAAATTTCCATTTTTAAGGGCCTGAATTCCATAGCGACTATTCAGAATCTTCAACTGGACATATCTTTTGATTCCCGCTATGAAATTTTGATTTTTCGGATTCGTTGGAAAGATATTATCAATTAGATCCTAATTTTTTTGGTTTCACTAAAATCCGGATTATTTTGCACCCAATACATTCATTTAAAGTTTGAAATCGAATTATCGAACTACCGCGCCATTTTCAATTCTATTTATAATTATATATAAACATTTATATTCAAACGACGACGTATATAATATATACGATCGAATTCTATTCAAAATAAATTTCTCGTTGACTTTATTTAAAATAATTCATTTTAAATAATCAAAATTCGCAAAAATTGCTAAAATAAAAATTTTAAACGGGCCCAGATTTTCGGGTTGTTACATATAAACCCGATCTTTCTGAATAACTCGCATATATAATAAACAAGTGTTAAATAAACACAACATACGCCTCATTCCAATTCAGAATATCTTTTATTCAAATATTCTTTTACTTTGGGAAAGGTTCCCATTAATTTTATCAAAGATAAATTCTTTAAATTTATTCTTTAATCCTCTTTTGAATATCAATTCAAATTAGTCGGCATTAGCGAACTACACCGAAGTAATCATTTATTTCATTTCCCAATCCTAACCTATTCATCCCATGATGTAAAACTGGTAATACTTCATATCTAACACCACGGTGTTATCGGTAAATTCAATTACCATTTCACGTTCAAATCTAATTAAAGATTTAACTATCGCCTGGAGCAAAACTGGTGATACCGCATTCTTGATCACTTCAATCTAATTAAAGATTCAATAAAACTCCACTTAGTTTTAATCTTCCCAAAAATCAATATCATGTCTTTAACTGTGTTAAAGAACCAATTTCATTTAAAACACGGTTCACGATAAACCCAAAATCACATTCTAATCCAATTCCAATTAAATCCTATTTAATTGGTACACTTCATTAAATCTAAATAAAAGATTTAATCTTTTTCTCTACTGGGTTTAAGAACAGTGTCAATGAAGACACCATTCACGACAAACCCAAATCCCATTTGATATTAAATACAAGGCTCTGAATATAAAATATATCGGCTTATATTCAATATCAAATTCTAAGACCAACAAATATCGTATTGGAAATAACGATATAAATATATCTTTCAAATTTCCATAACAATATATGTATAATCGCGAAATCCAACATGAAATATTCCAAAGACAATTTCGATTCAAATCCATTCCAATTCAACCATTGGAAATTCTGGTTACTTTCAAAACCATTTCAAATCCGCTTTATTTATTTTAAAAATAAATGGAATTATAATTCTTGTTCAAAATTAGTTCATTCCAACAAAAAATCTATTTTTATCTTTCCAAATATGGAAATTTTCATCCCAATTCTTCACAAATCATTTCTTATGTTCTTATGATTTTACGCAAATTATAACTATTTTTAATAATTTTATCAAGGCCTGCACAGTCGATTTCCATCAACGGCCATCGAACTGCACTTACAACGATCTTTTCCAAATTTGATTTGGACATAATTCCAAATCCAACCGTTAGATTTCAAATCTCTAATATTCGTTAGAAAGCTCTTTTCGATACAAATCCAATGATTCCGGTTTTAGGAGAATCTGACGGTCGGATCTCCCGTAATATCCTTTCGAAGTCAATTGTCGAAATTCGCGAACTGCCGCAGCGCGGTGCGTTCTATTCAGGCCATCATATTATATATATATATGTAATATATATAATATATACTTCGTCGATTTCCTTTTAAAACGTATTTTATAATTCGTTTTCAAAATGATTTCAACTTCCTATTCAATTTCTAATCAAAATTGAATATTCCACATCATCGATATACAAATGATAATATTTTCAAAATGTTATATTTTGAAATAACTTCCTTTTCTATATTCATTTTAAAAATGAATATAATCGATATAAATATCGTTCGCGTCAAAATGGCTCATATCTAACCAACACAGCTTTATATATTTCAATAACTTCGTTATTCTATTCAATAAATGAATATTTTCTTCAACACATGAATATATATTTTTATTCAACATTTTTATTCAATACATAAATATTTATTTTATTCAACACATGAATTTTCTTTCTGTTCAACTCATGAATTTTCTTTCTATTCAACACATGAATTTTCTTTCTATAATATTCCTTATTTTACAAGTTGGAATGAGGCCCAATCAATTACCATATAATGTTAATTATATGGATTTTTTTACACACATGTATGTAATAGCAACGATAAACAATCAACCATCATCCAGAGTGCACCACACAACTGCATAAGCATTAAATATAAATAATTAACGCTTACACAGTCTGTCAACCCATCTATTGACATACAACTAAACAATCGGGATTAGTGTACGTCAAATATCATCCCAATACCCGTATGGAGTTTCAAATCAACAAACACATATTTTATTTGTGCGGTTGGGCGATGTGTAAAATTTATCGTCCCAATCAATATTAGTCAAATCAGTGTATATAAACAAATCGTCCGATTTGTTTATTACTATTTATTTTATATACACGTTAAAAATCATATTTTTAACTATAAAATATTTTCCACTATAAAATATTTTATTTTATTCCACATCACACAATCCAATTTCACCACACAGCAATCAAACAAACAAGTCATCCATGGTCTGTGGACGACGGGTGTCGGGTGCTGCTAAGCACCATCTGCATCCTAGTATATATTTCAACTAGAAATAAAAATAAAAGTGAGGAGTTCTCACCAAGAGCTAAACCAAACGCTGCGACTCTTCATATGTAGAAAAGCTTCGCCGTCATTGCCTTCTGTCACTTTCGTTGTCCATATCCACTACATATAAAAAAAATCACATATTTTTATTTCGCTTCATATAAAAATGAAGTTCATATTTTTTTCTAATTAAAAATCTATTCTTTATCTTATTAAAAATCTGTTTTTTCTCTTTTCAAAGACAATGCAAATTTTCCTATTTCAAAAACAATGTTGTACATATATATTTAAAAAAAAAATCATATTCTTTATATTTTATAAAGCTATGCTATTTATATTTTTTAAAACAACCCTATTTATTTAATTTAAAACAATCATATTTATTTTTAAAACAATGCCTATCTTTATTATTTAAAACAATAGGATTTTAATTTTAAAGCAATAGGATTTTATATTTATTTTCAGATTTAAAACCAATGTTAAATTTAATTAGGATAATGAATTACTTACAATGCACTCATCACGGTTTAACAGGGAAGCTTTCTTCCCATAACTCTCGTTTGCACCCTACAGGAAAATCACGAACCCATCATCGATGCAAAAATCTCCACCGCGCCTCCCATATGCTTGAGCGGACGTCGATTCTCAAACACCCCTCCAACCGCCTTAGCTTCGTCTCCCAGCGCCAAGAGCGCTGCCTCAATCGACGGCTCAATCCTCCTCGAAAACGCCAGCGAATGGCCACGCTTTGAGCACGAAAATTGAGAGCTCCGGACCACTAGAACAAATCTCAACCATCGATTTTGTTGAGTTCGAGAAGATGAACATTTTGCTGTAGGATGCTTTAGGAATTAATGAGTGGATTCGTCGATATGAGAGAGGGAAGATTCGAACGCCAGGGCCGTTCATTCTTGGGCGATGAAAGAAAAGTGTTGGAGGCTAGGGTTTAAAATGATTGGTCCAATACATATATATATATATTATATATATACATATTTATTTATATTATTTTATTCTTTTAATTTCTAAAATACTTGTTTGTCCGTTCGAACCTCAAACCAAACCCAACGACTGTCCCCTCTAGCCAAATACCCCCATTCCGAACACAATGGGATATGTATTGTAACCAGTTCGGCTGTTTCGATAGGTTTTCACTTAAATTAAAATATAAATCAATATAAATTGAATTTAAACGAACATTTCAATTTACCGATGCACATACAGACTCTAAAAATTCTAGAAAAAATATTTCTAGCTTCTTATTGATGATACGGTCCTAACAAAACTAATTTCGTCAAATTCTGAGACCGTTTGAAAAATGGTCATTTTCCAGTCGATTAAAATCAACTGAAACTGTCAAAACACGTTTTCCTTCGCCACGCTCACATATTGATTCGAAAAATTACGAATTTTGAAACCTAGCAATAACTTGGCATCATGGATCCAACAAAAGTGGTTTCGTCGAAAACCGAGGTCGTTTGCAAAATTTCCATTTTTAAGGGTTAGAATTCCATAGCGACTATTCTGAATTTTCAACTGGACGTAACTTTTCATTCCCGCTATGAAATTTCAATTTTTCGGATTCGTTGGAAAGATATTCACAAATAGAATCTAATATTTTTGGTTTTGCTAAAATCCGGTTTACTTTGAATCCTGTACGTTCATTTGAATTTTGAAATCGAATTTTCGAACTACTGCGCCTTTTCAGGCTCGTTATATAATTAAAATAAATTTATTCGTTTTAACTTCGTCGAAAATATATTTTCCGTCATTATTATTTAAAATAATTCATTTTAAATATTCAAAATTCGCTAAAATTGCCAAAATAAAATTTTTAAATTGGCTCAGATTTCTGGGTTATTACATCTTCCTTAACGCCCTTCTCTGAGACGTACGAGCTCAGAGGTTATATATTGATGGATATCAATCGCATGGAGTGAATTGCCTGTGTGGCATGCCTGAGTGGCAAAGGATCAAGGCATTAGTTGAAAAGCAGAGTCCTGTGGTTGATGATCAAAGCACGACCTGTATGGCATAGCTTTGTGTAGCTTTGAATCACGAGCCTCACACCCCGGTTGTGAACCAGAAACGGGAGAGGACTTCAGCGAGGACATGCGTTTCCTTCTAGCTAGGGTGGTGTTAGTGACCTACCAGCCCTGACATTTAAATTATTTTCACCTGTGTGGTTGTTAGATTGCAAGGCGCCTTGGATATATCGGTGACTATGTGGAGCCGATGGAGTCGTTTGGCTCATTTACGCCCCAAAGGGCGGGGAAACACAGTGTTCAGGCATTTTAATCCACATTGGTGGACCGGCCCTAACGATCCAAGGGACGATGCGTTATGTTCTTGAGACTCGGGCTAGACAGTCTCGAATTTTGTAGAGGACGATCTCTTGCCTCGGTTCACAGACGGAAATCCAACTTCCAATACGTGACTTTGCGGTTTTGATTGTAGAGCCTAGTATGGAGACATAGTGGTATGGGGCACTTATGCTGTCTATGATTGATACTTATGATTGAAATTTTTTTGACACTATACACGTATAGTAATAATAAAAGATGAAATTTAGCGTATCAAGCATTCTTTGGCTATTATAAGGTAAAACCCTATCCTCCGTCTTGTGTTGCATTGTGTGATGGGACCTGGGTCTTATAATAGCTTCATTGTTCTTTATTTTAGCATTGCATTGTTGTTTTATGCACTGGTGTTCTTGGAAGGAAACCTGTTCCGTGTTATACAGCGTGGTCCCTTGAATTACCTAAGTTTAAAATAAAGATTAATAACTGTTTTAATTCTCACACCAGTCGCATGACTGACCTGGAGTCTATGGTTTTAACCTAAAATCTGGGTGCCCCTATTTTCCACACCGGCAGCTAGTAGTTTAGCTTTTGCAGATTTATATTCACAGGATCTTGGTTTACAGCTGGAACAATACTCGGAAAGCTCTGTATCCGTGTATTTCTTTCAGTTGTGCTTTGTATTATTTTTCCGCTGCTATGTATTTAAATGTAATTTAAATCTCTGATATTTTCTATGTAATGTTTATTCATACTCTGTATATTCTTTTATTCTGATGGAATTGTTGTAATATACAATGAAATGTTCTTCTGTTTGCGTTCCAATTCGTCTTGTCCTCAATTCAATCCGGGCCTTCCTTATAGGGGAAGTTCGGGTCGTTTCAAATGCAAATAAAATGTGATGTTTTTCCTATGTTTATATTTGCATATAAGAATGCAAATAAAATCTATAATTCTAAGTTTTTATTCACATCTAAAATGTAGATGAGAATACACCTTTTGATTCTATGTTTTACTTGCAACTAAAAATACAAATAAAAATATAATCCCTTTTTCTATGTCTCATTTGCACCTAAAAATACAAAAGAAAAATTAACCTTTTCCCTATATTTCATTTGCATATAAAAACAAAATTGAAAAATATAATCTTTTTTTATCATGTTATTATTCGTAACTGATTTACAAATAAAAAGTACTCTCTTAAATTCATGTTTTTATTTGCAACTAGTTTGCAAATAAAAATTAACTTTTCCTTCTAAAAAGAGAATAACGCTAAAAATGTACTTTTTCAATTTACATTTTTATTTACATCTAATATGTAAATAAAATATACTTTCTTTTTATGTTTCTCTTTTTTTTTTACATATCCAATGTAAATAAAGGTGTCACCTGAAATTTGTTCTTTTTATTTTAACAAGGTGATGGCGCTACTAACAAGTCATACTATAAAATGATTCATTTTAATGTAAACTAGTTTTACATCAAAATGATCAATTCAATATTCAATACATACGCTACTATCATGTCATATTATAAAAAGTGCTATTCTTGTTTCAACAAACATGCTATTGACAAAAGAGTTACTTTTGTTTTCACAAAAAAACAATATGAATAAAAGAATCAATAAAAACATACTTTCTTAAATCTAAGTTTATTTTTTTTTCACAACTACAAGGTAAATAAAAATCCACTTTTTAATTACATGTCTCTATTCACATTTAATATGTGAATAAAAATATAATTTTGTTTATCATCACTAGATTTGAAATAAAATATAATTTCAGATCTAAATTCTAGCGACGACTAAAAATTTACAACCATCTAGATCTACACATCAGAATATCACACAAATAATGAATAAATTCTAATTTACCATATCGTAGATCTATGTTATTTAACATACACACAGAAATTCACATAGCGTATATAATTAAATTATTTAATTATATAAAATTTAGAAATCTCACCGAAGTATTGGATTCTGAATAGATCCGCTTTGAATTTGACCAAAATTTGACTAGCTCAGAATTGATTCTAATTTATCTAGAAAAATAGTTCTCTGAATTACGAAACCCGACGGTCCTGAAATCGTCAGATTCAGAGTTCGTGTCAATAAGTTATGATTTAATTAATATTGGGAACATTTTAAATTAATTAAATATTATAAAAACAAGTCCATACTCTTCTTCCTCCTGGTTACAGTACTTGCCGCGATGAAACCCAATTTGTTTGCTTTTAGGTTTAGACTTTGCGTTCAACCGTGCGGGTGTTCGACGATCAGAGAGTTTCACGACGAAGGGGGAATAGGGGCGCAGGTTCGCCCGTGGTTGGGGCCCACTCGGCGACGCCTAGGTATCTCGACGGCGGGTCAAACCCGTGCGATTTGGAGCACTACACCTCAGTGCTCGTGTCACTTGAGGTCGATCCGACCGTGCGGAATCGAATAGGAGGAAGTCCTTTACGATAAACTCAACTGGAGTGTGGTCTAATTCATGGAGGAGGAGGAGATTTTAGTGGGGGAAGTTTCGAAGAATACTGGCCATGAATGGTTTGAGGCAGCGGCTACAATTTTGAAGATGGATTAGGGTTTAGATTTTCCTGATTTTTATTATATTAAATTGTTGATTTTACAATTAAACCCATAATTTCTAATCAATACAAATTCCAGTCCAGCAGAAGTTGGCCCTAGCCAATAACCCCCATTCCGGATCCAATGGGCTTGGTCCCGTCAGCCCAAACGGCTGTCTGTGGCCTGAATTATTTAACTTAATATTCAAATCATTTATTAAATTAATTCGAACGTATAATTAAATTCACCGAGGTCACATACGGACTCAGAAAATTCCAGAAAAAATATATTTGGCTTTGTTATGACGATACGGTCCTAACAAAATTAATTTCGTCGAATTCTGAGACTGTTTGAAAAATGGCTATTTTTCAGTCGATTAAATTTGACTGAATTGAACAAAAAAACATTTTCTTTCGCCACGCTCAAATATTAATTCAAAAAATTCCGGAAAATTAAACTTAACAATAATTTGACATTCCGGTTCCAACAGAAGTTGTTTCGTCGAAAGCAGAGGTCGTTTGAAAAATGGCCTTTTATACGGCTATCTATTATACTATAGTGACTATTCTAAATATTCAACTGACCATAACTATTGATTCCCTCTGTGAAATTTCGATTTTTCGGATTCGTTGGAAAGATATTCACAAATAGATTTAGATATTTTTGCTTTTACTAAAATCCGTTAAATTTTGAATCTGGTATATTCAGTCAAAGTTCAACTTTGACTTTTCAAACTGCCATGCTAATTCCCATTCTTTTTGGAATTAAAATAAATATATTTGTTCTATCTTCGATTAAAATAAATTTTTAATCATTATTATATAAAATAAATTATTCAAATTATTCCAAATTCACTGAAATAGCCAAAATAAAAATTTTAAATTGGTTCTGATTTTCCAGGTTGTTACAATCTCCCCCACTTAAAATATTTTCGTCCCCGAAAAGGAGACAAAGCAAAGTAGGAAACAAAACGGAAAATGTAAACATTGTAAATGTACCTCAACATAGGAGTTAATTGGAGATGTCCACTCTGTACTTGGGATAAGCCTATTTGATTCTATCCTCAGTCTCCCATGTACAGTCTCTAGGATCCCCGCTCCATTGTACTTTAACCAGATGGACCCTCTTGTTCCTCAGAATCTGGGTCTCCTTGCCAATAATTTTCACTGGCTCCCTCCTTACAGCTAAGCTTGGAATAATCTCCAAATCTTGTTGTGTTGCTTCCTCCACAACTAAATCTGGATCATGAACATGCTTTCGGAGTTGGGACACATGAAATACATCGTGAACCCCTGGCAACCAGTCTAGTAATTCCACTCTATAAGCGAGAGTTCCAACCCTTTCAAGAATAGGGAATGGACTAATGAATCTCGACGCCAACTTCCAAGTCTTTCAACAATGAATGACACCTCTCAAAGGGGAGACCTTTACGTATACATGATCGCTAACACAGAATTCTAAATCTCTTCTCCGTGAGTCTGCATAGCTTTTCTGTCGGCTCTGAGCAATCAATAAGCGCTTTTTAATAAAATCAACTTTATCTGCTACTTCGCGAATTATGTCGGGACCCAAGACCAATCGATTTCCTGGTTCCACCCAACATGCTGGAGATCTGCATGGCCTGCCATATAAAGCTTCAAATGGCGACATCTGCAAGATGGCTTAGTAACTATTACTATAAGAGAACTCAACCAAGTGCAAGTGGTCCTCCCATGAACCGCCAAAGTCAAGAATGCATGCTCGTAACAAATCTTCCAATATGTGGTTCACCCTCTCAGTCTGGCCATCTATCTGAGGGTGGTAAGCAGTGCTCAAATTCAACTTGGTCCCGAGCTCTTGTTGGAAAGCTTCCCAGAATTTGCTAGAAAAAATCGGGTCACGGTCACTAACAATGTTACTGGGAACTCCATGCAGTATGACAATCTCTTTGACATAAAGCTACGCTAGACTTTGAGCTGTCTGATTTGATTTGACATGGACGAAGTGGGCAGTCTTTGTTAAGAAGTCTACAATCACCCATATGCTATCATTCCCTTTTCTGGTTTGGGGCAAGCCATCAATAAAGTCCACAGAAATTTCGTCCTACTTCCAACCTGGAACTCCTAGCGGTTGCAACAAACCTGCTAGCTTCTGCTGATCGCTTTTCACTTGCTAACAAGTAGGACATCTGGCAACATATATAGAAATATCTCTTTTCATCGCCTTTCACCAAAAGGTGCGCTTAAGATCACGATACATCTTGCTTACTCCTGGATGGATGCTAAGCTTAGATTTATGATATTCGTCCATAGCCTCTCTTTTTAGCTTAGGACTATCTGGCACAAATTCGCCCTTGTAGTCTAAGGGTTCCCTTGTTGTCTATTTGGAAGCTTAGGGCCTCTCTCTTTCGAACTCGCTCACAGAGCATCTGAATAAACTTATCGCTCTTGTGAAGAGCAGAAATTTTATCAATCAAGGAGGGCGTAATAATGAGATTGGCGAGGATAAGATTAGTACTGGCCGTATTTTTCCTGCTGAGCGCATCTGCGACAACATTAGCTTTCCCTGGAGTATATAGGATATCCAGGTCATAGGCCGCAAAAAATTCAACCCACCGTTGCCGCCTCATATTCAAATCTCTTTGATTAAAAAGATGCATCAAGGATTTGTGATCCATATATAGTTCGAACTTCTCACCCAAGAGATAGTGCCTCCATATCTTTAGAGTAAACACAATGGCCATTAGCTCAAGATCATGAGTGGCATAATTTTTCTCATGCGGTTTCAATTGTCGGCTGGCATATGCAACTACTCTATCCCTTTGCATTAGCACCGCACTAATACCTTAAACAAATAAAAGGATAATATGTTAAAATGGGATTTAAAAATGTCTTTTCTAACATGTTTGTTTATATAAAAAGGGTAACCTTCTTTAGAAGCATCTGTCCAGACTTTTAAATCCTGATTGCCATCGATAATGGTCAACACAGGAGCAGTGATCAGCTTCCTTTTTAGCTCTTGGAAGGCTGCCTCACATTCAGGTGTCCAGACAAACTTTGTGTGCTTCTTGGTTAGCTTTGTCAATGGACAAGATAGCCTCAAAAAATCCTTGACGAATTTCCGATAATATCCAGCCAATCCTAAGAGACTTCTAACTTCGGTGGGAGTTCTAGGCTGCTTCTAATCTTGGATGGCTGAGATCTTTCCTGGATCGACTGAAATGCCTTCCTTTGATACAACATGGCCGAGGAATTTCACCTCTTCTTGCCAAAATATGAATTTGGAGAATTTGGCTTTCAACACATTTCTTCGCAGAATCTCCAAGAATTCTTTCAGATGTTGTTCGTGCTCAGCAATGGTTTTAGAAAAAATGAGGATGTCGTGATGAACACCAGCAAAAATTTGTCCAAAACATCTCAAAATACTCTATTCATCAAATCAACAAAGTACGCCGGAGCATTACGTAACCCGACGGGCATTACTAGCCATTCATAAAAAGTGTCTGGACCTCTGAAAGCAGTCAAAGGAAAACACTCTTCTGCGATGCGCAGTTGATGGAAACCTGTGGCTAGGTCCGTCCCAGAGAATACTCATGCTCCATGTAAGTAGTCCAACAAATAATCAATACAAGGCAGTGGATATTTGTTTTTCAGTGTTTGTTTATTGAGGTCGTGGTAGTCCACACACAGTCGGAGGGTACCGTCTGACTTCGGGACAAAAACCACTGTGCACCCCATTCTGAGAAGCTAGGCCTGATCAGACCTTTCCACAAAAGCTGCTTAGTTTAATTGCTCAACTCCTCCTTTTCTTTTGGCGACATTCTTCGAATAGGATGCACGACGGGTCTTGCATTTGGAACTAGGTCAATTCTGAAGTTGATTTCTCTACGTGGAGGTAAGCTATCAACCTCGTTGAACACATCAGTGTAATCTTTAACGACGGGAATATCCTCAATAGAAGTAGGGGTGACTTCTAGAGAAGACCAGAATTCTTTCTTATCAGTGGTTGAGCCGTGGCACAGTATAGTAATATCTCCTAGTTTAGTTTTAACTTTGATAATTCTTTCAGCACATACTAGCTCAGCCTCATACATTGTTAGCCAATCCATTCCCAGTATGATATCATAACCGGAGAAATTCATGACGATCAAATTAAAAGGAAACTGGTAACAAGAATAGGAGATTGGCACTCTACAATACTGATCGAGAATAAGAGATCCTCCTATCAGACTATGGGCCATAATCAACTCTTTAAGTATTCTTAGTTTCAATTTTATCTTTTTAATTGCATCACTAGAGATAAAGCTTCGTGTTGCACTCGTGTCAAATAATGCAGTAATAGGAATGTTCTTAATATTAAGATTACCTCCTAAGACATCAGGTTTACCTGCTCTTTCGGCAAAAGCTGTTGCAGCTGTACCCTCGTAGACATATGCTACTTGAGAACTCTTTAGCAGTGGGCAATTAGGCTTGATGTGTCCTTTCTGATGACAGTTGTAGCATTCCCTCTTGTCCTGAGAACTCTGGCCATGATTCTGTGAACTCTGGCTACGATTCTGGCTAGGTCCAGATTCATTCCTCTTGGGCCTCTTTGGAGCTCTGCACTTAGATTCACAGTGTCCCACCTGGCTGCAATTATAGCATGTCACCTTGGTCCTGTCCCTCTTTTTTCCTTGCGGCTTAGCTGCCGAAGAGTTACCTGCCTCAGGCTTCTTGTCGATTTGCTCCTTCTTGTTATTGTTCCGACTTTTTGCCCGCTCTTGCTGTGCAGCCTAGTCATTCTCCTCGTAGCGACAGGCCATCTCGATTACTTCGTTGAATGGGAGTTTGGTATGAGCCGTGACTCTGTCCAGGTACTTCTTAGAAAGGCCCTTTATGAATCTTTTGTTTTTCTGAACGCGATCCTGAATTAACTCCGGGGCGTAGCGGGAAACTTCCTCAAACTTCCTCACGTATTCTGAGATAGTCATACTCTCCTGTTGTAAATTGGCGAATTGGTCATGGAGCCTCTCCTTTTCCTGTGTAGGGATATACTTTTCACTGAAGAGCTCTTTAAATCTGGCCCAAGACATGTTAGCCACATCATTGCTAATCTTGACCGTATTCCACCAATGTTGAGCTTGGTCCTTCAATAGCCAGGTTGCCATAATTCGCTTGCATTGATCTTCTAACTCCAAGTCTTCGAAGATATGCTCGCTGTCATTCAACCATGTCTGTGCCTCACTCGCGGCCTCCCGCCCGGTAAAGGATACAACACCCAAGTTTCTGAACTTCTTGCACATCCTCTCTATGTCAAATGGCTGTGGGGGTGGAGGTGCTGTTGCAACGACCTCAGAAGTAGGCTGTTCCTGAGTAATGGGTTTCTCATCCCTGGCTGGCCCTCTGGCTCCACCTCGGGCTCCGCCTCGAGCTCCAGCTCGAGCTCCACCTTGGGCTCCGCCTCGAGATGTTCTTGCTCCAGGGTCCATTTTAAATCAGTCTGTACCATCAAGGAAAGAGTCA
Organism: Allium sativum; assembly: GCA_030737875.1. Taxonomy (NCBI): domain Eukaryota; kingdom Viridiplantae; phylum Streptophyta; class Magnoliopsida; order Asparagales; family Amaryllidaceae; genus Allium; species Allium sativum. Next base: position 446,844,973 of record CM060921.1, read on the forward strand.
GACCAACAAAATGATAATTTTTTTAAAGTAAAGATAAGGTAGGAACAAATGGGAAGAGGATGATGTAATGACTGATTAATATGTGCTATTCTGCTGTGCTCATTCTACGATATTACTAATCCTATCTCTAAAGAGCTACTTGCCTTAGAATCCTGCTGATTCTATCTAGGCAAATTGTTCTAAATATGTCATATTCCGAGGCTAAGGTTAACCTTTAGCTCTGATACCAACTGTGATAACCCCAAACTTACGTAGGATGAAAGCAAGGACAATCATTGGAATATGACATATTTACAACAAAAACAGATCTCAGATAATATCATAACACATAAATCATTGCAGTGGAAATAAAATGTCATCAGCACCATGCTATCGAATACATTAGAGTACGCAGTGCAGGATACACTTAGCAAAATAGAAAGTATGAATAAAAAGAAAAATAAATCTCTAACTCCATAACGTACACCAAAACCCAAAGATGAATACATGTCTCAAAGCAGAATACAAGATAAAAGAGAAGGTCTTCGTCTTCCTCTCAAAGCAGTCTTCAATCCAGAATGCGTCCACCTAAAAACCTGTCACTTGGCTGCCCGTGTGGAAAAGAGGGCACCCGAGTTTGCAAAGTGAAACAAACTTCGAGTCAGTCATGGGATTGGTATGAGAAATCTCTCTACACTATCTAAATTTGTGGCAAATCACAGGACCACGCCACTAACGCGGAACAGGTTTACTCCATTTTATTGCCAGTGCATAAGCAAATAATTTTTATTCAAAATAACGCAATGTCTTTTTAGAAAAATGAAACCATTATAAGACTCAAGTCCCATCACACAATGCAATGCAAACCAGAGGATAGAGTTTTACCTTATAATGATCAAACATGACTTGATACGTACAAAATAATATTTTAATATTATTATTAGTGTCTAATCAGTATTAAAATACTTCAAAGTAAATGTATCAATCCTAGACAGCATAGTACCCCAGCCTACTATGTCGCCATATATAGGTTTACAATCAAAACCATAATGTTGTACTAGAAATTTGGTTTCCATCATGAATCGAGGCTAGGGATTGTCCTCTCCAATTCGAGACACTCTAGCAAATGTCTCAGGATTCCCTGAAGTGAACCCTTGGATCTTCAGGGCCGGTCCACAATTTAACGCTTAGTGGGTTAGTTATGCCTGAACACACGCTTCCCAATTCTTTTGAACCTCTATATGGCCACTAACAACCTATAAAACCGAGGTACCTCATAATCCAACATCCACATAAGTAAAAAGTGTCAGGGCTGGTAGGTCGCTGACACTACTCTAGCTTGAAGGAAACGTGTACACTCCCTGCAGTCCTAATCCCGTTTTTGACTCATACCGGGGTGTAAGGCTTGTGAAGTCACGCTATACACAGAGCTACGCCTAAACAGGCTATGATTTGATCATCAACCACAAGGCCTGCTTTTCAACAAAAACCTTGATCATCTGCACCTTGGCGTGCCACATTGACAGTTTACGCCATGCGACCAACCACTATCCATATATACCCTCTGAGGGTGTAAAGCAAGAGAATAAATTCTCCGCCACCAAAGAGATATACATTAGATAGAAATCGATTTAATTACATGGAATGAACTCCAACGTCAGACACGCATTCATTTACAAGTCCGTTCTGGGTCTGAACGAAGCTAGAGTCACCTGATTTCTCGTAGGTGCTCGCATATCCGGGCAATCAACAAGAACGTCCGGACAACTACCACTGTAACCCTTTCCTGGGAGCAAATCATTCCTGAGCATTGGTAGCCATCCATTCGATGTTGAAGATCGTCGGTCTTCAATCACCGTCTTCTATTTGTTTGATTATATCGCCGTACAAATATTTGAAATGAGTTGAACTCGGTCTTTTCAAATAATTTCTCGAATAATTATCATTTAAATCATTTTATATCGTCAATATTTATTTATAACGATTTATCGCTATTTTTATTTATTTAAAATAGCTCAATATAATTAAACGACGCTTCGGGTCGATGGGCGGCCCTGGCGCTGTTTTTACCGAAATTTGATTTACACATATCTTGAAATCTAACCGTTGGATTTTGACGAAATTTATATCGTTGGAAAGATCTTGCCAAAGCGGTCCTAACTGTTCCATTTTTGGGAAAATCTGACAGTCGGATCTTTCGGTATAATCGTTCAAAGCAACAATTGCCGAAACGAGAACTGCCGCGCGCGATTCGTTTTAATTTATAATACACACACACACACACACACACACATATATATATATATATATATATATATAAATATAAATATAAATCGTTTGGCGATTTCAACTATTAGAATTCATTATTTCTATCGCACCTAAAATGACGATGAAAATATCACTTTTATTTTTACTCTTTTTATCGCATCTTAAATGGCGATAAAAATGTAACTTTTTATTTGACTCTTTTTATTTTCCCTAGGAAGAAAATAAAAATATAACTTTTTATTCTATTCTTTTTGTTTCAACAAACATGACATTAAAATCTATTCTTTTTATTGTCCATAAATTAACAGTAAAACTAGTTCTTTTAATTCCATAACTTTTATTGAATATAAAATGTCAATAAAAATGTCGCTTTAAATCTACTCTTTTTATTTACATCTAAAATGTAAATAAAAATATAACTTTTTAATCTATTCATTTATTTACATCTAAATTGTAATTAAAAAAAATATAAATTTTCAATCTAATCCTTTATTTACACCTAAAGTGTGAATAAAGATGTAATTTCAAAGTTATTCTTTTTTTTCGCAACTAAATAGCAAATAAAAATGATGCCTTTTTCTAATCATGTTTACAAATACAAAATGTACCTTTTTCTATTCATGTTTTTATTTGCAACTAAAAATCCAAATGAAAATCTTTTCCTATGTTTCATTTGCATCTATAAATGCCAATGAAAATGAAATCTCTTTTTTTCTATGTTTCATTTGTATCTAAAAGTACAAATGAAATATGCTTCTTTTCTATGTTTATATTTGTATATAAAAATGCAAATAAAATGTGGTCTTTTTCCTATATTTATATTTGCATATAACAATGCAAATAAAATGCGATCTTTTTCCTATGTTTATATTTGCATATAAGAATGCCAGTAAAATGTGATATTTTTCCTATGTTTATATTAGCATATAAGAATGCAAATAAAATGTGATCTTTAATTCTAAGTTTTTATTCACATCTAAAATGTGAATGAAAATACACCTTTTGATATTATGTTTTACTTGCAACTAAAAATACTAATAAAAATATAATCCCTTTTTCTATGTCTCATTTGCACTTAAAAATACAAATGAAAAATGTAATATTTTCCCGATATTTCATTTGCATATAAAAAAACAAATGAAAAATATAATCTTTTTTTATCATGTTATTATTCATAACTAATTTACAAATAAAAAGTACTCTCTTAAATTCATGTTTTTATTTGCAACTAGTTTGTAAATAAAAATTCACTTTTCCTTCTCAAAAGAGAATAACGCTAAAAATGTACTTTTTCCATTTACATTTTTATTTGCATCTAATATGTAAATAAAATATACTTCCTTTTTATATTTCTCTTTTTTTTTTACATCTCCAATGTGAATAAAGGTGTCGCCTGAAATTTGTTCTTTTTATTTTAATAAGGTGATGGCACTACTAACAAGTCATACTATAAAATGATTCATTTTAATGTAAACTAGTTTTACATCAAAATGATCAATTCAATATTTAACACATACGCTACTATCATGTCATATTATAAAAAGTGCTATTCTTGTTTCAACAGACATGTTATTATCAAAAGAATTACTTCTGTTTTCACAAAAAAACAATATGAATAAAAGAATCAATAAAAACATACTTTCTTAAATCTATGTTTTTTTTTTCACAACTACAAGGTAAATAAAAATTCACTTTTTAATTACATGTCTCTACTCACATTTAATATGTGAATAAAAATATAATTTTGTTTATCATCACTAGATTTGAAATAAAATATAATTTCAGATCTAAATTCTAGCGACGACTAAAAATTAACAACCATGTAGATATGTACATCAGAATATCACACAAACAATGAATAAATTCCAATTTACCATATCGTAGATCTATGTTATTTAACATACACACAGCAATTCACATCGCGAATATAATTAAATTATTTAATTATATAAAATTTAGAAATCTCACCGAAGTATTGGATTCTGAATAGATTCGATTTGAATTTGACCAAAATTTGACTTGCTTAGAATTGAATCTAATCTTTATAGAAAAATAGGTCTCTGAATTACGATCCCGACGGTCCTAAAATCGTCAGATTCCGAGTTCGTGTCAATAAGTTATGATTTAATTAAGATTAGAAACATTTTAAATTAATTAAATTTTATAAAAACAAGTCCATACTGTTCTTCCTTCTGGTTACAGTACTTGCTGCGATGAAACCCAATTTTTTTGCTTTTAGATTTAGACTTTGCGTTTAAACGGTGCGGGTGTTCGACGATCGGAGAGTCTCACGACGAAGGGGGACGAGGGGGCGCGGGTTCGCCCGTGGTGGGGGCCCACTCGGCGGCGCCCAGGTATCTTGGCGGCGGGTCAAACCCATGCGGTTTGGAGCACTGCACCTCAGTGCTCATGTCATTTGAGGTCGATCCGACCATATGGAATCGAAGAGGAGGAAGTCCTCTACGATAAACTCAACTGGAGTGGTCTAATTCGTGGAGGAGGAGATTTTAGTGGGGGAAGTTTCGAAGAATACCGACCATGAATGGTTTGAGGTGGCGGCTACAATTTTGAAGATGGATTAGGGTTTAGATTTTCCTGATTTTTATTATATTAAATTGTTGATTTTACAATTAAACCCATAACTTCTAATCAATACCAATCCCAGTCCAGCAGAAGTTGGCTGTAGCAAATAACCCTCGTTCCGGATCCAATGGGCTAGGTCCCTTTAGCCGAAACGACTATCTGTGGCCTGAATTATTTAATTTAATATTTAAATCATTTGTTAAATTAATTCGAACGTATAATTAAAATCACCGAGGCCACATACGGAATTAGAAAATTCCAAAAAAAAATATTTGGCTCTGTTATGACGATACGGTCCTAAAAATATTAATTTCGTCGAATTCTGAGACCATTTGAAAAATGGCTATTTTTCAGTTGATTAAATTTGATTGAATTGAACAAAACACATTTTCTTTCGCCACGCTCAAAAATTAATTTGAAAAATTCCGAAAAATTAAAATTAACAATAATTTAACATTCCGGTTCCAACAGAAGTGGTTTCGTCAAAAGCAGAGGTCGTTTGAAAAATGGCCTTTTATACAGCTATCGATTATACTATAGAGACTATTCTAAATATTTAACTGACCGTAACTTTTGATTCCCACTATGAAATTTTGATTTTTCGGATTCGTTGGAAAGATATTTACAAATAGATATAGATATTTTTGTTTTCACTAAAATCCATTAAATTTTGAATTGGTATATTCAGTCAAAGTTCAACTTTGACTTTTCAAACTGCCATGCTAATTCCAATTCTTTTTGGAATTAAAATAAATATATTCATTCTATCTTCGATTAAAATAAATTTTTAATCGTTATTATATAAAGTAAATTATTTTAGCTATTCCAAATTCACCAAAATAGCCAAAATAAAAATTTTAAATTGGTTCTAATTTTTCGGGTTGTTACAGTTACACTGATCCGAAGGTGGTCCTATACCTTGTCATAGTTGGAATCCAATTTCCAATAAGCACCTTGCGGTTTCTGATTTTATAATGAATATATAAAGCATGAGATGCAAGCGTTCTACTAGATGGTTATTTATTTGTGGTCTGATAGAAACTAGTATAATATCACTGGATTTTGATGTATCAAAAATGTTTTGGGTTATCATTAGGTAAAAATCGTCCATGTTTATGTGTGGGCTGGTCTTACTATTATCCTATTCTTTCAAAAGGATTTCTAAAATTAAGCAAATTGTTTGTCATATGAATTTATCACTGAAAGTATTCTAGACTGAACCAGGTGAATTTTGTTGGCTTCAAATGTGCTTGGGTCAGACCGAGTATTATCTGGTTAGGTATCGCTTGGAGCTTTAGAAAAGGAACCGAAATCGAGACGTATTTACAGGTACTGGTTTACTCCCTGTGTGTATTGATTGATGTGAATGTATACTCTGATGTTGTACTGTTTCATTTTGTGTAAAGAGTTTTGATATATTATATTTTGTCCATTCAGTTGTGAGACTATGATCTTCTTATTCTACCATTCTTATATTACTTTCCTTCTTCTCTCCCTCTCTAATTTCTTCCTATTAACTATATGCTTTTTTGTGCGATTTAAGTTGACATAGGTTGTTAAATGTCGGCTTAAATTGTATGGGAAAAGTGGGTCGTTACAACCGTATCACCAAGACATAGTTGTATGTCAATTTCCATCGCCAACGGAGTTCGTGTGTGCTCGTGGCATCAATAACTGTCGATTGGAGACAACGCTAACTAAATAAAAAAAATAAAAATATTAAACCCTACTATATAAGATCTTTTTCTTCCTCCACAATCCTAATTCATACTCTTCTTCCCTATTTTGCAGCCAACCCTTCTCCTCCAAAATTATTATGCAAAAAAGACCCTAAACTTTAAATAATTTATATATTCCAATCCTTCAACATTTAGCCTAAACTCAAAACATGAAAATTATAGCATATGATGATCTCTACCAACCACAAAAATTTCATGACCTATCGTCGCATGGATTCACCGGAATCCCAGTTTAAAGTCAGAAAACTGACTTTGGTTTTTGGTGTTTCATGGACAAACGAAGAAGAATTAGATGATGCCACCAAGGAAAAAGTTGTAGAAGGGAGGATGCTTGACAAGTTTGCTTTTGGATGTTTGATCTGAAACTGAACGTGGTGACAAGAAACTGATCACAAATGTCATCACCGTTTTGGAGAGGGTCACGGTTAGAATTGGGCTCGCTACCAGCGATGAAGGCGACGAGGGTCGAAGGTGTCTGAAGGTAGGTGGTAGAGGGGAGTGAAGCGCAGTCGTGGGTGGTGGTACGTGACGCTGGCATCGCCGAATGAGGTAGAAATCACGGTCGATCGTGATTTGGGGGTATGGCGAAATTCCGTTCGCCAGTGGCGACCTAGGGGAGCCACTTCAGGTGGCGGGGCGGAAGGGGGAAGAGCGTGGTGGGCCCAGGTCGGCTGATGGAGGTCAAAGGTGGCGACGACAAACAGCCAAGGGTGGTGAACGATGGTGAAATTGAATTAGGTTAAATCAAGGTTTTTATTATTTAATTTATTATTTAATTATGTGTTCAATGTTCATGTCATTATAACTTTTTACCACGAACTCAGAATCGTGCGAAACTGGATCCATTGTGATCGTGGAGTCGAGAAATTTGCAACAAAACTAATTTGGTCAAATTTTAACAAGTTGAATTTGTGGGTCAAATTAAACCCAAGTTTAATTTGATTTGAAAAGAAGTTGACAAATAGAGCCGATTAAAGTGAGAACTCTCTCACTCAAATATTTTGTTATGTTATTAGATTATATGTAAAAATATGTTGATTATCTATGTTGATTTTTATCTATCGCATGTGATATTCATTGAGTTTAACGCATGAACTATTCACTAAGTTTATTTGTTATTAGAAGCGTTGTTTGAATATACGACACTCGTATTTCAAACAATGTGGATGGACATTTTGTGGTGCCTTATGTAATGACCTAGATTTTTAACCTTTTTGTTGAACATTTAAAATTGTTTTAAACATTGATTTGGAAATATTAAAGGATTATTATTATTATTAATTATTTAACGAAGTGAATGTATAATTTATATTATAAACGAGCTTGTAACGTCGCAGCAGTTCTGAATAGTTATATATTATATTGGAATTTCGTTTTGATCGGGGGTTGTATGCACTCGACGTTAACTATATGTTATAAAATTAGGATCGTTTTTCAAAATCTTTATCCTTATAAAATCTTCTCAAAATTTTTATTTTTCTTTTGTATTATAATACAAAATAGAAAATTGCTTTAAAAGCATATTTACAATAAAACATTTGTGGTCTTCAAAGTTCAAAGATAGTTCAACCTCTTTAGACACGCACATACAGGAATCATTCGTCTAATTTGCACCTTGAATCTCACACCTAATATTTTCAAAGCTGACTCAAGTTCTTTATATCATAATAATCTTAAGGAAATATCCTATATATGTATCCTTATGCCATGGTGAACATGTAACATCCTAAGATGTTTTTCCTACTTTCTACTTACATGGATAGGCTTCATTGAAGGCATACATAAGTCAATCTAAGCACTCTTTGAGACGTTTTGGCATCTATATTTATTTTTCAATGGAAGTATCCATTTTAGTATTCAATTTATAACAAAAAATGTAACACGCAAAAGAGCATGATTGGTTCCAGAATATATTTCTATTTCATTAGAGAATAAGATGCAGATATCCTCAACAACATTTCATTACACTTATATATACATGAATACAACCTAACATATATACATGTAACACCTCATAATTTAAAAAAAAGATGATAAATTAAAGAATAATTAATTTAATATTCTGAATTAAGGAAAATGGAATGTGCCATTACGTTTGTATCGAAATTTTAGTCAAAATAGACAGTTGGTTTGCGTAGAACGGACACCGTATGAAGAAGTTATTAAGGTTTGAAGTTTGTATACGCATAAGAAGAATGTATATGTATATAATTAGTCCAAAAAATTCAAAATAGTTCAAAATCGCAGAATTCAAGGGAGCGGGAAAAATCCCGCCCTGGAGCGTCGAGCCCATCAAGGGGATGTCGACCCCTGGGTCGACCCCATAAGAGGGTGTCAACCCCCCTACGTCAGATCTGGGTAGATTAGGGTTTGGGGTTACGGATATATATATATATGGCCTCATTTCTCTTTTTTTTCACACCAAAAATAATGGAGAACTAAATGTTGCCTCTGCCCAGATCAAATCAAGTCTTGTCTTCTTCAACAATCAACTAGAGTTTAAAGATATGTGATTCAACATCCACAACTTTTCTTCTACTTTTCTTAGATCCAAACATTGTGAGTTTACGTTAATTTTAGATCTAAATGTTTAAAAGTAAATCTTGACATGATTATAACTTGGATATATGCCTGTGACTATTTGAATCATATCAGATCTACTATAACCTGTTTATCTAAGTTATTCTGACATGACTATGAACTAGATCTAAACATATACCTATTTATCATGTCAGATCTGCCAGTGTTTATGGATCTAATTCACTGTTTAGATCACATCATGCATGTTCCTATTATATTTGTGGCTAAATCAGATCTTTTATAAGTTGGATTTCTAATTCATTATTTAGATCTCATCATGCCTGCTATGATGTCCCTGTTATATTAGAATCATTCTATTGTCACATGTTCATCAGATCTACCCTTATATGCCTATCTTGTCATTATGCCACTATATGTTTGTGCCTATTTCTGCAATTATATGTAGATCTTGTTTGTATGATCATTTCTGTCCTCTTCCCTTCATCTTTTCCCTTTCATTTTTATAGCCAGGCTACCTTCGAGCCTAGGCATGCCGCTGAAATATACGAACGCGTTAAATTGGGAACGAGGGGAAAACATTAAATTTGGGGCATAACTTGTGTTTGGTAATTTGGGCATAACTTGAATAAAATATATGAACATGAATTTGGGGCATAAATCAACTTGTGATTAAAGACCTTAATTTGGGGTATATGGTTCATTATGAAAATGACTTGGGAAAGGGGCATGAAAACCTATAACGACATAAGAATAATTGGTTAATAATTGAAATGCCTAGAATTACAGTAATTAGAAACTGTAACCGTGCTTAGACACGAGGTTAGATTACCCTTATTTTGGAAGTCTGCCTGGAACCGCCTGACATATCCAGCGACCACAAGTGGTGAATCTAATGTGAGGGGACTAAGTGCATAAACACGAGATGTGCTAAGACACGAGGTTGAGTCCGACATGTGGAAGAAGTCTGCCCGGAACCGACATGCATATCCAGCATCCACAAGTGGTAGGCTTAATGTGGGAGGTCTAGCACATTATAACCATAAATAGGCATGGTAATGACTTGGAATACTTAGCCTAGTTGAATCCATAGTGATTGTATGAACATATAAATTGAGTTGGAGTTAAGTAAACTTGTATGAACAGAGGGAGGGTTAAGTATATCTTGGGTGGGTAGGAAATATTTGTATATATAGGTCCACAAACTTAACCTGTGGGGGTTATGCAATCTTTGACTCTGGTATGGCATAACCTATGGAAAACTAGTGGGCATACAAGCGTAGGGGGAAGCTTGTATCATCTTGTGTGTGGGACCTATTTCAGTCAGTAACCCATATATAGGTATCAAACGAGTACTCCAAACTAGGTCAAAGTCGGCGCACGCTTACAGGGCTGATTGTAAGAGATCAAAACGTAGGGAACGATGTGGGCGGCGCATTCCGACGGAGTCATGTGCATTCATGGGTCTGGACAAGAGGTGGTTAAGAAGTCGTGACACCTATAGATATGGTTGTGCACATCCTGAAAACGAAGGGTTGCCACTTTAGGTAGTGATACACCCTACTGTAGGGCCAGAACAGGGTATCTACGGAGTAGGGAGCCGATCGATTAGGGTAGTAATTTAGACTCTAATATGTTGGAAGCCCGTTAATACCTTTAGGGGTAACTACGGTATGTTGGGCTGTCTGTTGATTGTATCGAGTGAAAACCTCTCATTGGAAGTACACCTAAGTCTACCATTTTATACTTATTGGGGACCATCTTGTTAATAAGACACTAGTATTGGTGCAGAGAGCAGAGAAACCATTAGAGAAGCGTAGTATACTCTATCATGTTTGTCCTATTTACATTGTCATACCTGCCTTTTATGATGTTATCTCTCCTATCCACTTTATACGCTTCTCATGATACTTTTACTTATTTATATGTAAAAAGTAACTGGACTTTCCTCTTCTTTCTCTTCTGTCCCCTCTAAGTTCTCAGGGTGGGAATACTCAAGCTTGATCAGGATTCTGCTTTTATCTTGCTTGGAGCTGCTTAGACGTGTTGCTCGAGCTCTTATTCTTTCTACTATGGCTATGCTTTTGTTTGGGATTATGCTTCTTTGTTTACTGTACTCTAATGTTTTAAGTACAAGTCAGAATTTTTATGATGTACTGGGTTTTATTTTTTTCAGACATATGATGTAACCTGAAACACCCCACCTCCGTTAGGGTCACTCTAAAAGAGAATGCCCTAATTTTGGTGGAGGTTTATAAGTACAAGTCACAGATATACAAGACAGATATAAGAACACATATTTGTAAACAGCGGAAGAACAACAAACTTTATTTCATAAAGTCAAATACGTGTTACAACAACATCCTTTTCAAAAACATAACATAACACTTCATAATCTGTCTTGAGTACATTATTTTTAAAGAAGCATAAATAAAACATAGACAAACTGCCAAAGCCCCATAGTGGATTGTCCAAAGCCATAGTTCAAAACAGGAAAGTCCAAGCAATACATTTCTCTTCTTCAAGCTGGATGTTGAGGTAGGACAAGCTGCTATGTTCCCTCCCTGAGGACCTGGGGGGGGGGGGGAGGAAACGGAAGAAAGAAGACGAAAGAAAAATAGAGTCAGACATAAAGCCTGAGTAAGTCTAGTACTACTTTGTCTATGAATAAAGAACTGGGTATGATAAGCAAAACAGGAAGTGGGCAACATTATAAACTTGGTTAAGTTATCTAGGGTCGAATATACTATCGTACCCCATGTTAATCTCTGAACCCATATAAACTAGTTTCCAATTTGCACCCCAAAATCAGGGTGATGTGATCCATTCTACGATGATCGGCTCCTACTCGCATAGTTACATGTGTCTTACGGCCCCCGATGTCTGTAGTTACCTATGCTGGTCCCACCATGGGGTGTATCAAGTCCCATAGTGGCAACCCGACACAACCTTAGAGTGCGAAGGTATGCTACTGGTGTCCAGTGCTTTATTTTTCTGCGCCGGAGTGCGTGCACGCCCGCACACCGTTAGAACCTACACTGCTACACCACCGCCGTCGATTTGACCTCTTACAATCAGCCCAGTAATCGTGCCCCACCCTGCCTAGTTTCAGGGTATCCTGATACTCCTTCTAGGGTTACTGCTGAAAAGGGTCCCCCGTTACTAGGTTTTCTATCTCTAGCCAACATGCTAAGTTGGTTAAGTGTTTCCTAACCTAACCCCACCAGTCCGTTTAGTTTAGCATGTTCCACTTTGATTAAGTCTTTAGTTCACTTAATCCTAACAATCCCGACTCAGCCTTAATTGTCTTATTAAGGCCCTGACCTCTCACATTAGACAGGTATTGTTGTGGCTGCCTGTTGCCGGTTGGTTCCGGGCAGTCTTACGCCACAACTCAGTCTAACCTCGGGTCCTTGCTGGGCTCCATGTTTAACCTCCCACATTGGATAGGTATTGTTGTGACTACTGGACAGCCGGGCGGTTCCGGGCAGGTTTACATCACAACTCAATCCAACCTCGGGTTAAACACATCGTCTTTTCTACATTTACATATTTTGTCATTCTTCTTTATTTCTTATATGTAAATATTTGCGGCCCATTATTATGTTAATGGTGTAAAGGTTACACCAACCATGGGCCCAACCCATACTTGACTTTGGGCCCTTCTATTTCATATTTTCATTCATTAATTAATTTTTAACCCAACGTTATTTTCCCCCGTTTTACACGTCCGTTTATATATATTGGGCTTAGCCTTTTAAAGCCCAATTTAGCCATGCGAAAAGGGGAGGCTTTTGGTGTATACACAAAGAGGGGAAAGTGAGCGCATGAACTTGCATATGACGTTGGAAAACACATAATAGAAATTGGTGTACTTGCATAGTGGTGACATGTATTTTGGTCATAAGACATAGGTGACATAAATCAAGGCATGTAAACTTGCATAGGTTTAACTACAACATGAACCTATATTCTTATTTAGGCATAATGTCAAACGTAAGCATGGCCTAAATACTCCTAGCATAAACATGGCATATTGTCAAACATAAGCATGGCATAAAATACTTCTTGCATAGGCATGGCATATTGTCAAACATAAGCATGGCATAAAACACTTCTAGCATAGGCATGGCATATTGTCAAACATAAGCATGGCATAAAACACTTCTAGCATAGGCACGGCAAATGGTCAAACATAAGCATGGCATAAATACTTCTAGCATGAACATAGCATAATTCAACTTAATCATGATTTAAGCCTAATCACATAACGATGGTATAAACATACTTATGCATAAATATTCCTAAACATGGTGTTTGCTTTAAACTTGCAAAAAGGGATTTTTGAGTCTAACCTAGCCATGTCATCATATAATCCTTTAAAACAAGATAGACTTAATAACGGATTTCAATTATGCCAAATATCATTCCTAGCCATATTCATAAGTTTGCAAAAGCAAGACTTAATACATGGATTATGGTGTCAAAATTCCACATAGTTTCATATGAACTATAATAACCAAACTTGTTTCAATTACTTGCAAAATGATTTATGCACAAAAATATACATCATAATGGCATAATAACAAAGCCCCAAACTTGCATAAATTTCACTCAACTACATACATGTAGCTTCAACATAGATTACATAATTTGCGCAATATTCCAAACGTATATTTGCATAGAACTACCGCATGTAGTTCTTTATAATGAATAACATAATTTTACACAAATATGAATTACTTCCATTGCCACAATTCAAGCATACACATCAACACAGTTGTTTATTAATACCAAAGTAATACTATACTTACAATGGTTGCGGCGAATTCTCTAATTAAGAGACACGATTCCTTTGTTGAATTGATTAGCTTTAGGTTGCTTGAATTGCTTTAGGCTGTAGAACTTTCTTCCTAATCCTCTCTCTAGTTGGCGGCTACTCTTTGTCGTTCCTCAGCAACATGGCGGCTATGTTCTTAATTTGAATGAATAGATTAGGGTTTAGTCTAGGGTTGTTTATATAGAGGTTAGGAATTGATTAGGACCCTTGATGTTGCTAGGTTAGATCATAGCCATTCATTAGGAAGAGAGACCAATAAAAACCCGCCACCTAGCCCTAATGACAAAGCAGACCACAGAAATTCGACCGCACAGAGAATAGGCCAGCCGGGTTAGACTGGGCTCGACCTGGGTCTGGACCAGGTCGACACCCCTGTCGACAGCCCTGTCGACAGGCCTGTCGACCTGGTTAGACCAGGTCGACAGCCCAGTCGACTTGGTGGGTCAGGCGGGTGTTTTTCCGCCCTGGCCCATTGGGCCCCATTTTCGAATTTAAACCTGATTTATTCTGTTTGAATTTAAACCTAATTCTCAAACTTCCGAAGGCTATATCTTCTTCATACGGACTCCGTTTTTCGAAAACTCGGACTCTATTTCGCGTATTTTTCCTAGACGAACGTAATGGCGTATCCCGTTTCCCATAGTTCTTTGATTTCAGATTAATTATACTTTAATTTGTTAATTTCACAGTTATAGAATTTTCGGGGTGTTACATAACCACATTTTGAACTACGATGCTTTATGATTAATAAAAGTTATTAATTCTGCTGCTATTTTATATCTGTCTTGTAATGTTTTTGTTTCTGTTTACCTATAAAGCTTCATGAAACTTAATGCATTCTCTTAATGAGTGACATTAATGGACATGGGGAATCACACTTGGTATCAGAACTGAAGGTTACCAGATTGGATAAAATTTTTGAAAATTAATTTCAAAAAGGTTTTAAAAGGAAGCATTTTCGAAAAGAAAAGTCTATTTCAGAAAACATATTCTCCAAAGCCATATGTAATATCTTTCGATCCTTTGTCTGGATCCCTTTCCTTTTCTTTTCAGCATGTCTGGGGAACCTAATATTCCTGAGGGCGTTATGATACCAAGCTAGTTCCGTAGGTATCTAGAGGCCATGATGTCTACCGGTGGTCAAGTTGATGTTCCTCCCCCAGCTGCACCCATCGTTCCTCCTCCTCCTTTGCGTGCAGATAATTTCTCTTAGATCTACAAAGATTTCTGTGCTATGGGAGGAAAGCCATTCCGTGGAACTGATACATTCATAGAGGCAAGGAATTGGCTCAAAGAGACGGAGGATCTGTTTGGAATTTTTGAAGTGGACGATCGTAGGAAGATTTAGCTAGCCGCCTGGCTACTGAAAGATGAAGCTTTGTTCTAGTAGGAAGTGACGCAAGCAGGGCATCCAATGGAGACTTAAGATGATTTTCAGTAAAGGTTTGAAATGATGTTTCTTTCTCAAGCTGAGAAAAGCATGCAAATGGAAAGGTTTCAGGAACTCAAGCAAGGAAGCATGACTATCAAAGAATATGTTAATAAATTCAACCAACTAGCAAGGTTTGGGTTAGAGCTAATAGATACCTCGCATAAGAAAGCTTTGCGGTTTGCTAGAGGACCGAGTGAACCCTTTGAAACGACCCGCAAATCCGTACACTTTGAGTCGACTAATAACACCACACGTCCAACTTAAATTGCACAGAAATAAGAATCATTATAAGAACGAAGTTAGAGGATGAGAAATAGAAAGAAAGAAATATTAGAATAGAAGAAAACGAAGATCACAAACTCACAGTGGAACGAATAAAATATATTAGATAACATAAACTTTGAAATACAAATCAGTAACTTTATATACATACCATTATCAGAGCACAACAGTTATCTCTGGAACAGTTATAAACACCTTTTTCCGGATACAACACAATACACAGTGGAAAATATGATAGTCTATAGCTAAATGATAAAGCCTCCTGCTTCGAGCTCCTCCAAGTGAATCTGAAAAATCTCGACTACTTGACTGCCTGTACAAATTTGGGCACCCAAGAGATAGGGAAAACAAAACAAAATAAACTCTGGGTCAGTCATGGGACTGGTGTGAGTAAACTCCAATCATTGGTTTAACTTTTAAAAACCCTTTATAAAGAAAAGGTAATTGTAAGACTGATCCACACATAAACACGGATGGTTTTTATCTTACGATAACCAAAATTTTTTTGATATCAAATTTAGTGATATTATAATAATGTCTACACCAAATAAATAAAATCTAGCGGAACACTTGCATCCAACGCTCCATATATAATATAAAATCAAAAACCGCAGGGCACTTATTGGAGATTGGATTTCCAACATGACAAGGTATGGGACCACCTTTCGATAGTGTATCTCTAGAGGCGAATACACTGGGTTCAACAAGAACGTCTTGCAATCCGGCCCATACATGACCGACCACTCATTTCGCTTGAGTGTATCGAATGTATATCACCAACTGTTGGGATCAGCAACCGTTTCCCGAAAGGGACAACATTGATAAATTAAAGAAGCAAATGGAATTTCTCTAGATAGGTGATTATACATCCTCATGGGAGCGACCCACATAGCCATGCTGCCAGCCCGATTTTTGTCAATTCCCGGTTGTGAGGCCTGAGGTCATTACATATCTTTTAGAACACCTGACCACCATTCACTTTGAATGCAACATCGTCATACCCGCCAAATCACAAATTGATTTCCCCAAAAATACCACGGGCATAAAGCTAAGAGAAACGAATTTCCCTGCCACCAAACGTAAGTACGTTTGAAGAGTTCAACTTACGTGATCCATTAGATATACTCTATCAGACATTCGTCCATTCACGTTGTCTTAGGACTGGACAAACCGAAGGCACTACCCCGTAAAAAGGATAGACCTTGCATAACTCCGCCTTCAATTATTTTCATCATATTTGATCGCAATGCTAATATCCATACAGAGTGGTTTTCAGATGCTGAATTTGATCCCGGTCTCACCGTATTGACGACGGAAAAAACAGTCAAAAACTTCGATAGTCGGTGATTTAACTATCAAAGAAAAATAAGTGTACAACCAATGATCTTATTTCCAGGTAGGAATTCAATCGATCAATCATCAATCAAAATTCACCACTTTAAATCAATTCCTTATTATATTATCATTTCAAATTCCTATTTCCTTTATTCGAGAAAATATTTCTTATTCTGGTTAGAAAACATCTATATTAACGAATCCTTATTTCTATATTCAGAAAATATACATTATTAATATCGGAAAATATTTTCATATTCCATCCCTTAATTCCTCCTTGACCAATTCATTTCATTTTCTGTTTGGGAAAAATATTTCAAAATCCTTTAAATGAACCCGATGTTATAAAACATCGTTATTATAACTCAAACCATAAATGATTTGTTAACTAATGATATCACTAAGCAATCCTTGCCGCCGAACCTTAACTATTTCTCCATCAATCATGATGTCAGTCAAGTTAGGGTCTATATATAATTACCTCTCAGACCTTAACTGAACGACATTCTTAACTTCGAAATAGTCAAATCTCACAACTTTAACCAAAACATCACTTACACGACTCTCAGATTCGATCTTAAGAACACACTTCCTTTACAGAAAAATATTGATTATAACGGTAGCGTTATAATCGCTGTTTCCAAATATTTAGTTTATAAAACATTGCTTTTTAACAACAGTGTTACAATCGCTGTCTAGAATTATAGAACATTTATTTTAACAATAGCGTTAAGTTCGCATTATAACTGCAGCGTTAAAAATTGCTATTCAGAATTTACAAAACATTTACTATAACAATAGCATTATAATCGTTGTATAAATTTACAAAACATTTATTATAGCAGTAGCATTATAATCGTTGTTTTCAAATATTTGGTATATAAAAATATAACTTGTACTTATTAATCTCAATTAATAAGTAATTAGTTAAATAATTAAATTTGATTCAAAACGGAAAGTAGAAATAAATACTTTCCTAAATTCGATATAATCAAATTCCAATAAACAACTCTCATTCGGATACTCTATATTCGATTAATATTCTGAACTTTGAACTAAAACTCATCGTTTCTTTTAAAACGATTATCATTTTCCCTTTCCACTCAATTTCCAATTTGGATTTAAATTTCAAATCATCTAAATTTCATTTATAAATATCTCATTTGCAAAATATTTCCCTTAAACCATTCTTCATTTTAATCCTAAATATATTTCTTTCATGTACCATCATTCGATTCCATTTTATAAATATTCTTTTAAACCAATTTCTATTTATACTTCTTTTTACAAATGTTTATAAAAATCTCACTTTTAACTTCTAATATTTATAATCTCATTTATAATCCCCTTTAAAATCACTAAGATCAAATCCAATTACAAGAATCAGTTTCAAAACCGATTCTGGTTTTCTATGTAAATCCCAACTTGATTTATATTCCAAGTTATCAAATGATAATTCTTGTACTAAATTAATACGTGTCATTTATAAACAACTTCTTGTTTTCTTCATTAAACAAGTTTACTATTTCCAACTCCCTTCAAAATATAACTTTTATTTTGGAAATAAATTTGCCTTTTTAAATCTCCACTTTATTTTCTACATTGAAAATATTTTCGGTATCTAAAATACCAAGTTTCTAGGGCCAGGGTAAACCAACAGCAAAGTCAATCAACGACTATATAAATCACACCACACATCAAAATCAAGGAAAAACAGCAATATAAATATTGAGGAACCCAGTTGGGTCCCTCCAACCTGTTTCCCTGCATCCAAAGATGTTAATCAACATCAATAATATTATTTCACATCAACGATGTAATCATATCAACGATGTAATCATATCAACCAATTTTATCAACTATTCAATCAAGCAACCATCACACAATATAAAATAAATTTAAAAACTCGTTTATATAAAAATATAACGAGTCAGAGTTAGTGAGTTTACTCACATTGTTTGCAGTTGACGAGTCCGGCTTTTGTTTCGTTCAAAATGGAACAAGCGCTTAATTTTTCCATGAAATACCAAAGCTTCGTTCTCAGCCATATTAGTTGCACAACATATGTTTCTTCGTTGCAATCTCAATGTTATCAGTTTCATGTGGTTCTGTTGACATACGGAAGAGATACAGCGACTAAGATACTTTTATTTGAATTTAAAATAAAATTGGTTAGTGGCC
This sequence comes from Allium sativum, assembly GCA_030737875.1. Taxonomy (NCBI): domain Eukaryota; kingdom Viridiplantae; phylum Streptophyta; class Magnoliopsida; order Asparagales; family Amaryllidaceae; genus Allium; species Allium sativum. Next base: position 446,864,150 of record CM060921.1, read on the forward strand.
ATTTATTCTTAATCATTTTATTATTATTATTATTAAATTAATAAAGCACGGTTAACCTTGATTTAAAACAATTAGTTAATTTATCTATATTTAATTATCAACCTTAAATGAAATGCTCAGTAACTTACTGGTCCTCATTCTTAATTCTTCTTCTTCGCGAATAAAACACAATCTACTATTTGCACTTGCCACTGCTGAATCCTTCTCTAAATATCTCCTTATTTCCAAACAAAGATTATTAGTAATTCCTCACTTCCTCATCACTCCCGAACTTGACTTACAAATTCAGGGGCCGTTTATTTAATCCCATTAAAAAGATATCCAATACTTGCTTTAACATATAGCTTTAACTGCCAGCGTCAACACTTCCTGTTTCCACCTTCTACAAATCTAAAATCCACGCACTTCTTATAAATCTGCATGTCCATCCTTGTATCGTGTTCTCAGACTCAAGCCTTCATCTCCACAAAATACACTACTCACCACTCCTCCTTAATTCACAACGAATTATCACAGTAACCCCTTTTTCCCATCAACGCAAATCCCAACTCCCTCTTGCCTGTTCTCACTCTCCTCAAACCGTCAGATCCTCCTATGACTCAGCTTCATCGACCTACCGTCGCTCACCCTACAGTCTATATAGCGACATTAATCACCACCGAATCAAACTTGTGAAACTGCTCAGATCGAACCCATTCGAATTCAATAGAATTGATGCGACTTCAAACCCAAAATTTACCTCTTTCGGCCAATACAATTGACACCACCCCTACAGGAATCAAGATCTCTCTCCGTCGCAAGAACCTTGCCTTGAAAACACTACTGCTAAGATGACCAGCTTCGATTTGTAATCATGTTGTATTAGTATTATTTTTGAGCTCCACACAAGATCGACCAAGCTAAAGGATTTCATAGATTGAGTTTTATAAGTATTGAGTGAAGGAAGAAATTTTGAATGGAGAAGGAAACTGGAAAGTGAATTTGTCGCTTTCCATCGGGTCTGAACAATACAAACAATTCTTTTTTTTTCTTATATATATTTATTTAGGTAGCTTGGCACTCACGATGTCAAATATCTTGGCGCCCATGGTTTTAGAAAAGGCTTGACAGGCACGGAATGGGTCAACTTGCAAGGCACGGAATATATTTTGCTTGGAGGTTACGGGTTCTTTTGGATTGGAGAGCACAGTTTATAATGGCTTGGTGGGCACGGACTAAAGAAAACATAAACGACAAGGCCATTTTATTATTTTATTGATGGGTCGTCATCTTGACATTGCTCAACCTCCTCCAGTAGTAATGTTATTAAAATTCAGATGTCCTAAGTGAATAAACTTATTCATTTACTATAAAGAACACTGATCAAATTAATGGACAAAATAAAGTTTATTCATTCATGATGTATATTTGTATTTTAAAGTTTATATGTTATCTATTATACATTATTTACGAACAATTGCGGACAGAAATAAGAGTATGGTCATGTCCAGCGAGATAACACGATCCCAAAAATATAATAATACCGGTAGTTTAACTTATATTATGAAACCCCAAAATACTAATATAGGGTGCAGAATATTCCAAATAAAAAGTTGCGTATTTAGTTAATTAAAAATTATAGTAAAATTCTAAAAATTAAATAATCACTATGCCTCAAAAGAACCTTATCGAAATTCAAGACCGATATTTAAATACATTTGAATAACCTTTATGGCCTATATACGATTCCACATCGACTTTCTAAAAATTTGATTTGGACGTATTTCACAATATATAAGATGAAATCTCGATTTTTCACTTCCACTAGAAAGATACTATTTAATAGATTCACACGTTTCTTGTTTCACAGAAATCCGACCTATATTGGATTTTGTATATCCAATTGAAGTTTAAATCGTAAATTACGAACTACCGCGGCTGTTTCGAGCTCTATTTAAATAAAATTATAAATTATACGTTAAAACTTTGTTTTAATAAATATTCCTATATATAATTCAAATAAAATATTTAAAACAAATTTAAATATTCAGAATTCAACGGCTTGAAAATCCGGGTCGTTACATTCCTTCCCCCTTAAAATAATTTCGTCCTCGAAATTGCTAAGGTATGAAAAGATGCTACATTCGCTATTAACTAGGTCCAAAAATCCTTTTTGTTCAATTCTTAACTTCAGTTTAAATGGACCAATTTTTTTCAATTAAAATATTAGTTTATTTTTATTAGCGAAAATTTTCAAAAATTCTGAAAATTTTCTAACACTTTAAATTCTGAAAAATTTCGGCAGCACTTCCTCTGCACGGCTTAATCGATACAATCACAACTCGCCTTTCTAGGCCTTCTCTAATCCAAAAGAAAATCAAAAGGCCAAGCAGCTTGCCCCATAGGCTCATAAAACCATCAAACCCAAGTAATACTGTAAACATGCACCTTTTTGTCGGGCATAATTCTATCTCCTGCCCTTGCTTCCATTCAATATCTACTCAGCATACATATATCCATTTCCAGTTGGTTTCACATCAATCCAACTTCCAGTTTTTAACTCCTCTAATCAACTTTCTGATTAGTTCACCTTCATTTTATACTTCAAACTTGATTCCTATTTCAAAACCAATCGGTTTATTCTGTTTGGTTTCAAATTCAACACAACTTAATCTCAACTAGCAGCATCCAATATATAAATTCAACTTGTTTTGTATAAGTCGAATTCATATCCTTCTTTTCTCTATATTTTCTCCACGATTATATCTAATCGAAACGAGTTTCTTTTAACTTAACTCAAGGTGAATTTTAATTTATTTGGTTCACTTCTACCTTTTCAATTTATTCAACCTATACAAATTAATTTTTTTTAGGACTCAAATTCCCGGGTTTGTTTTAAAATTAGTATGAAATCATACGTATTTATACACATATATTTGTAATCAACTCAATTCAAAACATTTGAATTTCTAAAACAACTTGTCCTTTTTAAACAACTTTCCAATCAACAAATTTTCATGGTAGCAATCCATCACTTAGGAACTTGAAAATGAATACCGATAATGTCGCAACCTATTATCAGTACTATTTTCTCGCCCCTGAAGTGGTTTTAGTGCTTAATCACTTTTAAAATCCATTTAAAATCATTCTTATTCAAAAAATACTTTAAAGTAATGTTATATTACTTTATAATATTTCAGAAAATATTTTCTAAACACCCGGAATTTAAATTCCAATTTGGTTTGAATTTAATTCTAGTTTATCTTGGTTATATAACCATTTCAATATTTTATAATTCCATTTGAATGTAATAACAATCAACACATTCAATAATTTCAGAAAATTATCACTTTTATATCAAAAATATCCTTTGGGCAAAATTATATCATTTACCCATCTTTAAAACAATACTATGTCGAATTATTTTGTTCGAGAGTTTAGAAACACCCATCGATACAGTTGTACATTCTGTATCGACCAAAATTCATAAACCACTCAACAAACCAGCCAACACAGTATAAAATAATTTTCATATCAAATCTACAAATACGCGCTCATATATATACACTCAAACTCAACCTAGGGTATCACTAACCCCATCTCTATTGAGTTATGCCACAGAGCCAACGTTACCACTCAACCTTCAACTCTGATACCAAATGAAACGACCCACAAATCCGTACACTTTGAGTTGACTGATAATACCACACGTCCAACTCAAATTGCACCGAAATACGAATCATTATAAGAAAGAAGTTAGAGGATGAGAAATGAAAAGAAAGAAATATTAGAATAGAAGAAAACGAAGATCACAAACTCACCGCGGAACGAATAAAATATATTAGATAACATAAATTTTGAAATACAAATAAGTAACTTTATATACATACCATTATCAGAGCACAACAATTATCTCTGGAATAGTTATAAACACTTATTTCTAGATACAACACAATACACAGTGGAAAATATGATAGTCTATAGCTAAATGATAAAGCCTCCTGCTTTGAGCTCCTCCAAGTGAATCGAAAAAAACTTGACAACTTGACTGCCTGTACAAATTTGGGCACCCAAGAGTTTAGGGAAAAAAAATAAACTCTGGGTCATTCATGGGACTGGTGTGAGTAAACTCCAATCATTGGTTTAACTTTTAAAAACCCTGTGCAAAGAAAAGGTAATCGTAAGACCGATACACACATAAACACGGATGGTTTTTATCTTACGATAACCAAAAATATTTTTGATATCAAATTCGGTGATATTATAATAATGTCTACACCAAATAAATAAAATCTAGTGGAACGCTTGCATCTCACGCTCCATATATAATATAAAATCAAAAACCGCAAGGCGCTTGTTGGAGATTGGATTCCCAACATGACAAGGTATGGGACCACCTATTGATAGTGTATCTCTAGAGGCGAATACGCTGGGTTCAACATGAACGTCTTGCAACCCGGCCCACACATGACCTACCACTCATTTCACTTGAGTGTATCGAATGTATATCACCAACGGCTGGGATCAGCAACCGTTTGCCGAAAGGGACAACATTGATAGATTAAAGAAGTAAATGGAATTTCTCTAGATAGGTGATTATACATCCTCATGGGAGCAACCCACATAGCCATGCCGCCTGCTCGATTTTTGTCAATTCCTGGTTGTGAGGCTTGAGGTCATTACGTATATTTAGAACACCTGACCACCATTCACTTTGAATGCCACATTGTAACAACCCGAATTTTTATAACATTATAAAACCATAAATCAAGGCAGAATTAAATTTTAAAATAAGAATTAAGGGAAAAGGGTTATGCCATTCCGTTCGTCTCAAAATTTTACATGAAATAGAGTCCGAGTTTTCGAAAATCGGCGTCCGGATGAAGAAGTTATGGCCTGTAGAAGATTCAGCGGATTTTAGGCAGCACAAGACTAGGCAGATCGACCTGGGGACCAGGTCGACCATGTGGTCGACCCTAGGGTCGACCTACCCCCCAGGTCGACCATGTGGTCGACCTCCCTCCCTTACAGGTCGACCTGGTCGGCCTGTTTTGACCCAGAACTCATTTTTGAAGCCTGAGACGTGTTTTGATGGTCCGGATTGATTCTAGGCTTAATCTAAGGGCCTAAACTAGTTGCTACACCTATAAAAACACCCTTAGACCTAACCTAATTCATATCAAATAATTCTTACACAATTATGCTGCTAAAATACCTCTTGAACCATGGCCACCGTCTCCAAATCAAAGTACAAACATTCAAACTCAAATCAATTCAAAGAACAAGGCTTCTACAATGATTCAAGACAATAAATCAACAACGCCTCGACATTTTTACAAAAAATTCAGTTCTTAATTCATTAGTCATGCTCTGTAAGTTCTAGTTGTTTTTAGATTTAAACATTTAATTATAATATGGTCATGGAATAAAGTGGAATTGGATTTAAGTATGTTTATTGATTCAGATATATTTCTGTTGCTTCTTGAATCTTGAGTTTTGGGACTTTTCTATGTTCGTTCTCATGTCAAGTTTATGATCTATTCAGCCTGTTGAAAATCAGTTTTTCTTGATTCATATTGATATTATTATCAAGATCTATCTTTTATGCCAGAGATGATGTTTTTATGCCAGTTTTCTCTTTATGCTGATTTTTATACAAATTCTACCTTCCCCTATTTATTTTCTTTCGATGAACCTAGGTCAATTTCGGACCTAGGCCTAAACCGCGATTTGCGTACGATTGAATACGGGAAATGTGGGAATTTTGTCTATATTAAAAATTGATGGCATAACATGAAATTGGAAATTTGGGGTATTGTCAATATAATTGAAATTGCAAGTTTGGCCATTGGCATAATTAAATTGGCATGAAGTAGGCATAATTAATTAGCATGTAAATCAAATCACGAGTACGGGCCTATGTAAATTAAATCAAAAGATTGGGTTTATGATTGGGCATAAGTAGAATTGGGACTTTGAACCTAAAAGCAATTGTAAACTTGATAATTGGCATAAATATGTATTATGAACTCGGGTAGTTGGCGTGTGTTGTAATAAAAAGATTATAGTTTGGGATAACTACATCATGAATCATGATTTGGGTTTATTTGGACATGAAACTTGATACATGTAATCTTGGCTAGAACTTGATATGGGTAAAACGGCATAAACCTGGCATACATGTAATAGGCAAGAATTGGGCGTATGTAAACTGACTAGAATTGGGTATATATATATATATATATATATATATATATATATATATATATATTGGCATGTAATTTTGGAACTTGGGCATATGTTTATTAATATGTAAAGTTGGGAATTTGAAACATGAAAATGACCGTGTGTTGGATATTTGGCTTGAACACGAACATGAACATTTCTATATGTTAAACATATGAACTGATATTGGGGTTTTGGGGGAAATACGACCATTAATGAACCTTTGACACGAGGTTGACTCGGTTTGTGGTGTAAATCTGCCCGGAACCGCCCGACAAATCCAATAGCCACAAAGTGTCAGTCTAATGTGGGAGGTCAAAGTTCGAATTGTAGGCGTAACAATTTATGACACGAGGTTAGACTCAGTTTGTGGTGTAAATCTGCCCAGAACCGCCCGGCAAATCCAGTGGCCACAAAGTGCAAGGTCTAATGTGAGAGGTCATGATTCATTCGTCATAATGAATGAATTAAGGAATACTAACCATAACAAGACGTGGGTATGGTTAGAGGGTTAGGTGGGATGACATGGAAATTTGACATGTAAATGTGGACCTAACCGGTATGAGTTAAGAACATGTAAAACTTATAAATGTGGGCTTAACCAACATTACTGTTTATCAGACCAATGGATGGATTAAGTAATATGACTCTACTAATGACACTTAACCGATATGACATGAATGGGCATGTTAAGCCGTGAATTACTTGAAATAATTAACCAATGTAATCGGACGAATGAGAGGGTTAAGTTAGATGGGTTGGTTTAACTTGAATGGGTTGATAACACCCAACCAATATAACCTGATGTGTGATAGGGTTAAGTCATGAACCGCTTGAATATACTTAACCAATTTGACACGATGATTTGATAGGGTTAAGTCATGAACCGCTTGAATATACTTAACCAATTTGACACGATGATTTGATAGGGTTAAGTCACGAACCGCTTGAATATATTTAACCAATTTGATACGATGATTTGATAGGGTTAAGTCATGAACTGTTTGAATATACTTAACCAACTTGACACATGATTCGTAGGGCTAAGTCATGAACTTGAATGATAACACTTAGCCAATTTGACATGACACGTAGGCGGGTTAAGTCACGAACTTGAATGACAACACTTAACCAACTTGACATGCTAAACTGATGGGGTTAAGTCTCGAATTTAAATGACAACACTTAACCTACTAGACGGAAACCCTAGTTGCGCGGTCCTTTTCAGCAGTAACCCACTAGATGTATCATGGTACCCTGGAACTAGGCAGGGTGGGGCACGATTACTGGGCTGATTGTAAGCGACCAGAACGACGGCTGAGTTGGTGCACCATTGTAGGTTCAGGCGGACTATTGTTGTGCACGTAGTTCGGAGTTGAAAAAGTAGGCATTGGGCATCGATAGGTTTACACTGTGCGTGCTTGATTCGTGTCGGTGGCTAGCACCCTAGGGCTTGATACACCTTATGGTGGACCTAGCACAGGTAACTACATTCGTGATATGGCCATATGACATAGTCACATGAACGAGCTAGGACTTGTAGGGAGCCGATCGATTAATAGATCGTTTCGTGAGACCAAATAATAGGTCATTTCATGACATTGGGCAAGGGATCATTTTATAGTCAACACATCACACGGGTTGGGATCACCTTATTATATAACACGGGCTACTAGTTGGGACACTAGTAGGGGGTAAGGATCCTTGTTACACAGGACACTAGTTGGAACACTAGTAGGAATATGAAACATTCCATGTAAGACACTTGTGAGATGTTAGTACGGGTAGTGCAGGGAAAATGGATATCATTGAAATATTTTACTGATGAAACTTAGAAATCTTGCGATGTTATACTTGATAGAAACCTTGCGATGCAATACTTGGTAGGAACCTTGTGATGCTATTCTTGATGGGAATTATGGGATGTTATTCTTAGTTATCGTGCCTGTAGCTTATCTTGTCATCATGCTTATGTTTACTTTCTGTTTATTCATGCCATGTTATCTTTACTTGTTTTTATGCTGAAAGCCACTAGGACTTACTCAGTCTTTATGACTGACCCAGTTTGTTTCGCCTCTTTTTCTTTCGTTTCCCCCCTCCCCTCTGGGTTCGTAGGGTGGGAATACAGCTTAGTTCAGATCTTACCAAGCTCCATGGCTCTTTCATGTACTGCTTGGATTTCTCTTGGCTATGCCTTGCTTTGCTTTATTGGGGAATACTACAATTTATTTTCATGCTTCTTTGTTTTTGAGCAAGACAGATATTTTAGCTATGTAATTGGGTATTTGAAAGTGATGGGATTTTATTGTAAACAATTATATTTAATAAATGATTTGAAGACCTTCCGCTGTTTTATATATGTATGTCTTGTAATATTTCTGTTCTTGTACCCATAATGCTCCATTGAAGTTAAGGCATTCCCTTTGTGAGTGACCTTAACGGATGTGGGGTGTTACATTTCGTATCAGAGCAGAAGGTTACCAGACTGGGCAAAAGTTTTTAAAACCTTTTGAAATTATTTTCAAAACCATTTACAAAGAAGCATTTTTCAAGAAATTTTTTATTTTTAAAGGCTATTCCCCAAAGGCCATTAGCATTATCCTTTGTTTCCTTGTTTGAATCCCTTTTCCTTTCTTTCCTCCATCTCTAGTCACATTAGTTCCATTTGCGACTAATCTTATTTCAAGCTTTGTAGGGTTGCCGTGCGATGGAGGTAGTTCTCGAGAGACCTGTTAACACGTTATATAAGAGGGGATAAGAGTGGTTAAAGAGAATGAGGCTCAGAACAAGAAGGTAGAAATGTTTCTGTAGGAAAGTCTAGTTTATCTTTCCATCCTGTTCGTACCCTTTTTGATTATGGTACATCGCATCCTTTTTATTTTTGCTTCGATAGTTGAGTCTCTGCACCTTAGTACTAGCATAGTAGAGGATCCCATTTTATTCTCAAATCCTGTTAGGGAATCGACTCATTTATTCATGACTTGTTTGGATTTGGGAATGTCTATGCTAAGTGTTGAGCTTGGAAGTAATGCTTATGTTTTTTTGGGCTATGGGTTGATTCTAGGGATGGAGTGGTTATCCAGTAATAGTACCATGCTTGAGTATGAAAAGAGGGTAGTTAGATTCTTGACTTGCCTTGGTAATGCCCTCGAAGTCTAGTGTAACCCTTAGGGTTATGCCATGCTTAGTTACCCAGAATCTCTTGATACATCTATTGATCCCAAGTAGTGTTCGCGACTAAGGTGGATGGTTCATTTTTCTTATGCATGAGTTATAGGAAATCACCTTAGTAAGTACATTTGGCAACATGGTTGACATCTGTTTATTTGCAAGAGATAATTCTTCTGCGTGGAATACCCTATAAACGAGATCCAGGATTCACTAGTGAATTTTGGAGAGCTTGCATGAAACCATGAGTACGCAGTTATGTTTGATCCGAGTATACTAGAAGGAGGATAAGGGAAAATGGGACGAGAGACAACAGTGAAATGAGTTCCAACTCATATTTTGGAAACAAGAATTAAGAAATTATGAAGTTAAAGACGGACAAAGCATAATGGATTTAAGCTCAAGGAAATGCGACTTAGAAGATTGAAGACTAGATACGCGCATCATGTCTCTTTTTAAGAGTATATCCTTGATCCCTCTTTTCCTGTAGATCTTACTTGCATGCTATCTTTTATGTAATTTGTCTCGGTCCTATTCTCAATCTTATTTCTTTTGCAAACCCCATAAAGAGTATGACTCATCTGGTTGTGATATATGTTGGGGTTTGAGGATGTCCGTTGGGTTGACTAAACTTTTTGGGCTTTATAGGATATGGGTTGGTTTTACGAAGGGATTTCTTGCGACCTAAAAGGAGTTTATCATGCTTGGTTTCCTAGAATCATATATATTGGTTTTGGGCTGGTGTTTAGGGTACAAATTTTTTTTCTTTACTTGCTTCTATCATTCGGTTATACCTTTAGGTAGGAACTAATGGATGTAAACATGTGTTTGAGACATGTTATGGTTGATGGTTGCAAGTGGTTGCTAGTTGTTGCTCGTGGATGCATGAACACACATTAGGCATTAGATCGGCTCAGTCACATCTCATATTGCATATGCATGAATGTTTATACTTGTTTATGGATGGAATTGAATGTTTTATCATGTGGATGTTGCATATGGATGGATGTTTGTGCATACATATAGTGTTTATATGACTAGGACTATTTGCATACATGTTGGATTCATGGCACTAAACATATTTTGCATTTAAAAAGATCAATCAGGCCTGATCATTTGCACTAGACAAGGAACATATACACACACTTCTTGCATATGTTCATACAGCATTAGAAATCTTTTAAGGACAATGGTTGCTTGTGAATGATGGTTGAGTAGATGGTTGGTTGGATGATAGGATGCATTCTTCTTAACTTGAAGATTTCGGGGACGAAATCCTTTAAGGAGGGAAGAATGTAACAACCCGAATTTTTATAACATGTTAAAACCATAAATCAAGGCAGAATTAAATTTTAAAATAAGAATCAAGGGAAAGGGTTACGCCAATGCGTTCGTCTCGAAATTTTACATGAAATAGAGTCCGAGTTTTCGAAAATCGGAGTCCGGGTGAAGAAGTTATGGCCTGTAGAAGATTCAGCAGATTTTAGGCAGCACAGGACCAGGTAGGTCGACCTGGGGGTCGACCTGGGGACCAAGTCGACCATGTGGTCGACCCTAGGGTTGACATACCTCCCAGGTCGATCATGTGGTCGACCTGCCCCCTTACAGGTCGACCTGGTCGGCCTGTTTTGACCCAGAACTCATTTTTGAAGCCTGAGACGTGTTTTGATGGTCCAGATTGATTATAGGGTTAATATAAGGGCCTAAACTAGTTGCTACATCTATAATAACGCCCTTAGACCTAACCTAGTTCATATCAAATCATTCTTACACCATTATGCTGCTAAAATACCTCTTGAACCATGGCCGCCGTCTCCAAATCAAAGTACAAACATTCAAACTCAAATCAATTCAAAGAACAAGGCTTCTACAATGATTCAAAACAATAAATCAACAACGCCGCGACATTTTTACAACAAACTCAGTTCTTAATTCATTAGCCATGCTCTGTAAGTTCTAGTTGTTTTTAGATTTAAACATTTAATTATAATATGGTCATGGAATAATGTGGAATTGGATTTAAGTATGTTTATTGATTCAGATCTATTTCTGTTGCTTCTTGAATCTTGAGTTCTTGGACTTTTCTATGTTCTTTCTCATGTCAAGTTTATGATCTATTCAGCCTGTTGAAAATCAATTTTTCTTGATTCATATCGTTATTATTATCAAGATCTATCTTTTATGCCAGAGATGATGTTTTTATGCCAGTTTTCTCTCTATGCTGATTTTAATACTGTAACGACCCGGGAAAAAGCGACCTTGGTTATCCGATATATAACACCTATCGAACAATCAAAAGTCGAAATTACCGGATAGTCCAAGAAAGAAATTAGAGGGTGAGGATAGATAAGATAGAAAATTAGAACAGAAGAAGAAGAAGAAGAACACAACAACATCAGAGTAACACGAATCTCACAGCGGAACGAATAAAATATAATAGACAACATATCTTGAAATCAAAGTAGTATATGTATATCATACCATTATCAGAGTACAACACTTTCATCACAGCGGAATAATCAATAGCTAGAAAAATCTTGAAGCCTCCTGCTCCAAGCTCTTCAAGCATACCTGTAAATCCTGACTACTTGACTGCCCGTACAAATTTGGGCACCCAAGAGTTTAGGGAAAACAAAACAAAATAAACTCTGGGTCAGTCATGGGACTGGTGTGAGTAAACTCAAATCATTTGGTTTAACTTTCAAAATCCTTTCGAAAGAAAAGATAATCGCAAGACCAATCCACACATAAATACGGATGGCTTTTACCTTACGATAACCCAAAACACTTTGGAAATCATATATTATCTGATATTATAATAATGTCTAATCACAAGTAATTAAAATCTAGTAGAACGCTTTCATCTCACGCTCTACATATATAGTATACAAATCAAACTCGCGGGCACTTATTGGAGATTGGATTCCGACTTTGACAAGGTATGGGACCACCTGCCGATAGTGTATCTCTAGAGGCGAATACACTGGGTTCAACAAGAACATCTTGCAACCCGGCCCTCACATGACCGACCACTCATTTCGCTTGAGTGTATCGAATATATATCACCAACGGTTGGGATCAGCAACCGTCTCCCGAATGGGACAGCATCGATAGATTAAAGAAGCAATTGGAATTTCTCTAGATAGGTGATTATACATCCTAATGGGTGCGAACCACATAGCCATGCTGCCTGCCCGATTTTTGTCATTTCCCGGTTGATGAGGCTAGAGGCCACGCTTATCTCTGAAAGATCATTCACTTTGAATGCCACATCGTCATACTCGCCAAATCACAAATTGATTTCCCCAAAAACACCACGGGTATAAAGCTAAGAGAAACGAATTCCTCCGCCACCAAACGTAAGTATGTTTGAAGAGATCAACTTACGCGATCTATTGAATATACTCTGTCAGACATTCTTCCATACACGTTTGTCCTGGGACTGGACAAACCGAAGGCACTATTCTGTAAACAGGATAGCCCTTGCACTTCACTCCGTCTTCAATATATTCAGCATACTTGATTCGCAACGCTTGTGCCAATACGGAGTGGTTCTCTGGATAATAATCCAACCGGTCTCTCCATATTAACAATGTAAAATGGTCAAAAACTTTGATAGTCGGTGATTTAACTATCAAATGAAAACATGTCTGTGTGCAAACAACGATATTATTTCCAGATGGAAATTCTATCGATCAATCATCAATCACTTAAATTAAATTATCATAAATTTATTCTTACCCTTATTCCTGTTTCCCTATATTCATAAATTCTTATTTACTATATTTAGAAAACATACGTTATTAACAATGGAAAACATTTCCATTATCTACTCCCATTTCTTATTTTCTATATTAGAAAATATTTCTGATCTTATTTGGAAAACATTTCCAAAATTCCTTCATTTGATTCAAACAGATGTTTTAGATAAAACATCGCTATGCCAACAGCAACCGTTACGCTCTTTAACTAAATTCACTTAACCACTTTCACTCTCGAACCTTATCCACTTTTTAGTTAAAATTGAAGTCAATCAAGTTGGGGTATAATTACCTCTCAGACCTTAACTGAACAACATTTCTAACTTCGAAATAGACAAAGTTCAAACTTCACTCTTTAAGAAACTTCCTTGCGAACTCTCGGATTCTATTTATGAATCCACTTCCTTTACTGAATCATTTGATTATAACTATAAATGTTATAATTCCATGCTTTCAAAATATGTTAACTTAAATATATTTCCATATCTTAATTTGGATAAATAAACAACCAACTACTTTATTAACAGATAATTAAAACTTGATTTGAAATGGAAAGTAAACATTACTTCCCTTGATTCGATATAATCGAATTTCCATGTATGATTCACTCTCGAATAATCACTATCCGATAATTCTCTTTCGAATAAACTATATTCGATTCCCCTGTTCGAATAACTAATATTCGATAATCCTTTTCTTCAAATAACTAATATTCGAAAAATCTCACTTCGAATAAACCATATTCGATAATTCTCTCCTTCGAATAACTATATTCGATTTAACACACTTCGAACGAACTATATTCGATTGCTCTTCTCGAATAAACTATATTCGATAACTCTACTTCGAATAGGTGATATTCGATTAATTCCCTTTTTGACTAACCCTACTTAATTTACTAATACTCGACTAACTCAACTTAATTAACTTCTATTGATTAATTACTATTTGATTTAACACCATTTGCTTGACTCTAGATCGCAGCGATCACAATGGTTACGCCTGATTCCCTCAGGAAACATCTGACCGCCGTAGGCTATCTGCAGCCCTGCGAATTACGCTAGCAGTCATGCTAAATGGAAATTCATCCTTAAATAACTTTGTCTATTTTTAACTCTATCTCGAATAATTAGATTCGATTAATTCTAATTGAATAACTAATATTCAATTAACCCTTATTCGATTACTATATTTGAATAACTCTAGTTCGATTTGACTCAAAACAATTAACTCTAACTGATTAACTCTAACTGGTTAATTCTAACTGAATAACTCTAACTGGATAACTCTAACTGAATAACTCTAACTGGTTAACTCTAACTAACTAACTCTAACTGTTTAACTTTACGGTTTAACTCTGACAGTTTAACTTCAACGGTTTAACTCTAACAGTTTAACTCCAACTGTTTAACTCTAACAGTTTAACTCCAACTGTTTAACTCTAACAGTTTAACTCCAACGGTTTAACTCTAGTTGATTAACTCTTTTGAATTAATCCCTTTGACTTTTCTCTTTTGAATAATTCCTTTGGAATAATTCCTTTGAATTACTTCCCTTGAATAGATTCTTTTTCTATTCGTTTACTCAACAAATAACTATTCTCTTTTTGCTTCTATTTATTTAACAAATAAATATTCCCTTTAACTTTTCTATTTACCCAACAAATAAATATTTCATTTAACTTTTCTATTTATTTAACAAATAAATATTTCTTTTAACTTTTCTATTTATTTAACAAATAAGTACTTCTGTCAACTTTTCTTTATTCCCTACATGAATATTCCCTTTTCAATTCCATTTGTAAATACTTTTATGAATGTTTCCCTTTTTATTTCTATTTGTAATCGTTTCACAAATATTTCCCTTCTATTTGATTTCACCAATATTTTCCCTTCTATTTGATTTCACCAATATTTGTTTTTTTTACAAATGCTTTGATTCTATAATCATTTTCTCTCATGAAATTCTCTTCCTTTTATATATAAAATCTATTGATTTTATATAAATAATTTATTTTCAAAATAAACTTTGAAAATCCCTTTTCACTTTCCAGTATCACTTATGGTATAAAAATACCAAATCAAAAGGTTCAATCATCATCCAAACACACAGGTTCAACAACAGATGATATAACACATCATATATCAGAATATATGAAAAACGGTAAATAAATGTTGAGGAATCCAGTTGGATTCCTCCGACCTATTTCCTTGCATCCACAGATGTTACACAATATAATTCACATCAATTTCATCTCAATATGAGGTATTCTGATAAACAAAATCAACATCGGTTAACGATATATATAACTATATCGGTATTTTCAATTAATTGACTAGCAGTTCAACCAAACAATCAACACTCAGCAATTCAACCAGTAATTATCAGTTCTAAAAATAGTTTATAAAAATATAAAGCGCTCAGAGTTAGTGAGATTTACTCACCTTGGATGGTTTATCGTTGAGTAACGATAATCGGTCATTGATTTGGTTCAGACGTTAAATTTCACCATAAATCCAAACGAGCTCCAATCCACTTGCGGTCAGTTCCATTGCGTAGTGCTCGTCCATACGATCCCAACGGATCCTGTTTCGTTAAATTTCGTTAATGTATGCAAAAGTTATGCTATTTACAATATTTACCTAATTTAAATAAATATATATTTAATTAAATTAATTAAATTATTTTTATCTTAATTAATTTCTAATTGCGTTATTAGCCAAATTACCTTCCCTGCCCTTCTAAAAAATCATACTTTCCCATTTCTAGCCATATCCAAATTTTTTAAATTTGAAAAACCATTTTAATATTAATTAAATTTAATTTTCAATTAAAATATTTAAAAATATTCATTTAATTATAACTTAAAATTTTTAACCCGGATCAAAAATCTGTTTCCACTCATTTTAAAGTATTTTCCGATAAGAATGCAACGATCCTTGTTTCGTGGAAATCCGATTTGTTTTGAAAAAGTTATAAGCTTTTAAAGTTTATGGTTAAAATTTACGAAAATGCCCCTGGTCTGTTTTAAATTCAAATTAAATTTTAAATTTAAAATTTAAATTAATTATCCCATTCGTCGGATCAGTTAGGGATAGCCAGGGAGAGCAGGAAACTATATTTTCCAAACTCAAGCCTTAGACACTATCCTCTCTGTCACCCTTAGAATGTTCCGATATTTATTTTTACAAATTCTATTTTAATTATTATATATATATATATATTACAAAAATAAATAAATAAATATTATTTAAAAACTTACCCCGCGAAGCCCAAGCCTCTGCCTAAGAGTCCCTAGCTCCCCGTCTTGCCCTCCATTCTCCCTTCCTTCCCTTTTCCCTATTTCCTAATATTTTATTATTATTTCTGCCATTGCCAAAGCTTGAAAGAGGAGGAGGAGGAGTGAGTTTAAAATGAAGGGGGGGGGCTATTTATAGCCGAAGGAGTCACATGGATTGCTGAGGTGGAGCGAATCCAACGGTCGAAAATGGATGGCTAGGATTAATCCTTAAATTAATTAAATTATAAATAAATTTAATAATTTATGAATAGTAAAGTGTGTTTTCTCAACCCTATTCGGACGATAATTTGACTTACTTATTGATACCTTATCCAAAATCTTTTTCAACCATGTTGTTCAATTTTTCTTGCTCTTCAATAATATATAAAAATATTTAAATTTTGAATTCGTTTGAACTTTCAAATAATTTAAATTAAAATTCAAAATAGTGTTTTGTGTTAGTTTCAACACCTTCCGGTCTCATGTTGGAGTATCAAACGATAACGGTTTTCAGAAATTCTTCCACCATCTGGTCCGGTTTTTTACGTACTTCAATCCTATGTATTCAAATCAAAAATCGGAGTTCGTTTAGATTTTCAAATAATTTATTTAAATTTTGTTTCCTTAATAACTTTCTATATCCGTTATAGGATTTTCCCATATTTCATATATAGTTAATATCCTATGTTTAGAATTTTCCCGGATAGGTCTCAGGTTTCAGTTTTGCCGTTAGCATTAGCAAATTCCAATTACCGTCAAAATTTAGTTCAAATTTTGGCCTTTTATTTTTTCTTTTCCACATACGGATGTCATTTTTGACATAACTTGGTTGGTTACCTAATTTCATCATTTCGGATTTAATGAAACTGATTTCATCGAAATTCGAGTTCGTTAGCTACTACATCCTTTGTAAACGTACTATTTTAAATTAAAAATTTATCCTTTTATACTGCCAGTTCACATTATATTGCAGATTCACTAAATTTCTATCATTTCGGAATAAAATAAAATATTCAAAATTATTGAAATTAAACCATTTAAAATTCCAAAATAATAAAAAAACATTTTTAAATAATAACTAAATGGTCAAAAAAATCTGGGCCGTTACATTCTTCCCCCCTTAAAATAATTTCGTCCTCGAAATTGCTAAGGTAGAAAAATGAAATTTATAACTAGGTTAAAATTATTTATTTACTCCGGTTTCACTAAACCAATTAATTCTAATTAATTTATTTCTATAAACGAAAATTTTCAAAAATTCTGAAAATTTTTTAACACTCGAAATTTCTGAAAAATTTCGCCAGCACCTCCTTTGTACTGGCCAATAGCTCAAACTCCAACTCGCCTCCCTAGGCCTTCTTCAACCCAAAAGAAAATCAAACAGCCAAGTGGCTTGCCAAACAGGCTCATAAATCTCATCAAACTCATATGAATATGAATGTGTACCTTTTTTGTCGGGCATCCAACTCTGCTATTAATTTAGCATATACCACTATCATCCCAATCAAACTCCCAATCACTTTTATCTTCAACACGACCATCCGCTTATAGCCAAGCCAAATTTCAATCAAACTGTAATTCCAATCTCAATTCAAATTTCTTGCTCGACCATCCATTTCTATCCCAGATTATCTCTAATCTAGTCCAATTCTACTTGATACCATTCTATTTCAATTCAACTCAATTTCCACTGAACTGCCTTCAATTCAATTTCAAATTTGCTTTCATAAATTTCTATTTAATTTGTGTTTATTTCAATAATCTGTACCTGGGAGTTTCAAATAGCTTTGCCTTTTCCAAAAATCAAATATCCCTTTGGAATATCAAAACAACTCGGTTTCTCAAAACAATTCAAAAACAAAATCTTTGGTAGTAATCTGTCACTTACAAACTCGAAAATGAACACCGATGATGTCCGGATCAACATCGGAATTTATTTTCCAGCTATCGAAGTGAGTTCAATACTATGTCACTTTCAAAACCATTTCTAAACATTTTCATTTTGAAATTCATTTCAAAATATCCCTTTTCAATGCTTGTAACAAATTTAAAATCTCCCAGGATTTTAAAATTCACATATATTCAATTTAATTCCATTTACAACGCTTATTCAAATTTTAGCAATTTCAATTCCAATTCTGAACTTAAATTCAGATTTAATTCATCTGATTTCATATATTTCACTAATATGAATTTTGATTTGTTATTTACATAACTATTTCACATTTTATAATCTTATCCGATTATAATCACATCCAACACATCCAATATACCATGATAATTTCAAATATATATTTCTTTATATCAAAATATATTTTGGGTAAAATTCTTTTATTTACCCTCTTTTCAAAACATATCGTGTCGACCCATCGTATTCAAGTGTTTATAAACTCCTATCGATACAGTGGATCAAACTGATCGACTAGAATTCATAAACAACTCAACCAATAAATCTCCACAATATAAAACCATTTTTATATCAAATAACAAATATTTTCACTCGTATATATACACTCAAACTCAGTCTAGGGCATTACTAACCCCATCTCTACTGAGTCATGCCACAGAGCCAAGGTAAATCACAAAACGTCAGCTCTGATACCAACTGTAACGACCCGGGAAAAAGCGACCTTGGTTATCCGATATATAGCACCTATCGAACAATCAAAAGTCGAAATTACCGGATAGTCCAAGAAAGAAATTAGAGGGTGAGGATAGATAAGATAGAAAATTAGAACAGAAGAAGAAGAAGAAGAAGAACACAACAACATCAGAGTAACACGAATCTCACAGCGGAACGAATAAAATATAATAGACAACATATCATGAAATCAAAGTAGTATATGTATATCATACCATTATCAGAGTACAACACTTTCATCACAGTGGAATAATCAATAGCTAGAAAAATCTTGAAGCCTCCTGCTCCAAGCTCTTCAAGCATACCTGTAAATCCTGACTACTTGACTGCCCATACAAATTTGGGCACCCAAGAGTTTAGGGAAAACAAAACAAAATAAACTCTGGGTCAGTCATGGGACTGATGTGAGTAAACTCAAATCATTTGGTTTAACTTTCAAAATCCTTTCGAAAGAAAAGATAATCGCAAGACCAATCCACACATAAATACGGATGGCTTTTACCTTACGATAACCCAAAACACTTTGGAAATCATATATTATCTGATATTATAATAATGTCTAATCACAAGTAATTAAAATCTAGTAGAACGCTTTCATCTCACGCTCTACATATATAGTATACAAATCAAACTTGCGGGCACTTATTGGAGATTGCATTCCGACTTTGACAAGGTATGGGACCACCTGCCGATAGTGTATCTCTAGAGGCGAATACACTGGGTTCAACAAGAACATCTTGCAACCCGGCCCTCACATGACCGACCACTCATTTCGCTTGAGTGTATCGAATATATATCACCAACGGTTGGGATCAGCAACCGTCTCCCGAATGGGACAGCATCGATAGATTAAAGAAGCAATTGGAATTTCTCTAGATAGGTGATTATACATCCTAATGGGTGCGAACCACATAGCCATGCTGCCTGCCCGATTTTTGTCATTTCCCGGTTGATGAGGCTAGAGGCCACGCTTATCTCTGACAGATCATTCACTTTGAATGCCACATCGTCATACTCGCCAAATCACAAATTGATTTCCCCAAAAACACCACGGGTATAAAGCTAAGAGAAACGAATTCCTCCGCCACCAAACGTAAGTATGTTTGAAGAGATCAACTTACGCGATCTATTGAATATACTCTGTCAGACATTCTTCCATACACGTTTGTCCTGGGACTGGACAAACCGAAGGCACTATTCTGTAAACAGGATAGCCCTTGCACTTCACTCCGTCTTCAATATATTCAGCATACTTGATTCGCAACGCTTGTGCCAATACGGAGTGGTTCTCTGGATAATAATCCAACCGGTCTCTCCATATTAACAATGTAAAATGGTCAAAAACTTTGATAGTCGGTGATTTAACTATCAAATGAAAACATGTCTGTGTGCAAACAACGATATTATTTCCAGATGGAAATTCTATCGATCAATCATCAATCACTTAAATTAAATTATCATAAATTTATTCTTACCCTTATTCCTGTTTCCCTATATTCATAAATTCTTATTTACTATATTTAGAAAACATACGTTATTAACAATGGAAAACATTTCCATTATCTACTCCCATTTCTTATTTTCTATATTAGAAAATATTTCTGATCTTATTTTGAAAACATTTCCAAAATTCCTTCATTTGATTCAAACAGATGTTTTAGATAAAACATCGCTATGCCAACAGCAACCGTTACGCTCTTTAACTAAATTCACTTAACCACTTTCAGTCTCGAACCTTATCCACTTTTTAGTTAAAATTGAAGTCAATCAAGTTGGGGTATAATTACCTCTCAGACCTTAACTGAACAACATTTCTAACTTCGAAATAGACAAAGTTCAAACTTCACTCTTTAAGAAACTTCCTTGCGAACTCTCGGATTCTATTTATGAATCCACTTCCTTTACTGAATCATTTGATTATAACTATAAATGTTATAATTCCATGCTTTCAAAATATGTTAACTTAAATATATTTCCATATCTTAATTTGGATAAATAAACAACCAACTACTTTATTAACAGATAATTAAAACTTGATTTGAAATGGAAAGTAAACATTACTTCCCTTGATTCGATATAATCGAATTTCCATGTATGATTCACTCTCGAATAATCACTATCCGATAATTCTCTTTCGAATAAACTATATTCGATTCCCCTGTTCGAATAACTAATATTCGATAATCCTTTTCTTCGAATAACTAATATCCGAAAAATCTCACTTCGAATAAACCATATTCGATAATTCTCTCCTTCGAATAACTATATTCGATTTAACACACTTCGAACGAACTATATTCGATTGCTCTTCTCGAATAAACTATATTCGATAACTCTACTTCGAATAGGTGATATTCGATTAATTCCCTTTTTGACTAACCCTACTTAATTTACTAATACTCGACTAACTCAACTTAATTAACTTCTATTGATTAATTACTATTTGATTTAACACCATTTGCTTGACTCTAGATCGCAACGATCACAATGGTTACGCCTGATTCCCTCAGGAAACATCTGACCGCCGTAGGCTATCTGCAGCCCTGCGAATTACGCTAGCAGTCATGCTAAATGGAAATTCATCCTTAAATAACTTTGTCTATTTTTAACTCTATCTCGAATAATTAGATTCGATTAATTCTAATTGAATAACTAATATTCAATTAACCCTTATTCGATTACTATATTTGAATAACTCTAGTTCGATTTGACTCAAAACAATTAACTCTAACTGATTAACTCTAACTGGTTAATTCTAACTGAATAACTCTAACTGGATAACTCTAACTGAATAACTCTAACTGGTTAACTCTAACTAACTAACTCTAACTGTTTAACTTTACGGTTTAACTCTGACAGTTTAACTTCAACGGTTTAACTCTAACAGTTTAACTCCAACTGTTTAACTCTAACAGTTTAACTCCAACTATTTAACTCTAACAGTTTAACTCCAACTGTTTAACTCTAATAGTTTAACTCCAACGGTTTAACTCTAGTTGATTAACTCTTTTGAATTAATCCCTTTGACTTTTCTCTTTTGAATAATTCCTTTGGAATAATTCCTTTGAATTACTTCCCTTGAATAGATTCTTTTTCTATTCGTTTACTCAACAAATAACTATTCTCTTTTTGCTTCTATTTATTTAACAAATAAATATTCCCTTTAACTTTTCTATTTATCCAACAAATAAATATTTCTTTTAACTTTTCTATTTATTTAACAAATAAATATTTCTTTTAACTTTTCTATTTATTTAACAAATAAGTACTTCTGTCAACTTTTCTTTATTCCCTACATGAATATTCCCTTTTCAATTCCATTTGTAAATACTTTTATGAATGTTTCCCTTTTTATTTCTATTTGTAATCGTTTCACAAATATTTCCCTTCTATTTGATTTCACCAATATTTTCCCTTCTATTTGATTTCACAAATATTTTCCCTTCTATTTGATTTCACCAATATTTGTTTTTTTACAAATGCTTTGATTCTATAATCATTTTCTCTCATGAAATTCTCTTCCTTTTATATATAAAATCTATTGATTTTATATAAATAATTTATTTTCAAAATAAACTTTGAAAATCCCTTTTCACTTTCCAGTATCACTTATGGTATAAAAATACCAAATCAAAAGGTTCAATCATCATCCAAACACACAGGTTCAACAACAGATGATATAACACATCATATATCAGAATATATGAAAAACGGTAAATAAATGTTAAGGAATCCAGTTGGATTCCTCCGACCTGTTTCCTTGCATCCGCAGATGTTACACAATATAATTCACATCAATTTCATTTCAATATGAGGTATTCTGATAAACAAAATCAACATCGGTTAACGATATATATAACTATATCGGTATTTTCAACTAATTGACTAGCAGTTCAACCAAACAATCAACACTCAGCAATTCAACCAGTAATTATCAGTTCTAAAAATAGTTTATGAAAATATAAAGTGCTCAGAGTTAGTGAGATTTACTCACCTTGGATGGTTTATCGTTGAATAACGATAATCGGTCATTGATTTGGTTCAGACGTTAAATTTCACCATAAATCCAAACGAGCTCCAATCCACTTGCGGTCAGTTCCATTGCGTAGTGCTCGTCCATACGATCCCAACGGATCCTGTTTCGTTAAATTTCGTTAATGTATGCAAAAGTTATGCTATTTACAATATTTACCTAATTTAAATAAATATATATTTAATTAAATTAATTAAATTATTTTTATCTTAATTAATTTCTAATTGCGTTATTAGCCAAATTACCTTCCCTGCCCTTCTAAAAAAATCATACTTTCCCATCTCTAGCCATATCCAAATTTTTTAAATTTGAAAAACCATTTTAATATTAATTAAATTTAATTTTCAATTAAAATATTTAAAAATATTCATTTAATTATAACTTAAAATTTTTAACCCGGATCAAAAATCTGTTTCCACTCATTTTAAAGTATTTTCCGATAAGAATGCAACGATCCTTGTTTCGTGGAAATCCGACTTGTTTTGAAAAAGTTATAAGCTTTTAAAGTTTATGGTTAAAATTTACGAAAATGCCCCTGGTCTGTTTTAAATTCAAATTAAATTTTAAATTTAAAATTTAAATTAATTATCCCATTCGTCGGATCAGTTAGGGATAGCCAGGGAGAGCAGGAAACTATATTTTTCAAACTCAAGCCTTAGACACTATCCTCTCTGTCACCCTTAGAATGTTCCGATATTTATTTTTACAAATTCTATTTTAATTATTATATATATATATATTACAAAAATAAATAAATAAATATTATTTAAAAACTTACCCCGCGAAGCCCAAGCCTCTGCCTAAGAGTCCCTAGCTCCCCGTCTTGCCCTCCATTCTCCCTTCCTTCCCTTTTCCCTATTTCCTAATATTTTATTATTATTTCTGCCATTGCCAAAGCTTGAAAGAGGAGGAGGAGGAGTGAGTTTAAAATGAAGGGGGGGGGGGCTATTTATAGCCGAAGGAGTCACATGGATTGCTGAGGTGGAGCGAATCCAACGGTCGAAAATGGATGGCTAGGATTAATCCTTAAATTAATTAAATTATAAATAAATTTAATAATTTATGAATAGTAAAGTGTGTTTTCTCAACCCTATTCGGACGATAATTTGACTTGCTTATTGATATCTTATCCAAAATCTTTTTCAACCATGTTGTTCAATTTTTCTTGCTCTTCAATAATATATAAAAATATTTAAATTTTGAATTCGTTTGAACTTTCAAATAATTTAAATTAAAATTCAGAATAGTGTTTTGTGTTAGTTTCAACACCTTCCGGTCTCATATTGGAGTATCAAACGATAACGGTTTTCAGAAATTCTTCCACCATCTGGTCCGGTTTTTTACGTACTTCAATCCTATGTATTCAAATCAAAAATCGGAGTTCGTTTAGATTTTCAAATAATTTATTTAAATTTTGTTTCCTTAATAACTTTCTATATCCGTTATAGGATTTTCCCAGATTTCATATATAGTTAATATCCTATGTTTAGAATTTTCCCGGATAGGTCTCAGGTTCCAGTTTTGCCGTTAGCATTAGCAAATTCCAATTACCGTCAAAATTTAGTTCAAATTTTGGCCTTTTATTTTTTCTTTTCCACATACGGATGCCATTTTTGACATAACTTGGTTGGTTACCTAATTTCATCATTTCGGATTTAATGAAACTGATTTCATCGAAATCCGAGTTCGTTAGCTACTACATCCTTTGTAAACGTACTATTTTAAATTAAAAATTTATCCTTTTATACTGCCAGTTCACATTATATTGCAGATTCACTAAATTTCTATCATTTCGGAATAAAATAAAATATTCAAAATTATTGAAATTAAACCATTTAAAATTCCAAAATAATAAAAAAACATTTTTAAATAATTACTAAATAGTCAAAAAAATCTGGGCCGTTACAAATACAAATTCTACCTTCCCCTATTTATTTTCTTTCGATGAACCTAGGTCAATTTCGGACCTAGCCTAAACCGCAATTTGTGTACGATTGAATACGGGAAATGTGGGAATGTTGTCTATATTGGATATACATGTTTGGTAAAAATTGATGGCATAACATGAAATTGGAAAATTGGAGTATTGTCAATATAATTGAAATTGCAAGTTTGGCCATTGGCATAATTAAATTGGCATGAAGTAGGCATAATGAATTAGCATGTAAATCAAATCACGAGTACGAGCCTATGTAAATTAAATCAAAAGATTGGGTTTATGATTGGGCATAAGTAGAATTGGGACTTTGAACCTAAAAGCAATTGTAAACTTGATAATTGGCATAAATATGTATTATGAACTTGGGTAGTTGGCGTGTGTTGTAATAAAAAGATTATAGTTTAGGATAACTACATCATGAATCATGATTTGGGTTTATTTGGACATGAAACTTGATACATGTAATCTTGGCTAGAAATTGATATGGGTAAAATGGCATAAACCTGGCATACATGTAATAGGCAAGAATTGGGCGTATGTAAACTGACTAGAGTTGGGGGTGTATATATATATATATATATATATATATATAAATTGGCATGTAATTTTGGAACTTGGGCATATGTTTATTAATATGTAAAGTTGGGAATTTGAAACATGAAAATGACTGTGTATTGGATATTTGACTTGAACACAAACATGAACATTTCTATATGTAAAACACATGAACTGATATTGGGGTTTTGGGGGAAATACGACCATTAATGAACCTTTGACACAATGTTAGACTCGGTTTGTGGTGTAAATCTGCCCGGAACCGCCCGACAAATCCAGTAGCCACAAAGTGTTAGTCTAATGTGGGAGGTCAAAGATCGAATTGTAGGCGCAACGATTTATGACACGAGGTTAGACTCAATTTGTGGTGTAAATCTGCCCGGAACCGCCTGGCAAATCCAGTGGCCACAAAGTGCATGGTCTAATGTGAGAGGTCATGATTCGATCGTCATAATGAATGAATTAAGGAATACTAACCATAATAAGACGTGGGTATGGTTAGAGGGTTAGGTGGGATGACATGGAAATTTGACATGTAAATATGGACCTAACCAGTATGAGTTAAGAACATGTAAAACTTATAAATGTGGGCTTAACCAACATTACTGTTAATCAGACCAATGGGTGGGTTAAGTAATATGACTAGACTAATGACACTTAACCGATATGACATGAATGGGCATGTTAAGCCATGAATTATTGAAATTCTTAACCAATGCAATCTGACGAATGGGAGGGTTAAGTTAAATGGGTTGGT
The DNA here is from genome assembly GCA_030737875.1 of Allium sativum. Lineage (NCBI taxonomy): Eukaryota > Viridiplantae > Streptophyta > Magnoliopsida > Asparagales > Amaryllidaceae > Allium > Allium sativum. The sequence continues at coordinate 446,890,488 of CM060921.1, forward strand.
TTAGCATGAATGGGTTGATAACACCCAGCCAATATAACCTGATGTGTGATAGGGTTAAGCCATGAACCTCTTGAATATACTTAACCAATTTGACGCGATGATTTGATAGGGTTAAGTCATGAACCGCTTGAATATACTTAACCAATTTGACACGATGATTTGATAGGGTTAAGTCATGAACCGCTTTAATATACTTAACCAACTTGACACATGATTCGTACGGCTAAGTCATGAACTTGTACGACAACACTTAGCCAATTTGACATGACACGTAGGCAGGTTAAGTCACGAACTTGAATGACAACACTTAACCAACTGTACATGCTAGACTGATGGGGTTAAGTCTCGAATTTAAATGACAACACTTAACCTACTGGACGGAAACCCTAGTTACGCGGTCCTTTTCAGCAGTAACCCACTAGATGTATCATGGTACCCTAGAACTAGGCAGGGTGGGGCACGATTACTGGGCTGATTGTAAGCGACCAGAACGTTGGCTGAGTTGGTGCGCCATTGTAGGTTCAGGCGGACTATGGTCGTGCACGTAGTCCGGAGCTGAAAAAGCAGGCATTGGGCACCAGTAGGTTTACACTGTGCGTGCTTGATTCGTGTCGGTGGTTGGCACCCTAGGGCTTGATACACCCTATGGTGGACCTAGCACAGGTAACTACATTCGTGAAAGGGCCGTATGACATAGACACATGAATGAGTTAGGACTTGTAGGGAGCCGATTGATTAATAGATCGTTTCGTGGGACCAAGTAATAGGTCATTTCATGACATTGGGCAAGGGATCATTTTATAGTCAACACATCACACGGGTTGGGATCACCTTATTATATAACACGGGCTACTAGTTGGGACACTAGTAGGGGGTAAGGATCCTTGTTACATAGGACACTAGTTGGAATACGAAACATTCCATGTAAGACACTTGTGAGATGCTAGTACGGGTAGTGCAGGGCAAATGGATATCATCGAAATATTTTAATGATGAAACTTCGAAATCTTGCGATGTTATACTTGATAGAAACCTTGCGATGTGATACTTGGTAGGAACCTTGTGATGCTACTCTTGATGGGAATTATGGGATGCTATTCTTAGTTATCGTGCCTGTAGCTTATCTTGTCATCATGCTTATGTTTACTTTAGTTTATTCATGCCATGTTATCTTTACCTGTTTTTATGCTGAAAGCCACTAGGACTTACTCAGTCTTTATGACTGACCCAGTTTGTTTCGCCTCTTTTTCTTTCATTACCCCCCAAGGTTCGCAGGGTTGGAATACAGCTTAGTTCGGATCTTACCAAGCTCCAAGGCTCTTTCATGTACTGCTTGGATTTCTCTTGGCTATGGCTTGCTTTGCTTTATTGGGGAATACTACAATTTATTTTTATGCTTCTTTGTTTTTGAGCAAGACAAATATTTTAGCTATGTAATTGGGGTATTTGAAAGTGATGGGATTTTATTGTAAACAATTATATTTAATAAATAATTTGAAGACCTTCCGTTGTTTTATATATGTCTATCTTGTAATATTTCTGTTCCAGTACCCATAATGCTCCATTGAAGTTAAGGCATTCCCTTTGTGAGTGACCTTAACGGATGTGTGGTGTGTAACACATCGTCATACCCTCCAAATCACAAATTGATTTCCCCAAAAATACCACGGGCATGAAGCTAAGAGAAACGAATTTCTCCGCCACCAAACGTAAGTACATTTGAAGAGTTCAACTTACGTGATCCGTTAGATATACTCAGTCAGACATTCGTCCATTCACGTTGTCCTGGGATTGGACAAACCGAAGGCACTACCCCGTAAACAGGATAGCCCTTGCATAACTCCGCCTTCAATTATTTTCATCATATTTGATTGCAACGCTAACGTCCATACAGAGTGGTTTTCAGATGTTGAATCTGATCCCGGTCTCTTCGTATTGACGACGGAAAAACGGTCAAAAACTTCTATAGTCGGTGATTTAACTATAAAAAAAATTAGTGTACAACCAACGATCGTATTTCCAGGTAGGAATTCGATCGATCAATCATCAATCAACGTTGGCCACTTTAAATCAATTCGTTATTATATTATCATTTCAAATTCCTATTTCCTTTATTCGAGAAAATATTTCTTATTCCAGTTCGAAAACATCTATATTAATGAATACTTATTTCTATATTCAGAAAATATACTTTATTAATATCGGAAAATATTTTCATTTTCCATCCCTTAATTCCTCCTTGACCAATTCATTTCATTTTCTATTTGGGAAAAATATTTCAAAATTCTTTAAATGAACGCGATGTTATAAAACATCGTTATTATAACTCAAACCATAAATGATTCATTAACTAATGATATCACTAACCAATCCTTGCTACCGAACCTTAACCATTTCTCCGTCAATCATGACGTCAGTCAAGTTGGGGTATAATTGCCTCTCAGACCTTAACTGAACGACATTCTTAACTTCGAAATAGTCAAAGCTCACAACTTTAACCAAAACATCACTTACACGACTCTCGGATTCGGTCTTAAGAACACACTTCCTTTACAGAAAAATATTGATTATAACAGTAACGTTATAATTGCTGTTTCCAAATACTAGGTTTATAAAACATTTCTTTTTAACAACGGCGTTACAATCACTGTCTAGAATTATAGAACATTTATTTTAACAATAGCGTTAAGATCGCATTATAACGGCAGTGTTAACAATTGCTGTTTATAATTTACAACACATTAACTGTAGCAATAGCATTATAATCGCTCTATAAATTTACAAAACATTTATTATAGCAGTAGCATTATAATCGCTGTTTTCAAATATTTGGTATATAAAAATATAACTTGTACTTATTAATCTCAATTAATAAGTAATTAATTAAATAATTAAATTTGATTCAAAAAGGAAAGTAGAAATAACTATTTTTCCTAAACTCGATATAATCAAATTCCAATAAACAACTCTCATTCGAATACTCTATATTCGATTAATATTCTGAACTTTGAACTAAAACTCATCGTTTCTTTTAAAACGATTATCATTTTCCTTTTCCACTCAATTTCCAATTTGGATTTAAATTTCAAATCATCTAAATTTCCTTTATAAATATCTCATTTGCAAAATATTTCCCTTAAACCATTCTTCACTTTAATCCTAAATATATTTCTTTCATGTACCATCATTCGGTTTCGTTTTATAAATATTCTTTTAAACCAATTTCTATTTATACTCCTGTTTACAAATGTTTATATAAATTTCACTTTTAACTTCAAATATTTATAATCTCATTTATAATCCCCTTTAAAATCACTAAGATCAAATCCAATTACAAAAATCAATTTCAAAACCGATTCTGGTTTTCTATGTAAATCCCAACTTGGATTTATATTCCAAGTTATCAAATGATAAATCTTCTATAAAATTATTACGTGTCATTTTTAAACAACTTCTTGTTTTATTCATCAAACAAGTTTACTATTTCCAACTCCCTTCAAAATATAACTTTTATTTTGGAAATAAATTTTCCTTTTTAAATCTCCACTTTATTTTCTACATTGAAAATATTTTCGGTATCTAAAATACCAAGTTTCTAGGGCCAGGGTAAACCAACACACAAAGTCGATCACTGACTATATAAATCACGCCACACATCAAAATCAAGGAAAAACAGTAATATAAATATTGAGGAACCCAGTTGGGTCCCTCCAATCTATTTCCCTGCATTCACAGATGTTAATCAACATCAATAATAAAATTTCACATCAATATGAAATATATCAGGACTAATAATCGATCAACGATGTAATCATATCAACCAATTTTATCAACTATTCAATCAAGCAACCATCACATAGTATAAAATAAATTTAAAAACCCGTTTATATAAAAATATAACGAGTCAGAGTTAGTGAGTTTACTCACATTGTTCGCAGTTGACGATTCCGGCTTTTGTTTCGTTCAAAATGAAACAAGCGCTTAATTTTTCCATCAAACACCAAAGCTTCGTTCTCAGCCATATTAGTTGCACAACGTATGTTTCTTCGTTGTAATCTCAATGTGATATGTTTCATGTGGTTCTGTTGACATACGAAAGAGATACAGCGATTACGATACTTTTATTTGAATTTAAAATAAAAATTGGTTAGTGGCCATTTATTTTTAATCATTTTTTTATTATTATTAAATTAATAAAGCACAGTTAACCTTGATTTAAAACAATTAGTTAATTTATCTATTTTTAATTATCAACCTTATATGAAATGCTCAGTAACTTACTGGTTCTCATTCTTAATTCTTCTTCTTCGCGAATAAAATGCAATCTGCTATTTGCCCTTGCCACTGTTGAATCCTTCTCTAAATATCTCCTTCTTTCCAAACAAAGATTATCAGTAATTCCTCACTTCCTCATCACTCCCGAACTTGACTTACAACGTCAGGGGCCGTTCATTTAATCCCATTAAAAAGATATCCAATACTTGCCTTAACATATAGCTTCAACTGCCAGCGTCAACACTTCGTGTTTCCACCTTCTACAAATCTAAAATCCACCCACTTCTTGTAAACCTGCATGTCCATCCTTGTACCGTGTTCTCAGACTCAAGCCTTCATCTCCACAAAATACACAACTCACCACTCCTCCTTAATTCACAACGAATTATCACAGTAACCCCTTTTTCCCATCAACGCAAATCCCAACTTCCTCTTGCCTGTTCTCACTCTCCTCAAACCGTCAAATCCTCCTATGGCTTAGCTTCATCCACCTAGCATCGCTCATCCTACAGTGTATATAGCGACATTAATCACCGCTGAATCAAACATGTGAAACAGCTCAGATCGAACCCATCCGAATTCACCAGAATCGATGCGACTTCAATCCCAAAATTAACCTCTTTCGGCCACTACAACTGATGCCACCCCTAAAGGAAGCAAGATCTCTCTCCGTCGCAAGCACCTTGCCTTGAAAACCCTACTGCTAAGATGACTAGCTTCGATTTGTATTCGTGTTGTATTAGTATTGTTTTTGAGCTCTACACAAGATAGACCAAGCTAAAGGATTTCATATATCGAGTTTTATAATTATTGAGTGGAGGAAGAAATTTTGAATGGAGAAGGAAACTGGAAAGTGAATTTGTCGCTTTTCATCGGGTCCGAACAATACAGACAATTCTTTTTTTTCTTATATATATTTATTTAGGTAGCTTGGCACCCACGATGTCAAATATCTTGCCGCCCACGGTTTTAGAAAAGGCTTGATAGGCACGGAATGGATCAACTTGCAAGGCACAGAATATATTTTGCTTGGAGGTTACGGGTTCTTTTGGATTGGAGAGCACGGTTTATAATAGCTTGGTGGGCACGGACTAAAGAAAACATAAACGACAAGGCCATTTTATTATTTTATTGATGTGCCATCATCTTAACATTGCTCAACCTCCTCTAGTAGTAATGTTATTAAAATTCAGATGTCCTGAGTGAATAAACTTATTCATTTATTATAAAAAGCACTGATCAAATTAATGGACAAAATAAAGTTTATCTGTTCATGATGTATATTTGTATTTTAAAGTTTATATGTTATCTATTATACATTATTTACGAACTGTTGCGGACAGAAATAAGAGTACGGTCGTGTCCAGCGAGGTAACACAACCCCAAAAATATAATAATACTGGTAGTTTAACTTATATTATGAAACCCCAAAATACTAATATAGGGTGCAAAATATTCCAAATAAAAGGTTGCGTATTTAATTAAATAAAAATTACAATAAAATTCTAAAAATTAAATTGTCACTATGCCTCAGAAGAACCTTATCCAAATTCAAGACCGATATTTAAATATATTTGAATAACCGTTATGGCCTATATACGATTCCATATCGACTTTCTAAAAAATTGATTTGGACGTACTTCACAATATATAAGACAAAATCTCGATTTTTCACTTCCATTAGAAAGATACTGGTTAATAGATTCACACGTTTCTTGTTTCATAGAAATCCGATCTATATTGGATTATGTATATCCAATTGAAGTTTAAATCGTAAATTACGAACTACCGCGGCTCTTTCGAGCTCTATTTAAATAAAATTATAAATTATACATTAAAACTCTGTTTTAATAAATATTCCTATATATAATTCAAATAAAATATTTAAAACAAATTTGAATATTCAGAATTCAACGGCTTGAAAATCCGGGTCGTTACCCCTTTCATGGTTAGCTATGTCTCGTATTCCAATGGGAGCAACTTTTGAAAGGCTCATTGATACTTGATGCATGAGGAAGATAAAGATGAAAAGAAGGAAGCTAAGGATGAGGAAACACAAAATAAGAAAGTATGGCCAAAGAAGGGACAATAGTAACAACAAAAGAAATGTGGAAAGAATGACAAGGCTAAGGATAAGAGGAAGTGCCATAATTGCGGACGCAAGGGTCATTTGATCAAGGATTGCAAAAGAAGGAAGAATGCTTGCTTCAGTTGTGGAGAGGTCAGACACTTTTCTAAGGAGTGCCCGAAGAAGCAAGGACAAGGTCAAAAGGCATGAGCTTCTGGAGGGCAAGTGCATGCTCTCGCGATCAGTGCTCCAGATCAAGGTAGGAAAGTTTCTGTGGAAGGTTTGATTTGTCTTTCTAATCATCCTATTAGAACTCCTTTTGATTCTGGTGCTTCACATTCAATTATATCTGGTTTTGTTGTTGAGTCTCTTCACCTAAATACTAGTATGGTAGCGGATCCTATTATTGTCTCAAACCCCATTGTTTGTTCGGCTCATTTGTCCATGATTTGTCGGGGTTTGAGAATATATGTTTAGGCGTCGAGTTTGAGTGCGACGCATACGTGCTCCGTTTTATGGGCTATGGTTTGATTCTAGGGATGGATTGTCTAACCATGTATAGTGCCATTTTGGATTGTGAAAGGAGGGTCATTATACTTTTGACTTGCCATGGAAGGACCCTCGAGATTTCTTGTAACAACCCGGATTTTTCAAAATCAATTTAAAAAAATTATTTTAGCTATTTTAATGGATTTTGGATATTTAAAATTATTTATTTTATATAACAACGACTAAAATTTTAAATCGAAGTTAGAACGTAAAAAATAATTTTAATTATAAATCGAGCCAGAAATGGCGTGGTAGTTTGAAAATTCGATTTCAAATTTCAAATGAATGTACAAGATTCAAAATAAATCGGATTTTAGTAAAACAAGAAATATTTGAATTTGTTTAACTATATCTTTCTAATGAATGTGAAAAATCAATATTTCATAATGAGAATTAAAAGTTATGTCCAAGTTAAAATTCAGAATAATCGCTATGGAATTCATATATATTTTTAATATATATATATATATATATATATATATATATATATATATGGCCCTTAAAAATAGCATTGTTGCAAACGACCTCCGCTTTCGATGAAACCACTTTTGTTGGATCTGAAATGTCAAATTATTGCTAGATTCCAATTTTTATAATTTTTGGAATTAATATGTGAGTGTTGTGAATTTAAATGCGTTTGGTCATTTTAGTTTGAATTTAAACGAGTGGAAATTGACATTTTTCAAATGGTCTCCAAATTCGATGAAATTAGTTTTCTTAGAACCGTGTCATCAAAGCATAGCTAGATTTATTTTTCTGGAATATTTGGAGTTAGTATGTAATACCCCGTAATTTTATAACATTAAAATTCACAAATTAAAGTATACTTAATTTTTAGAAAAGAATTAAGTGAAATGGATTGCGCAGAGAAATATATTTATATTGATATATACATAAATAAATTAAATAAATAAATATGCGAAAAAGTTCAAAACAACGAATTGGGAGGGGGAATAACCGAACCGGCCCATTTTTGAGGTCGACCCGAGCCTCGCTGGGTCGACTAGGGGTTAATCCAGGGTGTTTGGCTGTCAACCCGTGGGCCGATTCGCTCAAATGCAGATTTTGCATTTGATTGGTTCTCATGGTTCAGGGTTAATCTAATGGTCCTAAATAACTTCCTACACCTATAAATACATCCTAATGCTAACCCTAAACCTAATTAAAATAGAATAGTTAATGTCGCCATGGAAATCAATGGAGCCGCTGCCAACTAAGAAAGAAGAAAAGCAAATTCAATGCTAATTCTCTTAACCCTAAAACAAAGCAAAACTCTCTCTTTTCTTCTCTAAATTGTGAGTATGATGATCTTAACAAGATTATTATCATTTTAATTAGGTTGAGTTATGAATGGATTATGAGTAGATGATGTGAATTATCATATATGTTGTTGTAAACCCCTTTTGCTATCATGTATATTGTAAATCCAATGTTATGTGATGATGATATCTTATATGTTGTAAATCATGCTATGATGATGTTATGTATGTTGAAAGTTTCTATGCTAAGTTGTGGTGAATCATACATGTTAAAAAGGCCATGATGTTACCATCTATGCTAATTAGTTCATATTAATTATATCATCATGTTTGGGTTATGTTGATCTATATGACAAGTCACATATGCAAGTTAGATTGATTAGAAAAGTTATGAACATATGCCAAGACATCTATTATGACATCTAGAATTATGCTATGACATATGTGATATCCTATGCTAGTTCACACCATCATTATGTTGCCTAAAAACCCCATATGCAAGTTTATGTATAGATTTGGGCTATGATCATATCATGTAAATTGAGACATTTAACAAGTTGACACCTTTTGATCCTTAACATGTGTAGTTTATGCAAGTTTCACCCCTATTATGATTAGATTTATTTTAAGTGTCTATATGTTGTGATAATTTATCTTTGTGCTAGGTGTTAGACTATACAAGTCTAGCCTATATTATGCGTTGAATAAGCGAACGTATAAACGTGGGGTAGGGGTAATATTAAGGATTTAATATTAAAAAGTTGGTGTGCAATTGATATGATTTTGCATGCCATAAGTGGATGGCCATAATTGAGTCAATTATGGACATCATTAAAAGTTGACTTAATTAATAATTTGAATATGGAATTATTAAAACTGGGGTAAAAGATTTTAAGTGTTAATCAATGCTTAGGACACGAGGTTGGACTCGTTTGTGACGTAAACCTGCCCGGACCCGCCCGACAAATCCAGTGGTCACAAATGTCAGCCCAATGTGAGAGGTTCTAGGCCTAAACTAAAGCATAACGGTTGTAAAGACACGAGGTTAGACTCTTTTATGGTGTAAGAATGCCCGGACACGCCCGGAAAATCCAGCTGCCATAAATGCCAGTCTAATGTGAGAGGTCTTTATGAGGTTATGGCCTGAATGAATTAAGAAATACTTAACCAGATAAACATGTAAGGTGGGACATGGGGGTTAAGTAGGTGCCTTGGGTGGCATGAGGAGTCTAGGGGGTGCCCTTAGTGGCATGTGAAATACGATTAGTAAGACTTAACCAAACACACATGTAGATGAACATGACTAAGACGGTTAAGTGGGATATACTAGTGACAAGCTTAGGTGGGTAGCTTATGGGGGCCCATTTCGACCAGTATCCCAAACGTATGTTTGTGGGCTCGACCCAAGTCGAGGACGGGACACGCATGCTAGGTTTGACTGTAAGAGGCCAAAACGGGGAGCGGTGGCAACGCAAGTCCAACGGGTTTCGTATGCGTGTGTGGACCCGGGCTGGTAGGTAAGACGTTGTTGCATCGTGTAGGTATAAGCCGTGCATTCTCAAGTTGTATCGGGTTGCCACTTTAGGGGAGTGATACACCCCACTGTGGGACCAGCATGGGTATCTACGAGTAGGGAGCCGATCGAAAGTGGGTAGTGGGGTACACCTAGTGGAGATTGGGGAGACGGCACCTATGTAGTCAGCTAGGGGTACGTAATGCTATTTATAAAGTTTCTGTGTGAAGCAAGTGGGATCAAACAATAGGGTGACTTGTGTGGTGCAGTGTAGTAATGTGCGGTGCAGTGTAGTAATCATTCATTAGTAATTAGGTGTGCCTTTATCGTTATCTTTAACGTTATCTTAAATGCTATCTTTATCTTCCTAAGAGTTCATAGACATTTACTTGTCTTCCAGCTTACGCCTTAGTCTAGTTATTTTGATAATAGTATTGTTAGAATTATCATACTCACCAGACTTTATGTCTGACCCCCTCTATATCTATCCTTTTCCCCCTCCAAGTCCTCAGGTTGGGCCCAGTTCTAGTGGAGTTTGATTAAATTGCTTCATCTCTCTTGGAAAGCTTGGACCATTGAAGTAAAGTCCAGCTTGTTATCTTTTTAATGGCTATTTATGTAATGGGATTATGTATTTTGTTTTTATGAAGATGGATATTGTACTTGGTTTTATGATGTAACAACATTTCCGCTGCAATAAAATGAAGTTTTAGATTTCCAAGTACTATTTATTATCTGTCTTGTTGTAATTTTTCTGTTCTATATTCACTTATAACCTCTATGGAATTTAATGCATTCCCTTTGTGAGTGACATTAATGGACGTGGGGTGTTACACGTGGTATCAGAGCTTAAGGTTACCAGAACAGAAAAAAATACTTTAGAAAAATAGTTACTTTTGGAAGAAGTGCTTTCAAAAACATGTTTTAATGAGAAATTTAAAGAGAAAAGTTTTTAAGAAAAACATAATCCCCAAATAGCCATATATCTTTATCTTTCGAATTCTCCATTTTGAATCTTTCCTTTTTCGTTTCAGCATGGCTGAAGATCTTAATCTACCCGTCGGTGTAACGATACCAGGATGGTATAGGAGGTTATTAGAGGCTAGGGCCGCTGCAGGTCCAACCAATGTTCCTCCACCACCAGTTGCACCCGTCCCTCCTCCTCCTCCTCGCGTAGACACTTTTGCAAAGACGTGCAAGGAATTCAAGGCTATGGGTGGAAAACCATTTCAAGGGTCAGAAATGTTTGTGGAAGCTAGAGATTGGCTTAAGGAGGTGGAAGAATTGCTAGAAATATTTGAAGTAGAAGAAGGGAAGAGAGTTCGTTTAGCAGCTTGGTTGATGAAGGGAGAGGCCTCGTTTTGGTGGGAGGTCACTAATAGGGAGCGTCCTGTTGACTCTTGGGCGGATTTCAGACGTAGGTTCGAGGCGAAGTTTCTCTCAAGAGCGGAAGAAAATCTATATATGGAAAGGTTCTTGACATTGAAGCAAGGAAGCTCATCAGTGAAAGAATATGTCAATAAATTTAATCAGTTAGCAAGGTTTGGCTTGGACTTAGTGAACACGCCGGAGAAGAAGGCGCTGAGGTTCGTGAATGGCTTGAATGAACCATTGCAAGGGTTGGCTATGACCCACATCCCGATGGGGGCCACCTTTGAGAAGTTAGTAGAAATGGCGCTCATGCATGAGGAGAAAAGCGCTAAAGCTGATAAGGCACCCGAGAAGAAGGGGGATCAGAAGAAACCACAACAGTAAAACAAGAAGGGTGGTAAAGACAATAACGGCAAGGGAAAGAAGAAATGTTTTAACTGTGGGACACCAGGCCATCTCAGCAAGGATTGCCGAAAGAAAAAGAAGACAGCCTGTTTTCATTGTGGCGATGCGGGACATTTAGTGAAGGACTGCCCAAAGAAGGGGCAGAGGGCAGGAGCTACCTCTGGAGGACAGGTGCAGGCTCTTATGGCACCAGGGCAGGCAAGGGGACAAGTTTAGGCTCTCGCGATCCTACCGCTGCAAGAACGAGGTAGAACCATTTCTGTTGAAAGCTTAGTTTTCCTGTTTGATCATCCTGTCCGTACCTTATTCGATTCGGGCGCATCACATTCGTTTATCTCTACATCATTAGTTGAATCGCTGCACTTAAACACCAGTTTAGTAGAGGATCCCTTAGTTGTTTCGAATCCAATTGGGGGCTCAGCTTATTTGTCTATGATGTGTTTGGATTTGAAAATTTCCATACTTAGCGTTGAATTTAGATGTGATGCTTATGTGTTGGGCTTCACGGGCTATGGGCTAATTTTAGGAATGGATTGGTTATCCAGAAATGGGGTCGTTCTTGATTGTGAAAGGAGAGTAGTTAGGCTCGTGACTCGCCTTGGCAACACTCTCGAAATCTTTTGTAATCCCATAAATTCAGTTATGCTAAGTTATCTAGAATCGCTTGACGCGACTGAGGAAAATCTACGATCTGTTAGAGTGGTCCGAGAATATTCGGATGTGTTTGAGGAGGTGAAAGGCTTGCCACCGAAGTGGGAGATAGATTTTCGAATATATCTTGTGGATAATGCGAAACCAGTATCTTTGCCAGTACGCCACATGGCTCCACGTGAAAGGAGGGAACTCGATAAGCAAGTGAAGGATTTGCTTGAGAAGGGGTTCATAAGACGAAGTATATCGGAGTGGGGTGCTCCAGTAGTATTTGCCACAAAGGCGGATGGGTCCCTTAGATGTGTGTGGACTATAGAGAACTTAATAAACTTATTAAGAAGAATAGACACCCACTGCCGAGGATTGACGATCTCTTCGATCAGTTAGTTGGTGCCTCAGTGTTTTCGCAGTTGGACTTAGCCACTGGGTTCCATCAGTTGAGAGTGGCTGAGGATAGCATAGACAAGACTGCCTTTAGGACTCCAGACGGTTTCTATGAACGGCTAGTGATGCCCTTCGGTTTGACAAACGCCCCAGCATATTTTGTTGATTTGACGAGTAGGGTGTTTAGGGAGTACCTTAACAAATTCGTGGTAGTCTTTGTAGATGACATCTTGATCTTTTCTAAGGATGAAGAAGAGCATGCCCTACATCTTAGGGAAGTGTTGGAGACCCTACGAGCGCATAGCCTTAAGGCTAAATTTTCTAAGTGTCACTTCTGGAGGAAGGAAGTACGGTTCTTGGGGCATGTGGTTTCCAAAGAAGGGATAGCCGTGGATCCCGCGAAGGTGGTGGCCATCCAAGTTTGGAAGGTCCCTAAAAATGCTACTGAAGTGAGAAGTTTCTTAGGGTTGGCTGGCTACTATAGGAAGTTTATCAAAGAATTCGCAAAGATATCAGCTCCACTGACACGCTTGACGAAGAAGAACCTAGTTTTCACATGGGACGTAGATTGTGATGATGCGTTCCAACGTTTGAAGAGAGCTTTGACTTCAGCCCCAGTCATAGTATTGCCAGACGGGAGTAAGCCGTTTACCGTTTATACTGACGCTTGTGGGACAGGACTAGGCACAGTCTTAATGCAAGAGGGTAGGGTAATAGCCTATGGTGGAAGGCAGTTGAGAGCGCATGAGAAAAATTATCCTACACATGACCTAGAATTGGCCACTATTGTTTTCGCGCTTAAGTCTTGGCGTCATTATCTTCTTGGCGAGAAATTCGAATTATTCACTGACCACAAGTCTTTAAACTACCTATTCTCTCAAAAGGACTTGAACTTAAGGCAGCAAAGGTGGATGGAGTTCTTAGCGTCCTACGACTTCGAAATAGCCTATACCCCTGGCAAGGGTAACGTGGTGGCAGACGCCTTAAGTAGAAAAAGATTATCCTTAAGTCCTTTGTTTGTTGAGCGGCGAAGTTTAGAATTCATTTCGATGTTTGACTTTAGACCTTCCGTTGACTTCGTACCCGGTTTACTAGCATCCTTGGAGGTCAGACCTACGCTTTTGGGACGGATTGGCGAGGCACAGCGAGACGACCCGCAGTTGGTTGAGTTAGTAGAAAAACTCAAAGGAGGGGAGTCATCAAGCCATCTCCTTTGGTATACCCTAGACGATAAGGTTTGGTTACGTAGGGACGGTAGACTTTGTGTACCAAAAGACGATGACCTAAGGAAGACTATTCTTGACGAAGCACATCGTTCGAAGATGACCATTCATCCCGGTGGGGACAAGACATACAAAGACATGAAGAGAGTTTACTTTTGGGCCGGCATGAAGAAAGACGTGGCCGAGTATGTCGCTAGATGCTTGGTATGCCAACAAGTAAAAGCGGAGCAAAAGAAACCCAGTGGGTTGCTTCACCCATTGGAGGTTCCACTATGGAAATGGGAAAGCATCTCGATGGATTTTGTGGATGGATTACCGCGATCGAGGAAGGGTAATATGGGAATTTGGGTTATAGTAGATAGACTTACTAAGAGCGCCCATTTTATTCCCGTGAAGAGTAAGAGGACTGCTCCATGGTTAGCTTCTGTATACGTTCGAGAGATAGTTCGTTTGCACGGTGTTCCTTCTAGCATAGTGAGCGACCGCGATCCTATTTTCACTAGCGAATTTTGGAGAAGCTTACAAGAGGCGGTAGGGACTCAGTTATGTTTGAGCACCGCATATCATCCTCAGATGGACGGCCAGACTGAGAGGGTGAATCGCATTCTAGAGGATCTATTAAGGCTATGTATCCTAGACTTTGGGGGTACATGGGAAGAGCATCTTCCATTGGTTGAGTTCGCATATAATAATAGGTTTCAGTCCAGCATTGGTATGGCACCATTCGAAGCTCTATATGGACGACCTTGTCGTTCACCTACATGTTGGTGGGAATCTACGGATAAGATCTTACTTGGGCCCGATATGATTAGGGAGACTTCGCAGAAGATCGACTTGATTCGAAGGAGGATGAAAGCAGCGCAAGATAGGCAGAAATCTTATGCGGATAAGAGGAGGACAGATCTCGAGTTTGAAGTTGGGGACATGGTCTTTGTCAAAGTGTCTCCATTACGAAACGTTGTTCGCTTTGGGTCTATTGGGAAATTAGCAACAAGGTTTGTAGGGTCGTTTCCTATTAAGGAGAGGATTGGACGGATGGCGTATAGAGTGGAGTTGCCCGAGAGACTTAGTGGTGTACATGACGTATTCCATGTGTAACATTTGAGGAAGTGCTTGCATGAGACCGCGGAAGTGGTAGAGTCGAGCTTGCTTAGAGAGGTGGGGATAGAGTGTGATGTGACAATTCAACGAGCTCCTACGCGCATTCTTGGGTCGGAGATCAAGAGGTTGAGGAATCGAGAGGTCAGACTAGTCAAAGTGCAATAGGGAGATGATGAGAGCAACGCTACTTGGGAGACGGAAGAGAAGATGCATTCACGATACCCTTTTCTTTTTGAGGGTATGTCCTTTAATTTCTCCTTTATCGCTTAGCTTGTACTTATCTTATCTTTAGTATATCCTCTCGCTAGTATCTTTGACCTTTAGTTAGGATAATCCTATTTTTGAAACATGTGTTTGAGACATGTTATGTATGGTGGATGCAAGTGTTTGCTAGTGGTTGCTCGTGGATGCATATACACACACTATTAGGCACCAGATCGGCTCAGTCACTTCATATTGCATATTGCATATACATGGATGTATTTAGAAAAATGGATGTATAATGGTTGTATTATCATATAGTTGCTGCATTCGGGTGGATGGTTGTGCACGCATATAGAATTAATATGTATCATTAGGAATCTTTTGCATACATATTGGACGCAAGACACTATCATGAATTGCACTAAGGAGGTCGACTGCATCAGTAGACCGCCTAATTTTGCATTAGATATGGACATATACACACACTGTGCATATAAACATTAAAGCATTAGAAGTCTTTTAAGGACAATGGATGCTGGTGTTTGATGGTTGAGTAGATGGACGATTAGATGGTAGGATATACATTCTTCTTGACTTGGAGATTTCGGGGACGAAATCCTTTAAGGTGGGGAGAATGTAAAACCCCGTAATTTTATAACATTAAAATTCACAAATTAAAGTATACTTAATTTTTAGAAAAGAATTAAGTGAAATGGGTTGCGCAGAGAAATATATATATATATTGCTATATATATGTAAAAATTAAAAATTAAATAAATAAATATGCGAAAAAGTTCAAAACAACGAATTGGGAGGGGGAATAACCGAACCGGCCCATTTTTGAGGTCGACCCGAGCCTCGCTGGGCCGACTAGGGGTTAATCCAGGGTGTTTGGCTGTCAACCCGTGGGCCGATTAGCTCAAATGCAGATTTTGCATTTGATTGGTTCTCATGGTTCAGGGTTAATCTAATGGTCCTAAATAACTTCCTACACCTATAAATACATCCTAATGCTAACCCTAAACCTAATTAAAATAGAATAGTTACCGTCGCCATGGAAATCAATGGAGCCGCCGCCAACTAAGAAAGAAGAAAAGCAAATTCAATTCTAATTCTCTCAACCCTAAAGCAAAGCAAAACTCTCTCTTTTCTTCTCTAAATTGTGAGTATGATGATCTTAACAAGATTATTATCATTTTAATTAGGTTGAGTTATGAATGGATTATGAGTAGATGATGTGAATTATCATATATGTTGTTGTAAACCCCTTTTGTTATCATGTATATTGTAAATCCAATGTTATGTGATGATGATATCTTATATGTTGTAAATCACGCTATGATGATGTTATGTATGTTGAAAGTTTCTATGCTAAGTTGTGATGAATCATACATGTTAAAAAGGCCATGATGTTACCATCATGCTAGTTAGTTCATATTAATTAAATCATCATGTTTGGGTTATGTTGATCTATATGACAAGTCACATATGCAAGTTAGATTGATTAGAAAAGTTATGAGCATATGCCAAGACATCTATTATGACATCTAGAATTATGCTATGACATATGTGATATCCTATGCTAGTTCACACCATCACTATGTTTCCTAAAAACCCCATATGCAAGTTTATGTATAGATTTGGGCTATAATCATATCATGTAAATTGAGACATTTAACAAGTTGACACCTTTTGATCCTTAACATGTGTAGTTTATGTAAGTTTCACCCCTATTATGATTAGATTTATTTTAATTGTCTATATGTTGTGATAATTTATCTTTGTGCTAGGTGTTACACTATACAAGTCTAGCCTATATTATGCATTGAATAAGCGAACGTATAAACGTGGGGTAGGGGTAATATTAAGGATTTAATATTAAAAAGTTGGGGTGCAATTGATATGATTTTGCATGCCATAAGTGGATGGCCATAATTGAGTCAATTATGGACATCATTAAAAGTTGACTTAATTAATAATTTGAATAGGGAATTATTAAAACTGGGGTAAAAGATTTTAAGTGTTAATCAATGCTTAGGACACGAGGTTGGACTCGTTTGTGACGTAAACCTGCCCGGACCCGCCCGACAAATCCAGTGGTCACAAATGTCAGCCCAATGCGAGAGGTCCTAGGCCTAAACTAAAGCATAATGGTTGTAAAGACACGAGGTTAGACTATTTTATGGTGTAAGACTGCCCGGACCTGCCCGACAAATCCAGCTGCCATAAATGCCTGTCTAATGTGAGAGGTCTTTATGAGGTTATGGCCTGAATGAATTAAGAAATACTTAACCAGATAAACATGTAAGGTGGGACATGGGGGTTAAGTAGGTGCCTTGGGTGGCATGAGGAATCTAGGGGGTGCCCTTAGTGGCATGTGAAATACGATTAGTAAGACTTAACCAAACACACATGTAAATGAACATGACTAAGAGGGTTAAGTGGGATATACTAGTGACAAGCTTAGGTGGGTAGCTTGTGGGGGCCCATTTCGACCAGTATCCCAAACGTATCTTTGTGGGCTCGACCCAAGTCAAGGATGGGACACGCATACTGGGTTCGACTGTAAGAGGCCAAAACGGGGAGCGGTGGCAACGCAAGTCCAACGGGTTTCGTATGCGTGTGTGGACCCAGGCTGGTAGGTAAGACGTTGTTGCATCGTGTAGGTATAAGCCGTGCTTTCTCAAGTTGTATCAGGTTGCCACTTTAGGGGAGTGATACACCCCACTGTGGGGCCAGCACGGGTATCTACGAGTAGGGAGCCGATCGAAAGTGGGTAGTGGGGTACACCTAGTGGAGATTGGGGAGACGGCACCTATGTAGTCAGCTAGGGGTACGTAATGCTATTTATAAAGTTTCTGTGTGAAGCAAGTGGGATCAAACAATAGGGTGACTTGTGTGGTGCAGTGTAGTAATGTGCGGTGCAGTGTAGTAATCATTCATTAGTAATTAGGTGTGCCTTTACCGTTATCTTTAACGTTATCTTAAACGCTCTCTTTATCTTCCTAAGAGTTCATAGACATTTACTTGTCTTCCAGCTTACGCCTTAGTCTAGTTATTTTGATAATAGTATTGTTAGAATTATCATACTCGCCAGACTTTATGTCTGACCCCCTCTATTTCAATCCTTTTCCCCCTCTAGGTCCTCAGGTTGGGCCTAGTTCTAGTGGAGTTTGATTAAATTGCTTCATCTCTCTTGGAAAGCTTGGACCGTTGAAGTAAAGTCCAGCTTGTTATCTTTTTAATGGCTATTTATGTAATGGGATTATGTATTTTGTTTTTATGAAGATGGATATTGTACTTGGTTTTATGATGTAACAACATTTCCGCTGCAATAAAATGAAGTTCTAGATTTCCAAGTACTATTTATTATCTGTCTTGTTGTAATTTTTCTGTTCTATATTCACTTATAACCTCCATGGAAGTTAATGCATTCCCTTTGTGAGTGACATTAATGGACGTGGGGTGTTACATAGTATGTCGCCCAGGTAAATTAAGATGTACGTTGAATTCAATTTTGAACGTTATATTAATTTATATCTTAATTTAGATGAAAACCGATCGAAACGATCGAACTGGACTTCGGGACATATCCCATTGTGTTCGGAATGAGGGTAATTAACTGGGGGCGATAATCGTTAGGTCTTGATTGGAGTTTGTATACAAAATCACACTTTTTGGAGAGAAAAAAATATAAAATAATAATTATAAATACCACCCTTTTTTCTCCTAAACAATAAATCAGAACCCGCCTCCCCCAAAATTAAAAATCGCGCCCCCTTTACATATAAACCCTTCGCCCTGAACTCTCCCCGCCGCCGGATCTCCCACCGCCGCCCTAGCCCGATGCGTCGTCACCCAGCGGTCAGCCGCCACCCTTCCCCTCCTCCTCCCGCTCTCGCTGGAAAAACACAAACCCGCGCCCAAAGCCCTAAACCCCTGGAAAACCACCACCGCACGAACCCCAATGCGCCACCATCCTTCTCTGCAAGCCTCCTTCCTACAGTCCGCTGCAAGCCAGCGAGAACACCCTCCACCAAAGATTCAATTTTTATAAAGGAAAAAGGCGAGTTTTTATTTATACAAAACATTGTTTTTAAACCACATTTTCCTAAATAAAATTTGCATTGTTTATAAAATTAAATAGCATTTATTTTGAAAAAAAATGTTGTTTTTAAAATATAGATAACCTTGTTTTAAAGTATTGATTTTTAAAATATAGAAAAATGTGATTTTTGTATGTTTATTAGCGATATAAAAATGTGATTTTTATATGGATAGTATTATGGTAAAAATATGATTTTTATATGTATATTGTTATCATAAGAATGTGATTTTTATTGATAATTTTTGCTTAAATAAAAATGTGATCTTTATTAATAATTTTTAAGATATATACAACATAGGGGAAAAAATGTGATTTTTAAAGATATAAACCTTGATTTAAAATGTGATATATATATATATAACTTTGATTTTAAAAATGTAATATTTACAAGAAAGAACTTCGTTTTTAAGATATAAACAACTTTGTTTTTTAAATCTAAACGGCTTTGTTTTTTTTAAATAAACATAGCATCGTTTTAAAAATATAAAAATATGATTTTTATATATACAACATAGAAATAAAAATATGATTTTTAATGTAAATAGCATTGTTTAAAAATGTGATTTTTAATGTAAACTGCGTGAAACAGAATGCGTTGAAATCATGGAGTAGAACATGACGCACTGAAACAAATTTAAATCCTAAATCCGCCAATTAAAGAATGACAGAGTGGAAACCAAAGGTGAGAACTCCTTCTCACTCAAATCTATTTATAGTTAAATATATACTAGGTTGCAGACGGGGCTTAGAAGCCCCTAACACTATTTATTGTACAAACCATAGTTGGTTGTTTGGATTGAATTGTGGAAATATTGATTGTGGTTGTGAAATGAATTGTATTTTGAGTGATTGATTGTGAATTGATTGGAATTGGTTTGTGTATGGCGCAAGCCAGTATTAGGCGAGAGATAAGGCTAGACCTTATTCCGGTTTTAATATCGCGCCGTTATGCAGCCGAAATTTTCAAAAATGTGTTAGAAAAATTTAATAGCTAGTTAAAAACATTATTTTTAACATATACATGAGATATATACAACGACTATGTTAGGGAATAAATACTAGTTCGCTAAAAATATTAATTTTAGTTTATAACTACGATGAATAAAATTATTTAGGCATTGCATGGAAGTTTGTAAGCAAAGTTATAAAATTATATATATTTATTGGATAGTTAAAAATAAGTTTACACATCCATTTACAAGTCGGACGACTTGTTTATGCTTGCCTATTTTTGTGAAATCGATTGGGACGATAATTTTTATACATCGCCCAAGTGCACAAATAATAATAATTATTTGATGGTTGAAACCCCACATGGGTATTGGGATGATATTTGACGTACACTTATACCAATTGTTTAGTTATATGTCAATTGATAGGTTGATAGACTGTTGTAAGCATTAATTATTTATATTTAACGCTTATGCAGTTGTGTAATGCACTCTGTATGATGGTTGATTGTATATCATTATTGTTGTGTACATGTGTGTATGAAATCCATATAAATAACATTGTATGGTAATTGACTATGTCTGATTCCAATTCAGAAAGAACGAATATTTTACAATAATATTCTGTAAAGGATAAAAATATGATTTTGATGTCCGATTTGGGATGGACACAAAAAATTTGAAATGTGTAAAGCCATGTTTATTAGTTTTGCGTCATTTTAGAATGAAAGATATTTATATCAATTTTATTCATTTTTATAATGAATATCAAAAAGGAAATGATTTCAAAATCTGATATTTTGAAAATATTATCATTTATATTATAACGATAAGGAATATTCAATTTTTATTTAAAATTGAAAATGAAGTGGGAATCGTTTTAGAAAGAATTTATAAACAATTTATAAAATACGTTTTAAATGGAAATCGATGAAATATACATACATACATACATATATATATATATATATATATATATATATATATATATATATATTTAATGGCCTGAATAGAATGCGTCGCGCCGGGACCATTAGCGAATTTCGACCATTAACTTCGAATTGACATTACGGGAGATTCGACCGTCATATTCTCCTAAAACCGGAACTGTTGGGTTCGTATCGGAAAGGGATTTCTAATGAGTATAAGAGATTTGAAATCTAATGGTTGGATTTGGAATTATGCCGCAAACAAATTTGGAAAAGGTCGTTGTAAGTGCAGTTTGATGACCGTTTATGGAAATCGACTGAAAGGGCCTTACAAAAATTATTAAAAAAATTAATCATTTGTGTAAAATCATAGTAAATGATTTGGAAAGAATTAGGATGAAAAATTCCATGTTTGTAAAGATAAAAATATATTTTTATCAAGTTGAACTAGTTATTAACTAGATTTGAAATCCAATAATTTTCAAATAAAACAATTGGATTTGTGAATGGTTTTAATACAACCAAAAATTTCCAACAAACAAATTGGAATGTATTTGGAATGGAAATAATATTTGGAATATTTCGATATTAGATTCCATGTTTATACAGATATTGTTATGGAAATTTGGAAGATATATATATATATATATATATATATATATCGTTATTTCCAATACGATATTTGTTGGTTTCAGAATTTGATATTGAATATAAGCTGGTATAATTTCTATTCAGAGCCTTGTATTTAATATCAAATGTGATTTTGGGCTTGTCATGAACAGTGTCTTTGTTAACACTGTTCTTAAACCCAGTTGAGAAAAGAATAATCTTTTAATTAATATTTAGTGAAGTTTTCCAATTGATTAGTATTTAATTGGAATTGAATAAAAGAATTGAATTTTGGGTTTGTCGTGAATGGTGCCTTAAGTAACACTGTTCTTAAACCCCGTGTGAAAAGAATAAATCTTTTAATTAAGATTATTTAAGTTTCCAATTATATTTAGTAATTGGAATAAAATGGAATGAGAATTGGGTTTATTGTGAACTGTGTTTTTAACGACATTCGTTCTTTAGCCCGATTAACAATGAATTATGATTTGGAATATATAAATCTTTTATTAAGATTTAACGGGAATTTTCCAAAGTAAAGTTTTACAATTTAATATATTAAATTGGAATTCAATTTGGTAATAATCGAAGTGAGCTTCTGTGGAGGAAGACTGTTAATATATATGGAATTTAAAAGGCATTGTTGTTATTCCATTTATATTATTAGTCGGATACAAAAATTGATATCGATTATATATATTGATCTATTTTTTGTGAAGATTCCATAACTAATGGAATGTGATTTTGGGTTTATCGCGAACTGTGTTTTAAATGACATTAGTTCTTTAGCCCAATTAAAGACAGGATTTCATGTCTAACATCGTATTTCGAACCGTATTGTTGATCTCTACTAAATATATATTTGTTTGGTGGCGGAGAATTTATTCTCTTGCTTAACACCCTTCTCTAAGACGTACGAGCTCAGAGGTTATATATCGACAGAAATCAATGATACGGTGTAGATTGTCGATGCGGCATGTTTGACTTCCCAAGGTTAAATAATCATTAATAATGATTGTTAGAAGATTAAAACTAAGTGGAGTTTTAATGAATCTTTAATTTGATTGAAATGAGAATACGATAATTTGAATTATCAAATTTGGGAAATGATCGAGAATGGAGTACCACTAGTTTTACTCCAAGCGATAGTTAAATATTTAATTAGATTTGAACGTGAAATGGTAAATAAATTTACTGATAACACCGTGGTGTTAGATTTGGAGTGTTACTCGTTTTTCTCCATCGCATGAATCGGTTGGGATTGGGAAATAAAACAAATGATTACTTCGATAAAGTGCGCTAATCCCGACTAGTTTGGAAAAACCTTAATCTGGTTTGAATTGATATCCAAAGGAAGATTAATGAATAAATTTAAAGAATTTATCTTTGATAAAATTAATGGGAACCTTTCCCTAATGATGAAAATATTTGAATAAAAGAATATTCTGAATTGGAATAAGGAACCTTTCCCGTATGTTGTGTTTTTATCTCAATTGATTATAAGATACGTGAATTATTCGGAAATACCGGGTTTATACCCATTCTGAATAATTGATTTGACGATAAGTCAATGATGAAGACGTTGGTTGAAGGCTGGAGGTCTTCACATCGTTTAGATGATTACTGATGTCTTGATTGGGCTGTACACCCAAGAAAAGGTATTAAGTGGTGATCATCCAGATGTACTTGGAGATCGACCGGATATGCAAGGACCTCTCTCCTGTATTGGAATAAGGGGCGAGGAATAAGGTACCTCCGTTTTCGTTCAGACCCAGAACGAACTAATAAATGGATGTGTGTCTGACATTGGATTTTATTCTGTTTTGACTGATCTTTATTAAATATATATCTGTTTGGTGGCAGATAATTTATTCTCTTTCTTAACACCCTTCCCTGAGATGTACGAGCTCAAAGTTATATATCGATAGAGATCAGTTGCATGGCGTGAATTGTCAGTGTGATATCGATAGAGATCAGTTGTATACCGGCTTATATTCAATATCAAATCCTGAAACCAACAAATATCGTATTGGAAATAATGATATAAAATATATCTTTCAAATTCCCATAACAATATCTGTATAGTCACGAAATCCAACATCGAAATATTGCGAAGATAATTTCGATTCAACTCCAGTCCAATTCACATATTGGGAATATTGATTATTTTTAATAATTTTATCAAGGCCCGTACAATCGATTTCCACCAATGGCCATCGAACTGCACTTACACCGACCTTTTCCAAATTTGATTTGGATATAATTCCAAATCCAACCGTTAGATTTCAAATTTCTAATATTCATTGGAAAGCTCTTTTCGATACGAACCCAACAGTTCTGGTTTTAGGAGAATCCGACGGTCGGATCTCCCGCAACGTCAATTCGAAGTCAATGGTCGAAATTCACGAATTGCCGCGGCGCGGCGTGTTCTATTCAGGCCATTATATATATAATATATACATATTATATATTTCATCAATTTCCTTTTTAAAACATATTTTATAAATCGTTTTAAATTCGTTTTCAAAACCATTTCAACTCTATATTCAATTTCAAATCAAAATTGGATATTTCATATCATTACTATATAAATGATAATATTTTCAAAACGTTATATTTTAAAATCAATACCTTTTCTATATTCATTATAAAAATGAATATAATCGATATAAATATCGTTCACGTCAAAATGGCGCAACTCTAATCAACGTGGCTTTATATATTTCAATAAATTCGTTATCCTATTCAACAAATGAATATTTATTCTATTCAACACATGAATCTATATTTCTTTCAACACATGACTATTTTTGTTATGTAAAATATTTTATAAAACTATGGTATCTATTGTTTGATTTTTAATCAGACTCCACCGTGAAGTAGATTCTAATTTAAAATATGATAAAGATGTAAATTTTATTGTTAAAATATTTTACTTAACACATGAATAGTTTCAACACATGAACATCGTCAACACGTTACTATTTATTCTATTCAACACATGAATCTTCTTTTATAATATTCATTAATTTCCCGATTGGAATGAGGCCCAATCAATCACCATATAATGTTAATTATATGGATTCCATACAACACATGTATATAAATAGCAATGATAAATAATCAACAATCATCCAAAGTGTACCACACAACTGCATAAGCATCAAACATAAATAATTAACGCTTACACAGCCTGTCGACCAATCGATCGACATACAATTAAATAATTAGGATTAGTGTACGCCAAATATCGTCCCAACACCCATGTGGGGTTTCAAATCAATAAACACTGAATATTATTTGTGCAGTTAGGTGATGTGTAAAATTTATCATCCCAATCAATATCAGTCAAATCAGTGTATATAAACAAATCGTCTGATTTGTAAATGAATATTTATTTCTTTTCCGAAGAGTTTTATGCCGTTCCTTAACACGTTGAAAATTATATTTTTAACGTCAAAAATATTTATTTCAACACTTTACTATTTTTAACCAACACTTTTTATTTTAGAAAATTTCGGTGGCATAACGGCACGATACTAGAAACGGGACAAGGCCTAGCCTTATCCCCAGTCTAATAATGGCCCACGCCATACCCAAATCAAATTATCTCAATTCAATCATTTTCCAAACCAATTTCAACCAAATCACTCAATTCACAAATCAACCAAACATTCATGGTTTCAAACAAAGGTGTCGGGTGCTTCTATTAAGCACCGTCTGCAGCCTAGTATATATTTCTAACTAGAAAATAAAATTTGAGTGAGAAGTTCTCACCTTGATTTTTCTCTTACGCCTTTTCTGAACTGCTGAATTTTTGATTGAGCTCCAGGCTTCGCATACAAGCTCAAATCTTCAATCCAACCTTTTGTCTAGCACAAGCACGCCATTCTGAACAACTTTTGCCTAAGGGTCTTTTTGCCGAAAATGCTCCAATTCGCCAGAATTCGCGAAAGTACGCGAATTTTACCGCTTTCAGACAGCAGACTTTGAACGTGTTTTCCGAGCAGCTCCGAACTCCAAAACATAACTTCCATATTTCCAAATCGAAGTGAATTTTGCGCTCTATAACTTTGGTTTAGAGGGACTTTGGCCAGAAACGCACCGTTTGAGAGATATAGGCCAAAACATTCCGGGGTGTTTTGTGCAAA
Source organism: Allium sativum (assembly GCA_030737875.1). Lineage (NCBI taxonomy): Eukaryota > Viridiplantae > Streptophyta > Magnoliopsida > Asparagales > Amaryllidaceae > Allium > Allium sativum. Next base: position 446,916,238 of record CM060921.1, read on the forward strand.
ACGGGAATTTTGGTAAAATGAGTTTTTGAGCTACCCACGGCCGGAGTTGGGTGGCCAGCGGGCGGTGGCGGGCCTAATGGACGTGGGGGAGGGTGCTAAGGGCGGTGGTTGGGCCCGTGGTGGCCGCGGTTGTGGTGGTTGGTGATTTGGGGGTTTAGGGTTCATGAAAAGAGGAGAGAGAAGGAGGAGGAGGAAGAGGAGGAGGAGGAGGGGGTGCGGGCGGCCGGCGGAGGAGGGCAGCGGTATGGTGGAGCAGTGACCATTAAAGAGGAAAAATGCAAAAAGAGGAAGAGGAAGAAAGTGAGAAACAAAAGGAAGGAAAAGTGATTATATGCTAGTTTCTCACATATCGCCTAAACGTCGACGATCTCCAACTACCGCGGCTTTCGGACACGAGATAGTAGACGTGAAGACGAGTCCAACGAAACAAGTTTCGTCGAATTCCGAGTTCGTTTGACTGTTCAAAAAAAATCACGAATATGCTCAGATATTGCTCAAAAATGTGATTTTGGTGCCCCTTTTCTTCTCGCACGCTCACACACTAACTCCAAAAATCATTCCCTCTTGGATTTAACCATTATTAGACGATACGAATCCAGAAAAAAAGGTTGAATCGAATTCTGCGGTCGTATCAGTAATGTTCCTTTGTAAAATGACTGCTCGTTTTACCCTGAACTGTTTTAGCTTACACGGCCACATACTGACTCTGTTCGACGCGCCCTTTGGAACTCAATAATAATTTGTCATTATGAATCCATAAAAATTTATTTCGTCGAATTCTGAGCTCGTATGCAAAATTTCACTTTTTAAGGGCTATGTTTTGTTAACCGAACAACTCCAGCCATTGCCACTATTCCGGATATCGGAATATATCGAAGCTTCTACTTTTCGGAGTTCTAAACGGCATTTTGAACTCAATAGAAATGGTTTCGAGTCCAAATTCATCTGTATGAAAAATTTGACCTTTTGGGCCATGTATAATTTACATAGCGACTATTCTGAATTTTCAACTGGGCATAACTTTTGATTCCCGCTATGAAATTTCGATTTTTCAGATTCGTTGGAAAGATATTCTCAACTAGATTCTAATATTTTTGGCTTTGCCAAAATCCGGTTTATTTTGCAACCCGGTATGTTCAATTGAAATTTGAAATCGAATTATCGAACTACCACGCCATTTTCAATTCCTTTTATAATTATATATAATTATTTATATTCTAACGACGATGTATATAAATATATACGTTCGAATTATATTCAAAACAAATTTCTCGTCGTTATTATTTAAAATAATTCATTTTAAATATTCAAAATTCATTAAAATTGCCAAAATAAAAAATTTAAATTGGCTCAGAAATTCCGGGTTGTTACATATAATTTATATATAATATATATTTAATCGATTTCCATTTAAAACATATTTTATAAATCGTTTTCAATTCATTTTCAAAATGATTTCAACTTCATATTCAATTCCTAATCAAAATTGAATATTCTAAATCATCGATATATCAATTATAATATTTTCAAAACATCAGATTTTGATATCTATTCCTTTTCGATATTCATTATAAAAATGAATAAAATCGATATAAATATCGTTCAAGTCAAAATGGCGCATATCTTACCAATACGGCTTTATATATTTCAATAACTTCGTTATTCTATTCAACAAATGAATAATTTCTTCAACACATGAATTTTCTTTTATTCAACACATGAATTTTCTTTTATTCAACACATAAATTTTCTTTTTATTCAACACATAAATTTTCTTTTACTCAACACATGAATATATATTTTATTCAACACATGAATTTTCTTTATTTTCCAACTTGGAATGAGGCCCAATCAATTACCATACAATGTGATTGATATGGATTTCACAAATACACGTACACTACAATAATCAAACACAGTCAACCATCACCCAAAGTGCATTCTACACTGCATAAGCATCAAATATAAATATTTAACGCTTATAACAACCGGTCAATCAATCGATCGACATACAGCTAATTATTGGGACTATTGTATGGCCAATTTCATCCCAACACCCGTGTGGGGTTTTCAAACAATCAAACACAGGTTTTATTTGTGTAGTTGGGCGATGTGTAAAATCTATCGTCCCAATCCATATCAGTCAAATGTGTGTACATAAACAAATCGTCCGATTTGTTTATAACTATTTATTTTATATACACGTTAAAAATTATATTTTTAACCATAAAATAATTTATTTCATTCCACTACACACAATCATTTTTCACAACACATCAATCAAACAAACAAGTCATCCATGGTCTGTGGACGACGGGTGTCGGGTGTTGCTAAGCACCGTCTACATCCTAGTAAATATTTCAACTAGAAAACAAATTAAAAGCGAGAAGTTCTCACCTTGGGTTTCCACTCCACCATTCTACTTTTGAACTATTTGGATTTGTTTGAAATTCCAATGCAGTCCTCATCCACACTGTTTATAAAAAAATTAAATTTTTATCGCTTCATTCCAATAAATAAAAATCATATTTTTATTCTTTCTATAATATAAAAATCATATTTTTACTTTTTCTATGATATAAAAATCATATTCTTACTCTTTATAAATTATAAAAATCATATTTTTACTCTTTCTATAATATAAAAATCATATTTTTATTCTTTCTATAATATAAAAATCATATTTTCATTTCGCTTTCTAGATAACAAAAATCGTATTTTTATATCGATCTTTACATTATAGAAACCATATTTTTATAATTTAGTTTTACATACAAAAATCAAATCTTTATGAAGTAAAAATCATAACTTTCATAATTTTAAAATTCTATCTTTATGAAGTAAAAGTCAAATCTTTATGAAGTAAAAATCATAACTTTCATCGCTATAAAAGTCTATGCTTTTCATTATTACAAATCTTACCTTTACATAAATAAAAATATAATCTTTACCGTGTTAGAAATCTATATTTTTTTCCTAATTAAAAATCTAAAAACTCACATTTACAAAATACATGTAAATAAATAAAATAAAAATCTTACTATTTTCGGTGTAGATGAGAGGGGGGCTCTGCTGCGCAGCTTGAGGAGGACGTCGGAGGTTTGCAGGCGGCGGGGGCTTCAGGGTGGAGGTCGTGGTTGATCTGGGTGGAAAAGGGGTGTGGGTTCGAGGTCTCGAGGGTTTCTCGAAGTGGGTATGAGAGGGGCGAGGAGATCGGAGGCAGAGGGGAAGGCCTAAGGGTGCGGCGCCTCATGCTGGCAGCGTTGAGTGCGGTGCGGTGGAGAATGGGGGGGGCTACGAGGTCTGGACATCAGGTTTTCTTTCTTCTTCTTTTTTTTCTTCGATTATGAAATTGAGAAGAGAGAGAGGGCTAAGTATAAAGGAGTTATATTTATATTTATTTATTTTATTTATTTCTCCTTAAAGTTGACTCTTCTTTTGAACTCTAAACGAGGCCCAATGACTGTCGCCCCAAGCTAATCACCCCCATTCCGAACATAATGGGATATGTCCCGTTAGCTAATTTGGCCGTTTACGATCAGTTTTCATTCAAAATTAAAATATAAATCATTATAATAGCCAATATTGATTTTAACGCACATTTTAATCTACCGAGGCCACATACTGATTCTAAAAATTCCAGAAAAATTATTTCTAGCTTTGTATTGGCGATACGGTCCTAGTAAAACTAATTTCATCAAATTCTGAGACCGTTTAAAAAATGGCCATTTTCCAATCGATTGAAATCAATTGAAACGGGTCAAACGCGTTTAAATTCGCCACGCTCACATATTGATTCAGAAAATTTTGCAAAATGGAATCTAGCAATAATTTGACGTCCCGGATCCAACAAAAGAGATTTCGTCGAAAACGAAGGTCGTTTGCAAAATTTCCATTTTTAAGGGCCAAAATTCCATAGCGACTATTCTGAATTTTCAACTGGGCGTAACTTTTTATTCCCGCTACGAAATTTTGATTTTTCGGATTTGTTGGAAAGATATTTTCAAATAGATTCTAATATTTTTGGTTTCGCTAAAATCCGGTTTATTTTGAATCTTGTACAATCATTTGAAATTTGAAATCGAATTTTTAAACTACCGCACCATTACCAATTCCTTTTATACTTAAAATAAAATATTTATATTCTAATGACGATTCAAATAAATACATACATTTAATCCTATTCAAAATAAATTTCTTGTCATTATTATTTAAAATAATTCATTTTAAATATTAAAAATTCATCAAAATTGCCGAAATAAAAATTTTAAATTGGCTCAGATTACCGAGTTATTACAAGCTTGCAAGAAGCATTAGGTACACAGTTGTGTTTGAGCACCGCTTATCACCCACAGACTGATGGGCAGGCAAAAAGGGTGAATAGGGTTCTTGAGGATCTTTTAAGGTCATGTATCCTAGACTTCGAAGGGACTTGAGAAGAGCATCCTCCTTTAGTAAAGTTCGCTTACAACAACATTTATCAAGCTAGTATCGGCATGGCACCCTTCGAAGCATTGTACGGACAACCCTGTAGATCACCGACTTGTTGGTGGGAATCTACAGAAAGACTACTACTTGGACCAGATATGGTTAGAGAAACGTCCGAGAAGATAGATCTTATTATAGGGCGAATGAAGACAGCTCATGATAGGCAGAAGTCCTTCGCAGAAAAGAGAATGACTGATGTTGAGTTTGAGGTAGGAGGCATGGTTTTCATCAAGGTGTCACCTTTGAAGAATGTGGTTTGCTTCGGATCTATTGGAAAATTGGCACCAAGATTCGTAGGGACATTTCCCATAACAGAGAGGATTGGCCAAATGGCCCATAGAGTAAAGCTACCCGAGAGACTATCCGGCGTTCTTGATTTTTTCCATGTTTCTCATTTGCAGAAATGCTTGCATGATACTACAGAACTAGTTGAGTCGAGTATATTGGATGAAGTAGAGGTGGAACAGGATGCGACAATTAGACGAGTTCCTACCCGTATTCTTGGATCAGAAGTTAAGAAGCTACGCAATAGAGAAGTCAAGTTAATGAAAGTTCAGTAGGGAGATAACCCAAAGGATGCAACTTGGGAGACCGAAGGCAAGATTCCTGCTTCGTACCCTTTTCTTTTCGAGGGTATGTTCTTTACTTCCTTTCCAAAGCTTTTATCTATACTTGTTTCTATCATTTGAGTATATCCTATCGATCAAATCTTCAACCTTTAGGTAGGAATCCCATGGATGTAAACATGTGTTTCGAACATGTTGTGTTTGATGGATTAAAGTGGATGCAAGTGTTTGCTAGTGACTGCTCGCGGATGCATATACACACACATTAGGCACTAGATCGAGTCTATCACTCTCATACCGCATATGGATGTGTGTGCATTTTTCTTCTTTTATTGGACGAAAATGGGTGTATCATCATATGGATGTTGCTTTTTGATGAATGATTGTGCAAACATATAGAACTTACAAGTTATAATAGGATTATTTGTATACATGTTGGATTCATGGCACTAACATACATTGCATTAAGGAGGTCAACTGAATCAGTAGACCGGCTGATCTTCGCACTAGTATTGAGACATATACACAAACTTTTACATATGTTTATATAAGCATTAGAAATATTTAAGGAAAATGGATGCCTGTGATTAGTGGATGAGTTGATGGTTGTGTATGGTAGGATATACATTCTTCTTAGCTTCGAGATTTCGGGGACGAAATCCTTTGAGTAGGGGAGAATGTAACACCCCATAATTTTAACACAAGATGATAAATTAAAGAATAACTAATTTAATATTCAGAATTAAGGGAAACGGGCTGTGCCATTGTGCTCTTCTCGAAATTCTGGTCAAAATAGACACTTGGTTTGTGTAAAACGGACACTATATGAAGAAGTTATTAAGATTTGAAGTTTGTATACGCATAAGAAGAATATATATATGTATATAAATAGTCCAGAAAATTCAAAACAGTTCAAAATCGCAGAATTCAGGGGAGCGGGGAAAATCCCGCCCTGGGGTGTTGACCCCATCAAGGGGGTGTCGACCCCTCAAGGGGTGGGCTCGACCCCCCTCCGTAAGATCTGGGCAGATTAGGGTTTGGGGTTACGACTATATACATGGCCTCATTTCTCTTGTTTTTGCACACCAAATAATTGAGAACTAGATGCTACCTCTGCCTAGATCAAATCAAGTCTTCTCTTCTTCAGTAATCAACTAGGGTTTAGAGATCTGTAATTCAACATCTGCAACCTCTCTTCTATTTTCTTAGATCCAAACACTGTGAGTTTACATTATTTATATATCTAAATGATTAAAAGTAAATCTTGATATGACTATAACTTGGATCTATGCCTATGACTATTTGAATCATATCAGATCTGCTATAACCTGTTTATCTAAATTATTCTAACATGACTATGAACTAGATTTGAACCTATACCTATTTATCATGTCAGGTCTGCCATTGTTTGTAGATCTAATTAACTATTTAGATCACTTCATTCTGTTCCAATTATATTTGTGGCTAATTCAAATCTGTTATTAATTGGATATCTAATTCATTATTTAGATCTCATCATACATGCTATGATGTCCCTGTTATATTATAATCATTCTATTATCACATGTTCATTAGATCTGCCCTTATGTGCCTATCTTGTCATTATGCCACTATATGTTTATGCCTATTTCTGCCATTATTTGTAGATCTTATTAGTATGATCATTTATGTCCTCTTCCCTTCATCTTTTCCCTTTTATTTTTATATCCAGGCTACCTTCGAGCCTAGGCATGCCGCTAAAAAATGTGAACGCGTTAAATTGGGAATAAGGGGAAAACGTTAAATTTGGGGAATAACTTGTGTTGGGTTATTTGGGCATAACTTGAATAAAATATATGAACATGAATTTCGAGCATAAATCAACTTGTGATTAAAGACTTTAATTTGGGATATATAGTTCATTATGAACATGACGTGGGAAAGGGGAATGAAAACCAATAACGACAGAGGAATAATTAGTTAATAATCGAAATGCCTAGAATTATAGTAATTAGAAACTATAACCACGCTTAGACACGAGGTTAGATTACACTTGTGGTGGAAGTTTGCCCAGAACCGCCCGGCATATCCGTCGACCACAAGTGGTGAATCTAATGTGAGGGGTCTAAGTGCATAAAAGCGAGACATGTTAAGACACGAGGTTGAGTCCGACTTGTGGAAGAAGTCTGCCCGGAACCGGCCGCCATATCCAGCATGCACAAGTGATACGCTTAATGTCGGAGGTCTAGCTCATTATAACCATAAATGGACATGGTAATTAATCAGAATACTTAACCTAGTTGAATCCATAGGGATTGTATGAACATATAACTTGAGTTGGGGTTAAGTAAACTTGTATGAACAGAGGGAGGGTTAAGTATCTTGGGTGGGCCGGAAATATTTGTATATATAGGCCCACAAACTTAACCTATGGGGTTATGCAATCTTTTACTCTAGTAAGGCATAACTTGTGGAAAACCTAGTCGGGATGCAAGCATAGGGGAAAGCTTGTTTCATCGTGTGTATGGGACCTGTTTCAGTCAGTAACCCATATATAGGTATCAAACGAGTACTCCGAACTTGGTCGGAGTCGGGGCACGCTTACTAGGCTGATTGTATGAGATCCAAACGCAGGGGACGGTGGGCAGCGCATTCCGACGGAGTCATGTGCGTGCATGGGTTCGGAAAAGAGGTGGTTAAGACGTTGTGACACCTGTAGATATAGTTGTGCACATCCTAAAAATGAAGGGTTGCCACTTTAGGGAGTCATACACCCTACTGGAGGACCAGCACATGGTGTCTACGGAGAAGGGATCCGATCGATTAGGGTAGTAATTAGGTAAAATTAGACTTTGGTATGTTGGGAGCCCGTTAATACCCTTAGGGGTAACTCCGGTATGTTGGGTTGTCTGTTGATTGTTTGGGGTGAAAACCTCTCACTGGAAGCACATCTAAATCTACCATCTTATTCTTGTTGGGGATCATCTTATTAAAGACACTAGTATTGGTGCAGAGAGCAGAGAAACCATTAGAGAAGCGTAGTATACTCTATCATGTTTGTCATGTTTACCTTGTCATACCTGCCTTTTATGATGTTTTCTCTCCTATCCACTTTATATGTCTATCATGATACTTTTACTTATTTATATGCTAAAAGTAACTGGATTCACTAGACTTTATGTCTGACCCATTCTGTTTCCTCTTCTTTCTCTTACGTTCCCCCTCCAAGGTTCTCAGGGTGGGAATACTGAATCTTGATCAGGATTCTGCATTCATCTTGCTTGGAGCTGCTTAGATGTATTGCCCGAGCTCTTATTCTTTCTACTATGGCTATGCTTTTTTTTGGGGATTATGCTTCTTTATTTGCTGTACTCTGATATTTTAAGTACAAGACAAAAAATTATGATGTACTGGGTTTTATATTTTTCAGACATATGATATAACCACATTTTGAACTGTGATGCTTTATGATTAATAAAAGTTTTTAATTCCGCTGCTATTTTATATGTATTTTGTAATGTTTCTATTTTTATTTACCTATAACGCTTTACGAAACTTAATGCATTCTCTTAATGAGTGACATTAACGGACGTGGGGTGTCACAATATGCATGTTTTTATTCATCTATTACGTAACGGATACTTTTCCATTGCTTCGTAAAAGTCCAACAAACCCTACACATATGTATAAAACGAAAACTCAAATAATTAATGGAAAAAAGGAAAATCCTGATCCAACATCTGATGTATGCACAGTCAAGGATTTCGCTGTTGTTTCGTGTTGTCCATTTCAACAGTATGGCAAAATTTAACCCAAATCCAAGCATGTGTGTTCATAATCAAAAGAAATCAGTGTATCTCTTTAATTTCTGTCCTTTGATTCATATCCATTCTGCATGCATTGAAAGTTTTAAACCGAAGCCTTTGCAAAGAAATAAAAAAATCTCTGAAATCTTATCCTTTGCAAACCAACTAAAAACTCTGAAACAACCATGTGCAACTTCATCCTCGCAATGTACGTACCAGTGCTATCACGTTGGCTGAGTCAAAACATGCGGCTACATTAGCATGTTATATAACGTAAACACTCTTCACGAAATGGAGGGCCAGCAAGTTCTCTTCCATTCTCCTCGATTTACTCCTTATCCAATCGTCTAATCAAAAATTATCAACTAAGAAGATGTAGAGCTCCTCGAGATCATGAAATCAAACGGTTGTGATAAGGTATGAGTTGTAATGATGGCTGGAATTGATCTCGAGATGTATAGCGGGTTTATGGCATTTGCAGGAGGACGACATCACTAGAGAAGGCAAGTTTGATGTCAAAGGACGAGCAGGTATAGGCGCTCATGCCAGAACTTCAAGATGGGGCTTAGAGGATTGTGACATGGAATGGTTGTGAGGTGTTGGAGGAGCTGTGCATGGGGCATGGTTTAGTGCTGCTGAAAGGTGAAGGGAAGAAAGGTACCAGTATGTGGAACGAAGACTAGAAGGGAGGTGGGGTCAGTCGATCTAAAGAATAGCCGAAGAGGGACGTTGACACTGTCGGTCGGAGGCTGAGGTCCGGTCTTTGGTACTGGCAACGATAGTTGATGTGTGAAGTTACGAACAACAGAAGAGGGACGTAAGGAACAATATTCTGTGGCTTGTTTTGGCAAATAAAGGAATACTGAAAGAATAAGAAGTGGTGGAAGGTTGCATGAGGTATCAGTTAATGGTGGAGGCAGTGGGAGATTACAGGGTGACAGATCTTTACGTGAAAATGAATAATCGAATTTTGCTTGAATTGAGACGATGACACGTGATTAAATGGTAGGTTAGGGAAGTTTAATGAAGTGGTTTAGAGTGAATATGTGTTGATATTTTAGAGGATGGCATGAGGAAGTAGCAACTTCGAGAAAGTCGTGAATGAAGAAGAAGCTCAACATGGCCTAATGTTGATTAGCGCAGCCTAATCAGATGATATGGTGATTAGGAAATCAATGGAAATAACGGTAATGAGTTTGGTTTAAATAATAAAAAAATAAATATTAATAACCATTTAAATTATTTAATTTGTTATGGTTATAATTATCACATACGTGCATAGAATTTGGCACAACGGGATCCATTGGGATCGTGACATGAACACTACACTGCGGAGCTAGTTGAGAATGATTTGGGAGCAGTTGGAATTTTATTTAATTTTGAACGTTCGTTTAAAATTAAATGGAACGACCTTGAAATCATCAATTAAAACAAATTGTGAGTTAACTCTCACGCTTTCTGAAATACTCTGACATGATTAAATTCATATAATTATAACTTATCGTTGTTTGTATAAATCTGGATGATTAGTTGCTTGATTGATTATTGGTTGTTATTGGTTGTCGACATTATTTATGCTGAACTGAATGATTTAGATTAAAATATTTATTTTAGATATTATTAATAAATTATGTTATAATAAGTTGTGATGCAGGGAAGAATAGGTTGGAGGAATCCAACGGGATTCCTCAAATATTATATGTTCTACTTGTTTTTATATTATTTATATATGCACTGACTGAACCCAAATGACACTAAAAACCAGTTTGGATGTTGACGTTGAATTGAAATTCAACATTGTTTTATTTTTAATCAATATATGGTATTGATTGAGGAATTGACAACAAATGGTCTGAAAAATATACCTTTATTTTTTGTGGTTGATTTGTCATCAGGAGAATTGACGCAGCTAATCTATAAAATTTATTTTATAACTAAAGTAAGAATTTTCTATTATATTTTATAAGTGGACTTTTGAAAATAAATTGATAATTATAAATTCGTTTTATAAGTATTATAAAAAAATTTATTATAAGAATTTAATAGATAAATAAAGTTTGTAAGTAAATAAAGCCGTATTAATCCACGGGTTAATAAATTGGAATAATTGTTTATAAGGAAGCAATTTTGGTAATATTATAAGATTATTTATATTAATCTAAGAAGAAGAATATACTGGAATCAGTTAACGAATTAACTGATGATTTAAAATAGACGATGTCAACTGTTTGTTGAAGTTGGTTATTAGCTTAAATGGGTTTCAATTAATCTAATGAAAACCGTTTAGTAAATAATTATTTTAAATTAATAGGATTTCTTAATTATCTGATAAAAATGATTATTTAAGTATTGTGGTTTGTCATTGTTTAGAAAAGTTATTAACTAACCGATTTTAGTTAATGATGAAATAAGCTAATATTATTTCAGTAGATGATGGAGTTAGTTATTATTTTAATTAATAATAATTAGAAAGATTAATTCTTAAATGGAATCCATTTAAGATAATAATCGAGTTGTAATGGAATTAAATTGTATATTCATAAAAGATTGTGCAATGGAGGGTTTTTTAATAAAAATCCAGATATTTTTAGGAGGGTTTATAAAGAGGACCGAAATTTAGTATTAAATTTAAAGTGATATTTTACCTAATTGAATTACCTAAATGTTTCGAATCGGAAGAAAAGGTCGAAAGGGAAAAGAATGACTTAATAACAAATTGGTTAGAAATGGTTAAAATCAACGGAAGTTTCCCAAAGTAAGAATATAATTTATAAAACCGTATTTTAAATAGTAAATAAGATTTTGATTGGAATTTGAGGTAATATGGATTTTTAAGTTATAAACTTCTATATATTCTGAGATAAGAATGTCGTCGATCAAGGTTTGAGAGGTAATTAAAATTCCCCAACTTGAACGACTTCACTATTATCAAGGGATAATATTAATTTGCGAGATTTGAATTATCATTAAACTATTGGGATTTTAAATAAACAAATGTATAATTAAACATTGTTTGCTCAAGATGGAAATATGATTATGTTTATATCAATTGGCTAAATATATAGTACTATTTTCTAGAAATAGAAATGATATGATTTGAAATACACTTGATCTAGATAAGTAAATGAAATCGATGAAATGGTAAAAGGGGAAAGGAAGAGTTTAATTGAATGATTTTGAATAATAGTAAAGACCTGAGCTGCAATATACTTGACAATGATATAATGTGAATTGATAGTTAAAAACCCGACTATCAAATGAAATATCTTATTAGCCATTTGACATGTTGTTTCGAAGAGATCAGAATGGGAATTAGACCCAAAACCACTTTGAATCAACATTGCGCTCGAAACTAACTTGCAATAAATAAAGATGGAGTGTTGAAGACCGTAGATCTTCATAAGTGGAAGAACTACTTATAATCTCTAGGTAGCTCTGGTAAAAGAGATACATTGTGGTTCTGTCGTGATTGGAATTCATGGATTTGCAAGGACTTCTCGCTACTGATCTATAGGGTGATTCATGGGATGCGGTAAAAGGGTGCCTTCGACTCATCATGTTCCTGGATGACTTGTATGGACGAATGTCTGACAGAGTGTTTCCTCAAGAATCATGTACGTCGATTTTTATAAATATACCAAGTTTGGTGGTGGAGAAATTCTCTTACTTAACACTTAGAGTGTATTTGTGGATGTCAATTAGTGATTTGATAGATCTGACGATGTGGCATTTAAAGATAAAAGATGTTCTTTGAAAGATAAAACGTGACCTCAAGCCTCACAACCGAGAAATGACAAAAATCGAGCAGGCAGCATGGCTAGTTGGGTCATATCCAAGCAGGGTGTATTGTCACAATCTAGAGAAATTTCATTATTTGTTCTTCTTTCGTTTTTGTATCTCTTGGGAAGTATGGTGGGCCCATAAACCATAGGGTGACAATATATTTGATACACTCAAGCTAAATGAGTGGTCGGTCATGTGTGGCCGGGTTGCAAGATGTTCTTATTGAACCCCAGTGTATCGCCTCTAGAATACACTGATCCGAAGTTGGTCCCATACCTTGTCATGTTTATAATCCAATCTCCAATAAGTGTCTTGCGGTTTTGATTTATAATAAATATGTAAAGCATGAGATGCAAGCGTTCTGCTAGATGGTTATTTATTTGTGATTTGATAGACACTATTATACTATCATTTGATTTTGATATATCAAAAATGTTTTGGGTTACCGTTAGGTAAAAAACCGTTCGTGTTTATGTGTGAACTGGTCTTATGATTATTCTTTTATTTCAAAAGGATTTTTTGAAGTTAAACAAGTTGTTTGTTATGTGAGTTTATCACTAAAAGTATTCTAGACTGATCCGGGTGAATTTTGCTTTGCTTCAAATGTGCTCGGGTCAGACCGAGTATATTGTCAGGTTAGGTTTCACTTAGAACTTCAGAAGAGGAGCTGTAATTGAGATGTATATCTATATTATCGGGTAATAATTAATTCCTCTGTGTGTGTTGTATTGAGATGAATATATACTCTGATATTGTAATCATTTATATACAGTTTCTTTTTGTATAAAGGGCTATTTATATTATACTTTATTTGTTCCGCTCTGAGGCTATGATCTTCTCATTCTTCTATACTAATATTTCTTTCTTTCTTCCCTTAACCTATAATCTCTTTCCATTAATAATCTGGGATTTTGATACTAGAGTTTTTGTCAAGTGATACAGGATTATGTATTATTATCAAAAATTCGATCGTCGAATTTTCTAGGACATTACATTTGGTATCATAGCAAACAGTTTAGTAATAACCTTAGCCTTGTAGCGTAACACAATAGTGGTTGGGTTAGTAATACCCTAGATTGAGTTGAGTGTATATATATGAGGGCGAGTATTTATAATTGAATAAAAAATTATTTTTAAATTATTTTGTAAAAAGGGTAAATGGAATAATTTGCCCAAGTTATATTTCTATACAATCCTATTTTTTCTCAAAAATATAGTTGAATTGGTTTGTTGTTTATTTGAATTGAATTCAACTTGAATTTGGAATAATTTAACTAAAAGGGGGAATTTCATATATGGTCAACTGAGTTAAGTAGAGGTGCTAGAAAGCTATGAGAATTGACTTGGTTACAAAGATTGTATATAAGTTGAGCAAGTATAATAAATAATGCTCGCATAAGATACGCTTACGCAAAAATATAAATTTTGATTTTTGTTTTCTGATTGTGTGGGTCAATGTATATATATTTATTGTTCCTATAATATTGCAGAAGTCCCTCCGTACATGGGAGACTCTACCAAAGAAAATTCCAAAATTTAAAGTGTTAGAATAATGACCGTCAACAAAAGGGTACCTGTACCCGAAACCGACACAGGTTCAATTTCTAAAAAGGATTATTTATCCTTAACTTTTCGAGGAATCCTTCATTAGTGGTTGTTAATGATTGAATTTTTCAATCGCAAGAACCTTGGTTCAGTAGGAGCACAAGTCATAAAGATTGAGAAATAGAACCATCTGATTTGATTCGTTCTCAATAGCCATGAGATGATCAATGAAATGGAGTTGGACCCTCATGTCGATCTGAATGAATCAGTCTTTCCACAGAGGTAAATATTTGCCTGTTAGGCAAGAGGGTAGCAAGTTATAAATTCTGTCTCGGTAGGACATGTGTTTTCTATTACCACATGCTTTACCGCTTGTGCGGGTCCCTCGTCAATTCCTTTGAGTTTCATTCTTGTGAACATCTAAAGTCAAGGAAAACGAAGCCCAAGGCGACCTCTTCATGAGGTCCACTTTCGTATATTTTTTTATTTTATGAACATAAATGATTGGTTTTTCTATTAGAAAATAGAACGTAAGATTTAACTGAATAGATTTATGAAATATTAACGGGTTTGTAGCACTTTTCCTACCTTAGTAATTTTGGAAACGAAATTCTTTTAAGGGGAGGAATGTAACGACCCAGATCTATAGCTGTTTATGTTGAACATTTAAAATGGTTTTAAACGTTGATTTGTAAAGATTAAAAGATTATTATTATTTATTTAACGAAGTTGAACGTATAATTTATATTTAAATTATAAATGAGCTCGTAACATCGTAGTAGTTCATAATATTACGTTTTGAACTTCAATTGAATATACATGATCCATTTTATGTTGGAATTCTTTGAAACAAGAATCACCCGAATCCATTTGATTATTATTTTATAATAAAAGAGAAAATCAGGATTTCATATTGTATACTATAAGTTATGTTCAATTCAAGCTTTCAAATAGTCATTGTGGAATCGTTTAATAATTTATAATGATTTATTCAATAAAATAAAAGAAGATTTTAATAAAAAAGAATACCGTTTGAACCCGGAAACAAATAGTTTTCGAATAGTTATATATGATATTGGAATTTCGTTTTGATCAAGGGTAGTATGCACTCGACGTTAATTATATGTTATAAAATTAGTATCGTTTTCAAAATCTTCATCCTTATAAAATCTTCTCAAAAATTTTATTTTGTTTTTGAATAATAATACATAATAGAGAAATGTTTATGGCCTTAAAAGAAAATTTACATTAAAATTGTTTATGGTCTTCAAATATTAAAGATAGTTCAACCTCTTCAGACATGCACACTCAGGAATCCTTTGTCTAATTTATACCCTGAGTCCCATGCCTAATGTTTTCTAAGCTGACTCAAGTTCTTTATATCATAATAATATTAACGAAATATCCCATGCATGTATCCATATGCCACGGTGAACATGTAACATCTTAAGATGTTTTGCCTACTTTCTACTTGCATGGATAGGCTTCGCTGGAGGCATACATAAGTCAATTTAAGCATTCTTTGAGACATTTTGGCATCTATACTTTTTTTTCAATGGAAGTATCCATTTTAGTATTCAATTGATAATAAAAAATGTGACACACAAAAGAACATGATTGGTTCCAGAATATATTTCTATTCCATTAGAGAATAAGATGTGGATATCCTCAACAACATTTCATTACACGTATATATACATAAACACATCCCAACATATATACGCATGTTTTAATTTATTAATTACGTAACAGATACTTTTCCATTGCTTCGTAAAAGTCCAACAAACCCTACATATATTTATAAAATAGAAACTTGAACAATTAAGGGAAAGGAACAAATCCTAATCCAACATCTGATGTGTGCACAATCAAGGATTTCGGTTGCATTTTCATTTTGTCCAATTCAACAGCCAGGAAAAATTTAACCCAAATCCAAGCGTGTGTGTTCATAGTCAAAAGAAATCAGTGTATCTCTTTAATTTTTTTGTCCTTTGATTCTTATTCATTCTGCATGCATTTAAAGTTTTAACAGAAGCATCTACAAAGAATTAAAAATAATATTCGAAATCTTATCCTCTACAAACCAATTAAAAACTCTGAAACAAACATGTGCAACTTCAGCCTCGCAATGCACGTACCAATGCTATGACGTTGGCCAAGTCAAAACATGCAGCTACATCAGCACATTATATAATGTAAACACTCTTCACGAAATGGAGGGCCAGAAAGCTATAATGACCTGCATTCTACGCATCGGGGGATCGTAGAATATTTATTTCTTTTTCGAATGATGTCGTATGGTCGTGTAACTTTGGGAAACGACTATTGGGGTCATTTCCCATCTGCATGATTTTTAGCATTTTCTAAATGACCATTTTACCCCTAGCAAATCTTGTTTTGCCAATAACTTTTGATTGGTAAGGAATTTTGACCTGAAACATCTTGCATTGGATTCAGATGATGGTTTACCTTTCCGTAGAGTGGTCACATTAATTAAACGGACTTGCCGTTTGGGAGATATGGCTGAAATAAGGTTTGAAGATGAAAAAACTACTTAAACTGACTTAATAGGGTAATTAGCTGCCAGGCCCATTAGGTTTTCGGGATTAGGGTTATATAAGGGCTGATAGGGGTTAGAAAAACCATCATTTGTCATTTTTCAGCTGCCACAAACTTTCTCTTCAACCCTAACAATGGTTTCCACCTCCTAAACTACCTCTAATCACTTTCTAATCAAGGACTAAGCTAATCAACATCAAATCAAGTCAAAGTAGCATCAAATCAGGATTGGAGTTGTTGTGTTGCATAGGAATTCGACCCACTGGAGACCTCAGATCTATCAGTTATTTGTGGCTAGGTGAGTGATTAGCATGTTTCTTCACTAATTACGACTAATTAGGGGTGATTAGTGATAATTAGCGAATTAATGACTCGGAAAAATATGGAAAAATATTTAAAAATTCCGAAATGTCATTTTATGCCACTGTTAGAAATTTGGGTTAATTTGGACATGTTTTGATAATCATTTGGTTAAATCAAGATTAAGGGGATTAAGGGGAAAACATGGGTTTTGGGTATGTTTGATTTATATTGGCATGTTAAATTGTTGTTTTAGTGTTTACGGTTGATTATACATGTTGATTTACTGTTTGGAATGATTTGTGATAGCATAGAAAAGTTAGAATGGTCGAAAACGCCGTCGTATGGCGTAAATAGCTTGTTGGAAAAGTTGTAGGAGACAATACAGAACCTCGCTCGTAACCAGAGTATTACGAACCGATCGAATCGTGAAGCACATATCATGACCCGAACCTGCTCGTGGAGCACCCCAAGATCCCAACCCGCTCGCGTAAGAGAACCCTGGACCGTGAAGCTTGCCATCCCTGCACCGAGCAGCTTATGCTTGGTGACCACGAACCGGAGTGCCACGAGTGGACTGATTACGAAATGAGGAGCTCGACCCGAATCCCATGGTGTTCACGAACCGACTTAGATGAATTGCCATGCACGAACCGATCTGAGGCATGTAACCACAAGCCCGAACCACCAGGGAAGCATCGCCATGAGCCGTTCGCCTGGAGGGACTCACGAACCGACCTGATGCTTTAGAGGAGGCATCACGAACCGAACCGACAGGGGGAGGACATCATGAACTGATCCGACCCGGTGGAGTGTCACGACCCGAACTGTGGAGCATCCCGAACCGAATGGAGGCCAAACCGAACTGGAGAAGACTAAAACCCGAGATGCGAAGGTAGTCCAAGTGAGAAGTTATGGCTCAGGATTCAAATTGGGATCAACGAGTTCTACTTCATTATTGGGCTTTGCTGCAGGACGTGTGCAAAGGGGTTATCGATATCCATAATTTTGGTTCACCACTGAGAGAAGGATTAGTAGCTATGGATCAATGCAATGGGGTCATTGTGGCACCTA
Source organism: Allium sativum (assembly GCA_030737875.1). Classification (NCBI taxonomy): domain Eukaryota; kingdom Viridiplantae; phylum Streptophyta; class Magnoliopsida; order Asparagales; family Amaryllidaceae; genus Allium; species Allium sativum. Next base: position 446,934,338 of record CM060921.1, read on the forward strand.
AGGGCAAAGTGATCGTAGCAAAGAATTGGGTGAACGAAGTGGTGGATATCGTATACATTATGCACTGAGTGAGAGATATGAGGTTGATTGCTATGTTTTATGCTTGCTATCACTATGACATAAACACTCCCATTTTACACTTTATGTTAGTGATAACTTAGAGTATTGTACATCTTGTGCTAACTCTTTGGTTGCAAGACCAGGTTCAGGTATGATTCTTATACCTGTTATTTGTTCATCTTAGAGATGTATACTTGCTACCTCTCATACCAGACTGTTGTCTGACCCAGAGTTTTATGTTTCTTCTTATTAGTATGGGTGCTCACACGAGTAGACTAGAGACAAGTTAGGTGGTTGCACGAGTAGCTGTACCAGAGATTAGCAGGAGGCTTCCACGTATGATATATATATATATATATATATATATATATATATTCTCCATATACTATAGTTGGTCACTACTTTGGGTATTAGTAATGGACCTTTTCTATTTTGATTTAGAGATAGTATTTTGAATTTATAATAATGGTATTGGATCATAAGCTGTATTTTAGATTCTGCTCCTATGATGGTTTAGTTTTCAGCTTATGTACTGTCTCGCCTATTTATGTCAAGTTATGTTATTATTATGTTTTATTCCATGCGTTGTCAGATACACTACAAGTTCTTTGATAGTCCTTCATCTTTCTTCTTTTCTTTTGACTACCGTGTTGGTCGGGCATCCGCACAGTGCATTTCGGAGAAATGTCGGCTGGTCCGGGCAGGCCGTCACATTTGGTATCAGAGCTCTAGGTTGCGTAGTTAACTTAGGGGAAGACATCAGGGAGAGATAGTGTATGTATATGAGAGCGCATATTTGTGATATTTTGGTTTTCAAGAGCTATATATATACATATATACTATTATTATATCTAAGGAAGAAGTCGCACTACACGGGCACCGCTAAGGAGATGGTTAATCGTTTTCTCTTTATTGATTGAACGATGAGCCGATATACGAGGAGTATAGGTTCAAGAGAAAACTATAGGGATGTTCCTGATATGAGGACAATGTTTATCACCTTCATAAGGGAGATGCTTAGGGATGTTCAAGGAGCAGTTCCTATTGCTGCTAACGGTGGTGGGGTAGTACTGCAGGCACCTAGAGCCGATTTCGCCAAGCATAACAAGGATTATACTAGTCTTGGTAGGAAGCCGTTCCACGGAATAGAATCGGCAACAGAGGATCAAGATTGGCTTGATAGTAGTGAGCGCATCATTGAGGATTTGGGAATTGAAGATGCAATGAAGATAAAACTAGGATCCTGTCAACTTCAAGGATGAGCAATGAATTGGTGGAATGCAATTAAAGCAGCTACTCTCGAGGATCAAGTTACTTGGAATCAGTTTAGGACTCGCTTCAGTAATAAATTTATCCTAGCTGCTCAGAAATCAGAATTGTTTAGGAAGTTTTTGGAACTTAAGCAGAGTGGTAGGGCAGTCTTGGAATATATTGCTGAGTTCGATACTTTATCGAAATATGGATTATCTCTTATTGATACTGCCGAGAAGAAGAACAAGAAGTTCATAACTGGCTTAGATGGGTACTTGGGAGAAAGACTTATAAACCATATCGATGAGGCTTTCGAATCTATTATGGGAAAAGCAATGAGATCACAGAGCCTTTACCCTAAGTCAAAAGCCGATGTTGTCATTGCATCTACAGAGAAGCCAAAGCCACAAGCAAGCGGTGGAGGCAAGAATAATTTTTAAAATAAGAGGAAGCAGAACCAGACCAAGGATGGTCATAGAAAGAAAGACAAGAAAGATGGCGAGTGCTTTAGATGTAGCAAAAAGGGACACTTTGCTAGAGATTGTCAGGAAAGGCCTGTGGATAGGAAGTGCTTCAACTGTGGCCAAGCGGGACATCATAAGGATAAATGTCTGCAAACCCCTAAAGAGAAGCAGATTGTGAAAGCATATGCTATCAACGTTTTTCCTTCTTTGTCGAATGCCTAATTGCGGTGCAAAAGGGAAAAGGTGTCGTTATTCAAGGTATGTTTTTCATTTATGAAGTTTCTGTTCGAGCTTTGTTGACAATGGGGCATCTCATTCCTTTATATCTAGTGACGTGGTGGATAGGTTAGGATTGGAACCCGAGATTGTCGATAGACCTTTGGTTGTGATGAACCCAATTGGTGGTTCAACTAACCTTTGCATGATTTGTCGTAATTTGATCTTATCGAATCATGGATGTATGTTTGCTCGTTATTGCTTTGTTTTGGGCTTTACCGGGTTTGGCATTATTTTGGAAGTCGATTGGCCCAAAAGGTACAGAGTGGTATTGGGTACCTACCTAGTGATGGTGATGATAGCTGGAGTTAGGGCGGCTGAGAGATATAAGTAGTTATTGCGACTTCCATTTAATGATATCTTAGTTTACTTGAGGAGTAATATGCAGTTGTGACAGGATAAGACTGTTCGATGATATGGACTGCCCCGAGTGGGACTCGGTAGATCTATAAGATGACTCGAGTTGGACTCGAGAAGGCTGCAAGAAAATGGATTGACTTGGGTGGGACTTGAATTGAAAATGGAATTTTGGATAGCTCTTTTGATGGAGTACCAAGGAATCATCGATAGTTTAGAGTGTTCTAAGCGGACTCGAAGCAGGGGTATCTGGGGATGCCCATTTACCTTGGATCCATTGGATGTGATCTATTTATCCTTGGAGAATAAACATACGTTAGATGTATGGTAGTCTGTTTGGAGGTGGGGATTCCATTAGCCCTTGGGATTGGTTGGACCAGTCATATGAGTATCGACGTATTCACGGTTTTAGCCGGTGACAGATAGGACTTGTTCGATGAATGTTATGCATTGTTTAGGACCTTATGTTGATGTTCTCTTTGATTCAAGAATGGTAACAACTTCGGAGGGAACTCAGTGGGTAAATCTTGAAGTGATAAGAGGGGTTCGTTGGTTACGGAGATCCAACGAAGGTTAGGACGATTAAAGTTGGACTTGAACTCGTAAATAATGGTTATTCGTTGATCTTGGAGATGCAATGAGTAGGAAAACGACTCATATTGGACTTGAATTGGTGGGTTATGGATACTCGAGACTGGATCTGAGTTTATGGATAGTCGTCGGCGATTCTGACAAGAATGATGAAGGGATTATCATTTTCGTAAGTTCTAACGGGCTCAAGGCAAGGGTATAGTTGGGGCACCTAAAAGGCAAATTAGACTAGTCGAATACCCTGGACTATTAGATAGGCCTAGTTTTCTCTGGGAGGAAAATGTATGTTGGACGTGCAGTAGCCTGGTTAGAACTAGGGCTATCATTAGCCCTTGACGGATGGTATGGTGACATATTAAGTCATACGATTAACGATGGTTTCAAAGCACGATTCACAGTGAGGGCCAAAGTCAGCTATGAGTGATTGGTTTCTTTGTTGAACTGTCTCATGTGGATTGTCCAATGTCGAAGGAGATGTTTCTTAGGTGTTTGTCAGATATTGGTTTAGGCCTCTGGGGCTTGTACTTGAGGGATGTTGAATTCGATTAGGACGGTTCACGTGAGATGTATAAACCGGATGTTATGAGTGCTGTTGTTTGATTGCTAGGATTGAATGGGTCATTCTGGTTTTCTCCTGATGTAAGGTTGAAATGTTTTGTTATAATGGTTGTCACTGTCAAATGCGGGGAGTTGGGCTTGGAGTTCTTCTCTAGTAATGTGATTGGAAGATTGATGGTTAATCTGCATATTCTCGTATACTTTATTGATAATGTTAGTTAGTTGTTTTATCGCTCATTAAGACTTGTTGTACCCAATGTTAATAGATTGAGAGGGTGAGTCGTCTATTAGAAGATCTTTAGAGAGCTTGTACTTTGGATTTTGGAGGGTCAGGGGATGAACATTTGCATCTAGTTGAGATCGTATATAGTAATAGTAATCAGTCCAGTATTGGTATGACTCCATTTGAAGCTTTGTACGGAAGACCGTACAACTCACCATCATGTTAATTGGAAACCGGTGAGAAAATTTGTGCTTGGATCAGAAGTAGTAAAAGAAACTTCAGATAAGATCAAGTTTATTCAACAGCGAATAAAGGCTACCTAAGATAGGCAGGAGAGTTATGCTGATAAAAGACGAAGAGATTTGAAGTTCCCCGTTAACGACTTACAATTTATCAAGATCTCTCCGTTGAAGAATGTGATTCGTTTGGGTAGGGGAGGTAAGTTAGTACCAAAGTTTGTAGGTCCATTTCCTGTTCTAGAGTGAGTTAGGGATTTTGTGTACGAAGTAGGATTGCTTGACAAGATGACGAGAGTTTGCAACGTATTTCATGTTTCCCAATTAAAGAAGTTTGTGCACGACCCTAATGTGACTATTTCACCGGATCAGTTGGATGGTATCGAGGTAGAATCCGAGGCAGTTGGGAGCCGCAGGACGATTCATATTATCGAACACGATACGAAACAACTTCGAAGGAAGACGGTCAAACTAGTCAATGTCCAGTGGGGTGATAATAAGCATGACTGTACTTGGTAAAAATAGGAGAACAAAAGGAGGTCATATCCAGAACTCTTCGCCTGGTAAGGTTTTAATATCGATATAGAATACCCCTTGTTAGTAAACCGCATGCTAGTATAAGCTTGTTGTGTTGTTATGTATGTTTGATTGTTGCAAATGATTGATAGGCATGCGGGAACCTTTGTACGTTTTGGTTAAGGAATTTCGAGGGCAAAATTTCTTAAGAGGGGGAGAGTGTAATGACCTGCATTCTATGTATGGGAGATCGTAGAATATTTATTTCTTTTTTCGAATAAAGTCGTATGGTTGTGTAACTTTAGGAAACGATTATTGGGGTCATTTCCCATCTGCATGATTTTTACCGATTTTTAAATGATCGGTTTGCCCCTAGCGAATCTTCTTTCGCCTATAATTTTTAAGTGGCAAGGATTTTTGACCTGAAACTACTTTCATTAGATTCTGATGATGGTTTATCTTTCCGTAGAGTGGTCACATTAATCAAACGGACTTACCGTTCGGAAGATATGGCTGAAATAAGGTTTGAAGATGGAAAAACTACTTAAAGGGGCTTAATAGGGTAATTAACAGCAGGGTCATTAGGTATTTTGAGATTGGGGTTATATAAGGGCTGGTAGGGGCTATAGAAACCCTACTTTGTTATTTTTCAGCCTCCACAAACTTTCTCTTCAACCCTAACAATGGTTTCCACCTTCTAAAACACCTCTAACCACTTTCTGATCAAGGATTAAGCTAGTCAACATCAAATCAAGTCAAAATTGCATCAAATTAGAGTAGGAGCTACTATGTTGCATAAGAATTTGACCCAAATCAGTGGAGACTTTAGATCTATAAATTATTTGTGGCTAAGGTGAGTGATTAGCATGTTTCTTCACTAATTACGGCTAATTAGGGGTGATTAGTGATAATTAGCGAATTAATGACTAAGAAAAATACGGAAAAATATTTAGAAATTCTAAAATTTCATTTTATGCCTCTGTTAGAAATTTGGGTTAATTCAGACATGTTTTGCTAATCATATGATTAAACCACGATTAAGGGGATTAAGGGGAAAACATGGGTTTTGGGTATGTTTGATTCATATTGGCATGTTAAATTGTTGTTTTAGTGTTTTTGGTTGATTATATATGTTACTATTACTGTTTGGAATGATTTGTGATTGCAAAGAAAAGTTAGAATGGTTGAAAACGCCGTCATATGGCGTAAATAGCTTGTTGGAAAAGTTGCAATAGACAGTACAGGACCCCACTCGTGACCAGAGTATTACGAATCGATCGGATCGTGAAGCACATATCATGGCCCAAACTCACTCATGGAGCACCCCACAACCCCGACCCGCTCGTGTCAGAGAACCTCGGACAGTGAAGCTTGCCATCCCCGAACCGAGCCGCTTCTGCCTTGTGACCACGAACCGGAGTACCACGAGTGGACTGATCACGAACCGAGGAGCTCGACCCAAATCCCATGGTGTTTACGAATCGACTCAAAGGAGTTTCCATGCACGAACCAATCCGAAGCATGTAACCACGAGCCCAAACCACCAGGGAAGTATCACTATGAGCCGATCGCCTGGAGGGACTCACGAACCGACCCGATGCTCTGGGGAAGCATCATGAACCGAACCGATAGGGGGAGGACATCATGAACCGATCCGACCTAGTGGAATGTCATGACCAAAACCATGGATCATCCCGAACTGAATGGAGGCCAAACCGAACTGGAGAAGACTAAAACCCGAGATGCAAAGGTAGTCCGAATGAGAAGTTATGGCTCATGATCCAAATGGGGATCAACGAGTTCTACTTCATCATTGGGCTTTGCCGCGGGACGTGTGCAAAGGGGTTATCGATATCCATAATTTTCGTTCACCACTGAGAGAAGGATTAGTAGATACAGATCAGTGCAATAGGGTCATTGTGACAACCAAGGACAAAGTGATTGTAGCAAAGAATAGGGTGATCGAAGTGGTGGATATCGTATACTTTACGCACTAAGTGAGAGATGTGAGGTTGATTGCTATGTTTGATGCTTGCTATCACTATGACATGCACACTCCCATTTTACACTTTATGTTAGTGTTACCTTAGAGTACTGTACGTCTTGTTGTGCTAAATCTATGGATGCAGGACCAGGTTCAGGTATGATTCTTATACCTGTTATTTGTTCATCTTAGAGATGTATACTTGCTACCACTCATAGCAGACTGTTGTCTGACCCAGAGTTTTATGTTTCTTCTTATTACTCTAGGTGCTCACACAAGTCGACAAGAGACGGGTTGGGTGGTTGCACGAGTAGCTGTACCGAAGACGAGCTGGAGGCTTTCACGTATGATATATATATATATATATATATATATATATATATATATATATTCTCCATGTATTGTAGCTGGTCACCACTTTGGGTAATAGTAGTGTACTGTTTCTATTTTGCTTTAGAGACAGTATTTTGAAGTTGTAATAATGGTATTAGAACATAAGCTGTATTTTAGATTCTGCTGCTATGATGTTTTAGTTTTCAGCTTATGCACTGTCTCGCCTGTTTTATGTCAAGTTATGTTATTATTATATTTTATTCCATGCGTTGTGAGATGTACTACAGGTTCTTTGATAGTTCTTCATCTTGCTTCTTTTCTTCTGACGACCGTCCCGTGCTAGCCGGGAATCGACACAACGCATTTCGAAGAAATGTCGGCTGGTCCGGGGCGTGCCGTCACATAAGCTCTCTTCCGTTCTCCTTGATTTACTCCTTATCCTATCCTCTAATTAAAAACTCTCAACCTAGAAGATGAAGAGATCCTCGAGATCATGAAATTAAGTAGTTGTTATCAGCTATGAGTTGTCATGATAGCCGGAATTGATCTCGAGATGTACAACAGGTTTGTGGCATTTGCAGGCAGACGACATCACCAGAGAAAGCGAGGTTGAAGTTGAAGGACGGCAGGTATAAGCGCTCATGCCAGAACTTCCAGATGGGGCTCAAATGATCATGACATGGTGCAGCTGTGAGGTGTTTGAGGAGCTGTGCATAGGGCATGGTGTAGTGCTGCTGAACGGTGAAGGGAAGAAAGGTATTGGTATTTGGAATGAAGGCTGGAAGGGAGGTGGGGTCAGTCGATCTAAAGAATAGCCGGAGAGGGACACTGACACTGTCGGTCGGGGGCTGGGGTCTAGTCTCTGGTACGGGTGACGACAGTTGATGAGTGAAGTTACGAACAGTAGAAGAGGGACGTAGGGAACAATATTATGTGGCTTGTTTTGGCGAATGAAGGAATACTAAAAGAATAAGAAGTGGCGGAGGGTTTCGGTGAGGTATCAGTCAATGGTGGAGGCGGTGGGAGATTACGTGGTGACGGATCTTTGCGTGAAAATGAATAATTGGGTTTTGATTGAAATGAGACAACGACGCGTGATTAAATGATAGGTTAGGGAAGCTTAATGAAGTGATTAAGAGGAAGGCTGTGTTGATATTTTAGAGGGTGGCGTGAGGAAGTTGCAGCTTCGAGAAAGTTGCGAACGAAGAAGAAGCTCAGCATGGCCTAATCTTGATTAGCACGACCTAATCAGATGACATGGTGATTAGGAAATCAATGGAAATAACAGTAATAAGTCTCGTTTAAATAATAAACAATTAAATATTAATAACCATTTAAATTATTTAACTTGTTAGGTTATAATTTTCACATACTGAAACACCCCACCTCCATTCAGGTCACTCACAAAGGGAATGCCTTTACTTCGGTGGAGCATTGTAGGTAAAAGATACAGATAATTTACAAGACAGACATATAAATAGCGGAAAAACTAAATTTATTTCATAAGCACGTGGTCCAGTCAAAACATTACAACGACTACCAACTTCCAAAGCATTACAACAAAATTTCTGTCTTGATTAAAACATAAAGAAGCATAAAACAACAATAAAGTAGCATAAATCCCCATTAAGAGTGTATCCAAAGCATAACCCAAAAAGAGAGAGTCCAAGCAATACATCTACTCTCTTCAACCTGGAATTTTTCTGAACTAAGCTGAAGTATTCCCTCCCTACGGACCGGGGGGGGGGGGGAACGGAAGAAAAGAAGACGAAAGAAAAATGGGTCAGACATAAGTCTGGTAAGTCCAGTGATTTTTCAGCATGTGAACAAGAAAAAGGATCATGATAGGAATAAATTGAAAATAGGACAATACCAGAATAACAAGATAACATAAACCAAGATAGGCAGCTTAAGCTGAATATACTATCAGACCAATTTCTATTTCTCTACACCTACTAACTATTGTTCAACTAGCCTCACATGTTCATAACAAAGTGATCCCCTTTATCGATCGGCTCCTATTCGTATACGTTTACTACTTGTGTCATTCGGCCCCGCTTAATTGTAGATACCTGTGCGGGTCCCACCATGGGGTGTATCAAATCCTATGGTGGTAACCCGATACAATTCCAGATGCATAGTGTATAACTACTAATGCCCAGTGCCTGCTTTTTCCACTCCGCAGTACGTGCACGCCCGAACTCCGTCGGAACCTACACTGTTGCACCACCCATCGTTGTTTTGACCGCTTATAATCAGCCCAGTAATCGTGCCCCACCCTGCCTAGTTCAGGGTACCATGATACATCTATGTGGGTTACTACTGAAATGTGTCCCCGTTACTAGGGTTTCCTAATCAACATGCTAAAATGGTTAAGTGTTCTCAAATTAACCTAACCCCACCCATCAGTTTAGTTAACATGTTGTATTGGTTAAGTGTTGCCTTAATTACCTTAACCTTACCTCCTTAGCCTGCTTGTTCCTTAGCTTTAATTCATTCATTAAAGCACCAACCTCTCACATTAGATCTATTGTGGTCGCTGGATGTGTCGGTCGGTTCCAGGCAGTCTTACACCGCAACTCAATCTAACCTCGGGTTCTTTTGGGCTTAATGCACTAACCTCTCACATTAGATCTATAATGTTATGGTTGCTGGATGTGCCGGGTGGTTCGGGGCAGTCTTACACTGTAACTCAATCTAACCTCGAGTTAGGCATATTCGTCTTTTGCTCAATTTACATATTTATCCTATTTGTTTATATGTAAATTATTCACAAACTTGTTTTCATTCAAGTCATGCCCCAATCACCCTCTAGATCACGTTCATAATTTTTTAGGTATAATTTTTTTTACCATTCATGCTACCAAACTATGCCAATAATATGTAAATTAATAATTTTCCCAACGTTACCCCCGTTATACGTTCGCATAAATCACATTGAATGTTAGGCTCCGCAATTTAGCCTAACTCATAAACAAAAGGGAAAAGGAAGGAACATGTAACATTCCAACAAGCATAATATGGATCCAAATAAACATATGTCATATGAATTTGGCATAGAACAATATACATTTAATTATGGACTTGCAATTTAGATTCGCTCAACATGAATCATAAGCATATAAATAGGAGTTTACATAGAACTACACAAACTTAATTAGTCATGTAGATGTGAACTTGCATTTGGGTTGAATCAAGTTAACATAGTCTAACATAGAGGCATGTGGATCTAAACATTTAGGCATATATTACATGACTTAGCCTATAAACTAGCATGTAACATAACATGATCAAATCACCAAACTTACATACAACATGATAGGTTTCATCGCCAAATTACTATTCAACATGATAGGTTCAATAAACCACAATAGTCTCATAAGCATATATGATAGAATTGTCACAAGAACAGGCATAAATCAGCAATCACCATTTTCTTACAACCAAGTACAATTCTAGTTTCACTTCATTACAGATCATTACTTTTATTTGTTCACATCTAAAAGATAACTAAACTTACAAACAAAAGAACAGTCTTGTTTTCTGGGATCTGTTTTTTGAAACTGAAAAGCTTTCCCTTGACGTAGACTATTTGTTCTCTATTTTAGATTTGATTTGAGGCTTCTAACTTGCTTTCTAGTTTGCCTTCTAGTTGGAGAAGATTGGCAGCTACTCTAGGTTGACCATGGACAGCATGATGGCTCTTGGAATGAATTTGTGTGGTTTAGGGTCTGAGGGTTGGTGTTGTTTATATAGAAGTGTAGATTTATGTGAGCCGTCAGATCAACCTAGGAGTAGTCAGGACCATCCAGACAAGATAGAGTTATCTAGAAACCGCCACCTATGCCCTAGTGACTCAACTACAAGTCAGAAATCGTCACTGTTTGGATCTAGATGCAGGAGTCAACCCCTACAGTGGGGGTCGACACCTATGTCGACTCCCCTATAGGGGGGTCGACACTTATATCGATTCCCCTTGGGGGGTCGACCCCTGAGCGGGAATTTTCCCGCTCAGCCTATTCTGGTTGAATTTCGAATTTTGAACTTGGTTTGGGCTATTTAATTATTATTTATATTTTTTGTTTTAAACTTGTAATCTTCTGAACTCCATAACTTCTTCATATGGAGTCCGATTCACGCAAACTCGGACTCTATCTCAAGCAGAATTTCAAGACGAACGCAATGGCATAATTTGTTTCCCTTAATTCTCAATTTTAAAATTAAGTATTCTTTAATTCGTTAATTTAATAAACAAAGAAAATACAGGGTGTTACATTCTCCCCTCCTTAAAGGATTTCATCCCCGAAATCTTCAAGTCGAGAAGAATGTATATCCTACCATTCAATCGTCCATCTACTCAACCATCAAACACCGGCATCCATTGTCCTTAAAAGATTTCTAATGCTTTCATGACTGTATGCATAGTGTGTGTATATGTCCTTATCTAATGCAAAATCAGGCGGTCTACTGATTCTGTTGACCTCCTTAATGCAAATTATGTCAGTGCCATGAGTCCATTATGTACGCAATTATTCCTAATCATTCTTTCTACATGAGTGCACAATCATTCATACAAATGCAGCGTCATTGTGATAACACACCAAGTTTCAATCCATATACAAATACATATTGCATATGCAACATGAAAGTGGCTGAGCCGATCTAACACCTAATGTGTTTGTATATGCATCCACGAGCAACCACTTGCAACCACTTGAACCATCAATCATAACATGTTTCAAATACATCTTTACATCCATTGGTTTTTACCTAAGGATAAGGAATAGGACCAAGGAGATATACTTTAAAAAGATAGATACAAGCATGTATAAACTTAAGGAAAAAGCGATCAAGGATGTACCCTAAAAAAGAAACGGGTAGGCTATGCGTATCTTATCCTCAGTCTCCCAAGTCGCGTCTTCCTTGGTGCCACTCCATTGAACTTTAACAAGCTTGACTTTATGGTTGCGTAGCTTTTTGACTTCTATCCCCAAGATATGAGTTGGAACTCTTCTCACAGATGCTTCTCATTCTACTTCTACTTCCTCTAGTATGCTTGGCTCCACAACTTCCGCAGACTCATGTAAGCACTTTCGTAGTTGAGAAACATGAAAAACATTTTGAACTCCAGCCAGTCTTTCGGGTAGCTCTACTTTGTAAGCCATCATCCTAATCCTTTCAATGATAGGAAATGGTCCTACAAATCTTGGTGCCAACTTTCCTATAGACCCAAAGCGAATGACATTCCTCAAAGGAGATACTTTAAGGAACACCCTGTCTCCAACCTCAAACTCAAGGTCGGTCCTTCTTTTGTCTGCGTAGGATTTTTGTCTGTCTTGGGAAGTCTTCATTCTTCTTCCTATCAAGTCTACTTTCTCTGATGTTTCTCTAATCATGTCTAGCCCAAGTATGAGCTTGTATGTAGACTCCCATCAACAAGTTGGTGATCGGCATTGTCTTCCATATAAAGCTTCGAAGGGTGCCATGCCTATGGTGGCTTGGTAGCTATTGTTGTAGGTAAACTCCACCAAATGAAGATGATCCTCCCATGTCCCTTCAAAATCAAGAATGCATAGTCTCAAGAGAACTTCTAGTACTCTGTTCACCCTTTCCGTCTGACCATTGGTTTGAGGGTGATAGGCAGTGCTTAAGCATAGTTGTGTGCCTATAGCCTCTTGCAAACTCCTCCAAAACTCGCTTGTAAAGATAGGGTCTCGATCACTCACTATACTGGAGGGTATCCCATGGATTCGAACTATCTCTTTAAGATAAATAGATGCTAGAGATGAGGCAGTTCTTCTACTCTTAACAGGTATAAAGTGAGCGCTTTTAGTGAAAATGTCCACTATTACCCAAATATTGTATTGCCCCTTCTTGATCTAGGCAACCCATCAACAAAGTCCATCAAAATGCTATCACATTTCTACTATGGGATCTCTAGAGGATGAAGCAAACCACCATCCTTCTTTTGCTCTGCCTTGACTTGCTAGCATATCATGCATTTGGAAATGAATTCGGCTCCTTTTCATGCCATTCCAAAAGAAAACCCTTTTCATATATTTATACATCTTGTCTCCACCTTGGGTATGGTTAACTTAGAATGGTGTACTTCTTCGAGAACCGTCTTCACCAAATCCCTCGCCCGTGGGACGCATAGTCTTCCATCCCGCCACAACCAACCCTTACCATCGATGGAGTATCTATTGAGGTGACTAGAAGTCTCACCCCTAATTAGCTTATCCATTACACCAACCAGCCAAGAGTCTTCACATTGCGCAGTTCCCACCGAGTCCAATAGAGTAGGCTGCACTTCTAGCAACACTAACAAACCAAGTAGAAATTTAGAGGAGGGTCTAAAGCCAAAGTTTGCTATGTACTCCAAGCTTTGCCTTTCTACAAAGAGAGGACTTAAGGTCAGCTTCTTTCTACTTAAGGCGTCTGCTACCACATTGCCCTTGTCGGGGGTATAGCAGATCTCAAAATCATATGAGGCAAGGAACTCCATCCACCTTTGTTGTCTTAAGTTAAGATCTTTCTATGATAAAAGGTAATTTAATGATTTATGGTCAGTAAATAGTATAAACCTTTCTCCTAGTAGGTAATGACGCCATGATTTAAGAGAGAAAACAATGGCAGCTAGTTCCAAGTCATGAGTTGGGTAGTTCTTCTGATGTACCCTCAACTGCCTTCCCTCATAACAAATTACCTTGCCTTCTTGCATCAAGACAGCGCCTAATCCTGTGCTACATGCATCTATGTATACAGTAAACATTTTGCTCCCATCAGGCAATGTCAGAATTAGAGTTATTGTAAGAGCCCTTTTCAAATGTTGAAAAGCAACATCGCAATCCAAATCCCAAATGAAAGTTAGCTTCTTTGTCAATCTTGTGAGTGAGGCTGAAATTTAGTCTTTGATGAACTTTCGGTAAAAGCCGCTAGCCCAAGAAAGCTTCGTACTTTGGTTGCATTCCGTGGAACCTTCCAATCTTGTACTGCAACTACTTTTGCGAGGTCCATAGCTATCCCCTCTTTGGACACCACATGTCCAAGAAACCTTACTTCTTCTCTCCAACAATGGCATTTGGAGAATTTGGCTATCAGCTGATGTGCACGAAAAGTATCCATGACTTCCCTTAAATGCAAAGAATGCTCTTTCTCACTTTTCGAGAAGATCAATATGTCATCCACGAAGATCACCACAAACTTATTAAGGAACACCCTGAATATCCTGCTCATCAAGTTAACGAAATAAGCGGGTGCGTTTGTCAAGCCGAAAGACATGACAAGCCATTTGAAGAAACCATCCAGGGTTCTAAATGCGGTCTTATCAATGCTGTCTTCAGCCAGTCTTAGCTGATGAAATCCAGTAGCCAGTTCTAGTTGGGAGAAAACCGATGCACTTACAAGCTGATTAAACAAGTCGTCTATTCTTGGAAGTGGGTGTCTATTCTTCTTGGTCAGCTTATTTAGCTCCCTATAATCATTGCATATGTGAAGTGAACCATCCGCTTTGGCTGCGAATACTACCAGAGCACCCCATTCAGAAGTACTCCACCTTATGAACCCCTTTTCGAGTAGCTCTTTAATTTGCTTGCTAAGCTCTTTCCTCTCCCTTGGAGACATGTGTCTAACGGGTAAAGCAACGTGTTTTGCATTATCAACAAGATATATGTAGAAGTCTATCTCCCTCTTCGGAGGTAAGCCCTTCACCTCTTCACATACATCCGAGTATTCACAGACTACTCTAACAGACTGCAAATTATCAACAGACGCATCAAGAGATTCTAGATAGCTAAGCACAATAGAGTTCACGGGATTTCAAGAGAATTTGAGAGTGTTACCGAGGTGAGCCATGAGTCTAACTACTATCTTTTCATAATCAAAGACGACACCATTACTGGATAACCGATCCATGCCTAGAATCAACCCATTGCCCGTGAAGCCAAAAACGTAGGCATTACATCTAAACCCAACGCTAAGTATAGAAATTTCCAAATCCAAACAAATCATTGATAAATAAACCGAACCCCTAATTGGATTTGAAACAACCAAGGGATCCTCTACTATACTGGTGTCTAAGTGCAGAGATTCAACTAAAGCAATAGATATAAAAGAGTGCGATGCGCCAGAATTAAAGAGCGTACTAACAGGATGATCAAAAAGATAAACTAAACTCTCAACAGAAATATTTCTACCTCGTTCTTGCGGTGGTGCTATAAGAGCGTGAACCTGCCCTCCAGAAGTAGATCCAGCTCTCTGCCCTTGCCCTTGCTTTCTTGGGCAGTCCTTAGCAATGTGTCCTGTCTTGCCACACTGAAAACAACTACCCATCTTCCTCTTCTTCTTTCTGCAGTCCTTAATCAGATGTCCAAGAATGCTATAGAAATTACACTTCCTCTTGTCACGTGGTTCGTTGTTCTTCCCACCTTTCTTGGAATCCGTTTTCTTGTTCTGTGATCCTTCCACTTTCTTATATTGAGGTACTTCCACCTTTGTCTCTTTCTTTCCATCCTTATCTTCTTCCTGTAACAGTGCCATGTCCACCAGTTTCTCATAAGTCGCACCCATAGGTATATGGGACATAGCTGCACTGTGTAGTGGCTCATTCAACCCTTTAACAAAACGGAGAGCCTTCTTATGTGGAGTGTTCACTAACTCTAGTCTGAATCTAGCCAGCTGGTTGAATTGGTTGACGTACTCCTTAACCAACATACTTCCCTGTTTGAGAGCTAAGAACTTCTCCATCTGTAGGCTTCGTCCAGCTTGTGAGCAGAATTTCATTTCAAACCTCATTCTGAAATCCACCCAAGTTTCAACTGGTCTCTCAGCATTAGTAACTTCCCACCAATAAGAGGCTTCTTCTTCAAGCAACCATACGACCAACGGTATCTTCTGCCTGTCATCCACTTCGAAGATAACAAACAAATCCTCAGTTTCTTTGAGCCAGTTTCTTGCTTCCACGAATGATTCAGTTCCATTAAAGTTCTTTCCACCCACGACTCGAAAGTCTCTACATATCTTTGAGAAGGTATTTGCACGTGGAGGAGGAGGAATGGCTGCAGCTGGGGAAGGAGGAACGTCTGATGGGCCTGCAACATTAGCCCTAGCCTCTAGTTACCTTCTAAACCAGCCAGGTACCGGTACGCCCTCTGGAAGGTTAAGATCCCCAGACATGCTGAAACGAAAAAGAAAAGATCCAAAACAAAGGATAGAAAGATAGTGCATATGCCTTTGGGGATTATGCCTAAAATAAAAACAACATTTTTTCTTGAAAATGCTTCTTTAAACTTCTTTTTGAAAATTTGTTTTCAAAACTTTTATCTGATCTGGTAAACCTTTGCTCTGATACCAAGTGAAGCGCTCCAACTCCGCTAAGGTCACTCACAAAGGGAATGCCTTAACTTCGGTGGAGCGTTGTAGGTAAAAGATACAGATAATTTACAAGACAGACATATAAATAGAGGAAAAACTAAATTTATTTCATAAGCACGTGGTCTAGTCAAAACATTACAACAACGACCAACTTCCAAAGCATTACAACAAAATTTCTGTCTTGATTAAAACATAAAGAAGCATAAAACAACAGTAAAGTAGCATAAATCTCCATTAAGAGTGTATCCAAAGCATAGCCCAAGAAGAGAGAATCCAAGCAATACATCTACTCTCTTCAAGCTGGAATTTGTCTGAACTAAGATGAAGTATTCCCTCCCTACGGACCTGGGGGGGAATGGAAGAAAAGAAGACGAAAGAAAAATGGGTCAGACATAAGTCTGGTAAGTCCAGTGATGTAACAGCCCGCACCTCCGTTCACACAAGATATTGTCCCTAACTTAGCCACTGTATATGTGTGGGGTTTTGTTCCTCAAAAGGCCTCGGCGTTAGTAAGAGATGGGATCTACTATATAAGTAACACTTCACACAGGCTTCCACGATGTGGGACTTAGGGGTGTTACATTCTCCCCTCCTACAGAGCCCAACGTCCCCGTCGGCTCACAAACACCTCACCCAGGCGCTGCGGTCCACACAGGAGCCACAATTCCGGCTGGGTATTGGCTCTGATACAACTGTAACAGCCCGCACCTCCGTTCATGCAAGATATTGTCCCCAACTTAGCCACCGTATAGGTGTGGGGTTTTGTTCCTCAAAAGGCCTCGGCGTTATTAAGAGATGGGATCTACTATATAAGTACCCACTTCACACAGGCTTCCACGATGTGGGACTTATGGGTGTTACAAGTGATTTTTCAGCATGTGAACAAGAAAAAGGATCATGATAGGAATAAACTGAAAATAGGACAATACCAGAATAACAAGATAACATAAACCAATTAAACTTAATATACTATTGCACCCATTTCTATTTCTCTGGACCTACTAACTGTTTTTCAGCTAGCCTCACATGTTCATTACAAAGTGATCCCCTTTATCAATTGGCTCCTATTCGTATACGTTTACTACTTGTGTCATTCAACCCCGCTTGATTGTAGATACCTGTGCTGGTCCCACCATGGGGTGTATCAAATCCTATGGTGGCAACCCTACACAATTCCAGATGAAAAGTGTATAAATATTGATGCTCTGTGCCTGCTTTTTCCACTCTGGAGTACGTGCATGCCCATACTCCGTCGGAACCTACACTGACGCACCACCCGCCGTTGTTTTGACCGCTTATAATCAGCCTAGTAATCATGCCCCACCCTGCCTAGTTCAGGGTACCATGATGCATCTATGTGGGTTATTACTGAAATGGGTCCCCTGTTACTAGGGTTTCCTAATCAACAAGTTAAAATGGTTAAGTGTTCTCAAATTAACCTAACCCCACCCATCAGTTTAGTTAACATGTTGTATTGGCTAAGTGTTGCCTTAATTAGCTTAACCTTACCTCCTTAGCCTACTTGTTCCTTAGCTTTAATTCATTCATTAAAGCACCAACCTCTTACATTACATCTATATTGTTGCAGTCGTTGGATGTGCCGGTCGGTTCCGGGCAGTCTTACACCGCAACTCAATCTAACCTCGGGTTCTTTTGGGCTTAATGCGCTAATCTCTCACGTTAGATCTATATTGTTATGGTTGCTAGATGTGTCGGGCGGTTCCGGGCAGTTATACCGTAACTCAATTTAACTTCGGGTTAGGCATATTCGTCTTTTTCTAAATTTACATATTTACCCTTTTTGTTTATATGTAAATTATTAACAAACTTGTTTTCATTCAAGTCATGCCCCATTCACCCTCTAAATCATGTTCATAATTTTTTAGGTATAAAAATTGTACCATTCATGCTACCAAACTATGCCAATAATATGTAAATTAATAATTTTCCCAATGTTACCCCCTATTATTCGCTCGCATAAATCACATAGAATGTTAGGCTTTGCAATTTAGCCTAACTCATAAACAAAAGGGAAAAGGAAGGAACATGTAACATTCCAACAAGCATAATATGGATCCAACTAAACATATGTCATATGAATTTGGCATAGAACAATATACATTTAATTATGGACTTGCAATTTAGATCCACTCAATATGAGTCATAAGCATATAAATAGGAGTTTACATAGAACTACACAAACTTAATTAGACATGTAGATGTGAACTTGCATTTGGGTTGAATCAAGTTAACATAGAGGCATGTGGATCTAAACATTTAGGCATATATGACATGACTTAGCCTATAAACTTGCATGTAACATAACATGATCAAATCACCAAACTTACATACAACATGATAGGTTTCATCGTCAAATTACTATTCAACATGATATGTTTAATAAACCACAATAGTCTCATAAGCATATATGATAGAATTGTCACAAGTACAGATATAAATCAGCAATCACCGTTTTCTTACAACCAAGTACAATTCTAGTTTCACTTCATTACCGATCATGACTTTTGTTTGTTCACATCTAAAAGATAACTAAACTTACAAATAAAAGAACAGTCTTGTTTTCTAGGGTCTGTTTTCGGAAACTGAAAAGCTTTCCCTTGATGTAGACTATTTGTTCTTTATTTTAGATTTGATTTGAGGCTTCCAACTTGCTTTCTAGTTTGCCTTCTAGTTGGAGAAGAATAGCAGCTACTCTAGGTTGACCATGGACAGCATGATGGCTCTTGGAATGAATTTGTATGGTTTAGGGTTTGAAGGTTGGGGTTGTTTATATAGAAGTGTAGATTTATGAGAGCCGTCAAATCAACCTAGGAGAAATCAGGACCATCAAGACAAGATAGATTTATCCAGAAACCACCACCTATGCCCTAGTGACTCAGCAAAAAGTCAGAAATTGTCACTGTTTGGATCTGGATGCGGGAGTTGACCCCTACAGGTGGGCCGACACCTACGTCGACTCCCCTATAGGGGGTCGACACCTATGTCGACTCCCCATAGGGGGGTCGACCCCTAAGCGGGCATTTTCCTGCTCAGCCTATTCTGCTTGAATTTCGAATTTTGAACTTGGTTTGGCTATTTAATTATTATTTATATTTTCTGTTTTAAACTTGTAATCTTCTGAACTCTATAACTTCTTCATACAGAGTCCGATTCATGCAAACTCGGACTCTATCTCAAGAAGAATTTCGAGACGAACGCAATGCATAACCCATTTACCTTAATTCACACTTTTAAAATTAAGTATTCTTTAATTTGTTACCTTAATAAACATAGAAAATACAGGGTGTTACACATACGTTCACAGAATTTGGCGCAACGGGATCCATTGGGATCGTGACATCAACACTACACTGCTGAGATGGTTGAGAATGATTTGGGAGCAGATGGAATTTTATTTAATTTTGAACATTCATTTCAAATTAAATGGAACGACCTTGAAATCGTCAACTAAAACAAATTATGAGTTAACTCTTACGCTTTTTGAAATATTTTTATGTGATTAAATTCGTATAATTATAACTTATCGTTGTTAGTATAAAATTGGATGATTGGTTGCTTGATTGATTATTGGTTGTTATAGGTTGTCGACATTATTTATGTCGAGTTGAATGATTTAGATTAAAATATTTATTTCAGATATTATTATTTGATGATGTTATAATAAGTTGTGATGTAGGGAAAAACAAGTTGGAGGGATCCAACCGGATTTCTCAAATATTTATGTGCTGTATTTTTTATATTATTTATATATGCAATGATTAAACCCAAATAACACCGAAAACCTGTTTGGATGTTGACGTTAAATTGAAATTCAACATTATTGTATTTTTAATCAATATACGGTATTGATTGAGGAATTGACAGAAAATGGACTGAAAAGCATACCTTTATTTTTAGTCGTTGATTTGCCCTCAGGTGAATTGACGCAGTTAAGTTATAGAATTTATTTTATAACTGAGGTAAGACTTTTCTATTATATTTTATAAGTGGAGTTTTGAAAATAAATCGATAATTATAATTTCATTTTATAAGCATTATAAAAATATTTTATTATAAGAATTTAATGCTTAAATAAAATTTTATAAGTAAACAAAGCCATAATTAATTCACGGGCTAAAAAATTGGAATAATTGTTTATAAGGAAATTTTTTTGGAAATATTACAAGATTATTAATTGTATTAATCTAAGAAGAAGAATTTATTGAAATCAGTTAACAAATTAACTGATGATTTAAAATCAATGAAGTTAATTGTTTGTTAATGTCTGTTATTAGATTAAATGGGTTTCAATTAATCTAAGGAAAACCATTCGGTAAATAATTATTTTAAATTAATATGATTTCTTAGTTACCCAATAAAAATGATTATTTAAGTAGTGTGGTTAGTCAACGCTTAGTAAAGTTAATAACTAACCTATTTTATATAATGACGAAATAAGCTAATATTATTTTAGTAGATGATGGAGTTAGTTATTTTTTTAATTAATAATAATTAAAAAGATTAATTCTTAAATGGAATCCATTTAAGATAATAATCGAGTTGTAATGGAATTAAATTGTATATTCGTAAAAGATTGTGCAATGGAGGTTTTATTATAAAAATCCAGATATTTTTAGGAGGGGTTTTGTAACACCCCGTAATTCTATTAATATTAATATTCACAAATTAAAGAATAACTAATCTCAGACGTGAGAATTGTGGGAAACGGGTTGCGCCATTGTGTTCGTCTCGGAATTCTAGTTGAAATAGAGTCCGAGTTTGCATGAATTGGACTTCGTATGAAGAAGTTATGGCCATCGGAAGTTTCAGAAAATTCAAAACAGCTCGCAGGAAATTTAAAAAAATTCAAACAGAAAATTTTTCCCGCCCAGGCAGGTCGACTGGGAAGTCGACACTAGTGTCGACCTCCCCCCCCCCAAGTCGACTACCATGTCGACCTCCCCCCCCCCCTCCAGGTCGACTGTAGTGTCGACTTGGGTGTCAACCTGGTCTGGCGGCTAGGGTTTGGGCAGAGCCCAATCGCGAGCTGTTGATGTGTCTTTAGGGCTGTGTTGGCAAATTTAATGGTTCAATTTAGTTCTACGATGATCCGACGGTCTAAAATAAATCCTAACTCTATAAATACCTAGGTAGTCTCTCACCCTAATTCATAAGAAAAATAGAATAGTTACCGTCATACCGTCGCCATGGAAATCAATCTAGCCGCCGCCAACTAAGAAGGAAGAAATGCTAATTCAATTCTAATTCTAATCAACTCTAAAGCAAAGAAAGACTCTCTTTTCTTCTCTAAATTGTGAGTATGATAGTCTTAACAAGATTATTATCATTTTAATTAGGTTAAGTCATGAATGGATTATGAGTAGATGATGTGAATTGTCGTATATGTTATCATGTATGTTATCAATCCTATGTTATGTGGTGATGATATCCTATATGTTGTAAATCATGCTATGATGATGAAATGTATGTTGAAAGTTTCTAGGCTAAGTTGTGATGAATCATACATGTTAAACAGCCATCTATGCTAGTTAGTTCATGTTAGATCAAAATTTGGACCTAACACCCAAATTATTCTGAATCTTATAGAGTTTCAACTGAAGAATGAGGAAAAAGAAAATAACACGCAGAATTTATAGTGGTTCGGCGTTAACGAGCCTACGTCCACTTTATATATTATTGATTATACTTTGAAAGCTAATACAATCAATGATTTCTCTCAATACTCTAGTAATCTGACAATAATGGTGGATTCAGTATTCAATATTGCCAAAAAGCTCCCAAAAGATGCCAAGCTCCGGGCTATTTATAGCTGATTTTGTCAGGCGAGTCGTGATAACGCGTGGCACGAATCCCGAGAACATCGGATCGCATCGCTGCCGTTGAAGAAATAGTCAAATTAGCCGTTGCAGACAGGTGTCGCGATCCCCTGGAAAATCGGATCGTGCAGATGGGGAGAATTGGTCAAAATGACGGTTAGGGACACGTGTCGCTAGATCCATGCGTCTCGGATCGCTGAAGACTAGCTCGTGTTTGAAAGGGTCTGAGGCTCCGCCATGCATCAGGGGGATCGGATCGGTCAATACTGGGCAATAACAAATGCATGGATCGAGTCGCATAGAGGTGTCGTTTTGCTAATGAAATGGGGGTGATCCGTTATGGTGCGATCCGATATGGGGGCGATCCGATCGTGCGATTCGAGGAGGGGCGATCCGATCCTTCATGCTCTTAGGGGACGCAGTTTCATACTTTCTTCTTATGAATGAACCTGGATGGCTTGGTCAAAAAGCTAGCCAACATTTTGCCCCCTCGAAGTATGTTTTATTGATGATGGAACATGCTTCGAATACTTTAGGATCTTCTTTTCACAACGATTCGCCAATCAGTGAATGATTCCTTTTCTGGGACTTTTTAGAGTCTTCATCACTGAATCTGTTGGTGATTTATCGATTCGTATCGCATACTCGAGTCGCGGTCCTTTATCAAGCCATTCGAGCCATTCGTCTCGTTCTTTGGTGAGCGCTTGAGCTTCTTTACGAAACGAAACGAAATGGGCTTCTCTCCGAGACCTGGTGGGCTTTTGGTTCGCGGCCCACCTATTTTCGCGGATCGAATAAAACAAAAAAAAGGGAGACAAACGGTCGCCCTTTTGCCTATATAAGCCGTCCCTCCTCTTCACTTTCTTCCTTCTTCTTTCTTCCATATCATTTCGCCTGCATCGTTGAGGAAAGAACCCTAGTTTTTCAAACCTTCAAAAATCCAAGTACTTTCCCAATTTTTAGAAAGGTAACTCCACCGAAAACACCCTTATTCGTAATCGCTGTTGTTTATGAATTTTTTCGACTAGCTTGAGGGAAGAAACGATGGAATATCGTGATTTTTGGGGGAACCCTCGAGGCGCCATGGCTGATGGGTTCAGAGGTTGGAGTTCGGAGATGAGAAGGAGAGGAGAAAACCGAAGGAGGAAGAAGAAGAGAGAAGTCCAGTTCGGATCTGGGGCAAGGAGAGGAGAGGAAGAAGATGAAGGCGAGTGGCGAGACGGAGGGTCGTGGTGACGGCAGAAGCACGTACCGTGGGGGGCTGCAACGATTCGGCAAAGACCCCGATCACTTAATTTCACGATCCGTGAGGGGGCGATCCCCCTGCCCTGCGATCCGAAGGAGGGCGATCCCTCTATCCTGCGATCCGAAGAAGTGCGATCCCTCTCCTTGCGATCCGACTCGTAGTTCACGATCCGAACGAATTTCGAACTTTAAACGACGCCTTGTCACCATAAAATTCTGAACAGTTAGGCTAGGGCCTTGATGTCGGACTTTCTGGACTAAATGACCACATAATTTGACTGCATATGACGACTAATATTTTGATGATCTTGATTGCTTTCACGCTTTATCTTTAATGCACACACAAGCACACACACCGGCACTTGCATACACGGGGGACGGTAGTTTTAATCTCATTGTTCATGTTTTCTCATCCTAGCAGTAATGTCGAATAAACAATCTCCTTCAAGATCCGCAACAGAAGCGGAATCCGAGGTTCCTGAGCAATACAACCCCGAGATTCCTCCAATTAATCCAGGAGGTGAAGATTCCGGATCTGAATACGAGGCAATGGAATCAGATCCGTCCGAGAGTGCTTCATCTAGCGAAGAGTTTGAGATAGATGGGCGAGCTCCCGACGAGATTCCTGGCGCGCTCGGAATAGATAAATTTTCTGATTCTTTAGCATCTAAGCTCAACGATATAAAGCTTAAAAGAATCTTCTTGAGATACGGGATTCCTTGGGATGATGTCTAGACACCCGGTAGCGAAGTTAGACCCCACTTAGCTCCGGAAGGATATATGGCTATCAGTCGAACCATGTGCTTGGTAGGAGCTATTCCTCCGTTTCCTCCGATCGCTCTCGAGACTTTAAAATGACTGGGCATTGCTCCGATGCAGCTTCATCCTAACGCTTACGCATCTCTATACACCCTATATGTTGCATACGCGGAGATTCTACACGCCGAACTTAAATTCAGAGATTTGACATTCTTCTTTCTTTTCAAGCACCGTTCTTCGGCAACTCCAAATTTCTCTTTCTTTGAATCGGTGGCAAATAGGAAGGTTTTGTACGATGGATATAGCAATATAGGGGATCCTAAATCTGATTGGTTTTATATAAAGAAACAGGCCGGATGCTCAAGAAGATGGCTCAAATCAAGTAAACTTTAAGCTTTTAATCGAATATCTTGTTCAAGAAGTCTAGGCATTAACATTCTCCCCCCTTTTTCTTTGTCTTAAACAGATCACGTCTTCCCGAAAACGGAGGGTCCACTATACAACAATCGATTGTCCATTCTTCTACAAAGTAGATCCGACTTTCTAAGGATCAAAAAATGCATTACTGATGAAAATCTTCATAAGCATCATCTTCTGGATAGAAGATTTGGACTTGGCACTAGCGGCAGACCTTATAAGTACGTGCCCCCAACGGAGGGAGAGGGAACTTCGCAAGCGATAGAAACAACTAAGTTTCGCAAGAGTACTTCTCCGATAGTCGTCTAAGACGATGAGGATCTGAACATATACAGAGGGGATAAGGTCCGCGGTGACATGTCCAAGGAAATCCTAATTTCTACTCCAATCGAAACAGCTGCTCCCGATGACTTGACATAAGAGCAGTTATTTGACGAGTTGAAAAAAATTCCTCTACCCGATGATGTATATACAGAGAAGGACTTTGAAGGGGGGGCCTTTCTTCCCTGCTTCTGAAGAGACCATCGCTTCAACTAGAGAACAAGAAATTGGTCAGATGAGCCTGTCTTCAGGCCCGGCTGTTAGGGGGGATTATATGGGATGCACAAATCACACACACTATCTGACCCTGCACTCTTATATCGTGAGTATTCAAAGTTTTAATATGCTCTTCTCTTTTTTGCAGGAACGATGTCCCGCAAGAAATCTTACTCTTATCGTTCTCTTCGTGAGGGCACACCCAGCCTTCATCCGGGTACCGAGCGCTCTCGTGGCCCTTCTCGCAGGTTGACTTCCTCGTAACCCCGGTCTCCACCAAAATCGACAACTGTCAAGCTTCCCAGTCATCCGACGGTTCCTACAGGGGGAAAGAAACTTCCTAAAGAATTAACTCCTCCAAAAAGTGCACCCTCTCACAGCAAGTCGTCAAAAAGGCATCATGAATCTAAAGACAAAGGCAAGGATACAATCAGAGAATCTGAAAAAGAGAGGAGTGACATCGTCCCTTCCAGCCAGCCAGAGTTGGCTGCCCCCAGGTCACGGGATTACATGCATGGTCCCGAGATTCAAGGTAGGCTGGAAAAGCTGTGGGAACAATTCCCAAACATATTCTTTGACAGGATGACATTTGTTCTAGCCTTAGAACCGGTCCCCAAGAATTGGGATAGCGAAGTTGTCGGGCACATCCGCCATGTAGCCAAGCAATATGAAATGATGAAGAAACATGCAGTTAACCTTTCGGAAGTCATCCGAACACTTGAAATAGAAGCACATAGATCCAAGGCGAAACTTGAAAACAAAGAAAGGGCCAGGACCAAGATGGAGAAGGACCTGGAAGATGCTCAATCCCAACTCGCCTTAGCGCGGAGAGATGCCGAAAATTATAGGACCGAGTTGGAGAACGCTAAGAAACGCTTCCATTCTGAACTTGACTCCAATAGCCAAGAGAAAATGGCCTTAAAGAAGGAGGTTGAAGATCTCAAAATGGCCAACATCGAGTTGAAAACAGCACAAAGCCATTTTGAAGCTGAGAGAGCTGCTTGGGAGGAAGAAAAAGCAAGTTTAAGAGAAAGTTTGGCTTTGGCTAAAGCAGAAAAGGTGATTTTAAATGATCAGGTCGCGGACGGGGAGAGACGGGCAGCTCTCGCCGAAAAGAATGTTGAAAGTGCCATCGAATTGGCCACTACTTCTAACAACAAGCTCCTCGAAAGAGAGAAGGATATCAAGGGGTTTGAAGAGATGATTTTCGACTTCCTTGGCCAAGTTCTCAAAACTCGCAACATCTCGTGGATCCCGGATTACCACGTTACTTTAGCCAATTTATGGGATGCCATTGTTGAGGGTGAAAAGCAGAGATTGGGGGTCGAAGAAATTGATGAGGATGAGTTGATGAAGAGCATCTTGAGGGATAATGAGCCTGAGGACCTAGCAAAGGGTCGTCGTCTGATTCTAGCGGAGATGGAAAAGGAGAGGGCCCTAGCTAAGGGTAAAGGCAAAGCTGACGAGGGTTCGAGTTCAGCCGTGGAGCCCAAGACCTCCGAGGTTGAAGAATACCATCCCGATGATCCATTAATCCCTTTGGGTCTAACTTCCGTGGTCATTGGAGCCTCTGCAACTACTCAAGAGGGAGGATCTGCGGAAGGTATCTCTCTCTTTTCCCCACAATTTGTCAAAGCAATTGTGAATTTTCGTCGTCTGGTAGAACAACCAATTGAATTAGTAATGTGTGTTCCTCATGATACAGGTGGCGAGCCCGTCGACAAGGGTGCTGAAAAAGAAAAAGAAGTGGAGAAGGAGGCTGTCTCGCCAGGTGCCGATATTGATATACCAAAGCAGGCTGAGGTCACAACAGCAGAAAGAATCATCCCGGTACCTAGTACTGACGTTCCCAAAGATGCTGAGACCATCGAAGCCTTGAAAGACATGGATGGGCGCCATGTAGATGATGAAGAAGAAACTATTGGCGCCAAAGAGACCGGCGACGACGACGACGAAACTTTGGCCAGCCGACGGGCTAGGCAAGAAAAAGAGATGGCTTCGAAGAAGGTGGCAGATGAGGCTTTGGACGTAGTCCCTCTTGCAGAATTTGATCCCAAAACTGGGATGATTGTGAAAATCCAGCCCAAATCCATCAGCCGACAGCTTCATTTTGCAAATCCCGATGACTTCCCGGCTTCCCTTTCTGATAGAAGGAAGAGAAAAGAGGTGGAAGAGGAATCTTTAGAAGAGTCGGATGTCCCTCTCATAGACAAAAGGAAGAGGAAGAAAGGGGATCAGTCCGATGCTGACAAGGCGAAGCTGGAGAGACAGAAGCAGGAGAAGAGGCCAAAGCGTAAATAGGATATTGTTGCTTGTTGATATTTTGTCTTTAAGTTTTCCACTGGCCAGGAAGTGTAATTGTGAGACTGGCCCTCACCTTTGTTTTTTCTAGGTCGTTTTTCACTTAGTAGGTTTGCGGTACATAAATGAAAGTTTATCTCTTTTTGCATCATTGTGTACCTGTATTCAAATAAACTTTCCATGTTTAGTAACAGACGATCTAATTATATCTACAAATCAATCAAACAACAGAAAGAAAATTTTCGTGCTGTACTGCAGCATTAAAGTTCAGTATATGTATACGAGTATATGTGCCCCCAATCAGTCGTTATCATAGCGGCTGACTGGGTTTTTACTAAGGATTGGTTAGTACTGTCGACAGGTTGCCTCCTATTTCTGAATATGGGGGACTTAGAAGATTTCATGGGATAACTGTTCTTGTGGTACCGAATTTCTGGCACCTTTCTTAGTGCTTAGTCATGGACTTTCTTACACTCTCCTGACGGTCGCCGAGGTTAGAGTTTGAATTCAGCAGTTCAGTCGGCCCCTGTTCCTTTAGCAGGGAAGAAGTTCTTTCTCAGCGCTCAATCGGTGACGCTTTTATACTCTCTCTCTCTCTCCCCGGAGAGTTAGAGTTCAAGCTCAGCAATTCATTCGCTCCCCGATCCTTCAGCGGGGAAGGAGCTCTTTCTCAGCGCTCAATCGGAGACGCTTTTATACTCTCTCTCTCTGGAGAGTTAGAGTTCGAGCTCAGCAATTCATTTGCTCCCCGATCCTTCAGCGGGGAAGGAGCTCTTTCTCAGCGCTCAATCGGAGATGCTTTTATACTCTCTCTCTCTCTCTGGAGAGTTAGAGTTCGAGCTCAGCAATTCATTCTCTCCCCGATCCTTCAGCGGGGAAGGAGCTCTTTCTCAGCGCTCAATCGGAGACGCTTTTATACTCTCTCTCTCTGGAGAGTGAGAGTTCGAGCTCAGCAATTCATTCGCTCCCCGATCCTTCAGCGGGGAAGGAGCTCATTCTCAGCGCTCAATCGAAGACGCTTTTATACTCTCTCTCTCTCTGGAGAGTTAGAGTTCGAGCTCAGCAATTCATTCGCTCCCCGATCCTTCAACGGGGAAGGAGCTCTTTCTCAGCGCTCAATCGGAGACGCTTTTATACTCTCTCTCTCTCTGGAGAGTTAGAGTTCGAGCTCAGCAATTCATTCGCTCCCCAATCCTTCAGCGGGGAAGGAGCTCTTTCTCAATGCCAAATCATGGACGCTTTTATATTCTCATGGCGGTCGCCAAGGTTAGACTTTTGCTCAGGCGGCTCCGATCATGGTACACCGTCATGCCTTGTGAACGTCATCTTCGCATCCTTTATACTCTCTCTCTACTCTGTAGAGTTAGAGTCACGGATCAAGCAGTTTGCAATCATGCACGCTCATCAAACTCGTCCTAGGTTTACATTTTAATCCAAGCTCCGAGGATTAAAACCAGTCGGACAAGCAGTTGGAGCATTTGCCAAGGCTTTGAGTTCCTCCGAACAGTCTACGGGAGGAACAGTTGGCGCCAGACTTTGGGTACCTGCATTATTCACGCCGATTTCCATAAAAATAAACAGGCAGATAAATAAGGATGCAATAAAGGTAAATGACACACAATATTTTTATAGTGGTTCGGTCGAATCATGACCTACATCCACTTTATAATTTTTTGCTTCAAGGAATCAAACTATTCTAGGCTAGTCGTGCCTTATACATGGTTTTCAACAAAGCAAAAGAACAGATTTGAAACTTTTATGCTAAGTATGGCCGTAAATGTTGGGCATTCCACACTTTGGGGATTTCCCTTCCATCTACGGTTGCTAGCTTGAAGGTTCCATTATCAAGCTTGCTCAGAATGGAGTACGGTCCTTCCCACTTCGCTTCCATATGAGTTGGGGGTGGAAAGACACGTTTCAGAACCAAGTCTCCGGGTTCCCAGGTTCGGGCTCGAACCTTTTTGTTGTAATATCGAGCGATCTGTTGCTTGCATCTCAAGGCGCGCAGGTCTGCCTCATCCCTCTTTTCTTCGATCATATCTAGGGACTCAAGGAGCAATTCATTATTGGTCATCGGATCATAATAAGTCACCCGGTGAGAAGGTACCTTTATCTCAACCGGGATGACTGCTTCCGTTCCAAAAGCAAGGGAGAACGGGGTATGTCCTGTTGCCGATTTATATGTTGTCCTGTAGGCCCATAGTGCCAAGGGCAATTCATCAGCCCACATGGCTCTAGCCCGCTTCAGTCTTCTTTTCAGAATAGGCTAAATCACTTTATTCGCCGCTTCGACTTGTCCGTTCGATTGCGGGTGCGCCACAGAGGTGTACCGATTCTCAATGTGGTATTTTTGGCAGAAATTTCTGAATTCAGCGCTATCGAACTGAGTTCCGTTATCCGTTATCACAATCTTTGGAATCCCAAATCGGCAAATGATGTTTCGAACGATAAAATTGATCACTCGTTTGGTAGTGATTATAGTTAGTGGTTCAGCCTCGACCCACTTAGTGAAATAATCCACGACCACAATAGCGAACTTTGCTCCGCCCCTTGCTATGGGGAGGCTTCCAATGATATCAATTCCCCACATAGCGAAAGGCCATGGGCTCATCATTGTTTTTAACTGGTTAGGAGGTGCTCTTGGTATCTTTGAAAATATCTGGCATGCATCACACCGTCGTGCGTATCTTGCTGCATCCTTGTTTATGGTAGGCCAAAAATAACCAAGCCGCAACACCTTTTTTGCTAAAGTTTGCCCTCCAGTGTGGTCGCCACATTCGCCTTCGTGGACCTCTTGTAGCACACGTTTGATGTCATCGTGGGCTATACACCGAAGAAGGGGCATTGAAAACCCTTGTCTATAAAGAACTCCGCCTTGCAGGACATATCGGGCGGCTTTACGAATTACTTTACGCCTCTCGCTTTTCTTGGTCGGAAGCGTTCCATTCATCAGGAAATTCTTTAGAGGGGTCATCCAAGACTCCCTTTCTGGTTCTGTCTCTAGTATTAGGTCGATTTCCATTTGATCTATGCTAGGGGACCGAAGTACTTCAACGGGGGTAGCCCAGTCACTTCAGGATCGTCGGAACTAGCCATCTTTGCCAACTTATCCGCCTGCTGATTCTCTGACCGCGGAATATGAGATATGCTGTAGTAATCAAAATCGTTCAGCAACTCTTTCACTTTCTTTAAGTATAAAATCAATCTTGCACTTTTAGCTTGGAATTTTCCAGTAACTTGGTTCAAAACTAACTTGGAGTCGCAAAAGATGTTCAACTTTGTGACCTCTAATTCCTTTGCGATCCTTAACCCGGCTATCAAGGCTTCATATTCGGAGTCGTTATTAGTGGCATGAAACTCCATCCGGATAGCATAGGATACCAATCGTTTCTCTGGAGTTTCAAGCACTATTCCAGCGCCGGATCTTTCATCATTCCTAGCGCCATCAGTATACAATCCCCAGGCATTGGGATCGAGAAGTAACTTTGAAGGATCAACTTCTTCGTTTGCTATATTTTCCTCAGGGACAGTGAACTCTGCTATGAAGTCGGCTATCACTTGCCCCCGAATTGACCGTTTGGGCTGAAAGTTCAAATCAAATTGACTTAACTCGATATTCCATTTGAGTAACCTTCCAGATGCCTCTGGTCTCTGTAGGACTTGCTTGAGCGGGTGATCGGTGTATACGGTAATAGGATGCGCCTGAAAATAATGTCGAAGCTTTCTAGAGGCGATCAGTAAACTATACGCCAACTTTTCTATCCTTGGGTAATTACGCTCTGCGGCCGTTAATTTTTTGCTCACGTAATACACAGGTCTTTGGACCTTATCCTCTTCTTTTACCAACGCTGAGCTGATCGCATGGGATGACACTGCCAGATACACGAATAAGTCCTCGTGATCCATTGGCTTAGATAATATCGGAGGTTTCTCCAGGTGCCTGAGTAAATTCTGAAACGCTTCTACGCAGTCGGGCGTCCATTTGAAGTGGCGTTTCCCCCGCTTTATTAATTCGAAGAATGGGATGCACTTATCCGTAGCCTTGGAGATAAATCTGCTTAGTGCGGCCACTTTTCCTGCAAGGCTTTGCACATCCCTAATTTGCCTAGGTTCCTGAATGTCTCTGATTGCCGCGATCTGGTCTGGATTAATCTCAATCCCACGGGAACTGACGATGAATCCCAAGAATTTTCTGGAGGCAACACCGAACGAACATTTGGTTGGGTTTAGATTCATTCAGTACTTTCGAAGAATGCCAATCATCTCTGCCAAGTCAGTAGTGTGTTGAGAAGATTGCTTGGACTTAACCAACATATTGTCGACGTATACTTCCATTGTTTTCCCGATCTAGTTATAAAACATTCTGTTGACTAAATGATGATATGTAGCGCCCGTATTCTTCAAGCCAAAGGGCATCACCACATAACAATATAATCCCAGATCCGTGATAAAACTAGTGTGTTCTTGATCTGGAACATGCATCGGAATCTGGTTATATCCTGAATAAGATTCCATAAATGAGAGAAGCACATGACCCGCCGTCGAGTCTACCAACTGGTCAATCCGGGGTAATGGGAAACTATCTTTTGGACAGGCTTTGTTCAAATCCGAGAAGTCGATACACGTTCGCCACTTCCCGTTGGCCTTCTTTTCCAGGACTGGATTCGAAATCCAGTCTGGGTAGGTCGAGTCTCTGATAAATCCATTGCTCTTTAGCTTTCCAACTTCTTCTTTCAAGGCAGCGGATCTCTCTGGGCCCAACATTCGCCTTTTTTGCTTTACTGGAGGATGCTTAGGGTCAATGCTTAATGAATGGCTCATGATTGATGGGGATATCCCACACATGTCTGCGTGGGTCCAAGCAAATACATCCAAGTTGTTTTTTAAGAAATCCGTCAATTCTTTAGTGAGATTCGGATTTAACTGGGATCCAATCTTAAGGACCTTCTCCGGGTCACTGTCATCGATCGGTACATCCACAGTTGTCTCGTTGGGAGTCGCCATTCTGCCCCCGGGTTCTTGATCCTCTCTGGGATCTATATCCTTGGGCATCTCTCTGGGCAACTCTCCAACGACTATCCTCTTTAGTTGCTATAAGGTCTCCGCCCCCGTAGGGGGAGAAGCGCCTTTAGTTTCAATATCCCCTCCATTGCGAAGTAACTTTAGTTCGGCAACATAACATGCTCGCGCAGCAACCTGATCCCCTCTGACGATACCAATGCCAGTTTCTGTGGGGAATTTCAATAACAAGCACCAGGGGGCTATACAGGCTCTAAACTTTGCGAGGGCCGGTCGGCCCAAGAAGGCATTGTAGGGCGATTCAAAATCCAAAACCACGAAGGGAAGGATTCTCACTCTTTGGCGTTCTCCTTCCCCAAGCGTTACCGGTAATTCTACATAACCCATTGGAGTGGTAGATGCTCCGTTGAATCCACGGATCCATACTTGACAGGGCTTCAAGTCTTTTATTTCGAGGTTCATCTGGTCAAATGTCCTTTTGAAAAGAATGTTGACGGAACTCCCGTTGTCCACCAAAACCTTATGAACAGTGGCTGGTCCAATAGGTACTGTAATTACAAATGGATCTTCTGTCAGAGCATGGACTCCAATGCTTTCTCGTTCTCAGAAAACGACATCATCGGTCATCATCTTTTGTTGCTTTACCGGGATATTGTCCTCAGGGTTGCTACACTCCCCTACCTCGAGGTGTTGCTTGGCAGCATTGACATATTGATCTAATGCCTTGGAGCTATGCCTAGCAAGATAAAGTCCTCCGATTACGGTATTGATAACAATGTTCTTTCCCTTTTGCTGGGCAGTTGGCCTAGCAGCAAGTTGATTCTGGTTCTGATTTGGGGCATGTACTGCTTGCCCCCTGTCTCTGGGCGTTACTCTGTATTCATCCAACTTTCCTTCTTGAAGCAGCCTTTCAACTACATCTCTTAGGTGACGACATTCATTTGTCGAATGGCCGTGAATCTGATGAAAGAGACAAAACTTCCCCGTTTCACGTTCTTTCTCCGTCGACTCTCTGGGAGGTGGCCTCTTATTCTGGAGGACTTCATACGCATCCATGAAGATATTTTCCAGAGTATCATTTATTGGTGTATAACTTTCAAAGGCCCTGGGACGAGTCCTTCTCTGGGAGTCATTCCCTCGGTTCCTCTTCCGGTTGTTGCCGTTACCATTATTATTGTTGTTACCTGACTGACGACCACCCTGATTCCGATTTCCGACATTAACTTCGACCTTCCCTGAGCTGTCTCCTATCTGCTTAATGGCGACATTGCTCTGGATTTCCTCCTTATCGGCCGTTTTTGCCTTTCAGTTAGCATATACTTCTTCCCGACGCAAGTGTGCGTTGGCTTTTTCGTAGAATAATTCTCGAGTATGGGGTGGCTTGCCTGCCAGGTATCTCCCGAATTCAGTGTCTATATCTACTCCGTCAATCAGTGCTGCAACAATGGTTGGTTCATGGGGATCTTTAACTTCAGTAGCGGCCAAATTGAAACGGTCTAGGTACACCCTCAAACTCTCACCTGGTCGCTGCTTGACAAGGAACAAATCAATCACACTTTTTGTTTTCTGTGCATAGATACAGAATTGTTCTACGAACTTCTCACTCAGCTCCCTGAAGCTAGAAATCAATCTTGCTGGCAAGCGAGTAAACCATAACAATGCTACATCCTCCAAGAATATGGGAAATGCTTTGCACTTGACAGCGTCAGAAGCTGCGGCAGCGGTCATTGACCAAGAGTATCTCATCAGATGCTGGACAGGTTCAGACCTACCCGCGTATCGATTCATCTGTGGCATGTTGAAATGCCTTGGGAAAGTCGCATCCAAAATATCATCAGTGAAAGGGGTGTGACTGCGGTCGATTCCCCAATCTTCGTTCCGTTGTCCATGGCTATCTTCCAGAATCTGATGGATCATGGCTGCAACATTTGCACTGGTCAGCGGAGGTTCAGGGTCAGTGCCTCTGGCTCGGCGGGATTCTCTAATCTCTCTTTCGGGAGCAGTCACAAAATAGGGGCTCGGATAGGGCTTCGTTGCCCCCTGTTACCATGAGCATGTGCGCGGCGATGGGGCTGAGGTAGTCTGTAATGTACAGGACTGTCCACATCTCGAGTCTTGGGAGTTGCGGCTTGATCGTTCACATTATGGTTTGAGGGCCCCGCCTCCCGTGCTTCTTCTTCCCGTGATGGCAGGGTTCCGAACCGAAGCTGCTCTATGTTTTCGGCTCTCTCATACGGTCGTCGCGGAGGTCTCGGCGATTCCTCAGACGAAGAAGAATATCCTGGAGTGAGTGGACGAACCGGCGACGTCCTTTGCCTTGCGAGCTCATCAAGCCTTCTTTCCATAGCAATCAAATTTTGTCGCAGGACGGAGCTTTCCTGCCTTTGGGCAGCCAATTCATCAAACAGTCTCTCCCACATTTCGGAGAAGCGAGAGAGATCCCCCTCAGTGACAGGAGCAGCAGGATCATATTGGTCATCATCACTTTCTCTTATGCGCAAAGAGCTTGAGCCAGGTCGAGCGGAGGGGCTAGGACGGTAGGAGCGAGCCATAGGCTCTTTTCCAGGTCGAGTTGTATTCTGATCATCAATTCGAATCGCTGTGGTTCGAGGATGGCGGCTCGCAACGCCCCCCTGAGATCGATTCGCGGTCGCGGTGCGTGGAGGATTCGAGACGTTACCTCGGGATTGAGTAACAACCCCTTCAGCAGTCCGGATCGCCTCGTTCTCGTCGACTCGGAGCGTGGCGTCTTCATCGGATCGGTTCGCCCCCTGCGCTTCGTGATCCAGAGTCTCCTCATTTCCTAGCTCGTGCACACTTTCTTCAATTGTTTCATTGGTTTGCGAAGCTCGTGCTTCCTTAGATCTTTTTCCAGCCATGATATCCGAATCGCTTGAGTCTTCAAAGAACTGAATAGTGAAACTTTAGGACTGTTTTCTCAGTGAAAGCACCAAAATGTTAGATCAAAATTTGGACCTAACACCCAAATTATTCTGAATTTTATAGGGTTTCAACTGAAGAATGAGGAAAAAGAAAATAACACGCAGAATTTATAGTGGTTCGGCGTTAACGAGCCTACGTCCACTTTATATATTATTGATTATACTTTGAAAGCTAATACAATCAAGGATTTCTCTCAATACTCTAGTAATCTGACAATAATGGCGGATTCAGTATTCAATATTGCCAAAAAGCTCCCAAAAGATGCCAAGCTCCGGGCTATTTATAGCTGATTTTGTCAGGTGGGTCGTGATAACGCGTGGCACGAATCCCGAGAACATCGGATCGCATCGCTGCCGTTGAAGAAATAATCAAATTAGCCGTTGCAGACAGGTGTCGCGATCCCCTGGAAAATCGGATCGTGCAGATGGGGAGAATTGGTCAAAATGACGGTTAGGGACACGTGTCGCTAGATCCGTGCGTCTCGGATCGCTGAAGACTAGCTCGTATTTGAACGGGTCAGAGGCTCCTCCATGCATCAGTAGGATCAGATCGGTCAATACTGGGCAATAACACATGCATGGATCGAGTCGCATAGAGGTGTCGTTTCGCTGATGAAATGGGGGCGATCCGTTATGGTGCGATCCGATATGGGGGTGATCCGATCATGCGATTCGAGGAGGGGCGATCCGATTCTTCATGCTCTTAGGGAATGCAGTTTCATACTTTCTTCTTATGAATGAACCTGGATGGCTTGGTCAAAAAGCTAGCCAACAGTTCATATTAATTAAATCATCATGTTTGGGCTATGTTGATCTATATGACAAGTTACATATGCAAGTTAGATTGATTAGAAAAGTTATGAACATATGCCATGACGTCTATTATGACATCTAGGATTATGCTATTACATATGTGATACCCTATGCTAGTTCACACCATCATTATGTTGCCTAAAAACCCCATATGCAAGTTTATGTATAGATTTGGGCTATGATCATATCATGTAAATTGTGACATTTAACAGGTTGACACCTTTTGATCCTTAATATGCATAGTTTATCAAGTTTCACCCCTATTATGATTAGATTTATTTTAATTGTCTATATGTTGTGATAATTTATCTTTGTGCTATGTGTTAGACTATTCAAGTCTAGCCTATATTATGCGTTGAATAAGCGAACGTATAAACGTGGGGTAGGGGTAATATTAAGGATTTAATAATAAGAAGTTAGGGTGCAATTGATATGATTTTTCATTCCATGAGTGGATGACCATAATTGAGTCAATTATGGACATCATTAAAATTGGAAATAATTAATAATTTGAATAGGGAATTATTAAAAATGGGGTAAAAGATTATAAGTGTTAATCAATGCTTAGGACACGAGGTTGGACTCGTTTGTGACGTAAACCTGCCCGAAACCGCCCGACAAATCCAGTGGTCACAAATGTCAGCCCAATGTGAGAGGTCCTAGGCCTAAACTAAAGCATAACAGTTGTAAAGACACGAGGTTAGACTCTTTTATGGTGTAAGACTGCCCGGACCCGCCCGGCAAATCCAGCTGCCATAAATGCCAGTCTAATGTGAGAGGTCTTTATGAGGTTATGGCCTGAATGAATTAAGAAATACTTAACCAGATAAACATGTAAAGTGGGACATGGGGGTTAAGTAGGTGCCTTGGGTGGCATGAGGAATCTAGTGGGTGCCCTTAGTGGCATGTTAAATACGATTAGTCAGACTTAACCAAACACACATGTAAATGAACATGACTAAGAGGGTTAAGTGGGATATACTAGTGACAAGCTTAGGTGGGTGGCTTGTGGGGGCCCATTTCAACCAGTAACCCAAACGTATCTTTGTGGGCTCGACCCAAGTCGAGGACGGGACACGCATACTGGGCTTGACTGTAAGAGGCCAAAACGGGGAGCGGTGGCAACGCAAGTCCAATGGGTTTCATATGCGTGTGTGGACCCGGGCTGGTAGGAAAGACGTTGTTGCATCGTGTAGGTATAAGCCGTGCATTCTCAAGTTGTATCGGGTTGCCACTTTAGGGGAGTGATACACCCCACTGTGGAGCCAGCATGGGTATCTACGAGTAGGGAGCCGATCGAAAGTGGGTAGTGGGGTACACCTAGTGGAGATAGAGGCAGATGGCACCTATGTAGTCAGCTAGGGGTACGTAAGGCTATTTATAAAGTTTCTGTGTGAAGCAAGTGGGATCAACCTTTAGGTTGACTGGTGCGGTGCAGTGTAGTAATTATTCGATAGTAACTAGGTATGCCTTTAACGTTATCCTTCACGTTATCTTTATCTGTTCATTCCATACCTTATAGTTCATAGACATTTACTTGTCTTCCAACTTATGTCTTAGTCTAGTTATTTTGATAATAGTATTGTTAGAATTGTCATACTCGCCAGACTTTATGTCTGACCCCCTCCATTTCTATCCTTTTTCCCCCTCCAGGTCCTCAGGTTGGGCCGAGCTCTAGTGGAGTTTGATTGGATTGCTTCATCTCTTTGGAAAGCTTGGACCCTTGAAGTAAAGTCCAGCTTGTTATCTACTTTAATGGCTATTTGTGTAATGGGATTATGTATTTTGTTTTATGAAGATGGATATTGTACTTGACTCTGATTTATGGTTTTGTGATGTAACAAACATGTTTAATTTCCGCTGCAATAAAATGAAGTTTTAGATTTTTCAAGTACCACTTATTATCTGTCTTGTTGTAATTTTTCTGTTCTATATTCACTTAAAACCTCCATGGAAGTTAATGCATTCCCTTTGTGAGTGACATTAATGGACGTGGGGTGTTACACGTGGTATCAGAGCTTAAGGTTACCATTACAGATAAATTTTTTAGAAAAATTATCTTTCTAAAGTATTTTTGGAAGAAGTGCTTTCAAAAACATGTTTTAATGAGTAATTTAAAGAGGAAAGTTTTTTTTAAGAAAAACATAATCCCTAAAAGCCATATCTTTATCTTTCGAATTCTCCATTTTGAATCTTTCCTTTTTCGTTTTAGCATGGCTGAAGATCTTAATCTACCGATGGTGTAACGATACCAGGATGGTATAGGAGGTTATTGGAGGCTAGGGCCGTTGCAAGTCTAGCTAATGTTCCTCCACCACCAGTTGCACCCATTCCTCCTCCTTCTCCTCGCGTAGATACTTTTGCGAAGACGTGCAAGGAATTCAAGGCTATGGGTGGAAAACCCTTTCAAGGGTCAGAAACGTTTGTGGAAGCTAGAGATTGGCTTAAGGAGGTGGAAGAATTGCTAGAAATCTTTGAAGTGAAAGAAGGGATGAGAGTTATATTAGCAGCTTGGCTAATGAAGGGAGAGGCCTCGTTTTGGTGTGAGGTCACTAATGGGGAGCGTCCTGTTGATTCTTGGGCGGATTTCAACGTAGATTCGAGGCGAAGTTTCTCTTAAGGGCGGAAGAAAATCTATATATGGAAAGGTTCTTGACATTGAAGCAAGGAAGCTCATCAGTGAAAGAATATGTCAATAAATTTAATCAGTTAGCAGGGTTTGGCTTGGACTTAGTAAACACGCCGGAGAAGAAGGCTCTGAGGTTCGTTAATGGGTTGAATGAACCATTGCAAGGGTTGGCTATGACCCACATCCCTATGGGGGCCACCTTTGAGAAGTTAGTAGAAATGGCGCTCATGTATGAGGAGAAAAGCGCTAAAGCTGATAAGGCACCCGAGGAGAAAGGGGATCAGAAGAAAGCACAACAACAAAACAAGAAGGGTGGTATAGACAATAATGGCAAGGGAAAGAAGAAATGCTTTAACTGTGGTACCCCAGGCCATCTCAGCAAGGATTGCCAAAAGAAAAAGAAGACTGGTTGTTTTCATTGTGGCGATGCGGGACATCTAGTGAAGGACTGTCCAAAGAAGGGGAAGAGGGCAGGGACTACCTCGGGAGGACATGTGCAGGCTCTTATAGCACCAGGGAAGGCAAGGGGACAAGTTCGAGCTCTCGCGGTCCCACTGCTGCAAGAACGAGGTAGAACCATTTATGTTGAAAGCTTAGTTTTTCTGTTTGATCATCCTGTCCGTACCTTATTTGATTCGGGCGCATCGCATTCGTTTATCTCTACATCATTAGTTGAATCACTGCACTTAAACACTAGTTTAGTAGAGGATCCCTTAGTTGTTTCGAATCCAATTGGGGGCTCAGCTCATTTGTCCATGATGTGTTTGGATTTGAAAATTTCTATACTTAGCGTTGAGTTCCGATGTGATGCTTATGTGTTGGGCTTCACGGGCTATGGGCTAATTTTAGGAATGGATTAGCTATCCAGAAATGGGGCCGTTCTTGATTGTGAAAGGTGAGTAGTTAGGCTCGTGACTCGCCTTGGCAACACTCTCGAAATCTTTTGTAATCCCATAAATTCTGTTATGCTAAGTTATCTAGAATCGCTTGACGCGTCTGAGGAAAATCTACGATCTGTTAGAGTGGTCCGAGAGTATTCGGATGTGTTTGAGGAGGTGAAGGGCTTGCCTCCGAAGCGGGAGATAGATTTTCGAATATATCTTGTGGATAATGCGAAACCAGTATCTTTGCCAGTACGCCACATGGCTCCTCGTGAAAGGAGGGAACTTGATAAGCAAGTGAAGGAGTTGCTTGAGAAGGGGTTCATAAGACAAAATATATCGGAGTGGGATGCTCCAGTGGTATTTGCCACGAAGGTGGATGGGTCTCTTAGACTTTTTGTGGACTATAGAGAACTTAATAAGGTTACTAAGAAGAACAAACACCCACTGCCGAGGATTGACGATCTCTTCGATCAGTTAGTTGGTGCCTCAGTGTTTTCGCAGTTGGACTTAGCCACTGGTTTCCATCAATTGAGAGTGGCTGAGGATAGCATTGACAAGACTGCCTTTAGGACTCCAGACGGTTTCTATGAATGGCTAGTGATGCCCTTCGGTTTGACAAACGTCCCCGCATACTTTGTTTATTTGATGATTAGGGTGTTTAGGGAGTACCTTAACAAATTCGTGGTAGTCTTTGTAGACGACATCTTGATCTTTTGTAAGGATGAAGAAGAGCATGCCCTACATCTTAGGGGAGTGTTGGAGACCCTACGAGCGCACAGCCTTAAAGCAAAATTTTCTAAGTGTCACTTCTGGAGGAAGGAAGTACGGTTCTTAGGGCACGTGGTTTCCAAAGAAGGGATAGCCGTGGATCCCGCGAAGGTGGTGGCCATCCAAGATTGGAAGGTCCCTAAAAATGCTACCGAAGTGAGAAGTTTCTTGGGGTTGGCTGGATACTATAGGAAGTTTATCAAAGACTTCGCAAAGATATCAACTCCATTGACACGTCTGACGAAGAAGAACCTAGTTTTCACATGGGACGTAGATTGTGATGATGCGTTCCAACGTTTGAAGAGAGCTTTGACCTCAGCTCCAGTCTTAGTGCTGCCAGACGGGAGTAAGCCATTTACCGTATATACTTATGCTTGTGGGACAGGAATAGGTGCAGTCTTAATGCAAGAGGGCAGGGTAATAGCCTATGGTGGAAGGTAGTTGAGAGCACATGAGAAGAATTACCCCACGCATGACCTAGAGTTGGCCGCTATTGTTTTCGTGCTTAAGTCTTCGCGTCATTATCTTCTTGGCGAGAAATTCGAATTATTCACTGACCACAAATCTTTAAATTACTTATTCTCTCAGAAGGACTTGAACTTAAGGCAGCAAAGGTGGATGGAGTTCTTGGCGTCCTACGACTTTGAGATAGCATATACCCCTGGCAAGGGTAACGTGGTAGCCGATGCCTTAAGTAGAAAAAGATTATCCTTAAGTCCTTTGTTTGTTGAGCGGCGAAGTTTAGAGTTCATCTCTATGTTTGATTTTTAGACCTTCCGTTGACTTCGTACCCGGTTTGCTAGCATCCTTGGAGGTCAGACCTACGCTTTTGGGACGGATTGGCGAGGCACAGCAAGACGACCCGCAGTTGGTTGAGTTAGTAGAAAAGCTCAAAGGAGGGGAGTCATCAAGCCATCTCCGTAGGTATAACCTAGATGATAAGGGTTGGTTACATAGGGACGGTAGACTTTGTGTACCAAAAGACGATGACCTAAGGAAGACTATTCTTGACGAAGCACATCGTTCGAAGATGACCATTCATCCCAGCGAGGACAAGATGTACAAAGACATGAAGAGAGATTACTTTTGGGCTGGCATGAAGAAAGATGTGGCCGAGTATGTCGCTAGATGCTTGGTGTGCCAATAAGTAAAAGCGGAGCAGAAGAAACCCGGTGGGTTGCTTCACCCATTGGAGGTTCCACTATGGAAGTGGGAAAGTGTCTCGATGGACTTTGTGGATGGATTACCAAGATCAAGGAAGGGTAATACGGGGATTTGGGTTATAGTAGATAGACTTACTAAGAGCACCCATTTTATTCCCGTGAAAAGTAAGAGGACTGCTCCATGGTTAGCTTCTGTATACGTTCGAGAGATAGTTCGTTTGCACGGTGTTCCTTCTAGCATAGTGAGCGACCGCGATCCTATTTTCACTAGCGAATTTTGGAGAAGCTTACAAGAGGCGGTAGGGACTCAGTTATGTTTGAGCACCGCATATCATCCTCAGGCGGACGGCCAAACCGAGAGGGTGAATCTCATTCTAGAGGATCTTTTGAGGCTATGTATCCTAGACTTTGGGGGTACGTGGGAAGAGCATCTTCCATTGGTGGAGTTCGCATATAATAATAGCTTTCAGTCTAGCATTGGCATGGCACCTTTCGAAGCTCTTTGTGGACGACCTTGTCGTTCACCTACATGTGTGTGGGAATCTACGGACAAGATCTTACTTGGGCCCGATATGATTAGGGAGACTTCGGAGAAGGTCGATTTGATTCGAAGGGGGATGAAAGCAGCACAAGATAGGCAGAAATCTTATGCGGACAAGAGGAGAACAGACCTTGAGTTTGAAGTTGGGGACATGGTCTTTGTCAAAGTGTCTCCATTACGAAACGTTGTTCGCTTTGGGTCCGTTGGGAAATTAGCACCAAGGTTTGTAGGACCGTTTCCTATTAAGGAGAAGATTGGACAAATGGCGTATAAAGTGGCGTTGCCTGAGAGACTTAGTGGTGTACACGACGTATTCCATGTGCCACATTTGAGGAAGTGCTTGCACGAGACTGCGGAAGTGGTTGAGCCGAGCTTGCTTAGAGAGGTGGAGATAGAGCGTGATGCGACGATTCGACGAGCTCCTACGCGCATTTTTGGGTCAGAGATCAAGAAGTTGAGGAATCGAGACGTCAGACTAGTCAAAGCACAATGGGGAGATGACGAGAGCAATGCTACTTGGGAGACAGAAGAGAAGATGCGTTCACAATACCCTTTTCTTTTTGAAGGTATGTCTTTTAATTTCTCCTATATCGCTTAGCTTGTACTTATCTTAACTTTAGTATATCCTCTCGCTAGTATCTTTGACCTTTAGTTAGGATAATCCTATGGTTGAAACATGTGTTTGAGACATGTTATGTATGATGGATGCAAAGTGGATGCAAGTGTTTGCTAGTGGTTGCTCGTGGACGCATATACACACACTATTAGGCACTAGATCAGCTCAGTCACTTCAAACTGCATATTGCATATAAATGGTTGTATTTAGTAAAATGGATGTATGACGATTGTATTATCAGATGGATGCTGCATTCAGATGATGATTGTGCACGCACATAGAGATAATATGTAGCATTAGGGAAATTTTGCATACATAATGGACGCATGGCACTATCATGGTTTGCATTAAGGAGGTCAACTGAATCAGTGGACCGCCTGATTTTGCATTAGATAAGGACATATACTGTAACACCCCGGATTTTTCCGTTAACAGTAAATTAACAAATTAAAGTAATTAAATTGTAACAGAAAAATTAAGGGAAACGGACATCACCATTGCGTTCGTCTCGGAATTCTGCTTGAGATAGAGTCCGAGTTTGCGCAAAACGGATAACGTATGAAGAAGATATCTTTAATTTAAATATTACAGCAAAACATGAAAAAAGAGAAGTAAGGAGAGGACAATAATTATTATTATTCTAAGACTTATTAACAAAAGCCTCTGTAGCTCAGTTGGTTAAGGCATTGGATTTGTAGCATGGAGGTCGGGGGTTCGAACCCCGGCGGCGACATAATTTTTATCTCTGTTTTAGAGAGGGCCAACTGAGCATGCAAATACATGTACGTATACAAATTCAAATTTTGAAAGGATAAGAACGTACATATAAGGAAATAAAGAAAATATATGTATATATATGAGAATATATATATATATATATATATATATATATGCAAAAATATATGTATACAATAGATAAAATTCAAATAGACTAAAACAGCTCAATTTAAAGTTTAATTTTTGAAAATCGAACCCAGTCCCTCCTGGCTGGCCTGGTCTGTGTTTGGTCGAATTTCTGTGGGTTGCTTTGTCATTAGGGCTAGGTGGCAAGTTTTAATTGGTCTCTCTATCTAATGAATGGCTACGATCTAACCTAGCAACATCAATGGTTCTAATCAATTCCTAACCTCTATATAAACAACCCTAGACTAAACCCTAATCTATTCATTCAAATTAAGAGCATAGCCGCCATGTTGCTGAGGAACGACTAAGAGTAGCCGCCATCTAGAGAGAGAGGATTAGGGAGAAAGTTCTAAAGCCTAAAGCAATTCAAGCAACCTAAAGCTAATCAATTCAACAAAGGAATCATATCTCTTAATTAGAGAATTTGCCACAACCATTGTAAGTAGAGTATTACTTTGGTATGAACAAATGATTGTGTAGATATGTATGCTTGAATTGTGGCAATGAAATTCGTATTTGTGCGATTTATATACTTTTGGATATTCTGAATTATGTCATTCAATTATAAAGAACTACATGCGGTAGTTCTATGCAAATATACGTTTGGAATATTACGCAAATTATGTAGTCTATGTTGAAGCTACATGTATGTAGTTGATTGAAATTCATGCAAGTTTGGGGCTTTGTTATTATGCCATCATGATGTCTATTTTGTGCATAAATCATTTTGCAAGTAATTGAGACAAGTTTGGTTGTTATAGTTCATATGAAACTATGTTGGAATTTTGACACCATAATCCATGTATTAAGTCATGCTTTTGCAAAACTTATGAATATGGCTAGGCTATGAATGATATTGGGCATAATTGAAATTCATGATTAAGTCTATCTTGTTTAAAAGAATTATATGATGACATATGTGAGACATGGCTAAGTTAGACACAAAAATCCCTTTTTTGCAAGTTAAAAGCAAACACCATGATTAGGAATATTTATGCATAAGTATACCATCGTTATGTGATTAAATTTAATTAAGTTGAACTATGCTTTTGTGTTAGTAACAAAGTATCCTCTTTGTAAACATGTAGAAACCTTATGAACATGACTTGTTTATATTTATGCCATGAACAAATTTAACTA
Source organism: Allium sativum (assembly GCA_030737875.1). NCBI lineage: Eukaryota > Viridiplantae > Streptophyta > Magnoliopsida > Asparagales > Amaryllidaceae > Allium > Allium sativum. The sequence continues at coordinate 446,979,073 of CM060921.1, forward strand.
TACCTATGCCATGTTTATGCTAGAAGTATTTATTCCATGCTTATGTTTGACATTATGCCATGTTTATGCTAGAAGTATTTATGCCATGCTTATGTTTGACCATATGCCATGCCTATGCTAGAAGTATTTTATGCCATGCTTATGTTTGACAATATGCCATGCCTATGCAAGAAGTATTTTATGCCATGCTTATGTTTGACAATATGCCATGTTTATGCTAGAAGTATTTAGGCCATGCTTATGTTTAACATTATGCCTAAATAAGAATATAGGTTCATGTTGTAGTTAAACCTATGCAAGTTTACATGCCTTGATTTATGTCACCTATGTTTTATGACCAAAATACATGTCACCACTATGCAAGTACGCCAATTTCTTTTATGTATTTTCCAACGTCATATGCAAGTTCATGCGCTCACTTTCCCCTCTTTGTGTATACACCATAAGCCTCCCCTTTTCGCATGGCTAAATTGGGCTTTAAAAGGCTAAGCCCAATATATATAAACGGACGTGTAAAACGGGGGAAAATAACGTTGGGTAAAAATTAATTAATGAATGAAAATATGAAATAGAAGGGCCCAAAGTCAAGTATGGGTTGGGCCCATGATTGGTGTAACCTTTACACCATTTACTTAATAATGGGCCGCAAATATTTACATATAAATAAAGAGGAATGACAAAATATGTAAATGTAGAAAAGACGATGTGTTTAACCCGAGGTTGGATTGAGTTGTGATGTAAACCTGCCCGGAACCGCCCGGCTGTCCAGTAGTCACAACAATACCTATCCAATGTGGGAGGTTAAACATGGAGCCCAGCAAGGACCCGAGGTTAGACTGAGTTGTGGCGTAAGACTGCCCGGAACCAACCGGCAACAGGCAGCCACAACAATACCTGTCTAATGTGAGAGGTCAGGGCCTTAATAAGACAATTAAGGCTGAGTCAGGATTGTTAGGATTAAGTGGACTAAAGACTTAATCAAAATGGAACATGCTAAACTAAACGGACTGGTGGGGGTTAGGTTAGAAACACTTAACCAACTTAGCATGTTGGCTAGAGATAGAAAACCTAGTAACGGGGGACCCTTTTCAGCAGTAACCCTAAAAGGTGTATCATGATACCCTGAAACTAGGCAGGGTGGGGCACGATTACTGGGCTGATTGTAAGAGGTCAAATCGACGGCGGTGGTGTAGCAGTGTAGGTTCTAACGGTGTGCGGGCGTGCACGCACTCCGGCGCAGAAAAATAAAGCACTGGACACCAGTAGCATACCTTTGCACTCTAAGGTTGTGTCGGGTTGCCACTATGGGACTTGATACACCCCATGGTGGGACCAGCATAGGTAACTACAGACATCGGGGGCCGTAAGACACATGTAACTATGCGAGTAGGAGCCGATCATCGTAGAATGGATCACATCACCCTGATTTTGGGGTGCAAATTGGAAACTAGTTTATATGGGTTCAGAGATTAACATGGGGTACGATAGTATATTCGACCCTAGATAACTTAACCAAGTTTATAGTGCATGCCCACTTCCTGTTTTACTTATCATACCCAGTTCTTTATTCATAGACAAAGTAGTACTAGACTTACTCAGGCTTTATGTCTGACTCTATTTTTCTTTCGTCTTCTTTCTTCCGTTTCCCCCCCCCCCCAGGTCCTCAGGGAGGGAACACAGCAGCTTGACCTACCTCAACATCCAGCTTGAAGAAGAGAAATGTATTGCTTGGACTTTCCTGTTTTGAACTATGGCTTTGGGCAATCCACTATGGGGCTTTGGCAGTTTGTCTATGTTTTATTTATGCTTCTTTAAAAAATAATGTACTCAAGACAGATTATGAAGTGTTATGTTATGTTTTTGGAAAGGATGTTGTTGTAACACGTATTTGACTTTATGAAATAAAGTTTGTTGTTCTTCCGCTGTTTACAAATATGTGTTCTTATATCTGTCTTGTATATCTGTGACTTGTACTTATAAACCTCCACCAAAATTAGGGCGTTCCCTTTGAGAGTGACCTTAACGGAGGTGGGGTGTTTCACTTGGTATCAGAGCATAGGTTTACCAGATAAGATAAAAAGTTTTGGAAATTTATTTTCAAAAAGGAAATTTAAAGAAGCATTTTTAAAAGATAAAAATATTATTTTATTTTAAAAAAGGCAAAGTCCACTCCCCAAAGCCATAGGTACTATCTCTTATCCTTCGTTTTGAATCTATCCCTTTTGTTTCAGCATGTCCGAAGATCTTAACTTGCCGGAAGGAGTACCAATACCTGGTTGGTTTAGACGATTCTTAGAAGCTAGGGCCACTCAACCAGGTCCTACCGTTCCTCCTCCCCCAGCTGCAGGGAATCATCCAGCTGCAGCAGCACCTCTTCCTCCACCTCCTCCACGAGGAAACGCGTTTGCTAAGATATGTAAGGATTTTAAAGCTATGGGAGGAAGGGATTTCCATGGAACTGAGTCCTTCGTAGCAGCTAGAAATTGGCTGAAGGAAACTGAGGATCTATTCATCATCTTTGAGGTAGAGGACAGACAAAAAGTACAATTGGCGGTGTGGCTATTGAAGGGCGAGGCTTCCTACTGGTGGGAAGTCACTAATGCTGAAAGACCAGTAGAAACATGGGAGGACTTTAGGGCAAGGTTTGAGACCAAATTTCTCTCAGATGCGGAAAGAAGTTTGCAGTTGGAGAAATTCTTATTTCTTAAGCAAGGAGACAAGACTGTTAGAGAGTATGTGAATCAGTTTGATGAGCTGGCTAGGTTTGGGCTTGACCTAGTCAACACCCCGCACAAGAAGGCTCTCCGTTTCGTCAAAGGGTTAAATGAGCCATTACACAGTTTGGCCATTACACATATACCCATGGGGGCCACGTATGAAAGATTGGTGCAAATGGCATTGCTGAATGAGGAGGATAAGGGCAAGAAGGAGGCAAAGGCAGAAAGCTCTCAAGGGAAGAAAGAGGGTTTGCAGCCTAAGAAGACAGACTTTAAGAAAGGCGGGGAAGGCAACAAAGAGAAGAGGACGTGTAATTTCTGTGGCAAAGTGGGGCACTTAGTAAAGGACTGCCGGAAAAAGAAGGCCAAGGAGAATGGTGGGTGCTTTTCTTGCGGTCAGACAGGCCACAGAGCTAAGGACTGCCCAAAGAAACGAGGGCAGGGGCAGGGGTCTGGATCCACTCCAGGGGCACAGGTTCATGTGCTGGAAGCGCCACCTTTGCAACAGCGAGGTACAAACACTTTTGTAGAAAGTGTAGTTTATCTTTATGATCACCCCGTTCGCACTTTATTTGATTCTGGCGCATCACACTCCTTTATCTCGTCTGCTTTAGTAGAATCTCTGCACCTAAAAATTAGTATGGTAGAGGACCCCTTAATTGTTTCAAACCCAATTGGGGGCCCAGCTCATTTGTCTATGATCTGTTTGGATTTGAAAATTTCTATTCTAAGTGTAGAATTTGAATGTAGTGCCTTTGTTTTGGGCTTTGCGGGGTATGGTTTGATTTTGGGTATGGATTGGCTATCCAGTAATGGGGCCATCCTTGATTGTGAGAAAAGGGTTGTTAGGCTCCTAACCCAGCTCAGTAATACTTTGGAAATTTCTTGTAATCCCTCGTATGCGGTTATGCTTAGTTATCTTGAGTCGCTAGATGCCTCTGTTGAAAATTTGCAATCAGTTAGAGTGGTCCGGGAATATCCGGATGTCTTCGAAGAGGTGAAGGGCTTGCCTCCGAAGCGGGAAATAGACTTCCGCATATATCTTGTAGATAATGCAAAGCCCGTTGCGTTGCCCGTTAGACACATGGCTCCACGAGAAAGAAAAGAGCTCAGTAAACAGATTAAAGAGCTTCTAGAGAAGGGGTTCATTAGGTGGAGCATTTCAGAATAGGGCACTCCAGGAGTGTTCGCCACTAAGGCTGAAGGTTCATTTCACTTATGCATGAGTTGTAAAGAATCACCTTAGTAAGTACATTTGGCAACATAGTTGGACTTAGGAAGGGACTCCCTTGTGACCTAAAAGGAGTCCATCATGCTTAGTTTCCTAGAATCATATGTGGTGGTTGGGTTGATTAATTCTTTGGGTGTCAGTCTGATGTTGATTTCGGTCTTCGGGGCTGATGCTTAGAGAGTTCTTCTCCTAATCAATATATATGTGGCATAGATTTCCAGTTTTGACATTGCCTAATGGGCACAAAATTTTTACTTGCTTCTATCATTCGACTATACCTTTAGGTAGGACCATTTCCTATCATTGAGAAAATTTGGAAAATGACCTATAGATTAGAGCTACCCGAGAAATTGGCCGGAGTCCACAACGTTTTTCACGTTTCACATCTCCGAAAATGTCTACATGAGTCTGCTGAAGTGGTAGAGCCAAATATCCTCGAAGAGGCCGAAGTGGAACGCGAAGCAACCATAAGAAAAGTTCCAACCCGCATACTAGGAACGGAAGTGAAGAAGCTACGCAACCGCGAAGTCAAACTCGTCAAAGTTCAGTGGAGCGACGCCGAGGGAGACGCGACTTGGGAAATTGAAGCTAGAATACGAACTGCTTACCCTTTTCTTTTCGAGGGTACGTCCTTGATCTTTCTTTTTCCTTAAGTTGCGCTTTTATCTATCTTTTTAGGAATATCTCCTCGACCTTATCTTTTAGGTAGAAACCTTTTGTATGAAAACATGTAATTGAAACATGTTATGTATGGTGGTTGCAAGTGGTTGCAAGTGATTGCTAGTAGTTGCTCGTGGCTGCATATACACACACAATCTAGGTTTTAGATCGGCTCAGTCACTTCATATTGCATATGCATATATGTTTGCACTCGTATATGGTTGAATTGTAATGTGTTGTCATATGGATGTTGCATTTGTATGAAAGATTGTGCACCCATGTAGAATCATGAATAGGAAAAATCTGCATACATAATGGATACATGACACTTACATGATTCGCATTAAGGAGGTCAACTGAATCAGTAGACCGCCTGATTTTGCATTAGATAAGTTCATGAACACACACACTTCGCATATGATCATGAAGCATTAGAAGTCTTTTAAGGACAATGGATGCTCGTGTTTGATGGATGAGTAGATGGATGATTGAATGTTAGGATTTACATTCTTCCTAAACTTGAAGATTTCGGGGACGAAATCCTTTTAAGTGGGGGAGAATGTAACACCCCGGATTTTTCCGTTAACAGTAAATTAAAAAATTAAAGTAATTAAATTGTAACAGAAAAATTAAGGGAAACGGACATCACCATTGCGTTCGTCTCGGAATTCTGCTTGAGATAGAGTCCGAGTTTGCGCAAAACGGATAACGTATGAAGAAGATATCTTTAATTTAAATATTACAGCAAAACATGAAAAAAGAGAAGTAAGGAGAGGACAATAATTATTATTATTCTAAGACTTATTAACAAAAGCCTCTGTAGCTCAGTTGGTTAAGGCATTGGATTTGTAGCATGGAGGTCGGGGGTTCGAACCCCGGCGGCGACATAATTTTTATCTCTGTTTTAGAGAGGGCCAACTGAGCATGCAAATACATGTACGTATACAAATTCAAATTTTGAAAGGATAAGAACGTACATATAAGGAAATAAAGAAAATATATGTATATATATGAGAATATATATATATATATATATATATATATATATGCAAAAATATATGTATACAATAGATAAAATTCAAATAGACTAAAACAGCTCAATTTAAAGTTTAATTTTTGAAAATCGAACCCAGTCCCTCCTGGCTGGCCTGGTCTGTGTTTGGTCGAATTTCTGTGGGTTGCTTTGTCATTAGGGCTAGGTGGCAAGTTTTAATTGGTCTCTCTATCTAATGAATGGCTACGATCTAACCTAGCAACATCAATGGTTCTAATCAATTCCTAACCTCTATATAAACAACCCTAGACTAAACCCTAATCTATTCATTCAAATTAAGAGCATAGCCGCCATGTTGCTGAGGAACGACTAAGAGTAGCCGCCATCTAGAGAGAGAGGATTAGGGAGAAAGTTCTAAAGCCTAAAGCAATTCAAGCAACCTAAAGCTAATCAATTCAACAAAGGAATCATATCTCTTAATTAGAGAATTTGCCACAACCATTGTAAGTAGAGTATTACTTTGGTATGAACAAATGATTGTGTAGATATGTATGCTTGAATTGTGGCAATGAAATTCGTATTTGTGCGATTTATATACTTTTGGATATTCTGAATTATGTCATTCAATTATAAAGAACTACATGCGGTAGTTCTATGCAAATATACGTTTGGAATATTGCGCAAATTATGTAGTCTATGTTGAAGCTACATGTATGTAGTTGATTGAAATTCATGCAAGTTTGGGGCTTTGTTATTATGCCATCATGATGTCTATTTTGTGCATAAATCATTTTGCAAGTAATTGAGACAAGTTTGGTTGTTATAGTTCATATGAAACTATGTTGGAATTTTGACACCATAATCCATGTATTAAGTCATGCTTTTGCAAAACTTATGAATATGGCTAGGCTATGAATGATATTGGGCATAATTGAAATTCATGATTAAGTCTATCTTGTTTAAAAGAATTATATGATGACATATGTGAGACATGGCTAAGTTAGACACAAAAATCCCTTTTTTGCAAGTTAAAAGCAAACACCATGATTAGGAATATTTATGCATAAGTATACCATCGTTATGTGATTAAATTTAATTAAGTTGAACTATGCTTTTGTGTTAGTAACAAAGTATCCTCTTTGTAAACATGTAGAAACCTTATGAACATGACTTGTTTATATTTATGCCATGAACAAATTTAACTATACCTATGCCATGTTTATGCTAGAAGTATTTATTCCATGCTTATGTTTGACATTATGCCATGTTTATGCTAGAAGTATTTATGCCATGCTTATGTTTGACCATATGCCATGCCTATGCTAGAAGTATTTTATGCCATGCTTATGTTTGACAATATGCCATGCCTATGCAAGAAGTATTTTATGCCATGCTTATGTTTGACAATATGCCATGTTTATGCTAGAAGTATTTAGGCCATGCTTATGTTTAACATTATGCCTAAATAAGAATATAGGTTCATGTTGTAGTTAAACCTATGCAAGTTTACATGCCTTGATTTATGTCACCTATGTTTTATGACCAAAATACATGTCACCACTATGCAAGTACGCCAATTTCTTTTATGTATTTTCCAACGTCATATGCAAGTTCATGCGCTCACTTTCCCCTCTTTGTGTATACGCCATAAGCCTCCCCTTTTCGCATGGCTAAATTGGGCTTTAAAAGGCTAAGCCCAATATATATAAACGGACGTGTAAAACGGGGGAAAATAACGTTGGGTAAAAATTAATTAATGAATGAAAATATGAAATAGAAGGGCCCAAAGTCAAGTATGGGTTGGGCCCATGATTGGTGTAACCTTTACACCATTTACTTAATAATGGGCCGCAAATATTTACATATAAATAAAGAGGAATGACAAAATATGTAAATGTAGAAAAGACGATGTGTTTAACCCGAGGTTGGATTGAGTTGTGATGTAAACCTGCCCGGAACCGCCCGGCTGTCCAGTAGTCACAACAATACCTATCCAATGTGGGAGGTTAAACATGGAGCCCAGCAAGGACCCGAGGTTAGACTGAGTTGTGGCGTAAGACTGCCCGGAACCAACCGGCAACAGGCAGCCACAACAATACCTGTCTAATGTGAGAGGTCAGGGCCTTAATAAGACAATTAAGGCTGAGTCAGGATTGTTAGGATTAAGTGGACTAAAGACTTAATCAAAATGGAACATGCTAAACTAAACGGACTGGTGGGGGTTAGGTTAGAAACACTTAACCAACTTAGCATGTTGGCTAGAGATAGAAAACCTAGTAACGGGGGACCCTTTTCAGCAGTAACCCTAAAAGGTGTATCATGATACCCTGAAACTAGGCAGGGTGGGGCACGATTACTGGGCTGATTGTAAGAGGTCAAATCGACGGCGGTGGTGTAGCAGTGTAGGTTCTAACGGTGTGCGGGCGTGCACGCACTCCGGCGCAGAAAAATAAAGCACTGGACACCAGTAGCATACCTTTGCACTCTAAGGTTGTGTCGGGTTGCCACTATGGGACTTGATACACCCCATGGTGGGACCAGCATAGGTAACTACAGACATCGGGGGCCGTAAGACACATGTAACTATGCGAGTAGGAGCCGATCATCGTAGAATGGATCACATCACCCTGATTTTGGGGTGCAAATTGGAAACTAGTTTATATGGGTTCAGAGATTAACATGGGGTACGATAGTATATTCGACCCTAGATAACTTAACCAAGTTTATAGTGCATGCCCACTTCCTGTTTTACTTATCATACCCAGTTCTTTATTCATAGACAAAGTAGTACTAGACTTACTCAGGCTTTATGTCTGACTCTATTTTTCTTTCGTCTTCTTTCTTCCGTTTCCCCCCCCCCCCGGTCCTCAGGGAGGGAACACAGCAGCTTGACCTACCTCAACATCCAGCTTGAAGAAGAGAAATGTATTGCTTGGACTTTCCTGTTTTGAACTATGGCTTTGGGCAATCCACTATGGGGCTTTGGCAGTTTGTCTATGTTTTATTTATGCTTCTTTAAAAAATAATGTACTCAAGACAGATTATGAAGTGTTATGTTATGTTTTTGGAAAGGATGTTGTTGTAACACGTATTTGACTTTATGAAATAAAGTTTGTTGTTCTTCCGCTGTTTACAAATATGTGTTCTTATATCTGTCTTGTATATCTGTGACTTGTACTTATAAACCTCCACCAAAATTAGGGCGTTCCCTTTGAGAGTGACCTTAACGGAGGTGGGGTGTTTCATATACACACACTGTGCATTTAAACATGAAAGCATTAGAAGTCTATAAGGACAATGGATGCATGTGTTTGATGGTTGAGTAGATGGACGATTGGATGTTAGGATATACATTCTTCTTAACTTGAAGATTTCGGGGACGAAATCCTTTAAGGAGGGGAGAATGTAACACCCCGTAATTCTATTAATATTAATATTCACAAATTAAAGAATAACTAATCTTAGACGTGAGAATTGTGGGAAACGGGTTGCGCCATTGTGTTCGTCTTAGAATTCTGGTTGAAATAGAGTCCGAGTTTGCGTGAATTGGACTTCGTATGAAGAAGTTATGGCCATCGGAAGCTTCAGAAAATTCAAAACAGCTCGCTGGAAATTTAAAAAATTCAAATAGAAAAGTGTTCCCGCCCAGGCAGGTCGACTGGGGAGTCGACACTAGTGTCGACCTTCCCCCCCCCCCCAAGTCGACTACCATGTCGACCTCCCCCCCCAGGTCGAATGTAGTGTCGACCTGGGTGTCGACCTGGTCTGGCGGCTAGGGTTTGGGCAGAGCCTAATCCTGAGCTGCTGATGTGTCTTTAGGACTGTGTTGGCAAATTTAATGGTTCAGTTTAGTTCTGAGATGATCTGACGGTCTAAACTAAATCCTAACTCTATAAATACCTAGGTAGTCTCTCACCCTTATTCATAAGAAAAATAGAATAGTTATCGTCATACCGTCGCCATGGAAATCAGTCTAGCCGCCGCCAACTAAGAAGGAAGAAAAGCTAATTCAATTCTAATTCTAATCAACTTTAAAGCAAAGAAAGACTCTCTTTTCTTCTCTAAATTGTGAGTATGATAGTCTTAACAAGATTATTATCATTTTAATTAGGTTAAGTCATGAATGGATTATGAGTAGATGATGTGAATTGTCGTATATGTTATCATGTATGTTATCAATCCTATGTTATGTGGTGATGATATCCTATATGTTGTAAATCATGCTATGATGATGAAATGTATGTTGAAAGTTTCTAGGCTAAGTTGTGATGAATCATACATGTTAAAAAGCCATCTATGCTAGTTAGTTCATATTAATTAAATCATCATGTTTGGGCTATGTTGATCTATATGACAAGTTACATATGCAAGTTAGATTGATTAGAAAAGTTATGAACATATGCCATGACGTCTATTATGACATTTAGGATTATGCTATTACATATGTGATACCCTATGCTAGTTCACACCATCATTATGTTGCCTAAAAACCCCATATGCAAGTTTATGTATAGATTTGGGCTATGATCATATCATGTAAATTGTGACATTTAACAAGTTGACACCTTTTGATCCTTAATATGCGTAGTTTATGCAAGTTTCACCCCTATTATGATTAGATTTATTTTAATTGTCTATATGTTGTGATAATTTATCTTTGTGCTATGTGTTAGACTATTCAAGTCTAGCCTATATTATGCGTTGAATAAGCGAACGTATAAACGTGGGGTAGGGGTAATATTAAGGATTTAATAATAAGAAGTTGGGGTGCAATTGATATGATTTTGCATTCCATGAGTGGATGACCATAATTGAGTCAATTACGGACATCATTAAAATTGGAAATAATTAATAATTTGAATAGGGAATTATTAAAACTGGGGTAAAAGATTATAAGTGTTAATCAATGCTTAGGACACGAGGTTTGACTCGTTTGTGACGTAAACCTGCCCGGAACCGCCCGGCAAATCCAGTGGTCACAAATGTCAGCCCAATGTGAGAGGTCCTAGGCCTAAACTAAAGCATAACAGTTGTAAAGACACGAGGTTAGACTCTTTTATGGTGTAAGACTGCCCGGACCCGCCCGGCAAATCCAGCTGCCATAAATGCAGTCTAATGTGAGAGGTCTTTATTAGGTTATGGCCTGAATGAATTAAGAAATACTTAACCATATAAACTTGTAAAGTGGGATATGGGGGTTAAGTAGGTGCCTTGGGTGGCATGAGGAATCTAGTGGGTGCCCTTAGTGGCATGTGAAATACGATTAGTAAGACTTAACCAAACACACATGTAAATGAACATGACTAAGAGGGTTAAGTGGGATATACTAGTGACAAACTTAGGTGGGTGGCTTGTGGGGGCCCATTTCAACCAGTAACCCAAACGTATCTTTGTGGGCTCGACCCAAGTCGAGGACGGGACACGCATACTGGGCTTGACTGTAAGAGGCCAAAACGGGGAGCGGTGGCAACGCAAGTCCAACGGGTTTCATATGCGTGTGTGGACCCGGGCTGGTAGGTAAGACGTTGTTGCATCGTGTAGGTATAAGCCGTGCATTCTCAAGTTGTATCGGGTTGCCACTTTAGGGGAGTGATACACCCCACTGTGGGGCCAGCACGGGTATTTACGAGTAGGGATCCGATCGAAAGTGGGTAGTGGGGTACACCTAGTGGAGATAGGGGCAGACGACACCTATGTAGTCAGCTAGGGGTACGCAAGGCTATTTATAAAGTTTCTGTGTGAAGCAAGTGGGATCAACCTTTAGGGTGACTGGTGCGGTGCAGTGTAGTAATGTGCGGTGCAGTGTAGTAATTATTCAATAGTAACTAGGTATGCCTTTAACGTTATCCTTCACGTTATCTTTATCTGTTCATTCCATACCTAATAGTTCATAGACATTTACTTATCTTCCAGCTTATGTCTTAGTCTAGTTATTTTGATAATAGTATTGTTAGAATTGTCATACTCGCCAGACTTTATGTCTGACCCCCTCCATTTCTATCCTTTTTCCCCCTCCAGGTCCTCAGGTTAGGCCCAGCTCTAGTGGAGTTTGATTGGATTGTTTCATCTCTTTGGAAAGCTTGGACCCTTGAAGTAAAGTCCAGCTTGTTATCTTCTTTAATGGCTATTTATGTAATGGGATTATGTATTTTGTTTTATGAAGATGGATATTGTACTTGACTCTGATTTATGGTTTTGTGATGTAACAAACATGTTTAATTTCCACTGCAATAAAATGAAGTTTTAGATTTTTCAAGTGCCACTTATTATCTATCTTGTTGTAATTTTTCTGTTCTATATTCACTTAAAACCTCCATGGAAGTTAATGCATTCCCTTTGTGAGTGACATTAATGGACGTGTGGTGTTATAGGTTTATAAAAAGGAACCAAAATTTAGTATTAAACTTAAAGTGATATTTTACCTAATTGAATTACCTAAATGTTTCAAATCGGAAGAAAAGGCCGAAAGGGCAAAGAATGACTTAATAACGAATTGAGTAGAAATGATTAAAATCGACGGCAGTTTCCCAAAGTAAGAATATGGTTTATAAAACCATGTTTTAAATAGTAAATAAGATTTTGTTGGAATTTTAACTAATATGGATTTTTAAGTTACAAACTTCTATAATTATGAGATAAGAATGCCATCGATCAAGGTTTGAGAGGTAATTAAAATACCCCAACTTGAACGGCTTCACTATTATCAAGGATAGTATTAATTTGCGAGATTTGATTTATAATTAAACTATTGGGAATTTAAATAAACAAATGTATAATTAAACATTGTTTCTTCAAGTTCGAAATATGATTATGTTTATATCAATTGGTTAAATATATAGTACTATTTTCTAGAAGTGGAAATGATATGATTTGAAATACACTTGTTCTAAATAAGTAAATGAACTCGATGAAATGGTTAAAGGGGCAAGGAAGAGTTTGAATGAATGATTTTGAATAAAAGTAAAGACCTGAGCTGCAATATACTTGACAATGCTATAGTGTGAATTGACAGTTAAAATCCCGACTATCAAAAGAAATATCGTATTAGCCATTTGACGTGGTTTTTCGAAGAGACCGGAATGGAAACTAGACCCAAAAACCACTTCGAATCAATATTCCACTCGAAACTAACTTGTAGCAAATAAAGATGGAGCGTTGAAGATCGTAGATCTTCATAAACAGAAGAACTACGTATAATCTCTAGGGATCTCCCATAAAAGAGATACATTGTGGTACTGTCATGATTGGAATTTACGGATTTACAAGGACTTCTTTCTATTGATCTATAGGGTGATTCCTAGGATGCGGTAGGATGGTGCCTTCGGTTCATCCTGTTCTTGGATGACTTGTATAGACAAATATCTGATCGATTATTCCCTTAAGAATCATGTACGTTGATTTTTACAAATATACCAAGTTTGGTGGCCGAGAAATTTTCTAGCTAAACACCTAGAGTGATTTTGTGGACATCAATTAGTGATTTTCCGGATCTGACGATGTGGCATTCAAAGATATGAGATGTTCTCTGAAAGATAAAACATGACCTCAAGCCTCACAACTGGGAAATAACAAAAATCGGGCAGGCAGCATGCTTAGTTGGGTCGAACCCAAGCAAGGTGCATTGTCACAATCTAGAGAAATTTCATTATATGTTCTTCTTTCGTTTTTGTATATCCTAGGAAGTATGGTGGGCCCATAAACCATAGGGTGACAATATATTCGACGCACTCAAGCTAAATGAGTGGTCAGTCATGTGTGGCCTGGTTGCAAGATGTTCTTATTGAACCCACCCAGTGTATCCCCTCTAGAGTACACTAATCCGAAGGTGGTCCCATACCTTGTCATGTTGGAAATCCAATATCCAATAAGAGTCTTGTGGTTGTGATTTATAATAAATATGTAGATCTTGAGATGCAAGCATTCTGCTAGAAGGTTATTTATTTGTGATTTGATAGACACTATTATAATATCACTAGATTTTGATATATCAGAAATGTTTTGGGTTATCATAAGATAAAAGTTGTCTATGTTTATGTATGGACAGTCTTATGATTATCCTTTTATTTCAAAAGGATTTTCTAAAGTTAAACAATTTGTTTGTCATGTGAATTTATCACTAAAAGTATTCCAAACTGATCCAGGTGAATTTTGCTTTGATTCAAATGTACTCAGGTCAGACCAAGTATATTATCAGTTTAAGTTTCGCTTGGAACTTCAGAAGAGGAGCTTTAATCGAGACGTATTTCTATATTGTCTGGTAATAATTAATTCTGTTGTGTGTGTTGTATTGAGATGAACATATACTCTGATATTGTAATCATTTATATACTATTTCTTTTTGTATAAAGATTTGTTTATATTATATTTTATTTGTTCCACTGTAAGACTATGACCTTCTCATTCTTCTATTCTAATATTTCTTTCTTTCTTCCCTCAACCTCTAATCACTTTCCATTAACAATCTGGGATTTCGATATTTAAGTTTTCTGCAAGTGATACAGGATTATGTATTATTGTCAAAAATTCGATCATCAAATTTTCTGGGACGTTACACCTTAAATGGCAATGGATGATTATTTATGTTATGATTTGAATTGGAATTTGAAATAATTAACATGTTATAAATAATGTTAATATGTATGTGGTAGTTGAAATTGGATATAAACATCCATTTATAATTTGAATAGTGAAAATCGGTTAGCTAGAAAAATAATTCGAATCGAATTAGAATTGGTTAAATTTATTATCAAGTGATTGGTTTAAATTGATTGTTGTTGGTTGAAAACCCACACGGGTCTTAACATGATATTTGACTCATACATCTCCCTTGTGTGAAATTGCGGCTAATCGATTGATTGACAGATTTATATGAGCGTTAATTACTTGATTGAAGCTTATATGAAAATAAATGCACACTACATGTCATTCTGGATGTTGATAGTTGTTTACAGCTATTATTGGGTGCATAAGATGAATGTAATCCATATAAATTAATTTATATGGATATTGGTTGAAATTTTATTACGATCTGGAATAAATATGAATATTTTTATAATATAACATTCAATGAAGATTAGAAGTTTGCTTTTGATGTCCGATTTTGGATGGACACGAAAATATAAAAATAAGAAGCTGAGTTAAGTATATAAACGCTATTTTAACTTAAACGGATTTTTATATCGATTTTATTCATTTTTTATAATGAATATCGAGAAGACCGAATTTCAAAATCTGACATTTTGAAAATATTATCATTTTGGGATTAGAATAATATGAGATATTCAATTTTAATTTAAAATTGAAATAGAAGTTGAAATCGTATTTAAACGAATTTATAAACATTTTATAAAATACATTTTGAATGGAAATCAAAAAAATATATTATATATACATTTATATCTAGATGGCTTGAATAGAACGTGTCGCGTAGCGACCGTTCACGAATTTCGACCATGAACTCCAAATTGATGTAATCGGAGATCTGATCGTCGGATTCTCCTAAAACCGGAACCATTGGGTTCGTATCGAAAAGTTCTTTCCATTGAATATAAGTGGTTTAAATTTGAAAGGTTAGATTTTAAAATATATCCAATTTAACTTTGGAAAAGGTTGTTATGGATGCAGTTCGGCGGCTGGTATTGGAAACCGATTGTAAGGGCCTTAATAAAATTATTAAAAATATGATAAAATATGATAAATCATAATAAGTGATTTGAAAAGTGTTTGAATTAAATGTTCCAAGTTTAGAAAGATAAATATTATTTTTATCTGAAAATGTTGGTTTACAACAAGAAGAAATTATATGGTTTTAATATAACCAGAATTTTCCAATATAAAAATTGGATTGAAATTGAATGGAAATTATCTTTGGATATTTCGGTATTGGATTCCTTGATTATACGGATATCATTGAGGAACTTGGAAGATATAGATATTGTTATTCCCAATACGATATCTGTTGGTTTCGGGATTTGATATTGAATATAAGTCGATATGATTTCTATTTAAAGCCTTATATTTAATATCAAATTGGATTTTGGGTTTGTTGTGAATGGTGCCTTTAATAACAATGTTCTTAAACCAAGTCAAAAGTGAAGTTTTCCAATTAATAAATATAATTGGAAATAAATGGAATTAATTGGAATTGGATTTTCGGTTTATTGTGAGTGATGTTTTAAATAACATTCGTTCATTAACCCAATTAACGATGAAGTTATGATTTGGAATTTATAAACCTTTTAATTAAGATTTAATGGAATTTTCCAAAGTAAAGTTTTCCAATTTAAAATATTAAATTGGAGTTGACTGGAATTCGATTTATTAATAATCGAGATGAATTTCTGTGAAGGAAGGCCTCTACTATTTATGGAATTTAAAAGGGCTTTGCTGTTATTCCACTCATAGTATTGGTCGGATATGGAAATTTATATCGATTATAAATTGTTTAGATTTCCGTGAAGATTCCATATAAATGGAAGATGATTTTGGGTTTATTATGAACCATGTTCCTACATGACATTTGTTCTTTTACCCAACTAAAGACAAGATTAATTTCCAAAGGTTGAAGAATCAATAAATAATGATTTTTGAGATTAAAACTGAACCAGAGTTTTAATGAATTTTTGATTAGATTAAAAGGTAAAAAGAGGTAAGTAAATTTACCATATCCGAAAGTGCTCGAGAATGGAGAACCACCAGTTTTACTCCATGCGAAAGTTAAATCTTTAATTAGATTACAAACATTAAGTGGTAATTAAATTTACCGATAACAATATGGGTGTTAGTCACCAGTTTTGCCCCATGGAATGAATAGGTTGGGATAGGAAATAATAAAATAAATGATTACTTCGGTAAGGCTCGATAATCCCGACTAGTTTTATAAACCTTAATTTGTTTAAGCTGTGAAAGGATAGTATAAAATATTTTGAAATGATACCCAAAGAAAGATTAAATAATAAGTTTAAAAGAGTTTGTCTATGATTAAATTATTCGGAACCTTTCCCAAAGGTAATGAATATTTGAATAAAAGAATGAACTTGTAAATGGATTGTATGTTTGACATTGTACTTCGCGCTGTATTTGTTGATCTCTGCTATATATATATATATATGTTTGCTGGAGGAGAATTCATTCTCTTACTTAACCCCTTCTCTGAGACGTTCGAGATTAGTTTTTATATATTAGTGGGAATCAATGGTATAGTATGGATTGATAATGTGGCATGTTGAGATGCACTGATCAAGGATTTTGTTGAAAAATAGAGCCTTTGTGGATGTTGATCAAAGCACGGCTTTAGTTAGCACATCTTTGTGTATAGCGTTAATTCGTGAGCTTTACGCCCCGGTGTGAGTCAAAAACGGGATGAGGACCGCCGGGAATGCATGCATTTATTTCTAGCTAAAAGTAGTGTCATGGTATGGAGCCCAGACATGTTTACTTATATGGATGATGGATTGCGAGTCGCCTCGGATATAGTGCCGACTAAAAGGCTCATATGGTTGACGTACTGACCAGGTTCTAGGTCCTATAAGACCGAGAAACGTATTGTTAAGGAATAAAAACGTTAAGTGTGGACCGGCCCTGCCGCTAACCAAGTGTTTCCCATAGGTGTGATCCTTGTCATCTTGTTATAGGTGATCCGAAACCGGTGAGGAAGATCCCCTGCCTTGACTCATAGATGGATTCCAATTTCCATTACGCAATTTTTACGGTTTTAGTTGTAAACCTATATGATGACATAATCTATGGTAGCTATGTCATCTTTGGTTGATACATTTATATTCGAAGTTGTTTTTGACACTATGCACTTATAATAATATCAAAAAGATTTGTTTTAAAACGTAACAAGCATCTTTGGCTATTATAAGGTAAAACTCTATCCTCCGGCTTGCGTTGCATTATGTGACGGGACCTAAGAGTTTCATTTTTCAACAAGCATTGCGTTGTTTTATTTTTAACTGATATTCATGTGGAGTAAACCCGTTCCATATCATATGGCATGGTCCCATGATTTTTCCCACTTTTAAAGTAAGTTTTAATGACTGTTTTTAGTTCTCACACCAGTCCCATGAATGATTTAGAGTCTATTATTTTCGCCTAAACTCTGGGTGCCCGTATTTCCACATGGGAAACTGGTAGTTTTGGTTTTGCAGATTTCTATTTAATAAGATCCTTGTTTATGGCTGGAGCTATATTGGGAAAGCTTTGTATCCGTGTATTTCTTTTAGCTGTGGTAGTTGATGTATTTCTGCTGTGCATCGTATTTATGCATTTCTATTTCCGCTGCAATGTATATTGGTCTCTAATAATATTTTTCTACTTTGTAATATTTATTCGCACTCTAATATTCTTATACTCTGATGTAAATTGTTGAAATAGCTATGAAATGTTCTATTGATCTGTGTTCCGATGCGTCGTGTTCTTATACAATCCGCGTTCTCTAAAGGTCTTGGTCGGTTTACCAATTGATTCGGACCGGGCGACATTCTATGCATAACAAAATATGGCAACCCGGCAAAAGCACAGGAAACCATGGCTAACATGACATGAAAAGGAAGCATTGAGTGGGCTAGGTGCGTGAAAAGAGAGGTAAAGAAAATCCACCACCAAGACCCAACTAAATTAGAGCCTAAGTTCCACCTTCTAGCTGAGCAGAGTGGTGATGGAGCAAATGAACCAGCACACTTTATACTCACAACCAGCCCAAAGTAACTTCCTAACAATAGAACAAAATCCAAAATCCAAAAACCCAAGAGAACAATCCTTAAAACTCCACATCTAGACATTCCCTCAACCCAAATCAAATCAAACAACCTATAAATCGTTCCACCAAGACATTATTCTAGCTCACACTAAATATCATGTTCCACACAGCTCACCAATAAAAACAATCCCACAATCTAGGTAAGAAAAACAAACACAAACGACACCTACCAAGCCAAGGTTAGAGCATAAACTTGGTATTAAATTATATGCTAAAACATACAAGGAAAGTGAAATGAAAAGTAACGGAATGCCACATGTAACTAGAAGTTACTCCTAACATAGGATGCCCTACGAAGGAGATAGAACAATCAAATCCCTAACAAAATGAAATTATCACCATCAGAAGAAAATGCCTCCGACAAACCAATAGCAGATCCAACAAACCCAAGCTGACCCCATTGCTCCTGACTTATGTCAAACAAACGATGGACATAAAACACCCGGTAATGTAATGATCATACTCGCTAGGACACCTGGTGTTGCACATTATAGGAAATCGTTCATATGGATTCACTAGATCTGAAGTGTTGAGGCAGAAGCATGCTTCACTAAAGAGGCCACCACGCTAAGAAGAAGGAGGGACGGATGGCAATATTTGGAAAGAGAAAGGTGATGTGAAGTGGATCGGCATAAACAATGGATATTTGGAGAAGAGGAGGATAGTAATCTCACGCAGGCGAAAGCAGATCCAGAGGAAGAAGGGGAAAGAGAGGTGAATTGATTAGAGCATGATGGAAAACGAAGGTGATGGAGGAGAACGCGGAGGAAAAAAGAGAAGGTATATTTTATCCTGTTGCCATTAATGAGATTACCACCGAGCTTGTCCACTTGCTTGAGTGAAATAAGGTTTATATTAAAGTTTAATGTATGCATGTTAAATGTTCATATTCATATGCAGTGCATATGCAACATGTAAATGTGTACATTTTTTAATGTGTATAAGTATTGAGATTTACATCACGAAAAACACACTTGTCCTTTCAGATACATATTTCATATTTATAATTTATTTATATGCATGTGTGTATGACTCTATGTGTGTGTATATATCGGTTGCTCCCAAAACAACGCAATACCTTTAAATGTCCTTTGATTTCCACCACAACCATTTTTTCTCTCTTTCCGTTATATCTGTCTTCTACTCGTTCATTATTCAAATATGAATGAGTAGACTGGTTCAAGCAAAAATAATAATGTTATATATATGAGTGTTCTCTATCACATGACCTCTTATCACTGCTTAGTGCTCCTCATTTAATA
Source organism: Allium sativum (assembly GCA_030737875.1). Classification (NCBI taxonomy): domain Eukaryota; kingdom Viridiplantae; phylum Streptophyta; class Magnoliopsida; order Asparagales; family Amaryllidaceae; genus Allium; species Allium sativum. The sequence goes on from CM060921.1 coordinate 446,998,700, forward strand.
AAATGTGGTTCTCTCTGCTTTGAAACACGCATCGTGATTTGGGCACATGTTAGTCCTGGAGCCATTTGAAGAATCATTATCCAAATGTTATGCATATGAGGATAAAAGATCCTAGGATGGTGTGACAACCCTCATCCGTTAATGTCACTCACTAAGGGAGAGCATTAAGTTTCGTGAAGAGCTGTAGGTAAATAGACACTGAATAATTACAAGACAGATACAAACAAGATAGCAGCGGAAATTTCAAATTTTTATTTCAACATAAAACATAATACCGTAGTTCATAATGCCATAAGTCATAAAACCATTACAACAAAATACTTCAGTCTTGCATCACCAGGGTACAATGGTATTAAAGAAAAACATTATTCCCCAATAAAAAGAGTAAGCCATAGTAGAGACAAAGACTTGAGCCATACTCCAGAAGTAGCTTCCAGCTAGATAATATCCAAGTCTTGACTAAGCCTGGGTGTTTCCTCCCTAAGAACCTTGGGGGGGGGGGGACAGAAGAGAGAGGGAAAAACAAAGGGGTAAGACATAAAGTCTGGCGAGTCTAGTTGCTTTTAGCCAGTAAATAAATAAAGGTGAAGATGACAGGCATAAAGTGGGTAAAAGAGGTCACTATATAAATGGCAGGTGTGACAAGGTAGATAAGGTAAGGTGTACACATACTTCACTAATGACTACTCTGCACTATTACTAGTATAACTAAAGTTAGATGATCCCTTCCACAATAAGTTGGTAGACTTAGGGTATACGTCCGGGTGTACCCTACTGTTACCCTAATCGATCGGCTCCCTATTCTGTAGATAACCTTATGTTGGACCCACAATAGGAGGTATCACTTCCTAAAGTGGCAACCCAAGAGGTGCACAACCATATCTACTGGTGTCACGACCATCTAATCCCCCTCTACCCGGCCCATGTACGCACATGTCCCTAGTCGGTTTGCGCCGTCCACACCGTCCGTCCTGTTTGGATCTCTTATAATCAATCAGTAAGCGTGCCCTTATCTCCGCCTAGTACGGAGTTCTTTATTTGATACCTACTCCGGGTTACTGATTGAAATGGGTCCCACATAATATGATACAAGCTCTCCCCTTTGTCTTGTATCCCCACTAGGTTTTTCCCTGACTATGTATACCCCTAGGTGTCATTAATTACATAGTCCTATACCAATTATGCTTACCCTAAAGGGTGTCTTTAATTACACAACTTTATTCTATTTTCCATTGGCTATGTATACCATCAGGTGTCTTTAATTACATAACCTTATTGGGTTAAGTTTGTGGGCCTATATATCTATATATTACTGACCCCTTCTAATTTACTTAACCAACCCACTACTCATCCAGTTTTACTTAACCCTAACTTAAGTTCATAGTCATACAATATTTATGAATTAAATTAGGTTAAGTAGTCCAATTCTATTACCATGTCCAATTATGGTTTCATACTGGGTTAGACCTCCCACATTAGGCCTGCAACATATGGATGCTGGATATTGTAACACCCCACGTCCATTAATGTCACTCACAAAGGGAATGCATTAACTTCTGTGGAGGTTTTAAGTAAATATAGAATAGAAAAATTACAACAAGACAGATAATAAGTAGTACTTGGAAATCTAAAACTTCATTTTATTGCAGCGGAATTTAAACATGTTTGTTACATCATAAAACCATAAATCAGAGTCAAGTACAATATCCATCTTTGTAAAGCAAAATACATAACCCCATTACATAAATAGCCATTAAAGAAGATAACAAGCTGGACTTTACTTCAACTGTCCAAGCTTTCCAAAAGAGGGATAAAGCAATCCAATCAAACTCCGCTAGAGCGGGGCCCACCCTGAGGACCTGGAGGGGGAAAAGGATAGAAATAGAGGGGGTCAGACATAAAGTCTGGCGAGTATGATAATTTTAACAATACTATTATCAAAGTAACTAGACTAAGGGATAAGCTGGAAAACAAGGAAATGTCTATGAACTATTGGGTATGGAAAAGCAGATAAAGATAACGTTAAAGGCACACCTAATTACTAAAGAATAATTGCTACACTGCACCGCACCAGTCACCCTAAAGGTTGATCCTGCTTGCTTCACACTGAAACTATATAAATAGCCTTGCGTACCCCTAGCTGATTACATAAGTGTCGTCTGCCCCTATCTCCACTAGGTGTACCCCACTACCCACTTTCGATCGGCTCCCTACTCGTAGATACCCGTGCTGGCCCCACAGTGGGGTGTATCACTCCCCTAAAGTGGCAACCTGATACAACTTGAGAATGCACGGCTTATACCTACACGATGCAACAACGTCTTACCTACCAGCCCGGGTCCACACACGCATATGAAACCCGTTGGACTTGCGTTGCCACCGCTACCCCGTTTTGGCCTCTTATAGTCAAGCCCAGTATGCGTGTCCCATCCTCGACTTGGGTCGAGCCCACAAAGATACGTTTGGGTTACTGGTTGAAATGGGCCCCCACAAGCTATCCACCTAAGCTTGTCCCCACTAGTATATCCCATATAACCCTCTTAGTCATGTTCATTTACATGTGTGTTTGGTTAAGTCTTACTAATCGTATTTCAAATGCCCCTAAAGGCAACCACTAGATTCCTCATGCCACCCAAGGAACCTACTTAACCCCCATGTCCCACCTTACATGTTTATCTGGTTAAGTATTTCTTAATTCATTCAGGCCATAACCTCATAAAGACCTCTCACATTAGACTGGCATTTATGGCAGCTGGATTTGTCGGGCGGGTCCGGGCAGTCTTACACCATAAAAGAGTCTAACATTGTGTCTTTACAACTGTTATGCTTTAGTTTGGGCCTAGGACCTCTCACATTGGGCTGACATTTGTGACCACTGGATTTGCCGGGCAGGTTTACGTCACAAACGAGTCCAACCTCGTGTCCTAAGCATTGATTATCACTTATAATCTTTTACCCCAGTTTTGAATATATCCCTATTCAAATCATTAATTACTTCCAATTTTAATGATGTCCATAATTGACTCAATTATGGTCATCCACTTATGGTATGCAAAATCATATCAATTGCACCCCAACTTCTTAATATTAAATCCTTAATATTACCCCTACCCTACGTTATACGTTCGCTTATTCAACGCAGAATATACGTTAGACTCGAATAGTCTAACTCATAGCACAAAGATAAATTTCACAACATATAGACAAATAAAGTAATCTAATCATAATAGGGGTGAAACTTGCATAAAACTACACATGTTAAGGATCTAAAGGTGTCAACTTGTTAAATGTCACAATTTACATGATATGATCATAACCCAAATTCATGTATAAACTTGCATATGGGGTTTTATGCAACATAATGATGGTGTGAACTAGCATCTAATACATAGAATTCACATATGTCATAGCATAATTCTAGATGTCATAATTCTAGATCTAAATTGATGTCATGGCATATGTTCATAATCTTTACTAATCAATCTAAACTTGCATACATGATTTGCCATCAACATATCCCAAATAATATCAACATTATGACTTGATTAACATGAACTAATTAGCATAGATAATAACATCTTGACTTTATAACATGTATGATTTATCACAATTTAGCATAGAAAATTACAACCTATACAATATCCTCATAGTATGATTTACAACATATAGGATAAAATCATCACATAACATAGGATTTACAACATACATGATAGCATAAGGTTTACAACAACATATATGACAATCCACATCATTCACTTATAATCCATTCATAACTTAATCTAATTAGTTTAATAATAATCTTGTTAAGATCATCATACTCACAATTAGAAGAGAAAGAGAGTCCTGATTTGCTTTAGAGTTGAGTAGAGTTAGGGTTTTGATTAGCTTTCTTCCTTCTTAGTTGGCGGTGGCTACACTGAGTTCCATGGCGACGGTATGACAGTGGCTATTCCATTTTTCATGTGAATTAGAGTGAGAGACTACCTAGGTATCTATAGAGTTTAGGATTTATTTAGACCGTCACATCAACTCAGAACTAAACTGAACCGTTTAATTTGCCAACTCAGCCCTAAAGACACATCAGCAGCTCAAGATTGGGCTTAGTCAAACCCTAGCCGCCGGGGCCAGGTCGACATCTAGGTCGACTGCCCAGTCGACCTGGGGGGGCGGGGTGTCGACTGCCCAGTCGACTCCCCAGTCGACCTGGGGTGCTGGGCGGGAATTTTCCCGCCTAGCCTGTTTGACTTCGAATTTTGAATTTTAAATTTCTGAAATCTATTTTGAAATTTTTGAAACTTCCGATGGCCATAACTTCTTCATACGAAGTCCAATTCATGCAAACTCGGACTCTATTTCAACCAGAATTCCGAGACGAACACAATGGCACAACCCGTTTCCCACAAGTCTCACGTTTGAGATTAGTTATTCTTTAATTTTTGAATATTAATATTAACAGAGTTACCGGGTGTTACATTCTCCCCTCCTTAAAGGATTTCGACCCCGAAATCTTCCAGTCAAGAAAAATGTATATCCTAACACCCAATCGTCCATCTACTCAACCATCAAACACAGGCATCCATTGTCCCTATAGACTTCTAATGCTTTCATGTTTAAATGCACAGTGTGTGTATATGTCCATATCTAATGCAAAATCAGGAGGTCCACTGATTCAGTTGACCCCCTTAACGAAAATCATGATAGTGCCATGCGTCCATTATGTATGCAAAAGTACCCTATCGATACATACTATTTCTATATGCGTGCACAACCATTCACCAAAAAGCGGTATCCATATGATAGCACAACCATTATACATCCATTAACCTAACTATGTACACACATTTATATGTAATATGCAGTATGAAGTGACTGAGCCGATCTAGTGCCTAATAGTGTGTGTATATGCGTCCACAAGCAAACACTTGCATCCACTTTGCATCCATCAAACACATGTTTCAACCATAGGATTATCCTAACTAAAGGTCAAAGAATACTAGCGAGAGGATACTCTAAAGGTAAGATAAGTACAAGCTAAGCGATAAATGAGAAATTAAAAGACAAACCCTCAAAAAGAAAAGGGTACAACGAACGCATCTTCTCTTCCGTCTCCCAAGTAGCGTTGCTCTCATCATCTCCCCATTGTACTTTGACTAGACTGACCTCTCGATTCCGCAACTTCTTGATCTCCGACCCAAGAATGCATGTAGGAGCTCGTCGAATCGTCGCATCACGCTCTATCTCCACCTCTCTAAGCCAGCTCGGCTCTACCACCTCCGCGGTCTCGTGCAAGCACTTCCTCAAATGTGACACATGGAATACGTCGTGTACACCACTAAGTCTCTCAGGCAACTCCACTTTATACGCCATCTGTCCAATCTTCTCCTTAATAGGAAATGGCCCTACGAACCTTGGTGCTAATTTCCCAACGGACCCAAAGCGAACAACGTTCCATAATGGAGACACTTTGATAAAGACCATGTCCCCAACTTCAAACTCAAGGTCTGTCCTCCTCTTATCCGCATAAGATTTCTACCTATCTTGCGCTGCTTTCATCCTCCTTCGAATCAAGTCGATCTTCTCTGAAGTCTCCCTAATCATATCGGGCCCAAGTAAGATCTTATCCGTAGATTCCCACCAACATGTAGGTGAACGACAAGGTCGTCCATAAAGAGCTTCGAAAGGTGCCATGCCAATGCTAGATTGAAAGCTGTTATTATATGCGAACTCCACCAATGGAAGATGCTCTTCCCATGTACGCCCAAAGTCTAGGATACATAGCCTCAAAAGGTCCTCTAGAATACGATTCACCCTCTCAGCTTGGCCGTCCGTCTGAGGATGATATGCGGTGCTCAAACATAACTGAGTCCCTACCGCTTCTTGTAAGCTATTCCAAAATTCGCTAGTGAAGATAGGATCGCGGTCGCTTATTATGATAGAAGGAACACCATGAAAACGAACTATCTCTCGGACGTACACAGAAGCTAACCATGGAGCAGTCCTCTTACTCTTCACGGGAATGAAATGGGCGCTTTTAGTAAGTCTATCTACTATAACCCAAATCCCCGTATTACCCTTCCTTGATCTTGGTAATCCATCTACAAAATCCATCGAGACACTCTCCCACTTCCATAGTGGAACCTCCAATGGGTAAAGCAACCCACCGGGTTTCTTTTGCTCCGCTTTTACTTGTTGGTACACCAAGCATCTAACGACATACTCGGCCACATCCCTCTTCATGCTGGCCCAAAAGTAAACTCGTCTCATGTCCATGTACATCTTGTCCCCGCCAGGATGGATAGTCATCTTCGAACGATGTGCATCATCAAGAATAGCCTTCCTCAAACCTTCGTCTCGAGGTACACAAAGTCTATTATCCCTACGTAACCAACCCTTACCATCTAGGGTATACCTATGGAGATGGCTTGATGACTCCCCTCTTTTGAGCTTTTCTACTAACTCAACCAACTGTGGGTCGTCTTGCTGTGCCTCACCAATCCGTCCCAAAAGCGTAGGTCTGACCTCCAAGGATGCTAGCAAACCGGGTACAAAGTCAACGGAAGGTCTAACATCAAACATAGAGATGAGCTCTAAACTTCGTCGCTCAACAAACAAAGGACTTAAGGATAATCTTTTTCTACTTAAGGCATCGGCCACTACGTTACCCTTGCCAGGGGTATATGCTATCTCGAAATCGTAGGACGTTAAGAACTCCATCCACCTTTACTGCCTTAAGTTCAAGTCCTTCTGAGAGAATAAGTATTTTAACGATTTGTGATCAGTGAATAATTCGAATTTCTCGCCAAGAAGATAATGACGCCAAGACTTAAGCGCGAAAACAATAGCGGCCAACTCTAGGTCATGTGTAGGGTAATTTTTCTCAGGTGCTCTCAACTGCCTTCCACCATAGGCTATTACCCTACCCTCTTGCATTAAGACTACTCCTAGACCTATCCCACAAGCATCGGTATAAACAGTAAATGGCTTACTCCCATCTGGGAGCACTAAGACTGGAGCTGAGGTCAAAGCTCTCTGTAAACTTTGGAACGCATCATCACAATCTACGTCCCACGCGAAGACTATGTTCTTCTTCGTCAGGCGTGTCAATGGAGCTGATATCTTTGCGAAGTCTTTGATAAGCTTCCTATAGTAGCCAGCCAACCCCAAGAAACTTCTTACTTCGGTAGCATTTTTAGGGACCTTCCAATCTTGGATGGCCGCCACCTTCGCGGGATCCACAGCTATCCCTTCCTTGGAAACCACGTGCCCTAAGAATCGTACTTCCTTCCTCCAGAAGTGACAGTTAGAAAATTTATCTTTAAGGTTATGCGCTCGTAGGGTCTCCAACACTTCCCTAAGATGTAGGGCATGCTCTTCTTCATCTTTAGAAAAGATCAAGATGTCGTCTACAAAGACTACCACGAATTTGTTAAGGTACTCCCTAAACACCCTACTCATCAAATCAACAAAGTATGCGGGGGCGTTTGTCAAACCGAAGGGCATCACTAGCCTTTCATAGAAACCGTCCGGAGTCCTAAAGGCAGTCTTGTCAATGCTATCCTCAGCCACTCTCAACTGATGGAAACCAGTGGCTAAGTCCAACTGCGAAAAACTGAGGCGCCTACTAACTGATCGAAGAGATCGTCAATCCTCGGCAGTGGGTGTTTGTTTTTCTTAGTAAGTTTATTAAGTTCTCTATAGTCCACACAAAGTCTAAGGGACCCATCCGCCTTCGTGGTTAATACTACTGGAGCACCCCACTCCGATATACTTCGTCTTATGAACCCCTTCTCAAGTAACTCCTTCACTTGCTTATCGAGTTCCCTCCTTTCACGAGGAGCCATGTGGCGTACTGGCAAAGATACTAGTTTTGCATTATCCACAAGATATATTCTAAAATCTATCTCCAGCTTCGGAGGCAAGCCCTTCACCTCCTAAAACACATCTGAGTATTCTCGGACCACTCTAACAGATCGTAGATTCTCCACAGACGCGTCAAGCGATTCTAAATAACTTAGCATAACGGAATTTATGGGATTACAAAAGATTTCGAGAGCGTTACCAAGGCGAGTCATGAGCCTAACTACTCTCCTTTCACAGTCAAGAATGACCCCATTTCTGGATAACCAATCCATTCCTAAAATTAGCCCATAGCCCGTGAAGCCCAAAACATAAGCATCACATCTAAACTCAATGCTAAGTATAGAAATTTTCAAATCCAAACAAATCATGGACAAATAAGCTGAGCCCCCAATTGGATTCGAAACAACTAAGGGATCCTCTACTAACCTGGTGTTTAAGTGCAGTGATTCAACTAATGATGTAGAGATAAACGAATGCGATGCGCCCGAATCGAATAAGGTACGGACAGGATGATCAAACAGAAAAACTAAGCTTTCAACAGAAATGGTTCTACCTCATTCTTGCAGCAGTGGGACCGTGAGATCCTGAACTTGTCCCCTTGCCTGCCCTGGTGCCATAAGAGCCTGCACCTGTCCTCCCGAGGTAGACCCTGCCCTCTGCCCCTTCTTTGGGCAGTCCTTCACTAGATGTCCCGCTTCGCCACAGTGAAAACAGTCAGTCTTCTTTTTCTTTCGGCAATCCTTACTGAGATGGCCTGGTGTCCCATAGTTAAAGCATTTCTTCTTTCCCTTGCCATTATTGTCTTTACCACCCTTCTTGTTTTGCTGTTGTGGTTTCTTCTGGTCCCCTTTCTTCTCGGGTGCCTTATTAGCATTAGAGCCTTTCTTCTCATGCATGAATGCCATGTCTACTAGCTTCTCAAAGGTGGCCCCCATAGGGATGTGGGTCATAGCCAACCCTTGCAACGGTTCATTCAAACCATTAACGAACCTCAGAGCCTTATTCTCCGGCGTGTTCACTAAGTCCAAGCCAAACCTTGCTAACTGATTAAATTTGTTGACATATTCTTTCACTGATGAGCTTCCTTGCTTTAATGTCAAGAACCTTTCCATATATAGATTCTCTTCTGCCCTTAAGAGAAACTTCGCTTCAAACGTACGCCTGAAATCCTCCCAAGAATCAACAGGACGCTCCCCATTAGTGACCTCCCACCAAAACGAGGCCTCTCCCTTCATTAACCAAGCTGCTAATTTGACTTTCCTCCCTTCTTCCACTTCAAAGATTTCTAGAAATTCTTCTACCTCCTTAAAGCCAATCTATAGCTTCCACAAACTTTTCTGACCCTTGAAAAGGCTTTCCACCCATAGCCTTAAATTCCTTGCACGTCTTTGCAAAAGTATCAACGCGAGGAGGAGGAGGAGAGGGTGCAACTGGTGGTGGAAGAACATTGGCTGGACCTGCAGCGGCGGCCCTAGCCTCTAATAACCTCCTATACCATCCTGGTATCGTTACACCATCCGGAAGGTCAAGATCTCCAGCCATGCTGAAACGAAAAAGGAAAGATTCAAAATGGAGAATTCGAAAGATAAGGATATGGCTATTGGGGATTATGTTTTTCATAAAAACTTTCCTCTTTAAATTACTCATCAAGACCTGTTTTGAAAATACTTCTTCCAAAAATACTTTAGAAAAATAGTTTTTCTAAAAAATTTATCTGTTCTGGTAACCTTAAGCTCTGATACCACGTGTAACACCCCACGTCCATTAATGTCACTCACAAAGGGAATGCATTAACTTCCGTGGAGGTTTTAAGTGAATATAGAACAAAAAAATTACAACAAGACAAATAATAAGTAGTACTTGGAAATCTAAAACTTCATTTTATTGCAGCGGAATTTAAACATGTTTGTTACATCATAAAACCATAAATCAGAGTCAAGTACAATATCCATCTTTGTAAAGCAAAATACATAACCCCATTGCATAAATAGCCAATAAAGAAGATAATAAGCTGGACTTTACTTCAACTGTCCAAGCTTTCCAAAAGAGAGATAAAGCAATCCAATCAAACTCCGCTAGAGCAGGGCCTACCCCGAGGACGTGGAGGGGGAAAAAGGATAGAAATAGAGGGGGTCAGAAACAAAGTCTGGCGAGTATGATAATTCTAACAATACTATTATCAAAGTAACTAGACTAAGGCATAAGCTGGAAAACAAGGAAATGTCTATGAACTATTGGGTATGGAAGAGCAGATAAAGATAACGTTAAAGGCACACCTAATTACTAACGAATAATTACTACACTGCACCGTACCAGTCACCCTAAAGGTTGATCCCGCTTGCTTCACACAGAAACTATATAAATAGCCTTCGTACCCCTAGCTGACTACATAGGTGCCGTCTGCCCCTATCTCCACTAGGTGTACCCCACTACGCACTTTCGATCGGCTCCCTACTCATAGATACCCGTGCTGGCCCTACAGTGGGGAATATCACTCCCCTAAAGTGGCAACCCGATAGAACTTGAGAATGCACGTCTTATACCTACACGATGCAACAATGTCTTACCTACCAGCCCGGGTCCACACACGCATATGAAACCCGTTGGACTTGCGTTACCACCGCTACCCCGTTTTGGCCTCTTATAGTCAAGCCCAGTATGCGTGTCCCGTCCTCGACTTGGGTCGAGCCCACAAAGATACGTTTGGGTTACTGGTTGAAATGGCCCCCCACAAGCTATCCACCTAAGCTTGTCCCCACTAGTATATCCCACTTAACCCTCTTAGTCATGTTCATTTACATGTGTGTTTGGTTAAGTCTTACTAATCGTATTTCAAATGCCCCTAAAGGCAACCACTAGATTCCTCATGCCACCCAAGGCACCTACTTAAACCCCATGTCCCTCCTTACTTGTTTATCTGGTTAAGTATTTCTTAATTCATTCAGGCCATAACCTCATAAAGACCTCTCACATTAGACTGGCATTTATGGCAGCTGGATTTGCCGGGCAGGTCCGGGCAGTCTTACACCATAAAAGAGTCTAACCTCGTGTCTTTACAAATGTTATGCTTTAGTTTGGGCCTAGGACCTCTCACATTGGGCTGACATTTGTGACCACTGGATTTGCCGGGCGGGTCCGGGCAGGTTTACGTTACAAACGAGTCCAACCTCGTGTCCTAAGCATTGATTATCACTTATAATCTTTTACCCCAGTTTTGAATATATCCATATTCAAAACATTAATTACTTCCAATTTTAACGATGTCCATAATTGACTCAATTATGGTCATCCACTTATGGTATGCAAAATCATATCAATTGCACCCCAACTTCTTAATATTAAATCCTTAATATTACCCCTACCCCACGTCATACGTTCGCTTATTCAACGCAGAATATACGTTAGACTCGAATAGTCTAACTCATAGCACAAAGATAAATTTCACAACATATAGACAAATAAAGTAATCTAATCATAATAGGGGTGAAACTTGCATAAAACTACAAATGTTAAGGATCTAAAGGTGTTAACTTGTTAAATGTCACAATTTACATGATATGATCATAACCCAAATTCATGTATAAACTTGCATATGGGGTTTTATGCAACATAATGATGGTGTGAACTAGCATCTAATACATAGAATTCACATATGTCATAGCAAAATTCTAGATGTCATAATTCTAGATCTAAATGGATGTCATGGCATATGTTCATAATCTTTACTAATCAATCTAAACTTGCATACATGATTTGCCATCAACATAGCCCAAATAATATCAACATTATGACTTGATTAACATGAACTAATTAGCATAGATAATAACATCATGACTTTATAACATGTATGATTTATCACAATTTAGCATAGAAAATTACAACCTATACAATATCCTCATAGCATGATTTACAACATATAGGATATCATCATCACAAAACATAGGATTTACAACATACACGATAACATAAGGTTTACAACAACATATATGACAATCCACATCATTCACTTATAATCCATTCATAACTTAATCTAATTAGTTTAATAATAATCTTGTTAAGATCATCATACTCATAATTAGAAGAGAAAGAGAGTCTTGATTTGCTTTAGAGTTGAGTAGAATTAGGGTTTTGATTAGCTTTCTTCCTTCTTAGTTGGCGGCGACTACACTGAGTTCCATGGCGACGGTATGACAGTGGCTATTCTATTTTTCATGTGAATTAGAGTGAGAGACTACCTATGTATTTATAGAGTTTAGGATTTATTTAGATCATCAGATCAACTCAGAACTAAACTTAACCGTTTAATTTGCCAACTCAGCCCTAAAGACACATCAGCAGCTCAAGATTGGGCTCAGTCAAACCCTAGCCGCCGGGGCCAGGTCGACTGCCTAGTCGACTGCCCAGTCGACCTGGGGGGGTGTCGACTGCCCAGTCGACTCCCCAGTCGACCTGGGGTGCTGGGCGGGAATTTTCCCGCCTAGCCTGTTTGACTTCGAATTTTGAATTTTAAATTTCTGAAATTTGTTTTGAATTTTCTGAAACTTCCGATGGCCATAACTTCTTCATACGAAGTCCAATTCATGCAAACTCGGACTCTATTTCAACCAGAATTCCGAGACGAACACAATGGTGCAACCCGTTTCCCACAATTCTCATGTCTGAGATTAGTTATTCTTTAATTTGTGAATATTAATATTAACAGAGTTACGGTGTGTTACAGATATGTCGGTCGGGTCCGGGCGGTCTCATTCCACAGTTGGGCCTAACCTCGTGTCTTAGCCCGATTCGTATTTACGTACTTAGACCTCCCACATTAGGTTCAACATTAGTGGCTGCTGGATATGCAGGTCGGGTCTGGGCAGACTTCCACCACTAACGTAACCTAGCCTCATGTCATAAGTACAATTACAATTCCTAATTGTAATTATTTACATTCCATTTTTAATTAATTTACCAATTAATTAATCCTTTCCTTTTATAGGTGTCAATACCTATTTTGCAATAATAAATTGAATTACATGTCCATAAATGGTCATATTCAAATTATGCCATTTTTACCCAAATTTACCTATGTCATTATAGGTGATTATTTCTATGTTTCCCTATTTGAATTATATGTCCAACTTATATAAACATTATATAAATTATGCCAATTATAAATCCCTTTTTTCCCTGTTTCCTAACTAACATGATCGCATGTATTTTGGCGTCATCGAGGTTACAAAGTAGCCTCAACATAACAATAAAAAGGGAGTGAAAAGGGTAACAATTTCAGCACAGTTTTGGCATAAGCATGACAAGAAGGTGAATGGATATGTAATCATCATAACAGGGTGAACACAGAGCTGATGAACTTGTGGCAACTACAATGCCAAAGTCAACATAACATGGTCTAAACTTGTCATTTAGATGTCTAACTAGGGTGACATAGTAGCATGATTAGATCTAAAAGGGTGGCATCACATATCAAGTTTACAACATATCGCGATTACTACAACATAATAGGTGAAAGGTGATTAGCATAAAGGATTTGATCTAAATTAACAAGTTCGCCTTTCTCACAATATAGTTGCAAGTCAAGATCTACATAGTCGGCATAGTAGAATGTCCATAATCATATTGGATCTAAGGATAATGACATAATAAACTTGCATAAGTTCATGATTCACAACATATACCCAATTTGTACTCTATCATAATTCACATTTATCCATTTAAACCTAAAAGTGACTAGAAACTCACAGCGTTAGGTTAAGAAAATTTAGAGAGAGAGAGAGATCTGAATTCTGAATAGCTAAACTGATTGAGACTTTGATTTTGTTTAAATTTGCAACTCGGCAGCATATGGCCTTTATGATCTCCAATGGAGAAAATAAGAGGATAGGGGACCATATTTATAGCCCTAGAACCAATGAACCTGACCCAGAATCAAGTACAGGTACATAAACGAATTCTGCCCAGATTTGTCGGAGGGGGGGTGGACACCCATGTCGACACCGCTATAGGGGGTCGATACTTATGTCGACACCCCCTGGGAGGTCGACACCCACAAGCGGGAATTTTCCCGCTCAGCCGGCTTTGGCCTGATTTTGATTTTTGAGTTGTTTTTGATGGTTCTGGAGTTTATTATATATATATATATATAGCTTGTGCATAAACAAACATCGAACCCTTATAACTTTTTCATACGGTGTCCGTTTTATGCAAACCAAATGTCCATTCTGACCCAAATATCGAGACAGACGCAATGGCATAGTCCTTTCCCTCTTATTCCGAATGTTAAATTAATTATTATTTAATTTATAATCTTTTAATTTCATTAAAATTTAGGGTGTTACATTCTCCCTTACTCAAAGGATTTCGTCCCCGAAGTCTCTAAGTTGGGTAGAATGCATATCCTACCATCCATCATCCATCTACTCATCCAACATCCATTGGCATCCATTATCCTAAAAAGTCTCTAATGCTTATATGAATACATGCAAAAGTGTGTGTATATGTCCCAACACTAATACGAGAATCAGGCGGTCTACTGATTCAGTTGACCTCCTTAATGCAATGTATGTTATTGCCATGAATCCAATATGTATGCAAATAAACCTATTACATCATATAAGTTCTATATGTGTGCACACACATTTATCCAAATGCAACATCCATATACTAACCCATCCATTTCTATCCATAAAAGAAAATGCACACACATCCATATGAGTACGAAAGTGATTGAGCGGATCTTGTGCCTAATGTGTGTTTACATGCGTCCACTGGCAACCACTAGCAAATGCTTGCATCTACTAGCATCCATCAAACATAACATGTTTCAAACACATGTTTTCATCCATAGGACTCCTATCTAAAGGTCGAAAATACTATAAATAAGATATATTTAAATGATAGAAACAAGTACTGATAAAGCTTTTGGAAAAGGAGTTAAGAACATACCCTCGAAGAGAAAAGGGTACGAAGCACGAATCTTATCTTCGGTTTCCCAAGTCGCATCCTCTGGGTTATCTCCCCATTGAACCTTTAGCGACTTGATCTCTTTATTGCATAGCTTCTTAACCTCTGATCCCAGAATATGGTAAGGAAATTTCCTGATTGTTGCCTCCCATTCCATCTCCACCTCTTCCAATATACTCGGCTCACCAAATTATGCGGTGTCATGCAAGGACTTCCGCAAATGAGAAACATGGAAAACATCATGAACGCCAGATAGATTTTCAGGAGGCTTTACTCTATAGGCCATTTGGCCAATCCTTTCGGTTATGGGAAATGGTCCCACAAACCTAGGTGCTAACTTCCCTACTACTCCGAAGCGGACCACATTCCTCAAAGGTGATACTTTGATAAAAACCAAGTCTCCCACTTCGAATTCGATGTCAGTCCTTCTCTTGTCTATATATGATTTCTTCCTGTCTCGAGTTGTCTTCATCCACCGTCGAATAAGGTCAATCTTTTTGGATGTTTCTCTAACCATATCTAGCCAAGTAATAACCTTTCTGTAGATTCCCACCAACAAGTCGATGATCTACAAAGGCGCCTGTACAATGCTTCGAAGGGTGCCATGCCGATGCTGGCATGATAGCTGTTATTATAGGTAAACTCCACCAAAGGAAGATGCTCTTCCCAAGTCCCTCCGAAGTCAAGGATACACAGTCTCGAAAGATCTTCAAGAATCCTGTTCACCCTCTCCGTCTGCCCACTGATCTGAGGATGATAATTGGCGTTTAAGCGCAACTGTGTAGCTAATGCCTCTTGCAAACCTCTCCAAAACTCGCTGGTAAATATGGGGTCAAGGTTGCTTACTATGCTGGAAGGTACTCCATGGAGGCAAACTATATCAGGAACATAAATCGCTACCAACCACGATGCCATCCTTTTGCTCTTGACTGGAATAAAGTAAGCGCTCTTAGTGAGTCTATCTACTACCACCCAAACACTAGTATTTCCTTTCTTCGACCTAGGCAACCCATCTATGAAATCCATTGAGACGCTCTCCCATTTCCACTGCGGCACTTCCAACGGATGAAGCATTCCGCCGGGCTTCTTTTGCTCAGCCTTGACTTGCTGACAAACCAAACATTGGGAAACAAATTCAGCCACATCCTTCTTCATCCCAGCCCAAAAGAAAACCCTTTTCATGTCTCTATACATCTTCTCGCCGCCTGGATGAATAGTCATCTTAGAATGGTGGGCTTCTTCTAGGACTGCCTTTATCAAGCTTCCAGTCTGAGGAACACAAAGCCTTCCATCTCATCGCAACCACCCCTTTTCATCTATGGCATATTTACTGAGGTTACTAGAAGTCTCCCCTCTTCTGCGGTTATCCATAATGTCTAGAATCTATGGGTAACCTTGTTACGAAGCTCCTATCTGCTCCACAAGAATTGGTCATATCTCCAAGGATGCAAATAAATCAGGCAAAACTTCGATGGAGGGTCTAAAATCAAAAGCTGATATGAACTCCAAGTTCTCTCTTTCCACAAACAAAGGACTCAGAGCCATCCTTTACCTACTTAGTGCGTCTGCAACCACATTACCCTTGCCAGGGGTATGAGATATTCAAAATCGTATGAAGCTAAGAATTTCATCCACCGTTGTTGCCTTAAGTTGAGATCATTCTGAGAGAATAGGTACTTGAGAGATTTGTGATCGGTGTACAACTCGAATCTTTCTCCCAGTAATTAATGACGCCACGTCTTCAATGCAAATACTATGGCAGCTAGTTCTAGATCATGGGTATGGTAGTTCTTTTCATGAACTCTCAACTGCCTACCCCCATAACATATTACTTTCCCTTCTTGTATCAGCACCGCACCAAGCCCTGTACCGCACGCATCAGTGTAAATAGTAAAGAGTGTTTACTTCCATCCGGCAAGGTCAAGACTGGGGCTATTTTCAGAGCCCTTATCAGCCATTGGAAAGCAAAATCACAATCTATATCCCATGAAAACACCAAATTCTTCTTTGTCAGCCTAGTGAGAGGGGCTGATATCTTCACGAAGTCCTTAATGAACTTCCTATAGTAACCTTCCAACCTAAGAAAGCTTCTCACCTCGGTTGCGTTTTTAGGAATCTGCCAATCTTGCACTGCAACCACCTTTGTGGGATCTACATCTATCCTTTCTTTGGAGACTACATGCCCCAAGAATCTTACCTCCTTTCTCCAGAAATGGCATTTGGAGAACTTTGCTTTTAGCTGGTGGTCACGGAGAGTTTTCAAAACTTCCCCCAGATGTTGGGCATGCTCTTCTTCATTCTTGGAGAAGATCAAAATATCATCAACGAAGACTACAATGAATTTATTTAGGAATTCTCGAAACACCCAACTTATCAAATCAACAAAATAGGCGGGTGCATTTGTCAGCCCAAAAGGCATCACTAGCCATTCAAAGAAACCATCCGGAGTTCTGAAAGCAGTCTTATCTATGCTATCCTCAGCCACTCCCAATTGATGGAACCCTGTAGCTAAGTCCAACTGAGAAAATACTGAGGCACCAACAAGCTGATCAAATAAATCATCAATTCTTGGAAGCGGGTGCCTATTCTTTTTGATGAGCTTATTTAATTCTCTATAGTCAACACATAGACAAAGTGATCAATCTGCTTTAGTTGCGAATACTACTGGAGCACCCCATTCAGATATGCTTCGTCTGATGAACCCTTTCCCAAGTAGCTCCCCTACTTGCTTACTCAGCTCCCTCCTTTCCTTGAAGCCATGTGGCGTACTGGTAACGCAACAGGCTTTGCATTGTCCACTAGATATATGCAGAAGTCGATCTCGCGCCTTGGAGGTAAACCCTGTACCTCATCAAAAACATCGGAGTAATCCCGAACCGCTGGAACAGATTGCAAGTCCTCTATGGATGCATCTAAAGACTCTAGGAAGCTAAGCATAATAGACCCTTGGGGGTCACAAGAAAATTCGAGGGTTCTCCCATGACAGGTTGGGAGCTTGACAACCCTCCTTTCACATTCTAAAACAGCTCCATATGTGTTAAGCTAATCCATTCCTAGAATCAACCCATAACCCATAAACCCGAGCACATACGCGTCGCATTCAAACTAGATGCCTAACTCAGATAATTTCAAACCCCTACAAATCATCGATAAATGAGCCGGACCACCAATGGGGTTTGAAACAGCCATAGGATCTACTACAATACTAGTAACTAAGTGTAGAGATTCAACCACAGAACTAGATATAAACGAGTGTGAAGCACCAGAATAAAAAAGTGTTCTAATTGGATGGCTTGAAAGAAAACTAAACTTTCTATGGAAATTTTTCTACCTCTTTCAGGAGCACTGATGGCGAGAGCATGCACTTTCCTTCCAGAAGTTCCTGTCCTCTGGCCTTGTCCATGTTTCTTCGGGCACTCCTTAGAGAAGTGTCCGACCTCTCCACAATTAAAGCAATTGCCCTTCCTTCTCTTACAGTCCTTGATCAAGTGACCTTCCTTCCCACAATTGTGACATTTCCTCCTATCCTTGCCTTTGACATCTTTCCCTCCTTTCTTTTGTTGTTGCTGTTGTTGTTGTGGCTGTTTTTGTTGTGGCCCTTTCTTGGGCCACACCTTCCTGTTCTACGATGTCACCTCAGTCTTTGCTTCCTTCTTCTCTACCTTGTCCTCTTCATGCATTAGGGCCATATCCACAAGCCTTTCAATGGTGGCCCCCATAAGAAAACGGGACATAGCAAGACCATGTAGAGGCTCATTTAGTCCTTTAGCAAATCATAAAGCTTTTTTTTTTGCGGTGTATCCACTAACTCTAGTCCGAACCTTGCCAGCTAGTTAAACTTGTTCACATACTCCTTCACCATCAAGTTCCCTTGCTTGAGTGCTAAGAACCTCTCCATCTGTATGCTTCGCTCAGCTTGGGAAAGAAATTTCATCTCGAACCTCAATCTGAAATCTTCCCAGGTTTCCACCGGACGTCCAGCCTGGGTGACTTCCCACCAAAATGAGGCTTCGTCTTTTAACAACCAAGCAGCTAACTGAATCTTTCTTCGGTCCTCCACTTCAAATATTATGAATAAGTCCTCGGTCTCCTAACGCCAATTCCGAGCTTCCACAAATGTCTCATTCCCATGGAATGGCTTCCCTCCCATAGCACGGAAGTCCTTACAGATTTTGGCGAAGTTATTTGCACTTGGAGGGGGAGGAGGAATGACTGGGGCAATAGGAGGAGGAGCGTCTCTCCGTCCTTTAGCAGGCCCTATGGCCTCAAAATATCTCCGGAAGCATCCGGGTATCATAAAGCCCTCTGGGATATTAGAAATGTTTTGATCCCTAGACATGCTGAAAAAGGGAAAAGGAAGAATTTTTGATAAAGGACCAAAGGAAATTACATATGGCTTCTTGGGGAATATTTTCAAAACAGAATTTTCTTTTTGAAAATACTTTCTTTTAAAACCTTTTTGAAAAATATTTTTCAAAACTTTTATCTAATCTGGTAACCTTCAGCTCTAATACCAAGTGTGACACCCCACGTCCGTTGATGTCACTCACTAAGGGAATGCATTAAGTTTCGTTAAGCGTTGTAGATAGACAGACACTGAATAATTACAAGACAAATATAAATAAGATAGCATTGGAAATTTCAAATTTTTATTTAAGCATAAAACATAATACCGTAGTTCAGAATACCATAAGTCATAAAATCATTACAAAAAATACTTCTGTCTTGCATCATCAGAGTACATAGGTATTAAAGAAAAACATTATTCCCCAATAAAAAGAGTAAGCCATAGTAGAGACAAAGACTTAAGCCATACTCCAGAAGTAGCCTCCAACAAGATAATATCCAACTCCTGACTAAGCCTGGGTGTTTCCTCCCTGAGAACTTGGGAGGGGGGGGGGGGAACGGAAGAGAGAGGGAAAAACAAAGGGGTTAGACATAAAATCTGGAAAGTCTAGTTACTTTTAGCCAGTAAATAAATAAAGGTGAACATGACAAGCATAAAATGGGTAAGAGAGGTCACTATATAAATAGCAGGTGTGGCAAGGCAGATAAGGTAAGGTGTACACATACTTCACTAATGACTACTCTGCACTATTACTAGTATAACTAAAGTTAGATGATCCCTTCCACAATAAGTTGGTAGACTTAGGTATACGTCCGAGTGTACCCTAACCATTACCCTAATCGTTCGGCTTCCTATTTTTTAGATGACCTGTGTTGGCCCCACAGTAGGAGGTATCACTTCCTAAAGTGGCAACCCAAGAGGTGCACAACCATATCTACTGGTGTCACAGTCGTCTTATCCCCCTCTGCCCGGTCCATGCACACACATGTCCCTGGTTGGTTTGCGCCGTCCACACCGTCCGTCCCATTTGGATCTCTTACAATCAATCAGTAAGCGTGCCCTTATCTCCACCTAGTATGAAGTTCTTTATTTGATACCTACTCTGGGTTACTGATTGAAATGGGTCCCACACAATATGATACAAGCTCTCCCCTTTGTCTTGTATCCCCACTAGGTTTTTCACCGACTTTGTGTACCCCTAGGTGTCTTTAATTACATAGTCCTATACTAGTTATGATTACCCTAAAGTGTGTCTTTAATTACATAACTTTATTCTATTTTCCACTGGCTATGTACACCATCAGGTGTCTTTAATTACATAACCTTATTGGGTTAAGTTTGTTGACCTATATATCTATATATTACCCACCCCTTCTAATTTACTTAACCCACCCACTACTCATCCAGTTTTACTTAACCCTAACTTAAGTTCACAGTCATACAATCTTTATGAATTAAATTAGGTTAAGTAGTCCAGTTCTATTACCATGTCCAATTATGGTTTCATACTGGGTTAGACCTCCCACATTAGGCATACAACTTGTGGATGCTGGATATGTCGGTCGGGTCCGGGCAGTCTTATTCCACAGTTGGGCCTAACCTCGTGTCTTAGCCCGATTTGTATTTACATACATAGACCTCCCACATTAGGTTCAACATTAGTGGCTTTTGGATATGTCGGTCAGGTCCGGGCAGACTTCCACCACTAACGTAACCTAACCTCGTGTCATAAGTACAATTACAATTCTTAAATGTAATTACTTACATTCCATTTTTAACTAGCTTACCAATTAATTAATCCTTTCCTTTTATATGTGTCAATACCTATATTGCAACAATAATTTGAATTACGTATCCATAAATGGTCATATTCAAATTATGCCATTTTTACCCAAATTTACCTATGTCATTATAGGTGATTATTTCTATGTTTCCCTATTTGAATTATATGTCCAACTTATATAAACACTATATAAATTATTCTAATTATAAATCCCCTTTTTCCCTATTTCCTAAATGTTGGCTAGCTATTTGACCAAGCCACCAAGGTTCGTACTCATGAGGAAAATATGAAACTTCACGCCTTTAGCCTTCGAAGACCCGATCGGATTGCTCTACCTTACCGCGATCGCGATCGCCCCCTTCACCTTGATCCGACCCGTCCTTCCCTACGCGATCAGGCCCGCCTTTTCATACGTGACCCGATCTAAGCCCAGAAGACGTGGAGAAGGTTATGACCAGTTCCACCACGATTCGAGAATGCAGGATCTCGTGACACCTGTCTGTAACTGTCATATTGACCATTTCTCCCTCAAGCTACGAACCAGTCCAAGATTCTCGAGATTTGTGCCACGTATGACCGCGATCCATTTGCAAATATCGACTATAAATAGCCCCGGACTTGGCATTTTGAAGGATCTTTTGGGCAATTCTGAGTTCTGACTCCACCATTATTACATCTCTATTATTATTATTCGGAGTTGTCTCGAATTTATTGAGTGAATCAACATTGTAAAAGTGAGGTTGAGGGATAAATCATCGATTGTACTTGAAATTTAAGTATAATCATAGATATAAAGTGGACGTAGGCTTCTTAACGCCGAACCACTATAAATCTCATGTCTTTCTTGTTTTTTCTTACATTTTTTCTAATATTAATCTCTGCACAATTGAACAACTTGGGTGTTGAAGGCAATTTTGGATCTAACATTTTGGTGCTTTCACTGAGAATAAAGTCTCAGCATATTGGATTGTAGTTCTATTATTTGGATAACCAAGTTCGAAGAAAACAGTCCAAAACTCCACTGTTTCGATTTTTGAAGATTTCAGTAAAACTCAGATATCATAGCTGGAAAGAAGTATAAGGAAGTACAAGCTTCCTAAGCGACTGAAGCTACGAACGAAGCGGTTGAAGAGAGCGTTCAGGAGCGGATCGAAGTCCTATACCCGGATCGTGGTGAAGAGGAGGTGATCCGACACGATGAAGATACGGCGATCCGTCCAGCTGAGGGAGTCACCACCCTATCCTAAGATAACGTCGTCATCCCCCTACTAACCCTTCCGCAATCCGATCTCAGGGAACTACTACAAACTGATGCCAGGAGGGTACACGAGCCACCAGCCTAGGAGGACCACGATCTGGACTGATAATCAGACTACTACCCGACCTAGGAAGGAAATTATGGCTCGTTCCGCTCATGCTGGTACTTTTGTTCAACCCGGTTCAAGTTCCTTGTGTATAAGAGAAGATGAAGATGAACAGTTCGACCCTTCTTCCCCAATTACCGAAGGATATCTGACTCGAATACTTGAAGCATTGGACAGGCAAACCGATGAACTGGCCACTCAAAGGCAGGAGAGCTCGTTGTTGCGTCAAAATACTACTGCCCTAGGCAGAAGAATTGACAATATTCAAAGGTAGGTTTCACCACCTCTAGCCCATTCTTTTTCTTCGGAGCATACATCGTCGTCTGAAGAGCCCCGGAGGAACCGACGATGGCCCCTATTGGAAAGGCCCGAGAACATAGAGCAGCTTCGATTTGAGTCACTTCCATCTCGTGAAGAAGAGGCACTTAACCAGGGAACTAGTAACCATAACTTAAATGAGCCCACTCTATCACCAAGAAACGGCGGGCCTCCCGCTCATCGCGTGATTGACCTCGGTAATAGGGGGCAGGGGAGTTCTGCTCAGGGCCTAAATTTTGTGGCAGCACATCAAAGAAATGCTGGAGGAGGCCGTCAGGCAAGAAGTGTTGATCCCGAATCTACCCTGACCCATGCAGAGGTTGAAGCAATGTTTAGGTAAGTCGTGGTAGATAGCCGTGGACAGAGGAATGAAGATTGGGGCATAGATCGCAGTCATACGCCTTTTACTGATGACATACTGGATGTTACATTCCCGAGGCGCTTCAATATGCCAACCATGAATCGCTATATGGGTAGGACTGACCCCATCCAACACTTAATGCGATACTCCTAGTCAATGAATGCCGCTGCAGCTACAGACGCGGTAAAATGTAAAGCGTTCCCTATATTCTTGGAAGATGTGGTGTTATTGTGGTTTACCCGCCTGCAGCACGGTCAATATCCAGCTTCAGGTAATTGAGTGAGAAATTCGTGAACCAATTCCGTTTTCTTGTCCAGAGGTCTAAGAATGTGATCGAGCTATCCCTTATTAAACATTGACCGGACGAAAGTCTGAGGTCGTATTTGGATCGTTTTAGCTTGGGTGTCACAGAAGTCAAAGAGCCGCATGAGCAAACTATGTTGATGGCCTTGATCGATGGCATCGATAAACATACTGAGTTTGGAAGATATCTGGCCGGCAAACCACCCCCGACCAGAGAAGTATTTTATGAAAAAGCTAATGTTCGCCAGCGTTGGGAGGAGATATACACTAATCGAAAAAGAAAAGCTACTGATAAGGAAGATATCCAAAGCAACGTGGCCATCAAGCAAATGGGAGATAGCTCAGGAAAAGTTGAAGTTAACGTTGGGAACAAGAATCAGGACAGCGGTCGCCAATCAAGGAATAATAATAACAATAATCGAAAAAGAAATCGAGGAAATGACTCTCAGAGGAGATCCCGGCCCAGACCATTTGAGAGCTTTACACCGTTAAACGACACATTGGAAAACATCTTCCTGGATACATATAATGTCCTCCAGTACAAAAGGCCTCCTCCGAGAGATTCTACAGAGAAAGAACGTGAAACTGGAAAATTTTTTCTTTTCCATCAGATCCATGGCCATTCCACAGACGAATGTCGTCACTTGAGAGATGTGGTTGAAAGGCTGCTTCAAGAAGGGAAGCTCAATGAGTATAAGGTGACTCCTAGGGACAGGGGGCAAGCCATACAAGCCCTGAATCAAAGTCAACCTGCTGTCAAAACCGACGGCTCAGCAAAAGGGAAAAAATATCATTATCAATACCATAATTGGTGGGCTTCACCTGGAAGGCCACAGTTTCAGAGCTATGGATCAATACATAAATGCAGCCAAACAACATTTCAAAGTGGGGGAGTGTAGTAACCCCGAGGACAACGCTCCGATTAAGCAACAAAAGACGATGTCCGATGACGTCATATTTCGCGAGCGAGAGAGTATTGGAGTACACTACCCAACTGAAGATCCGTTGGTGATCACCGTCACCATCGACCCAGCT
Source organism: Allium sativum (assembly GCA_030737875.1). Classification (NCBI taxonomy): domain Eukaryota; kingdom Viridiplantae; phylum Streptophyta; class Magnoliopsida; order Asparagales; family Amaryllidaceae; genus Allium; species Allium sativum. The sequence continues at coordinate 447,023,035 of CM060921.1, forward strand.
ATAGTTCATAAAGTACTGGTATATAATGGGAGTTCAGTCAACATTTTGTTCAAGAAAACGTTCGACCAAATGAAACTCGAGCCGAAGGATTTGAAGCCATGTGAAGGTTGGATACGTAGATTTAATGGGGCCTTGACCGCTCCAATAGGATACGTGGAATTATCAGTAACCCTTGGGGAAGGAGAATGCCAGAGAGTGAGGATCCTCCCCGTTATGGTCCTGGATATTGAATCGCCATACAATGCCTTCTTAGGCCGACCGGCCCTAGCCAAATTCATGTCCTATATTGCACCCTGGTGCTTATTGTTGAAATTCCCAATGGATTCCGGTGTGGATATTATGAGAGGAGATCAAGGTGTTGCACGAGCATGTTACATTGCAGAGGTAAAATTGCTCCACAAAGGAAGAGATATAGAGGTAAAAGGTGGTTCCTCCCCTTCAAGGGAAGAATCGTCATAGCAACTAAAGGAAGTGCCTCTAGAAGGGTCGCCTAGAGAGTTACCCGAGGACATAGATCCCAGAGAGGATGAAGAGCCTGGGGGCAGAATGGCGAATCCCAATGAAGCAACTATGGATGTACCAATCGATGATAGTGACCCAGAGAAGGTCTTGAAGATTGGATCCCAGTTGGATCCCGTTCGAGTCAAGGAATTAACAAATTTTTTGAAAGCGAACTTGGATGTATTTTCCTGGACCCATGCAGACATGGGTGGGATATCTCCCTCGATTATGAGTCATTCGCTAAGCATTAACCCGAAACATCCTCCTATCAAGCAGAAAAGGCGAATTCTGGGTCCAGAAAGGTCTGCCGCTTTGAAATAAGAAGTCGAAAAGTTGAGAAGTAACGGGTTCATCAAAGATTCAACTTACCCTGACTAGATTTCAAACCCGGTTTTGGTAAAAAAAGGCCAATGGAAAGTGGCAAACGTGCATCGATTTCTCTGATCTAAACAAGGCTTGTCCGAAGGATAGCTTCCCATTGCCTGGGATCGATCAATTAGTAGATTCAACAGCAAGTCATGAACTCCTTTCTTTTATGGATGCTTATTCGGGGTATAATCAGATCCCCATGCATGTCCTAGACCAAGAGCATACCAGCTTCATTATAGATTTGGAATTATACTGCTATGTGGTGATGCCTTTCGGTCTGAAAAATGCCGGCACTACATATCAGCAGTTGGTGAATAGGATGTTCTACAACCAAATCGGGAAAACGATGGAGGTATACGTCGACGATATGTTGGTAAAATCCAGACAGTTGTCCGATCATACAACCGATTTGGCAGAAATGTTTCAAATTCTCCAAAAATATGGGATGAAATTGAATCCTTTGAAATGCTCATTTGGGGTTGCATCTGGAAAATTCCTAGGGTTCATTGTAAGCTCACACGGAATTGAGATTAATCCAGACCAAATTACAGCAATCTGAAATATCCAAGAACCAAAGCAGATTAAAGATGTGTAAAGCCTTGCTGGAAAAGTGGCAGCGCTCAACAGATTTATCTCAAAGCTACAGATAAATGCAACCTGTTTTTCGAGCTAATAAAGCGAGGCAAACGCAACTTTAAATGGACTCCTGATTGTGTAGAAGCTTTTCAAAATCTGTTGAATCATCTGGAGAGACCCCGATACTATCTAAGCCTGTGGATCACGAGGATTTATTTATGTACTTGGCAGTGTCATCCCATGCAATCAGTTCGGCTTTGGTAAGAGAAGAGGACAAGGTGCAAAGACCGGTGTACTATGTGAGTAAGAAATTGGCAGCTGCAGAACGAAATTACTCAAAGATAGAAAAGCTTGCGTATAGTTTTCTGATTGCATCTAGGAAGCTTCATCACGATTTCCAGGCTCATCCCATCAATATTTATACTGATCACCCACTTAAGCAAGTCCTATAAAGGCCAGAAGCATCGGGAAGGTTGCTCAAATGGAACATTGAGTTGAGTCAATTCGACCTGAACTTCCAACCCCGGAGATCGATAAGAGGGCAGGCACTTGCAGACTTTATAGCAGAATTTACCATCCCAGAAGATGATGTGGTAATCAAGGAAGACGATCCGCCAAAGCTACTCCTTGACCCTAATGCCTGGAAACTATAACTAATGGAGCTAAAAATGACAGACGATCAGGTGCCGGAGTGGTTATTGAAACTCCAGAGAAACGACTAATATATTATGCTCTCAAATTGGAGTTCCACGCAACTAATAATGATTCCGAGTATGAAACTTTAATTGTCGGGCTGAAGTTTGCAAAGGAACTAGCGATAACAAAGCTAGACATCTTTTGTGACTCCAATTTAGTCGTGAACCAAGTTAACGAAAAGTTTCAGGCTAAGAGTCCAAGGTTGATATCATATCTGGAAAAAGTAAAGAAGTTGCTGGATGGTTTTGATTACCACAGTATATCTCACATTCCTCGAACGGAGAATCAAAGAGCAGACAAGTTAGCGAAGATGGATAGCTCCTATACTCCAGAACGAATAGAGCTAGTCCAGATTGAAGTGTTACAGTTCCCTAGCGTGGATTAGATGGAAGTTGATCCAGTACTAGAGATTGAACCTGAAAGGGATCATGGATGACCCCCCTAAAAAAAATTGATGAAGGAACACTCCCATCAAAGAAAAGTGAGAGGCGTGCAGTTATACGGAAGGCTTCTCGATATGTGTAGCAGGCAATGTCAAAGAGGTCCATGAAGGCGAATGCGGCGGTCACACCGGGGGGCAAACACTGGCAAAGAAGATATTGCGATACGGCTATTTTTGGCCTACCATAAACAAGGACGCAACCAAGTATGCATGGCGTTGCTACGCTTGCAGAAATTCTCCAAGATTCCTAGGGCACCACCTAGCCAGTTGAAGACAATGACAAGCCCATGGCCTTTTGCCATGTGGGGAATTGACATTATTGGGAGCTTTCCCCTAGCAAAAGGTAGATCAAATTTCGCTATTGTGGCCGTGGATTATTTTACGAAATGAGTAGAAGCGGAGCCTTTGACCACGATCACAACCAAGCGAGTGATCACCTTTGTCGTTAAGAACATTATCTGTCGATTCGAGATTCCAAAAGTCATCATAACCAATAATGGGACCCAATTCGACAGCACAGAGTTTCAAGATTTCTGTCGGAAGTATCACATTGAGAAAAGATACAGCTCTGTGGCACATTCGCAATCGAACAGACAAGTTGAAGAGGCAAACAAGGTGATCAAGTCCATTCTAAAGAAAAGATTGAAGAGGGCCAAAGCTATGTAGGTTGATGAATTACCCCTGGCACTATGAGCCTATAGAACAACGTACAAGTCGGCGACAGGTTACACCCCGTTTTCCCTTGCTTTCGGAGCTGAAGCAGTTATTCCGGTCGAGTTAGAAGTACCATCTCATCGAACAATTTATTACGATCCAATGACCAACAATGAGTTGCTCCTTGAATCCCTGGACATGGTTGAGGAAAAAAGGGACGAAGCCGACTTACGTGCCCTGAGACACGAACAACAAAAAGCTCGGTGCTACAACAGAAGAGTCCAAGCTCGGACATTCGAACCCGGAGACTTGGTTCTGAAGCGCGTCTTTCCGCCCCCGGTGCATATGGGCTCGAAACGGGAAGGACCGTACTCCATTTTACGAAGGCTTGATAATGGAACCTTTAAGCTAGCGACCGTAGATGGAAATGAAATCCCAAAGTGTGGAATGCCCAGCATTTGCGGCTTTATCTAACATAAAAGGGTCAGTTTTACTCTTTTGTTTTTAGAACCATGTAAAAAGGCTCGACTTGCCTAGAACAGTCCGGGTATTTGAACAAAAGATTATAAAGTGGACGTAGGTCATGATTCGACCGAACCACTATAAAAATACTATGTGTCATTTACCTTCACTGCACCATTTCTTATCTACTCTTTTATTTTTGGTTAATATGTACTGTTACCACTTCGAGCTTTGTTTTAAATTTACACAGTAATCTCAAAACAGCTAATTCAAAACGCTGTCCAGCAAATCGGGAGGCTCACGGTAATAAAGCTCCAAAAGGTGCCGCGAGGTAAATCGCACTACAGATTGCACTCTAACTCCCGAGATCAGGGAGAGAGTATAAAGGTCGCGAAGATAACGTCCCAAGGCGTGAAGGTGCACCATGATAAAACCGCCTTGACAACACTCTAACCCGCTGAAGGATCGGGAGAGTATAAAGGCGCTAGAGACTTAGCGCCCCCAGAACATCTACCCCGCTGAAGGAACGGTGAGAAGACCAAAAAATCGAGCTCGAACTCTAACCCACTGAAGGATCGGGAGGGTATACAGGTGATAGAGACTTAGCACCACACGAACTCTAACTCGCTGAAGGATTGGGAGAGTATAAAGGCGCTAGAGACTTAGCGCCGCAAGAACCATTACCCCACTGAAATATCGGGATAGTACAGATATAATCCTAATCGATCGCCAATAAGCCCTGGCCATGCACTATAATGACGATTAATTAGGAGTATATACGTGCATCACTACACATTTACTTAACACTTATATTTCCCGATGATTGTTTTCGTTATGATTAATGATCATTACTTGTAACTTTAATATTTGACTATGAAAGTTTCTATTATGATTATTTAAGCTCTGCTAACATGATGAATTTGCAGGAACACAATGGTGCAAAAGGAATGGATCTTTATTTACTGGAAGCAGATTTACAAAAAACGAGAAACTAAACAAAAAGTGAGGGCCACTCTTAGGACTACATCTTTTGGCCAAAGGAAATCCTAAAACTAAAACATAAGCTAATAACTGCATTCTATTTACACTTGGGAGATGGCTTTGATTTCTTGTCCCTCTTCTGTTTCTCCAACTCCTCTTTATCAGTATCGGAGCGGTCGCTTTTCTTCCTTTTCCTCTTATCGACAAGAGGCTTCGGAGGAGGACTGGAAGGTTTGGAGGCAAGCTGTGAAGTTATCGATTTAGAAGAGAATCTTATGGCTAACCCAGTTTTGGGGTCGATTTCTGAAATAGGGTCACAAACACAGGATTATGTTCCTCCCTCCTAAGAGCCAACTGCTTCTCTTTCCTAGCTTGTATGTTGGCCAAGGTTTTGCTGTCATCACCCTTGGCCTCATCAATGATTTCTACCTCCTCTTCCTCATCTTCGTGACCGCCATCCATGTCATGCAAAGTAGCGATAATCTCAGCATCTGCAGGAGCGTCGATGTCGGATTCTATGGGTGCTACTGTAACTCTATCACTCGTTGTGCCCTCGGTTTGCTTCGGAATCTCGGAAACTTCAACATTAGAACCCGGAGGGACATCAACTTTCTTCGCCACTACTTTCTCCCCTGCACCCTTTTTGGCTGCTTTAATACCTACACCATGAGAAGCAAAGGTTAGTTGATCAGGAGGAGATATGGCCACGTCAGTTATCTGTCCCGTAAGACGACGACAAGTTACGATTGCTTTAATGAACTGTGGAGAGAATATGGAGATACCTTCAGCTGACTCATCTCCCAGATTTGTACTTGTGGTCCCGACAATCGGAGGAGTAGGTGCCAAGGGGATCAATGGATCATCGGGGTTATATCCCTCAACTTCAGAGGTTTTGGGCTCTACCACCGAGCTCAAGCTCTCGCAAACCTCATCCTTGCCCTTGAGCCTTCTCTTCTCCCTCTCCATTTCCTCATGGATCAGGCGTCTACCTTCCTCCAAAGCCTCAGGTTCTTCACCTCTGAGAAAGGTCTGCATCAACTGGCTTTCATCAATCTCATCGACCCCCAGTCACCGCTTCCCGTCCTCGACAATTGCATCCCATACATTGGCCAAGGTAACATGGTAGTCCAGAATCCAAGAGATGTCTTGATTCTTGATGACTAGACCAAAGAAATCGAACAATAGTTCCTCAAAACTATCTATGTCTTTCTCTCTTTTGGCGAGCTTATCGGCCGCAGCAGCTTCTGACTTAAGAGCGCTATTGGCATTGCTCTCGACGAGAGCTGCATGCTCCTCAGCTTGAGCAAGTTGATGATTTAAAACCTCCTTCTCCTTCTTGGCAAGGGAAAGTTCGTCTTTTAAGCTCGCCTTCCTTTTCTCCCAGGCCTCTTTCTCAGCTGAAATGCGATCCCGTGATGCCTTCAGTTCGGTATTAACCGCCCTGAGATCTTCTACTTCCTTCCTCAGGGCCACCTGCTCCTGGCTATTTAAGTCAAGCTCGTTGCGAAAACGCTCCCTAGCACTCTCCAACTCGGACCTGTAATTCTCTGCGTCTCGCCGAGCTAAAGCCAGTTTGGCTTATGCATCCTCTAGTTATTTTTCCATTTTGCACCTAGCCCTAGCATCATTATCAATTTTTACTCTAGCTCTGGCGGTGTCCGTCTCCATCAGGCGGATGATAGTAGAGAGTGTAGCAGCATGCTTCTTCATCACCCCGTATTGTTTAGCCGCATGGCATACATACCCTATAACCTCTGTGTCCCAATCCTCGGGGACAGGCCCAAGATCTGGGACGAACACCATCCTCTCAAAGTAAATATCAGGAAATTTCTTTTGTAAGTGCTCTATCCTGGCCATAATCTCAGAATTGGGGGCAACATCCTTTGCAGCATTAGTATCCAAGCCACGCTCACTAGAGGAAGCAGGAGCTGTCTTCCTCTTTTCCATAATCCTGCCCTCATTTTGTCCTCTGGCTCATGGTGTTGTTTAAGAAGGTTGGGCGTGAGAAGGAGTGCTTTTTGGAGAGGTTAAATCTTTGAGAAGTTGCTTTCCCCCAGCTGGTGGCAATGGACGACTATGTGGCCTTCCATAACCTTGCTTTGGTAGAGATCGAGGTCGTGAAGAATAAGATGGATGAGAATCTCGGGGCCGACGACTATCACTTCCCTGACTTTCACTAAGAGTGTGCTCAGGATCTGGAAGGAGGCTTGGTGTGCCCTCGCGAAGGGAACAGTAAGAATAAGACCATTTGTGAGACATTTTTCCTGCAAAGATAACAAGTGCGTATTAAAACTTTTAACCACAGTAGAAAAAGAGTGCTATGATAAATGGTGCATGTGATTTGTGCATCCCGTGAAATCCCCTTTTTAAACGGACCCGGTCCCGGAGATAGGCTCGTTTGGGTGACTTCTTTTTATCTAACTGGGGCACTCGTCTCTTCGGAGATGGGAAAAATTGGTTCCCCTTCGAAGTCTTCTTGAGTATAAATATCATCTGGTAAAGGAATTTTATTTAATTCCCCGAGAATTTGTTCCTCCGTCAATTCATCTTGGGCGACAGACTCAACTGGCACCGGAGACTGCCCCTCAGGGGTTGGAACATCCTTCGATTCATCAGCTCGTTCCTTATCTCCTTCATATACGTTTAAATCCTCATCATCCTGATTAGTCATTGGTGAAGGACTCTTGCGAAGGATAGTTGTCTTTATAGCTAGAGAAGTTCCATCTCCTTCCGTCGGAGGTATATACTTGTAAGGTTTACCGCCTGCTCCAAGTCCGAACCTTATGTCTAAGAGACGGTGTCTGTGAAGGTTCTCGTCGGTGATACATTTCTTAATCCTTAAGAAATCTGGGTTACTCCTGAGAAGGCGGGACATTTGGTCTTCGCATATCGATCCTTCCGTTCTCTCAAAGTTGTGATCTGTATGGAACAAAGTAATTCGTTAGCGCTAAAATTATGCATTCGAATTAAACGCGAAAATGTTGAAAGCATAATTGCTTGTAGCCACCTCCTCGCGCATCCAGCTTAGTGTTTTATATAGAACCAGTCGGATTTGACGTCCCCTATATTGCTATAACCATCTGTCACAACTTTTCTATTAGCAACCGATTCTAAGAAAGCGAAACTTGGGAGCCCCAGCGGAACAATGTTTGAAATGATAATAGAACTTCAAATCTTTAAGAGTAAGTTCTGTCCGCAGGATCTCCATATAAGCAACGTACAGAGTATACAAAGCCGCATAGGCATTCGGGTGGAGTTGCATGGGGGCAATCTGTAACTGTCTCAAAAGATCAACAACAAATGTAGGAAAAGGAGGAATGGCCCCTACCCAGCACAAGAGTCGACTAATGATCATGTACCCCTCTGGGGCAGAATGAGGTATATCCTTGCTTTCTGGAACTTTCACATCGTCCCCAGGAATTCCGTGACTTAAACATATCTTCTTAAATTTTATGTCATCCAACTTAGAGGGTAAAGAATCAGTGAACTTCTCTATTTTCTTAGCACTCGGAATCTCATCAGGAGCTTGATCATCCTCATCTTCAAGGGGTGTGCTCTCGGAAGTTGCTGACTCTATATCGTTGCCTGTCTCGTAATCAGGATCGAATTTTTCCTCACTTGAATCTGAGGAAAGTACATCAGGGTTATGATGTATAAATGTTTCTGATTCGGTACTCTCATTCGATGTCTCATTCACTTGTTTTTCCGACATAGCTGTGTTGGCAAGTAAAAATTAGAACACAAGTTACCCATTCCCCGTGGGTGTAAGTGCAAGTGCTTGTGTGTGCAAGTGTGTATGATGCGGAAAAATAAAGCCACGAAGCAAATTGGATTAGTGTAATGAATATGCTGTTAAGTACTGTCGCTGATTAGTCCAAGAAGTTCGTCTCGAAGGCTCTAACCTAACTGTTCAGTATATGGTGATCATGATGCGTTGTTTAAGTCAAAGTGTGTATAGGATAGTTGGCCAGCCTGGTTCGTAAGTGATGCTGGGATCGGATCGCAGGATGCATCTCGGATCGAAGGGAACGGATCGCCCCTTAGTATAGCCAACAGATCGTTGTTGTACCGTGATGCAGCACGTATCGGAGTATATAAGCGGATCGTGGAATCCCTTTGGTCCATTTTAACACCAGACGCCACGATCCGACCCTTCTCCATTGCCGCGATCCGATCCACTGCCTGACTTCACATCACAGGTTCTTCCCTGATCTTTCTATCCCAACGATCCACCTTAATTCCACGACCCGATCCGATTGGAGCCATCCGCACCCACGATTCGAACTGGCCAACTCCTTCTTCCTCTTCTCTCCCCCTCTCCATTCACGAACTCGAGCAGTTGAACCCATTAATTATCATCGCCTTTAAAGCATTAAACTCCACAAAGCTCCACTCATTCCTCCTCTCAATTCAGTAAAAACTCAAGAAAAACGAAAGTGAAATCGCAGGAAAGCATTTTTAATATAATTACCTTTCTAAAAGTTAGGAGACAAGTGGGTTTTTTTGAAACTCAAAGTTAGGGTTTAACTCAAAAGGAAGGGCGGCGGCGGAAAGAAGAAGGAAGGGAAAGGAAAGAGGGGGCCCGGTTTATATAGATAAATCCACGACCCTTTGTATTCTCTTTTTTGTCTTATTCGGGCCGTGGAAACTGATGGGCCACGAACCGAAGCCCAATACAGAAAAAGAAGGGCCGTTTTCTCAAATGGCTCGTGATTGAAGTAGGGAAGCCAATTGTGCTTCGCGGGAAAGCCCGAACGATCCCTGAACCGAAACCAGTACCTCATCCCACGAAGTGGCAGTGTTTTGGCGATCCAGCTCAATATATAATTGTCAGAAGTAAAAAACTCAAAATGCCTATGAAGATTAGAAAGTTTACCTGACAATTTGATGATGAAATCTCCGAAAACTCCAAAATATGAGAACTATCCAGTGAACAAAGAAATGATAGAAGATTTAACTGAATATTCATACAAATCGAGAGACACAACTCCCTGGAACCGTACGACGTTTCAGGCAGATATGACCTTTAATTTGCATCACTTCATGAAAAGATATCTTAGTAATTTCGAAGCATGTTCCATCTCTGATGAAACATACTTCGAGGGGGCAAAATGTTGGCTAGCTTTTTGACCAAGCTACAAAGATTCGTATTCACGAGGAAAATATGAAACTTCACGCCTTTAGCCTTTGAAGACCCGATCGGATCGCCCTACCTTACCACGATCGCCCCCGTCACCTCGATCCGACCCGTCCTTCCCTACGCGATCCGGCCCGCCTTTTCAGACGTGACTTGATCCAAGCCCAGAAGATGTGGAGAAGGTTATGACCACTTCCACCACGATCCGAGAATGTAGGATCTCGCGACACCTGTCTGTAACTGTCATATTGACCATTTCTCCCTCAGGCTACGAACCAGTCCTAGATTCTCGAGATTTGTGCCACGTATGACCGCGATCCGTTTGCAAATATTGGCTATAAATAGCCCCAGACTTGGCATTTTGAAGGATCTTTTGGGCAATTCTGAGTTCTGACTCCCCCATTATTACATCTCTATTATTATTATTTAGAGTTGTCTCGAATTTATTGAGTGAATCAACATTGTAAAACTGAGGTTGAGGGATATATCATTGATTGTACTTGAAATTTAAGTATAATCATAGATATAAAGTGGACATTGGCTTATTAACGCCGAACCACTATAAATCTCGTGTCTTTCTTGCTTTTTCTTGCATTTTTTCTAATATTAATCTCTGCACAGTTGAACAACTTAGGTGTTGGGGCCAGTTTTGGATCTAACACTAACTAACGTGATCACATGTATTTTGGCGTCATCGAGGCTACAAAGTAGCCTCGCCATAACAATAAAAAGGGAGTGATAAAGGTGACTGTTTCACCATAGTTTTGGCATAAGCATAACAACAAGGTGAATGGACATATAATCATCATAACAGGGTGAACATAGAGCTGATGAACTTGTGGCAACTACAATGTCAAAGTCAACATAACATGGTCTAAACTTGTCATTTGGATGTCTAACAAAATTAGGGTGACATAGTAGCATGATTAGATCTAAAAGCGTGGCATCACATGTCAAGTTTACAACATATCATGATTACTACAACATAACAAGTGAAAGGTGATTAGCATAAAGGATTAGATCTAAATTAACAAGTCCGCATTTCTCACAATATAGTTGCAAGTCAAGATCAACATGGCCAGCATAGTAGAATGTCCATAATCATATTGGATTCAGGGATAATGACATAATAAACTTGCATATGTTCATGATTCACAACATATACCAAATTCGTACTCTATCACAATTCACACTTATACATTTAAACCTAAAAGTGACTAGAAACTCACATCATTATGTTCAGAAAATTTAGAGAGAGAGAGATCTGAATTCTGAATAGCTAAACTGATTGTAGTAGACTTTGATTCTGTTTCAATTTGCAACCTGACTGCATATGGCCTCTATGATCTCCAATGGAGAAAATAAGAGAATAGGGGACCATATTTATAGCCTAGAACCAATGAATTAGAACTAGAATCAAATCCAGGTACGTAGAACGAATTCTGCCCAGATGTGTCCGAGGGTTCGACACCTCTATAGGGGGGTCGACACCCATGTCTTCATCTCTATAGGGGTCGACATCTATGTCGACACCCCCAAGAGGGGTCGACACCCACGAGCGGGGATTTTCCCGCTCAGCCCGCTTTGGCCCGATTTTGATTTTTGAATTGTTTTTGAAGGTTCTGGAGTTTATTTTATATTTTTATTTATTTATTTATTTATCTTGTGCGTAACAGACTTCGAACCCTCATAACTTTTTCATCGGTGCCCGTTTTACGCAAACCAAATGTTCGTTCTAATAAGAATTTCGAGATGGACGCAATGGCATAGTCCTTTCGAGATGGACGCATGACCATCTGTAACACCCCAAACCAAATCGTTTGCATAAGCAATTAACTCAAGTTATCTTGCAAAACTACAAATCATTCTTAGAATTTTCGAGGATTTCAAAACATTTCACAATGAGATCTCTTTGGCAGTTGACTTGGACTCGTTTGCAATTTCCACCTACGTCAAAAATCTGGATTTCATGTTCAGATAAATTATCCATGTCACAACACTACTTGTCAGATCTAATTGGTGCATTGACCATTATATAGTCGCAACCCTTATTACTCACTGAACCAACTTTAGCTACAAGCATAGAGCGCGGTTGTCCATGCAAGATTTTCCCAATTTGCATGGGAGTTATGATTTATCTAATTGGTTGAATCTCGCATCCAGTTTCAGATTTCATAACACTTCGAACAACATTAAACTTGATTTTCCCAATTGGAGAACCAAATACACCTAGTTGCATTGAAAACTGGCAATGGACATAACAACAGGGAAGAAATGCAACATCCATAAATTTATTCTAAATTATTTAAAACACTTAATTGGGTAAAGTAAATAAAATAACATTAATAAATGAGAAGAGTGAGATTTGACAAGTTAAATTAACCAAGTCATGAGATTAATTAACTAATTAGACCAATTACGATTAATATTATGAGAAAGGAATATGAGGAAGGTAAAATAGGAAAAGACTCGCACTTGAATTTTTATTCACTTATCTCGCTCACTTTATTTCATTACCACTCAACTGAACTAAACCTTGGGAGCTGGCCATAACTATGGGAAAGCAAAGAGGAAAAAAGTCAGAAGATATGAAATCAAAGCTTACGAATTAAAAAAAACTCAAATCTCATCGTTTCTCTAAACAAATCAAGGCGAATAATGAAATTATCTTTTTCTACTATGCTTAATTCGACCCTAATTAGATCCAAATTAACATGTGTTTCATGGTTGTTTATGCTGTGTTTAGACACTAAAACAAATATTATATATATTGCTAGTGGATGATTATACGGTTTAATTATGAAACTATCATGTTGGTTTAAATTTGAAACAATATCATATGACATCGAATTGACTTGACATTTCAGTATGATGAGAGAAACAAATGTGAGAAACATTGTTTTGTAGTGAATTTCAAGTTTCATATTTACTTACATAAATATGAATATTTGGTAAACTTTCCAAAAGAGAATATGCACATAATTCAAATTTTAATTATTTAAACTGTCTAAATAAAGTTTTTGGATCCAAAATTTCTATATAATCAACAATTACTAAAAAGGGATTTATTTTGAGGATTTTTCAAAGTTTTAAGATTTGATGTGATATTTTTAAGTTAGAAAAGCTTGAGCAAATAATTTGTTTATTAAGGATAATTAAGGGATCTGTAAGCATTTTTCATATTTCAAACCCAAGATCTATGGAACAATTCTTAAAAGCAAGTTTATTGACCAATTATAGTTTATCAAATATGGGTTGGAAAAAGGTATTTTTTTAGAGCAGACAAATTGTAGTTTTACGAAAATAATGGCTTTTACATCAGTCGAAAGCATTGCTTTGCTTCGCCAACTTGTTTTGGTTTGTTTCCTTACTTCATTTCTCTTCATTGCATCATTCTTTGGAGAAGTGCATGATATGATGGAACTCATATGGAGTGATTCGATCAGGGACAATAAGAAGATGCTGCCTCAACCGAATACACTGCTTGTAGATGGGGAAGATGCTCTTATAAATACAACCACCTTCATTTCATTTCAGTGTTGATAAAGTATCACATTGCTCTTCGTTTCTTTTACATAACGATTTTAAATGGAAATTTAATCGATTTGCGCCATTGTTTGGAAAATACTTCGAAATGAAGCAGTCCCATGTTTTTATTTTGCTTATGATACCATAAAGTGGCTAAGCTAATCTTCTTTTGCTTAAAGCTTATAAATCCGTAATTTTTCCTCCATTTCGATCCTATATCATATTGTGAAGGAGGGGCAAAGCTTTCAAAACAGTAGGCTTGTATCACAATTATTTAACATACTTGTTCCCAATTGTTTTGACTTCGTCATCTTAAATTTTAAAATATGCTAATTTCTAAGAAATATTGATTATGTGACACCTCACCCCAAGACCTACCCAAATAAGAGCATTAGGAAGTAATACTATCTATTAGAGTGGAGAATAGGACTGGTTAGGGATGACCACCCTTAATTTCTCATTGGACTAGTATTGAATACGTCAATTAGGTATATAAAATTTTCTTTTCTTATCTCAGGAGGATTGACATGCTCAATACATATAATATGAAATTATTGTGGCTAAAGATCATATTCAGAACAATATACAACTCGTTATAGCTAATATATCATAGAAAAAATACATATAAATATCATCACAGATTACAACATATACAAGTGCTACAAATCTGAATAGTTAAACATGAACCATATAAAAATACAACATCTTCAAATGAAAGAATATACAACGATTCAAATACTTGAATTAACTAAGGAATGGCTCCAAAGGATGAAGTCCAGGATGAATCAGCTAACCTCGAATCACAACAAGCTACAACCTGAAATAATTCGGTCTGACCCGAGCATTAACACACACGGGTTAGTCTAGTTTACATATCAGTTAAAATACAAGTGAAATATGAAGTTATAGATAAGAATTCCTTACTTCTTAAGTGTTAACAACCTATAAGGTTCCAAGAACAACATAAACAAACACCAAACGGAATTTATCTTCGTCGAAAAGGTGTCAGACTTCATGCTAAGCAAAAAAAGTGTAGAATCAAGAGATAACAACAAAACTCCAACATAACCACATGTAAATTTGTATAAGGGTTTATTCGACCAAAGGGTGACCCTTATCCCAAGTGTATATCGAAGATCCCTAAGGCTACAAATGGTTTCAACTTCAACAAAACAATATAAATTAGACCCAAAGCACCAATTAACAAAATTCTAACAAGTTAACATAATAAGGGTCCAAATCTACAAAGGAAACAATATAAAAAAACATCAATTTGGATCCAAAACACCAAGTAAAATATGATCATAAGATCAAATTCATCAAAAGATCAATAGTTGGATCTACCTAGAAATCAATAGTTGGATCTACCTAGAAATCAATAGTTGGATCTACCCATAAATCAACATTTGGATCAACATAGAATTTAAGACATTTGGATCTACCCAAAATTGGCAAGTCTAAATTATGCCTGCACATGCAACAACATAAGGGCACGAGACCATAACAGGTACTTATATCAATATAAGGGGTCCCCCTAAACAACATAATTTGGATCTACCCAGAGTTACAACATAGTTTTGGATCTACCCAGATTGGCACAAAGGTCTAGTACTGGCTAAACAACCAACAACAGTATATGTTACAGATCAAAAATAGTAACCAAAATAGTCGTAAACTATGCATCACATACAACATGTTCACTACCCGTAAGTCAGTTCAACGATGAAATCATCAGAAACATCAAAGCATCAAAAAAAATTGGAACGACCTAGACTTCCCCAATCCCCGAGGAGACGGAGGAGCCCGGATTGCTTTGAGAACACGATGCTTCGAAACACAAACACTAGAACATTTCATTGCTATTACAATAATTACACCAGAGTACAAGAATATATCAGAGTATAAATAAATATTACACAGTGAAAATACAATATCAAAGATTAAAATTACATTTTAAATACATAAACATAATGTGCAGCGGAAAATATCAACAACCACAACTGAATGAAACACACGGATACAAAGCATTCTGAATATAGCTCCCATTGTAATTTGGATCATGTGAAAAGAAATATCTGCGAAAACCAAAACTACAAGCTTCCCGTGTGGAAAATATAGGCACACAGAGTTTAAGTGGAAACAATAGACTCCGAGTCAGTCATGGGACTTGTGTGAGAACTAAAGAAAATTATCTAACTTTATTTTAAAGTTAGGTAAATCACGGGATCACGCCGTATGACACGGAACATATATAACACCCCACATCCGTTAAGGTCACTCACAAAGGGAATGCCTTAACGTCAATGGAGCATTATGGGTACTGGAACAGAAATATTACAAGACAGACATATATAAAACAGCGGAAAGCAAAGTAGAAGTATTTTAAATCATTTATTAAATATAATTGTTTACAATAAAAGCCCATCAACCTCCAATACCCAATTACATAGCTAAAATATCTGTCTTGCTCAAAAAAAAAGAAGCATAAAAATAAATTGCAGTATTCCTGTGACGGCCCGCCCCGCACCAACCGACATTTACTCCAAAGGTGCGCTGTACACATGTCCAGTTAGCACAGAACGGGTCGCCAGAAGGAAAAAGGAAGAAGGAAATGAACATACAAGGATCCTGTAGAATGTCTCACAGCGCATAGAACAAAATATAATAATAACATACTAGACATAAAACAGGAGAGACAGTGCATAAGCTGAAAATCAGAACTAAACATCATAGCAGCGGAAATCCAAAATACAGTTTATTACAACTTTCCAAACTGTCTCAAGCAAAAGCAAGATAAATGAGGTACACTACTAATGCCCAAGTAGCGACCACCAGCGACACAGGGAGAATGTGTATATATATATCATACGTGGAAGCCTCCTGCCCGCCTCCGAATCAGCTACTCGCGCATCACCAGCTAACCTGTCTCTAGTCTGCTCGTGTGAGCACCCAGAGTAATAAGAGGAGACATAAAACTCTGGGTCAGACATAAAGCCTGGTATGAGCGATAAGCATCTAAAGTGAACAATAACAGGTAGACTAAAACATACCTGGACCTGCAACCAAAGAGTTAGCACTACATACTGTACAACACTCTAAGGTATCATATCAAACAGTGTAAGATACGGAGGTGGGGGAGGTGTGCATGTCATAATGATGGAAAACAATCAAGCATAGCATCCATCCTCACATCTCTCACTCAGTGCTTAAAGCATACGATATTCACCACTTCGATCACCCAACATTCCTTGCTACGATCACTTTGCCCCATGAAGTCATAAATGGCTTCACCGCACTGATAACGTAGCCACTAATTCCTTGCTATGTCCACTTGCCCCATGGAGTTATTCACCCCATCTGCGCTGGCTCATAGCCTTACCAATCCTTACTATGTCCACTTGCCCCATGGAGTTATTCACCCCATCTGCGCTGGCTCATAGTCTTACTACGCATCACCTTGCCCCTCAGGTCATAATGACCCTACTGCACTGATAACGTAGTCTTGCTACCATCACCTTGCCCCTCAGGTCATAATGACCCTACTGCACTAATAAGTAGCCATCATCCATTTTTAGTGGTGAATCGAAGTTATGAACGTCGACAACTCCTTAGCACACGTCCCGCAGCAAAGTCCAACCATGAAGTGAACTCATTGGTTCCCAACTGGATCCTGAGCTCTAACTTCCCATATTGGACTACCTTTGCATCTCGGGTTATTGGTCATCACCATCGAATCGGATCGGATCTGCCTTCACACTCTTCATCGGATCGGGTCGCGCCTCCTACGTCGGATCGGGTCGTGGTCCTCCTTTCCTTTGCTTCGGATCGTGCTCCCCTTCTCGGTTCGGATCGGAACACCCCATACGGATCGGATCGTGGTTCTTCAAGCGGTTCGGATCAGACGCCCTTCTCCAGGTCGGCGGATCGTGCTCACCCTTCATGGACGGATCGGGTCGTAATCCTTATTCGCGATCCGGATCGGAGTACTTCAGTTTGGCACGACGCTGCATCGATTCGCTTCGTGGGCCTTGCACAGACGGTTCGGTTCGGAGGAGGTGACTCGACTCGTGGGGATGCCCCCACGATCCCATAGGGCGATCCGATCGTCCCTCAACCCCCTATGCGATCCGAACCCCTACACCTTGTCCAGCGAGCTGTTTACGCCCCTCGACGGCGTTTTCGACCATTCCAACTATTCTAAATAGTCACATAGCATTTCATACAGTCATAGCAACATGCATAATCAACCACAAACATCAAAACATCAATATGATAGGTAAAAATGGATCAAACATACCCAAAATCCCATATTTCCCCTTAAGCATGTTTAGGTGAAACTGATGATAGGATTAGCAAATCTTAACCAAATTAACCCAAATTCATATCAGAGGTCTAAAACATCATTCCGAATTTTATAAATATTTTTCCAGAATTTTATCATGTCTAAATTCGCTAATTAACACTAATCACCCCTAATTAGCCATAATTAGTGCAAAACTATGCAAATCACTCACCTTAGCCACAAAATAAACTAAGATCTGAAATGATTCTCTGATTTGATGCGAATTTCAATACCAAACAGCAGCTCCTTTGTTGATTTGGTGAAGATCCTCCTTGATTAGGGGTTGTTAAGCCAAATCCTTAACCTAAAGGTGATTTGGAGGTGATTTAGAGGTTGGAGGCCATTTTTAGGGTTCCCTGGTGATAAGTGGAGGCTAGAAAACTGAAATGGAATGATTCTCCATCTCATTTCAGCCCTCCCATAACCCTAATCCCGAAATGGGTTATGGGCCTACTCACTAATCACCCGATTTAGCCCGGTTAAGCAGTTTTTCACCCTCCAAACCTTGTTTCAGCCATATCTCCCAAACGGTAAGTCCGTCTGGCTATTGTGACCACTCTACGGAAAGAGAAACCATCAAACAAATCTAATGGAAGTGGTTTCAGGTCAAAATTCCTTTCCTATCAAAAGTTATGGCTAAAACAGTACCAACTAGGGGCAAAATGGTCATTTAAAAATCGACAAAAATCATGAACATGGGAAATGACTCTAATAGATGTTTCCCAAAGTTACATGACCATACGACTTCATACGGGAAAGAAATAAATATTCTACGATCCTATGACATGTTAAAAACGGGTCATTACACTCTCCCCCCCTTAAGAAATTTCGCCCCCGAAATTCCCTAATCAAAACACACACAAAAAGGTCCCGCATGCCTATCAATCATAAAACAACAATGAAACATGCAAAACAAGCTAAACAAGTCTATCCTAGCATGCGGAAAACTAAATCGCAAAGTAAATCTTACCAGGCAAAGAGTTCTGGATAAGCCTTCCTAATGCTCTCCTCTGTCTCCCAAGTACAATCATTCTCGTTCTCGCCACACTGAACCTTGACTAGCTTCACCGCCTTCCTTCGAAGTTGCTTCGTATCGTACCCCACAATACGAATCGGCTTGCGGTTCCCAACTGCCTCAGGTTCTACTTCGAAGTCCTCTAACTGATCAGGTGAAATAGTCACATCTGAGTCGTGAACGAACTTCCTTAGTTGGGAAACATGAAATACATTGTGAACTCCCGCCATCTTCTCTGGTAAGCCGACTCTATATGCCAAATTCCCGACTAGTTCAAGAACAGGGAATGGGCCAACAAATCTTGGTGCTAACTTGCCTCTCCTACCAAATCGAATCACACTCTTTAACGGAGAGATCTTGACAAACACCAAGTCACCAACGGAGAATTTCAATTCTCTTCTCCTCTTATCGGCATAGCTTTTCTGTCTATCTTGAGCAACTTTCATTCGTTGCTGAATGATCTTAATCTTATCCGACGTTTCTCTCACCACATCTAGTCCAAGCACAAACTTCTCGCCAGTCTCTATCTAACATGATGGTGAGTTGCATGGTCTTCCGTACAAAGCTTCATATGGAGCCATACCGATACTGGATTGGTAGCTATTATTATATGCAAACTCCACTAGATGCAAATGGTCATCCCATGATCCACCAAAATCCAATATACAAGCTCTCAAGAGATCTTCCAATATACGATTCACCCTCTCCGTCTGACCGTCGGTCTGAGGATGATATGCGGTACTGAGATGTAATCTTGACCCTAGAGCCTCTTGTAAGCTCTTCCAAAACCCACTAGTGAACAACGGGTCTTGGTCACTCACAATACCTTTGGGTACTCCATGAAATTTCACTACCCACTTCATATACAATTCTGCCAACTTGGCTGCCGTCCTGGTCGATTTGACTGGTATAAATCTTGCGCTCTTAGTCAATCGATCCACAATTACCCAAATGCTATCATATCCCGATCTAGTCCTAGGTAAACCATCGATGAAATCCATCGAGACTTGCTCCCATTTCCATTCGGGAATTTCTAATGGTTGCAACAACCCACTAGGCTTCTTTTGCTCGGCTTTAACTAGCTGGCAATTCATGCATTTGGATATAAACTTCCCAACGTCTCTTTTCATCCCTTCCCAGTAGTAAGTCTGTCTCATGTCTCGATACATCTTATTACCACCGGGATGTATAGTCAGTTTTGAGTGATGACATTCTCTAAGCACTTCATCTCTCAAACCATTCACGTTGGGCACAACTAGTCTTCCATTCTTTCGAAGCCATCCATCTCGATCAAGCCCATACACATTCACCTCCTCACCAATACCCATCTCTAACTTGGAGATGATTTCTAATAGATTAGGATCGTCCCTCTGGCTAGAACCAATCCGCTCTATCAGAGTGGGTCTGATCGTCAAACTAGCTAGCATAACTGGATCCAACTCGCACTTTGGTCTGAAATCAAACCCCGCGATATACTCCAGTTGCTTCCATTCAAGAAACATTGCCCCAAAACTGGCATGTCTCCTACTCAAGGCATCGGCTACCGCATTACCTTTCCCAGGTGTGTATGCGATATCAAAATCATACGAAGCCAAGAACTCTAACCATCTCTGCTGACGGAGATTCAAATCTTTCTAGGAGAAGAGATACTTTAACGATTTATGATCGGTAAACAGCTCAAATCTTTCTCCCAAGAGATAGTGTCTCCACATCTTCAACGCAAATACAATCGCTGCCAATTCTAAATCATGGGTAGGATACTTCTTCTCATGTGGCTTTAGCTGTCGACTAGCATAAGCTACGACCCTACCTCCTTGCATCAATACTGCACCCAGTCCGGTACCACAAGCATCCGTGTATACCGTCATCTCTTCATTCCCTTTGGGAATGACTAACACTGGCGCACGCGTCAACCTCTCCTTTAGACTTTTGAAGGCATCATCACACACTCCATCCCAGACGAAGGACTGATTCTTCTTAGTCAACTGAGTCAACGGTGCTGCAATCTTGGAGAAGTCCTGGATAAACTTACGATAATATCCAGCTAATCCCAAGAAACTTCTTACATCTGTAGCATTCCTGGGTGTAGGCCAATCCTGTACCGTAGCCACCTTCGCAGGGTCCACGGCAATACCACTTTTAGAAACAACATGACCCAAGAATCTCACTTCCCTTCTCCAAAAATGACACTTAGAGAATTTCGCTTTCAATTGGTGTTTCCTCAACACCTCCATCACTATCCTCAAGTGTCCCTTGTGTTCCTCCTCTGTCCTTGAGTAAACAAGGATGTCATCCACGAACACAAGAACAAACTTATTCAACTGATCTCTGAATACTCGATTCATAAGATCCACAAAATAGGCTGGTGCATTGGTCAACCCAAACGGCATGACCAACCACTCATAAAATCCAGACGGCGTCCTAAATGCCGTTTTCGGAACACTCTCATCCGCTACTCGAAGCTGATGAAATCCTGTCGCGAGGTCCAACTGGGAGAACACTCTAGCTCCTTCCAGCTGATCAAACAAATCATCTATCCTCGGTAGAGGATACTTATTCTTCCTCGTCACCTTATTCAACTCGCGATAGTCCACACACAAACGAAGGGAACCATCTGCCTTAGTGGCAAACACAACTGGTGCTCCCAACTCGGAGACACTCCTTCTAATAAATCCCTTCTTCAAAAGATTGCTGACTTGCACCCCGAGCTCTCGCTGCTCCCTTGGTGCCATACGACGAAGTGGCATCACTATAGGTCTGGCATCTTTCACTAAATCAATACGGAACTCAATCTCTCGGTGTGGTGGAAGCCCGGTCACCTCCTCGAAGACATCCGGATACTGGCCAACCACGGGCACATCTGACAACTCATCCTGCGGGATGTCGAGGGAATTTACAAAACTAGCCATAACCCCATCACTAGGTAGACTACCAAACACTACCCTCCGCCCATCATCCGCCCTCACTGTCACCAAAAAGCCCTCACAGTCTACCACCACCCCGTATCTTTGGAGCCAATCGACTCCCAATATAATGCCATACCCAGTAAAGCCCAAAACAAAGCAATCACAAACAAACATCCATGACTCGATAAGACCAAATTCCTGCAAATCATACTAAGGCTAGTCGAACCACCAATCGGGTTCGTCACTATCAATGGTCTATCGACTATCTCGGGTTCCAGTCCCAACCTATCTACCAGGTCACTAGATATGAAGGAACGGGAAGCCCCGGTATCAAACAAAACTCGAACTGGTATATCATAAATAGAAAGCATACCTTGAATAACCACATTCTTTCCTTTCTCCGCCGCAGTTGGGGCATTCGACGAAGAAGGAACAACATCAATAGCATATGCTTTCACAATCTGCTTCTCCTTAAGAGGTTGCGGACACTTGTCCTTGAAATGTCCCACTTGACCACAGTTGAAGCACTTCTTATCCGCTGGCTTGGCCCGACAATCTTTAGCATAATGGCCCTTCTTTCCACAGCTGAAGCACTCAACATCTTTCTTGCTCTTTTTCTGGCCACCCTTAGATTGGTCCTGCTTCCTCTAATTCTGAGAGTTGTTCTTGCCTCCACCGCCTGCTTGCGGCTTTGGCCCTTCTGCAGATGCAGCCTCAGTCTTTGACTTAGGGTAAAGGCTCTCTGATCTCAAAGCTTTCCCCACGATCGATTCAAAAGTCTCATCGATGTGGTTAATGAGCCTCTCCTCCAAGTACCCATCCAGACCAGTAATGAACTTCTCATTCTTCTTCTCAGGAGTATCGATAAGAGACAGTCCATACTTCGATAAAGTGTCGAACTCAGCAATATAGTCAGAAACTGCCCTTCCGTTCTTCTTGAGTTCCAAGAACCTCTTAAACAACACTTACTTCTGGGCAGCTGGGATAAACTTCTCGCTAAAGCGAGCCTTGAACTGATCCCAAGTAACTTTGTCCTCTGGAGTAGCTGTTCTAATGGCATTCCACCAATTCATCGCTCGCCCTTGCAGCTGACGAGACGCTAGCCTTCTCTTCATCGCATCCTCGAGACCCAAGTCATCAAAGATACGATCACAGCTATCCATCCAATCCTGAACATCCGTGGCCGACTCCGTCCCGTGGAACGGCTTCCCACCAAGATTAGTGTAATCTTTGCACAACTTGGCGAAATCGACCCTAGGCACCTGCACTACTGGGCCAACACCAACTCCGGGATTGGGAACTGCCCCTTGCACTTCTCTAAGCATGTCTCTCATGAGGTTAGTAAACATCGTCCTCATGTCAGCGGCATTCCCTTGGTTGGTCCCTCTACCAGCACCCCTCGTTTATCGGCTCATCGTTAATCTGAAAAAGGGAAACGATTAACGACCCCATAGTGGTGCTAGTGCAGTGCGACTTCATCTTTATACTACTAATAGTATATACATACATAGCTTTTGAAAACCAAAGTAATCACAAATACGCGCTCTCATATACGTACTATCTCTCCCTAGTGTCTTTCCCCAGGTTAACTACGCAACCTAGAGCTCTGATACCAAGTGTGACGGCCCGCCCCGCACCAACCGACATTTACTCCAAAGGTGCGCTGTACACATGTCCAGTTAGCACGGAACGGGTCGCCAGAAGGAAAAAGGAAGAAGGAAATGAACATACAAGGATCCTGTAGAATGTCTCACAGCGCATAGAACAAAATATAATAATAACATACTTGACATAAAACAGGAGAGACAGTGCATAAGATGAAAATCAGAACTAAACATCATAGCAGCGGAAATCCAAAATACAGCTTATTACAACTTTCCAAATTGTCTCAAGCAAAAGCAAGATAAATGAGGTACACTACTAATGCCCAAGTAGCGACCACCAGCGACACAGGGAGAATGTGTGTGTATATATATATATCATACGTGGAAGCCTCCTGCCCGCCTCCGAATCAGCTACTCGTGCATCACCAGCTAACCTGTCTCTAGTCTGCTCGTGTGAGCACCCAGAGTAATAAGAGGAGACATAAAACTCTGGGTCAGACATAAAGCCTGGTATGAGCGATAAGCATCTAAAGTGAACAATAACAGGTAGACTAAAACATACCTGAACCTGGACCTGCAACCAAAGAGTTAGCACTACATACTGTACAACACTCTAAGGTATCATATCAAACAGTGTAAGATACGGAGGTGGGGGAGGTGTGCATGTCATAATGATGGAAAACAATCAAGCATAGCATCCATCCTCACATCTCTCACTCAGTGCTTAAAGCATACGATATTCACCACTTCGATCACCCAACATTCCTTGCTACGATCACTTTGCCCCATGAAGTCATAAATGGCTTCACCGCACTGATAACGTAGCCACTAATTCCTTGCTATGTCCACTTGCCCCATGGAGTTATTCACCCCATCTGCGCTGGCTCATAGCCTTACCAATCCTTACTATGTCCACTTGCCCCATTGAGTTATTCACCCCATCTGAGTTGGCTCATAGTCTTACTACGCATCACCTTGCCCCTCAGGTCATAATGACCCTACTGCACTGATAACGTAGTCTTGCTACCATCACCTTGCCCCTCAGGTCATAATGACCCTACTGCACCGATAAGTAGCCATCATCCATTTTTTGTGGTGAATCGAAGTTATGAACGTCGACAACTCCTTAGCACACGTCCCGCAGCAAAGTCCAACCATGAAGTGAACTCATTGGTTCCCAACTGGATCCTGAGCTCTAACTTCCCAAATTGGACTACCTTTGCATCTCGGGTTATTGGTCATCACCATCGAATCGGATCGGATCTGCCTTCACACTCTTCATCGGATCGGGTCGCGCCTCCTACGTCGGATCGGGTCGTGGTCCTCCTTTCCTTTGCTTCGGATCGTGCTCCCCTTCTCGGTTCGGATCGTAACATCCCATACGGATCGGATCGTGGTTCTTCAAGCGGTTCGGATCGGACGCCCTTCTCCAGGTCGGCGGATCGTGCTCACCCTTCATGGACGGATCGGGTCGTAATGCTTATTCGCGATCCGGATCGGAGTACTTCAGTTTGGCATGACGCTGCATCGATTCGCTTCGTGGGCCTTGCACAGACGGTTCGGTTCGGAGGAGGTGACTCGACTCGTGGGGATGCCCCCACGATCCCATAGGGCGATCTGATCGTCCCTCAACCCCCTATGCGATCCGAACCCCTACACCTTGTCCAGCGAGCTGTTTACGCCCCTCGACGGCGTTTTCGACCATTCCAACTATTCTAAACAGTCACATAGCATTTCATACAGTCATAGCAACATGCATAATCAACCACAAACATCAAAACATCAATATGATAGGTAAAAATGCATCAAACATACCCAAAATCCCATATTTCCCCTTAAGCATGTTTAGGTGAAACTGATGATAGGATTAGCAAATCTTAACCAAATTAACCCAAATTCATATCAGAGGTCTAAAACATCATTCCGAATTTTATAAACATTTTTCCAGAAGTTTATCATGTCTAAATTCGCTAATTAACACTAATCACCCCTAATTAGCCATAATTATTGCAAAACTCTGCAAATCACTCACCTTAGCCACAAAATAAACTAAGATCTGAAATGATTCTCTGATTTGATGCGAATTTCAATACCAAACAGCAGCTCCTTTGTTGATTTGGTGAAGATCCTCCTTGATTAGGGGTTGCTAAGCCAAATCCTTAACCTAAAGGTGATTTGGAGGTGATTTAGAGGTTGGAGGCCATTTTTAGGGTTCCTTGGTGAAACACCCCACCTCCGTTAGGGTCACTCTCAAAGGGAATGCCCTAATTTTGGTGGAGGTTTATAAGTACAAGTCACAGATATACAAGACAGATATAAGAACACATATTTGTAAACAGCGGAAGAACAACAAACTTTATTTCATAAAGTCAAATACGTGTTACAACAACATCCTTTCCAAAAACATAACATAACACTTCATAATCTGTCTTGAGTACATTATTTTTAAAGAAGCATAAATAAAACATAGACAAACTGCCAAAGCCCCATAGTGGATTGTCCAAAGCCATAGTTCAAAACAGGAAAGTCCAAGCAATACATTTCTCTTCTTCAAGCTGGATGTTGAGGTAGGTCAAGCTGCTGTGTTCCCTCCCTGAGGACCTGGAGGGGGGGGGGAAACGGAAGAAAGAAGACGAAAGAAAAATAGAGTCAGACATAAAGCCTGAGTAAGTCTAGTACTACTTTGTCTATGAATAAAGAACTGGGTATGATAAGTAAAACAGGAAGTGGGCAACATTATAAACTTGGTTAAGTTATCTAGGGTCGAATATACTATCATACCCCATGTTAATCTCTGAACCCATATAAACTAGTTTCCAATTGGCACCCCATAATCAGGGTGATGTGATCCATTCAATGATGATCGGCTCCTACTCGCATAGTTACATGTGTCTTACGGCCCCCGATGTCGTAGTTACCTATGCTGGTCCCACCATGGGGTGTATCAAGTCCCATAGTGGCAACCCGACACAACCTTAGAGTGCACAGGTATGCTACTGGTGTCCAGTGCCTTATTTTTCTGCGCCGGAGTGTGTGCACGCCCGCACTCCGTTAGAACCTACACTGCTTCACCACCGCCGTCGATTTTTGACCTCTTACAATCAGCCCAGTAATCGTGCCCCACCCTGCCTAGTTTCAGGGTATCATGATACACCTTCTAGGGTTACTGCTGAAAAGGGTCCCCCGTTACTAGGTTTTCTATCTCTAGCCAACATGCTAAGTTGGTTAAGTGTTTCCTAACCTAACCCCACCAGTCCGTTTAGTTTAGCATGTTCCATTTTGATTAAGTCTTTAGTTCACTTAATCCTAACAATCCTGACTCAGCCTTAATTGTCTTATTAAGGCCCTGACCTCTCACATTAGACAGGTATTGTTGTGGCTGCCTGTTGCCGGTTGGTTCCGGGCAGTCTTACGCCACAACTCAGTCTAACCTCGGGTCCTTGCTGGGCTCCATGTTTAACCTCCCACATTGGATAGGTATTGTTGTGACTACTGGACAGCCGGGCGGTTCCGGGCAGGTTTACATCACAACTCAATCCAACCTCGGGTTAAACACATCGTCTTTTCTACATTTACATATTTTGTCATTCTTCTTTATTTCTTATATGTAAATATTTGTGGCCCATTATTATGTTAATGGTGTAAAGGTTACACCAACCATGGGCCCAACCCATACTTGACTTTGGGCCCTTCTATTTCATATTTTCATTCATTAATTAATTTTTAACCCAACGTTATTTTCCCCCGTTTTACACGTCCGTTTATATATATTGGGCTTAGCCTTTTAAAGCCCAATTTAGCCATGCGAAAAGGGGAGGCTTATGGCGTATACACAAAGAGGGGAAGGTGAGCGCATGAACTTGCATATGACGTTGGAAATACATAATAGAAACTGGTGTACTTGCATAGTGGTAACATAGGTGACATGAATCAAAGCATGTGAACTTGTAATTGAGATATCATTATTGACCCATGAACCTATATTTTTACTTAGGCATAATGTCAAACATAAGCATGGCATAAATACTTTTAGCATAAACATGGAATAATGTCAAACATGGCATAAATACTTCTAGCATAAACATGGCATAATGTCAAACATAAGCATGGCATAAATACTTCTAGCATAAACATGGCATAATGTCAAACATAAGCATGGCATAAATACTTCTAGCATAAACATGGCATAATGTCAAACATAAGCATGGCATAAATACTTCTAGCATAAACATGGCATAATGTCAAACATAAGCATGGCATAAATACTTCTAGCATAAACATGGCATAATGTCAAACATAAGCATGGCATAAATACTTCTAGCATAAACATGGCATAATGTCAAACATAAGCATGGCATAAATACTTCTAGCATGAACATAGCATAATTCAACTTAATCATGATTTAAGCCTAATCACATAACGATGGTATAAACATACTTATGCATAAATATTCCTAAACATGGTGTTTGCTTTAAACTTGCAAAAAGGGATTTTTGAGTCTAACTTAGCCATGTCTCATATATGTCATCATATAAACAAGATAGACTTAATCATGGATTCCAATTATGCCAAATATCATTCAAGGCCTATTCATATTCATAAATTTGCAAAAGCATGACTTAATACATGGATTATGGTATCAAAATTCCAACATAGTTTCATATGAACTATAACAACCAAACTTGTTTCAATTACTTGCAACATGATTTATGCACAAAAATATACATCATGATGGCATAATCACAAAGCCCAAACTTGCATGAATTTCAATCAACTACATACATGTAGCTTCAACATAGATTACATAATTTGCGAAATATTCCAAACGTTTACTTGCATAGAACTACCGCATGTAGTTCTTTATAATGAATAACATAATTTTTTGCACAAACATGAATTACTTCCATTGCCACAATTCAAGCATACACATCAACACAGTTGTTTATTATACCAAAGTAATACTCTACTTACAATGGTTGCGGCGAATTCTCTAATTAAGAGACACGATTCCTTTGTTGAATTGATTAGCTTTAGGTTGCTTGAATTGCTTTAGGCTTTAGAACTTTCTTCCTAATCCTCTCTCTAGTTGGCGGCTACTCTTTGTCGTTCCTCAGCAACATGGCGGCTATGTTCTTAATTTGAATGAATAGATTAGGGTTTAGTCTAGGGTTGTTTATATAGAGGTTAGGAATTGATTAGGACCCTTGATGTTGCTAGGTTAGATCATAGCCATTCATTAGGAAGAGAGACCAATAAAAACCCGCCACCTAGCCCTAATGACAAAGCAGACCACAGAAATTCGACCATACACAGACCAGGCCAGCCAGGAGGGACTGGGTTCGATTTTCAAAAATTAAACTTTAAATTGAGCTGTTTTAGTCTATTTGAATTTTATCTATTGTATACATATATTTTTGCATATATATATATATTCTCATATATATACATATATTTTCTTTATTTCCTTATATGTACGTTCTTATCCTTTCAAAATTTGAATTTGTATACGTACATGTATTTGCATGCTCAGTTGGCCCTCTCTAAAACAGAGATAAAAATTATGTCGCCGCCGGGGTTCGAACCCCCGACCTCCATGCTACAAATCCAATGCCTTAACCAACTGAGCTACAGAGGCTTTTGTTAATAAGTCTTAGAATAATAATAATTATTGTCCTCTCCTTACTTCTCTTTTTTCATGTTTTGCTGTAATATTTAAATTAAAGATATCTTCTTCATACGTTATCCGTTTTGCGCAAACTCGGACTCTATCTCAAGCAGAATTCCGAGACGAACGCAATGGTGATGTCCGTTTCCCTTAATTTTTCTGTTACAATTTAATTATACTTTAATTTGTTAATTTACTGTTAACGGAAAAATCCGGGGTGTTACATTCTCCCCCACTTAAAAGGATTTCGTCCCCGAAATCTTCAAGTTTAGGAAGAATGTAAATCCTAACATTCAATCATCCATCTACTCATCCATCAAACACGAGCATCCATTGTCCTTAAAAGACTTCTAATGCTTCATGATCATATGCGAAGTGTGTGTGTTCATGAACTTATCTAATGCAAAATCAGGCGGTCTACTGATTCAGTTGACCTCCTTAATGCGAATCATGTAAGTGCCATGTATCCATTATGTATGCAGATTTTTCCTATTCATGATTCTACATGGGTGCACAATCTTTCATACAAATGCAACATCCATATGACAACACATTACAATTCAACCATATACGAGTGCAAACATATATGCATATGCAATATGAAGTGACTGAGCCGATCTAAAACCTAGATTGTGTGTGTATATGCAGCCACGAGCAACTACTAGCAATCACTTGCAACCACTTGCAACCATCATACATAACATGTTTCAATTACATGTTTTCATCCAAAAGGTTTCTATCTAAAAGATAAGGTCGAGGAGATATTCCTAAAAAGATAGATAAAAGCGCAACTTAAGGAAAAAGAAAGATCAAGGACGTACCCTCGAAAAGAAAAGGGTAAGCAGTGCGTATTCTAGCTTCAGTTTCCCAAGTCGCGTCTCCCTCGGCGTCGCTCCACTGAACTTTGACGAGTTTGACTTCGCGGTTGCGTAGCTTCTTCACTTCCGTTCCTAGTATGCGGGTTGGAACTTTTCTTATGGTTGCTTCGCGTTCCACTTCGGCCTCTTCGAGGATATTTGGCTCTACCACTTCAGCAGACTCATGTAGACATTTTCGGAGATGTGAAACGTGAAAAACGTTGTGGACTCCGGCCAATTTCTCGGGTAGCTCTAATCTATAGGTCATTTTCCAAATTTTCTCAATGATAGGAAATGGTCCTACCTAAAGGTATAGTCGAATGATAGAAGCAAGTAAAAATTTTGTGCCCATTAGGCAATGTCAAAACTGGAAATCTATGCCACATATATATTGATTAGGAGAAGAACTCTCTAAGCATCAGCCCCGAAGACCGAAATCAACATCATACTGACACCCAAAGAATTAATCAACCCAACCACCACATATGATTCTAGGAAACTAAGCATGATGGACTCCTTTTAGGTCACAAGGGAGTCCCTTCCTAAGTCCAACTATGTTGCCAAATGTACTTACTAAGGTGATTCTTTACAACTCATGCATAAGTGAAATGAACCTTCAGCCTTAGTGGCGAACACTCCTGGAGTGCCCTATTCTGAAATGCTCCACCTAATGAACCCCTTCTCTAGAAGCTCTTTAATCTGTTTACTGAGCTCTTTTCTTTCTCGTGGAGCCATATGTCTAACGGGCAACGCAACGGGCTTTGCATTATCTATAAGATATATGCGGAAGTCTATTTCCCGCTTCGGAGGCAAGCCCTTCACCTCTTCGAAGACATCCGGATATTCCCGGACCACTCTAACTGATTGCAAATTTTCAACAGAGGCATCTAGCGACTCAAGATAACTAAGCATAACCGCATACGAGGGATTACAAGAAATTTCCAAAGTATTACTGAGCTGGGTTAGGAGCCTAACAACCCTTTTCTCACAATCAAGGATGGCCCCATTACTGGATAGCCAATCCATACCCAAAATCAAACCATACCCCCGCAAAGCCCAAAACAAAGGCACTACATTCAAATTCTACACTTAGAATAGAAATTTTCAAATCCAAACAGATCATAGACAAATGAGCTGGGCCCCCAATTGGGTTTGAAACAATTAAGGGGTCCTCTACCATACTAGTTTTTAGGTGCAGAGATTCTACTAAAGCATACGAGATAAAGGAGTGTGACGCGCCAGAATCAAATAAAGTACGAACGGGGTGATCATAAAGATAAACTACACTTTCTACAGAAGTATTTATACCTCGCTGTTGCAATGGTGGCGCTTCTAGCACATGAACCTGTGCCCCTGGGGTGGATCCAGTGCCCTGCCCCTGTCCTCGTTTCCTTGGGCAGTCCTTAGCCCTGTGGCCTGTCTGACCGCACGAGAAGCACCCACCATTCTCCTTGGCCTTCTTTTTCCGGCAGTCCTTTACTAAGTGCCCCACTTTGCCACAGAAATTACACGTCCTCTTCTCTTTGTTGCCTTCCCCGCCTTTCTTAAAGTCTGTCTTCTTAGGCTGCAAACCCTCTTTCTTCCCTTGAGAGCTTTCTGCCTTTGCCTCCTTCTTGCCCTTATCCTCCTCATTCAGCAATGCCATTTGCACCAATCTTTCATACGTGGCCCCCATGGGTATATGTGTCATGGCCAAACTGTGTAATGGCTCATTTAACCCTTTGACGAAACGGAGAGCCTTCTTGTGCGGGGTGTTGACTAGGTCAAGCCCAAACCTAGCCAGCTCATCAAACTGATTCACATACTCTCTAACAGTCTTGTCTCCTTGCTTAAGAAATAAGAATTTCTCCAACTGCAAACTTCTTTCCGCATCTGAGAGAAATTTGGTCTCAAACCTTGCCCAAAAGTCCTCCCATGTTTCTACTGGTCTTTCAGCATTAGTGACTTCCCACCAGTAGGAAGCCTCGCCCTTCAATAGCCACACCGCCAATTGTACTTTTTGTCTGTCCTCTACCTCAAAGATGATGAATAGATCCTCAGTTTCCTTCAGCCAATTTCTAGCTGCTACGAAGGACTCAGTTCCATGGAAATCCCTTCCTCCCATAGCTTTAAAATCCTTACATATCTTAGCAAACGCGTTTCCTCGTGGAGGAGGTGGAGGAAGAGGTGCTGCTGCAGCTGGATGATTCCCTGCAGCTGGGGGAGGAGGAACGGTAGGACCTGGTTGAGTGGCCCTAGCTTCTAAGAATCGTCTAAACCAACCAGGTATTGGTACTCCTTCCGGCAAGTTAAGTTCTTGGGACATGCTGAAACAAAAAAGGATAGATTCAAAACGAAGGATAAGAGATAATACCTATGGCTTTGGGGAGTGGACTTTGCCTTTTTAGAATAAAATAATATTTTTCTTTTTAAAAATGCTTCTTTAAATTTCCTTTTTGAAAATAAATTTTCAAAACTTTTTATCTTATCTGGTAAACCTGGCTCTGATACCAAGTGAAACACCCCACCTCCGTTAGGGTCACTCTCAAAGGGAATGCCCTAATTTTGGTGGAGGTTTATAAGTACAAGTCACAGATATACAAGACAGATATAAGAACACATATTTGTAAACAGCGGAAGAACAACAAACTTTATTTCATAAAGTCAAATACGTGTTACAACAACATCCTTTCCAAAAACATAACATAACACTTCATAATCTGTCTTGAGTACATTATTTTTAAAGAAGCATAAATAAAACATAGACAAACTGCCAAAGCCCCATAGTGGATTGTCCAAAGCCATAGTTCAAAACAGGAAAGTCCAAGCAATACATTTCTCTTCTTCAAGCTGGATGTTGAGGTAGGTCAAGCTGCTGTGTTCCCTCCCTGAGGACCTGGAGGGGGGGGGGGAAAACGGAAGAAAGAAGACGAAAGAAAAATAGAGTCAGACATAAAGCCTGAGTAAGTCTAGTACTACTTTGTCTATGAATAAAGAACTGGGTATGATAAGTAAAACAGGAAGTGGGCAACATTATAAACTTGGTTAAGTTATCTAGGGTCGAATATACTATCATACCCCATGTTAATCTCTGAACCCA
Source organism: Allium sativum (assembly GCA_030737875.1). Classification (NCBI taxonomy): domain Eukaryota; kingdom Viridiplantae; phylum Streptophyta; class Magnoliopsida; order Asparagales; family Amaryllidaceae; genus Allium; species Allium sativum. The sequence goes on from CM060921.1 coordinate 447,055,850, forward strand.
TATAAACTAGTTTCCAATTGGCACCCCATAATCAGGGTGATGTGATCCATTCAATGATGATCGGCTCCTACTCGCATAGTTACATGTGTCTTACGGCCCCCGATGTCGTAGTTACCTATGCTGGTCCCACCATGGGGTGTATCAAGTCCCATAGTGGCAACCCGACACAACCTTAGAGTGCACAGGTATGCTACTGGTGTCCAGTGCCTTATTTTTCTGCGCCGGAGTGTGTGCACGCCCGCACTCCGTTAGAACCTACACTGCTTCACCACCGCCGTCGATTTTTGACCTCTTACAATCAGCCCAGTAATCGTGCCCCACCCTGCCTAGTTTCAGGGTATCATGATACACCTTCTAGGGTTACTGCTGAAAAGGGTCCCCCGTTACTAGGTTTTCTATCTCTAGCCAACATGCTAAGTTGGTTAAGTGTTTCCTAACCTAACCCCACCAGTCCGTTTAGTTTAGCATGTTCCATTTTGATTAAGTCTTTAGTTCACTTAATCCTAACAATCCTGACTCAGCCTTAATTGTCTTATTAAGGCCCTGACCTCTCACATTAGACAGGTATTGTTGTGGCTGCCTGTTGCCGGTTGGTTCCGGGCAGTCTTACGCCACAACTCAGTCTAACCTCGGGTCCTTGCTGGGCTCCATGTTTAACCTCCCACATTGGATAGGTATTGTTGTGACTACTGGACAGCCGGGCGGTTCCGGGCAGGTTTACATCACAACTCAATCCAACCTCGGGTTAAACACATCGTCTTTTCTACATTTACATATTTTGTCATTCTTCTTTATTTCTTATATGTAAATATTTGTGGCCCATTATTATGTTAATGGTGTAAAGGTTACACCAACCATGGGCCCAACCCATACTTGACTTTGGGCCCTTCTATTTCATATTTTCATTCATTAATTAATTTTTAACCCAACGTTATTTTCCCCCGTTTTACACGTCCGTTTATATATATTGGGCTTAGCCTTTTAAAGCCCAATTTAGCCATGCGAAAAGGGGAGGCTTATGGCGTATACACAAAGAGGGGAAGGTGAGCGCATGAACTTGCATATGACGTTGGAAATACATAATAGAAACTGGTGTACTTGCATAGTGGTAACATAGGTGACATGAATCAAAGCATGTGAACTTGTAATTGAGATATCATTATTGACCCATGAACCTATATTTTTACTTAGGCATAATGTCAAACATAAGCATGGCATAAATACTTTTAGCATAAACATGGCATAATGTCAAACATGGCATAAATACTTCTAGCATAAACATGGCATAATGTCAAACATAAGCATGGCATAAATACTTCTAGCATAAACATGGCATAATGTCAAACATAAGCATGGCATAAATACTTCTAGCATAAACATGGCATAATGTCAAACATAAGCATGGCATAAATACTTCTAGCATAAACATGGCATAATGTCAAACATAAGCATGGCATAAATACTTCTAGCATAAACATGGCATAATGTCAAACATAAGCATGGCATAAATACTTCTAGCATAAACATGGCATAATGTCAAACATAAGCATGGCATAAATACTTCTAGCATGAACATAGCATAATTCAACTTAATCATGATTTAAGCCTAATCACATAACGATGGTATAAACATACTTATGCATAAATATTCCTAAACATGGTGTTTGCTTTAAACTTGCAAAAAGGGATTTTTGAGTCTAACTTAGCCATGTCTCATATATGTCATCATATAAACAAGATAGACTTAATCATGGATTCCAATTATGCCAAATATCATTCAAGGCCTATTCATATTCATAAATTTGCAAAAGCATGACTTAATACATGGATTATGGTATCAAAATTCCAACATAGTTTCATATGAACTATAACAACCAAACTTGTTTCAATTACTTGCAACATGATTTATGCACAAAAATATACATCATGATGGCATAATCACAAAGCCCAAACTTGCATGAATTTCAATCAACTACATACATGTAGCTTCAACATAGATTACATAATTTGCGAAATATTCCAAACGTTTACTTGCATAGAACTACCGCATGTAGTTCTTTATAATGAATAACATAATTTTTTGCACAAACATGAATTACTTCCATTGCCACAATTCAAGCATACACATCAACACAGTTGTTTATTATACCAAAGTAATACTCTACTTACAATGGTTGCGGCGAATTCTCTAATTAAGAGACACGATTCCTTTGTTGAATTGATTAGCTTTAGGTTGCTTGAATTGCTTTAGGCTTTAGAACTTTCTTCCTAATCCTCTCTCTAGTTGGCGGCTACTCTTTGTCGTTCCTCAGCAACATGGCGGCTATGTTCTTAATTTGAATGAATAGATTAGGGTTTAGTCTAGGGTTGTTTATATAGAGGTTAGGAATTGATTAGGACCCTTGATGTTGCTAGGTTAGATCATAGCCATTCATTAGGAAGAGAGACCAATAAAAACCCGCCACCTAGCCCTAATGACAAAGCAGACCACAGAAATTCGACCATACACAGACCAGGCCAGCCAGGAGGGACTGGGTTCGATTTTCAAAAATTAAACTTTAAATTGAGCTGTTTTAGTCTATTTGAATTTTATCTATTGTATACATATATTTTTGCATATATATATATATTCTCATATATATACATATATTTTCTTTATTTCCTTATATGTACGTTCTTATCCTTTCAAAATTTGAATTTGTATACGTACATGTATTTGCATGCTCAGTTGGCCCTCTCTAAAACAGAGATAAAAATTATGTCGCCGCCGGGGTTCGAACCCCCGACCTCCATGCTACAAATCCAATGCCTTAACCAACTGAGCTACAGAGGCTTTTGTTAATAAGTCTTAGAATAATAATAATTATTGTCCTCTCCTTACTTCTCTTTTTTCATGTTTTGCTGTAATATTTAAATTAAAGATATCTTCTTCATACGTTATCCGTTTTGCGCAAACTCAGACTCTATCTCAAGCAGAATTCCGAGACGAACGCAATGGTGATGTCCGTTTCCCTTAATTTTTCTGTTACAATTTAATTATACTTTAATTTGTTAATTTACTGTTAACGGAAAAATCCGGGGTGTTACACTTGGTGATAAGTGGAGGCTAGAAAACTGAAATGGAATGATTCTCCATCTCATTTCAGCCCTCCCATAACTCTAATCCCGAAATGGGTTATGGGCCTACTCACTAATCACCCGATTTGGCCCGGTTAAGCAGTTTTTCACCCTCCAAACCTTGTTTCAGCCATATCTCCAAAACGGTAAGTCCGTTTGGCTATTGTGACCACTCTATAGAAAGAGAAACCATCAAACGAATCTAATGGAAGTGGTTTCAGGTCAAAATTCCTTTCCTATCAAAAGTTATGACCAAAACAGTACTAACTAGGGGCAAAATGGTCATTTAAAAATCGACAAAAATCATGAACATGGGAAATGACTCTAATAGATGTTTCCCAAAGTTACATGACCATCCGACTTCATACGGGAAAGAAATAAATATTCTACGATCCTATGACATGTAGAATACGGGTCATTACAATTCCCCAATAAAGCAAAGCAAGCCATAGCCAAGAGAGATCCAAGCTGCACATGAAAGAGCCTTGGAGCTTGGTAAGACCCGAACTAAGCTGTATTCCCACCCTGCGAACCTGGGGGGGAAACGGAAGAAAAAGAGGCGAAACAAAACGGGTCAGTCATAAAGACTAAGTAAGTCCTAGTGGCTTTCTGCATAAAAACAGGTATAGTTAACATGGCATGAATAAACTGAAAGTAAACATAAGCATGATTACAAGATAGGCTATAGGCACGATGAATCAAGTATAACATCCCATACTTCCTATCAAGGATAGCATCACAAGGTTCCTACCAAGTATCATATCGCAAAGTTTCTATAACGTCGCAAGGTTTCTAAGTTTCACTATTACCCTATTTTCCTTGATTTTCTATATTCTCTGCACCACCTAACTAGCGTTCTCATTAGTTTACTTAGTTGTGATTACAAGATAAGTGATCCCCCATACCCCACATGACAGTTTTATAGGTACATATCACACGATGAGGGTCCCCCCTCATATTGACAGTTTCATGTCCCCACCGTACCTACCTTAATTGATCGGCTCTTACTTACCATGTTTCACATGTGTTATATACTAAGGTTATCAAATCCCCACAGTTGTGGTAGCCTTCAGGACTACATCTAATATGAGGATTTTTCCTCAACCAGACCAAATGTGTTAGATGTATCCTTACTACCCCAATCGATCGACTCCTACTCGGTCCAATTCTTGCGGCCCCCTACTTGTAGATACCTGTGCTGGTCCCATCCTAGGGTGTATCAATCCATAGGATTGCAACCCCGACACCTTTTTTGATGCACAACTTTATATCTACTGATGCCCAGTGGCTAAATTTTCCACTCCGGAGTACGTGCACGCCCGTAATCCGTCGGAACCTGCACTGCTGCATCCCCTGCCGCCGTTTTGACCGCTTACAATTAGCTCAGTAATCGTGCCCCATCCTGCCTAGCTCAGGGTACCGTTGATACCTAATGTGGGTTACTGCTGAAACGGGTCCCGCTACTATGGTTTTTCTAGGGTCTATTCGTATACTCCATAGGTTGGTTAAGTGGTATCTATTTAACAGAACCCCACCCCCCATCATGATACCGTGGTTAAGTGTTCTCTCTTGTGTTACTTAACCCTACCGCATGTCTTGTTATATCGGTTAAGCGTTCTCCCTGTGTTAACTTAACCCTTACCACACCTCACGTTAGATTGGTTAAGTGTATGTTAACTCAACCTCATCCACTAGCCATTTTATAATGGTTAATTATTATCCTCGTGTATTTACTTAACCCTACCACACATCAGGTCATATCGGTTGGGTGTTATCAACCCATTCAAGTTAAACCAACCTATTTAACTTAACCATCCCATTCGTCAGATTGCATTGGTTAAGTATTTCAAGTAATTCATGGCTTAACCCGCCCACATATCATGCTAAGTTGGTTAAGTATTATCTATATGTTTAAGTTGACTTAACCCTGCTACATGTCATGTTATATTGGTTAAGTGCCATTAGTCTAGTCATATTACTTAACCCGCCCATTAGTCTGATTAACAGTTATGTTGGTTAAGCCCACATTTATAAATTTACATGTTCTTAACTCACACCGGTTAGGTCCACATTTTCGTGTCAAATTTCCATGTCATCCCACCTAACCCTCTAACCATACCCACGTCTTGTTATGGTTAGTATTCCTTAATTCATTCATTATGACGAACGAATCATGACCTCTCACATTAGACCTTGCATTTTGTGACCACTGGATTTGCTGGGCGGTTCCGGACAGATTTACACCACAAACTGAGTCTAACCTCGTGTCATAAACCGTTACGCCTACAATTTGTCCTTCGACCTCTCACATTAGACTGACACTTTGTGGCTACTGGATTTGTCGGGCGGTTCCGGGCAGATTTACACCACAAACCGAGTCTAACCTCGTTTCAAAGGTTCATTAATGGTCGTATTCCACCCAAAAACCCCAATATCAATTCATGTGTCTCACATATAAAAATCTTCATGTTTCAACCACGATCATATTTCCAGTTATATGCCAATTATCAAGTTTATAATTCACGTTTTTTCCCCAAAACGTATTCCCAAATTATTATCAAAATTTACTATAAGGTTATGCCAAGTTATAGCCTATTATTTACAATACATGCCAACTACCCAAAACCCAACTTAGGCGCGTTCATATTAAACCTCTACCAAGTCATAAATTATCATATATGTCTCAACTCCAAATTTTACATTATTAACATATGCCCAAGTTCTAGATTACATGTCAGTTTTACACATGCCCAATTCATACCAAATTTACATATGTTTAATTCATGTCGTTTTACATGTATGCCAATTCATGCCAATTTACACACATACCCCAAGTTTCATGTCGTTTTATATATATCAATATTCGTGCCATTTTACATAGGTCAAGTTTCATACCAAACTACATGTATTCCGTGTTTACACCAATTTACCCAGACTTACAAACTTTAATTATAACGATAATACTCAAATCCCAATTCATGTTATCCCATTAATTTTACCAAACATATATACATTCAATATAGACAATATTCCCATATTTCCTCGTATTCAATTGTACGCAAATCGCGGTTTAGGCCTAGGTCCGAAATTGATCTAGGTTCATCAAAAGAAAATAAATAGGGGGAGGTAGAATTTGTATAAGAATGAGTACAGAGAGAAAACTGGCATAAGAACATCATCTCAGGCATAAAAGATAGATCTTGATAATAATATCACATGATTCAAGAAAAACTGATTTACAACAAGCTGAATAGATCATAAGCTTGACATGAGAATGAAAATAGAAAAGTCCCAAAACTCAAGATTCAAGAAGCAACAGAAATAGATCTAAATCGGTAAACATACTTAAATCCAATTCCACTTTATTCCACGGCTATATTATGATTAACAAGTTTAAATCTAAAAACAACTAGAGCTTATAGAGCATGGCTAATGAATTAAGACTGATTTTGTTGTAGAATGCTGATTTATTGTTTGGATCGTTATTGAACGTTCGTTCTTTGAATTGATTTGAGTTTGAATGCTTGTACTTTGACTTGGAGGCGGCGGCCATGGTTCAAGAGGAAGTTTTGCAGCATTTTGGTGTATGAATGATTTGTTGTGAATTAGGTTAGGCGTAAGGGTGTGTTTATAGGTGTAGCAACTAGTTTAGGCCATTAGATAAACCCTAGAATCAATCCTAACCTTCAAAAATCGTCCCAGCCCACTGACTTAACCGGTGCACCCAACCAGGACACCCTAGCCCGACCAGTGAGGCCAGGTCGACCTGGTCTGGCCAGGTCGACCCCCTGGTCGACCTATGGTCGACCTGATCTGGTCAGGTCGACCCCCAGGTCGACCCTATGGTCGACCTGGGCTCTGGGCGGGAATTTTCCCGCCCAACCCGCTTCTGGGTCTTGAATTCGGATTTGAATTCGAATTTCTGTGCTGTTTTTTATTCTGAAAATTCGTGAAACTTCTAGAGGTCATAACTCGGTCATATGGACTCCGATTTTCGAAAACTCGGACTCGATTTTATGTATAATTCAGAGACGAATGCATTGGCACAACCCGTTTCCCTTGATTCTCATTTTAAAAATTAATTATACCCTGATTTCTAGTTTCAACATGTTATTAAAATTCGGGTTGTTACATTCTCCCCTCCTTAAAAGATTTTGTCCCCGAAATCTTCAAGTTAAGAAGAATGTGTCCTACCATCCAATTGTCCATCTACTCAATCATCAATCGCAGGCATCCATTCTCTCTAAGAGATTTCTAATGCTGTATGAACATATGCAGAACGTGTGTGTGTATATGTTTCTTATCTAATGCAAATGATCAGGCCTGATTAATCTTCTTAATGCAAAATATATTTAGTGCCATGAGTCCAACATGTATGCAAATAGTCCTAGTTACATTAACACTATATGTGTGCACAAACATCCATCCATATGCAACATCCACATGATAGCACATTCAATTTCATCCATAAACAAGCATAAACACTCATGCATATGCAGTATGAAAGGTGACGAAGCCGATCTAGTGTCTAATGTGCGTGTATATGCATCCACGAGCAACCACTAGCAACCACTTGCAACCACTTGCAACCATCAATCATAACATGTCTCAAACACATGTGTACACCCAATTGTTCCTACATAAAGATATAATTGAACGATAGAAGCAAGTAAAAACTTTGTTCCCATTAGGCAATATCAAAAATGGAAATCTACGTCATATATATACTGATTAGGAGAAGAACTCCCTAATCACCAGCCCGGAAGACCGGAATCAACATCAGACTGGTACCGAAAGAATTACTCAACCAATATATATGTTTCTAGGAAACTAAGCATGATGAACTCCTTTTAGGTCACAAGAGATCCCTTCCTAAGACCAACTCATATCCTATAAAACCCAAAAAGTTTAGTCAACCCAACGGACACCCTCAAGCCCCAACGTGTATTACTAACAGATGAGTCATACTCCCTATAGGGTTTGAAACAGAAATAGGATGGAGAATAAGACCAAGAGGATATGCTTAAAAGATAGCATGCAAATAAGCTCTATAGGAAAAGAGGGATCAAGGATATACCCTTAAAAAGAGATATGATGCGTGTATCTAGTCTTCAATCTTTCGAGTCGCATTTCCTTGAGCTTAACTCCGTTGTGCTTTCACCGTCTTTAACTTCACAACCTCGTAGCTTCTTAATTCTTATTTCTAAAATATGAGTTGGAACTCATTCCACTATTGCTTCTCGTTTCACTTTCACTTATTCTCCTTCTAGTATACTCGGCTCAAACATAACTGCGTATTCATGGTTTCATGCAAGCTCTACAAAATTCACTAGTGAATCTCGGATCTCGTTTACTTACTAGAAAGTACTCCACATAAATGAATTATTTCTTGAAAATAAACAAATTCCAACCATGTTACCAAATGTACTTACTAAGGTGATTTTCTATAACTCATGCATAAGCGAGATGAACCATCCACCTTAGTGGCGAACACTACTCGAGCGGATCAACAAATGTATCAAGAGACTCTAGGTAACTAAGCATGGCAGAACCCTAAGGGTTACACTAGACTTCGAGGGCATTACCGAGGCGAGTCAAGAGCCTAACTACCCTCTTTTCATACTCGAGAATGGTACCATTTCTGGATAACCACTCCATCCCTAGAATCAACCCATAGCCCAAAGACATAAGCTTTTACTTCTAAACTCAACACTTAGCATAGACTTTCTCAAATCCAAACGAGTCATGAATAAATGAGCCGATTCCCCAACAGGATTTGAGACAAAAATGGGATCCTCTACTACGCTAGTACTAGGTGCAGAGACCCAACTATCGAAGCAGAATTAAAAGGATGCGATGTACAAAAACAAAGTTCTAATGGGATGATAGAAAATAAAGCTAAACCTTTAACAGAAACATTCCACCTCTCTTAGGTATGCTAGTAGCGAGAGCATACAATTGCCCTCTCTACGATCTTGTCCTTTGCCCTTATCCTTGTCTTATAATACTTAACTACATGTCCCTTTTTACCACACCAACGATGCTCTTTCTTGTCATGGGTTTTATTATTCTTTTATTTTGACCTCTTTCCTTTCACCTTTTTCCTCCTTCGTGGATTATGTCATATTAGCAAGTTTTCATCCTTAGGCTTGTTTTCTTTATCCCTGTTCTTACTAATCCTGTATAGTTTGTTGACAAGTTTCTCGAAAGCTACCTTCATCGCACGGCGACTCCACAAAGCTTGAAATAAGATTAGACGTAGATGGAACTACTACGGCTACAGATGGAAATTGGGCACTTCTTTGCCCTCCTACATGTGTCGTACACCTACAAATCTATGGTGAAAATGAAAGAGAGAAAAGACTCAAGGAGAGAATCAAAAGATAGTGCATATGGCTTTGGGGAATATGCCTTTCGTAAAACAAAACTTTTCTTAGAAAATGCTTCTTTGTAAACATTTTGAAAATAATTTCAAAAGGTTTTTAAAAGCTTTTGCCCAGTTTGGTAACCTTCTGCTCTGATACCAAATGTAACACCCCACATCCGTTAAGGTCACTCACAAAGGGGATGCCTTAACTTCAATGAAGCATTATGGGTACTGGAACAGAAATATTACAAGACAGTCATATATAAAACAGCGAAAAGTAAAGTAGAAGCATTTCAAATCATTTATTAAATATAATTGTTTACGATAGAAGCCCATCAACCTCCAATACCCAATTACATAGCTAAAATATCTGTCTTGCTCAAAAACAAAGAAGCATAAAAATAAATTGCAGTATTCCCCAGTAAAGCAAAGCAAGCCATAGCCAAGAGAGATCCAAGCCGCACATGAAAGGGCCTTGGAGCTTGGTAAGACCCGAACTAAGCTGTATTCCCACCCTGCGAACATGGGGGGGAAACGGAAGAAAAAGAGGCGAAACAAAACGGGTCTGTCATAAGGACTGAGTAAGTCCTAGTGGCTTTCAGCATAAAAACAGGTAAAGATAACATGGCATGAATAAACTGAAAGTAAACATAAGCATGATGACAAGATAGGATACAGGCACGATGAATCAAGTATAACATCCCATACTTCCTATCAAGGGTAGCATCACAAGGTTCCTACCATCATATCGCAAGGTTTCTACAACGTCGCAAGATTTCTAAGTTTCACTATTACCCTATTTTCCTTGATTTCCTATATTCTCTGCACCACCTAACTAGCGTTCTCATTAGTTTACTTAGTTCTAATTACAAGATAAGTGATCCCCCATACCCCACATGATAGTTTTATAGGTACATATCACACGATGAGGGTCCCCCTCCTCATATTGATAATTTCATGTCCCCACCGTACCTACCTTAATTGTTTGGCTCTTACTTACCATGTTTCACATGTGTTATATACTAAGGTTATCCCAACCCCGAAGTTATGGTAGCCTTCAGGACTACATCTGATATGAGGATTTTTCGTCAACCAGCCCAATTACCATGAATGTGTTAGATGTATCCTTACTACCCTAATCGATTGGCGCCTACTCGGCCTAGTTCTTGCGGCCCCCTACTTGTAGATACCTGTGTCGGTCCCACCCTAGGGTGTATCAATCGCTAGGATGGCAACCCGACACCCTTTTTGATGTACATCTTTATATCTACTAATGCCTAGTGGCTAAATTTTCCACTACGGAGTACGTGCACGCCCGTAATCCGTCGGAACTTGCACTGCTGCATCCCCTGCCGCCAATTTGACCGCTTACAATCAGACCAGTAATCGTGCCCCATCCTGCCTAGCTCAGGGTACCGTTGATACCTAATGTGGGTTACATCCTGAAACGGGTCCCGCTACTAGGGTTTTCCTAGGGTCGATTCGTATACCCCACATGTTGGTTAAGTGTTATCTATTTAACTTAACCCCACCCCCCATCATGATAACGTAGTTAAGTGTTCTCTCTTGTGTTACTTAACCCTACAGCATGTCTTGTTATATCGGTTAAGCGTTCTCCCCTGTGTTAACTTAACCCTTACCACACCTCATGTTAGATTGGTTAAGTGTATGTTAACTCAACCTCATGCAGTAGCCATTTTATAATGGTTAAGTGTTATCCTCGTGTATTTACTTAACCCTACCACACACCAGGTCATATCGGTTGGGTGTTATCAACCCATTCATGTTAAACCAACCCATTTAACTTAACCATCCCATTCGTTAGATTGCATTGGTTAAGTATTTCAAGTAATTCATGGCTTAACCCGCCCACGTATCATGCTAAATTGGTTAAGTATTATCTATATGTTCAAGTTGACTTAACCCTGCCACGTGTCATGTTATATTGGTTAAGTGTCATTAGTCCAGTCGTATTACTTAACCCACCCATTGGTCTGATTAACAGTTATGTTGGTTAAGCCCACATTTATAAGTTTTACATGTTCTTAACTCATACCGGTTTGGCCCACATTTTCATGCCAAATTTCGATGTCATCCCACCTAACCCTCTAACCATACCCACGTCTTGTTATGGTTAGTATTCATTAATTCATTCATTATGATGAACGAATTATGACCTCTCACATTAGACCGTGCATTTTGTGGCCACTGGATTTGCCGGGCGGTTCCGGGCAGATTTACACCACAAACTGAGTCTAACCTCGTGTCATAAACTATTATGCCTATAATTTGGCCTTCGACCTCTCACATTAGACTGACACTTTGTGGCTACTGGATTTGCCGGGCGGTTCCGGGCAGATTTACACCACAAACTGAGTCTAACCTCGTGTCAAAGGTTCATTAATGGTCGTATTCCACCCAAAAACCACAATATCAGTTCATGTGTTTAACATATAAAAATCTTCATGTTTCAACCACGATCATATTTCCAGTTATATGCCAATTATCAAGTTTGTAATTCACGTTTTTGCCCTAAAACGTATTCCCAAATTATTATCATAATTTACTATAAGGTTATGCCAAGTTATAGCCTTTTATTTACAATACATGCCAACTACCCAAAACCCAACTTAGGCGCGGTCATATTAAACCTCAACCAAGTCATAAATTATCATTTATGTCTCAACTCCAAATTTTACATAATTAACATATGCCCAAGTTCTAGATTACATGTCAGTTTTACATATACCCCATTCATACCAAATTTACGTATGTTCAATTCATGTCGTTTTACATGTATGCCAATTTTATGCCAATTTACACACATACCAAGTTTCATGCCATTTTACATACATCAATATTCTTGCCATTTTACATAGGTCAAGTTTCATACCAAACTACATGTATTCCGTGTTTACACCAATTTACCCAAACTTACAAACATTAATTATAACGATAATACTCAAATCCCAATTTACGTTATGCCGTCAATTTTACCAAGCATATACACATTCAATGTAGACAATATTCCCATATTTCCCCGTATTCAATCGTACGCAAATCGCGGTTTAGGCCTAGGTCCGAAATTGACCTAGGTTCATCAAAAGAAAATAAATAGAGGGAGGTAGAATTTGTATAACAATAAGTACAGAGAGAAAACTGGCATAAGAACATCATATCAGGCATAAAAGATAGATCTTGATAATAATATCACATGAATCAAGAAAAACTGATTTACAACAAGCTGAATAGATCATAAGCTTGACATGAGAATGAAAATAGAAAAGTCCCAAAACTCAACAGAAATAGATCTGAATCGGTAAATATACTTAAATACAATTCCACTTTATTCCATGGCCATATTAGAATTAACAACTTTAAATCTAAAAACAACCAGAACTTACAAAGCATGGCTAATGAATTAAGAACTGAATTTGTTGAAGAATGCTGATTTATTGTTTGGATCATTGTTGAAGCTTTGTTCTTTGAATTGATTTGAGTTTGAATGCTTATACTTTGACTTGGAGGCGACGATCATGGTTCAAGAGGAAGTTCAGTGACATTTTGGTGTAAGAATGATTTGTTGTGAATTAGGTTAGGTCTTAGGGTGTTTTTATAGGTGTAGCAACTAGTTTAGGCCCTTAGATAAACCCTAGAATCAATCCTGACCTTCAGAAATCGTCCCAGCCCGCTGACTCAACCAGTGCACCCAACCAGGTCACCCTGGCCCAACAAGGGAGGCCAAGTCGACCATATGGTCGATCTGGCAGGTCGACCCTATGGTCGACCTGGTCTGGTCAGGTCGACCCCCAGGTCCACCCTATGATCGACCTGGGCTCTGGGCGGGAATTTTTCCGCCCAGCCCGCTTCTGGGTCTTGAATTTGAATTCGAATTTCTGAACTGTTTTTGATTCTGAAAATTCGTGAAACTTCTAGAGGTCATAACTCGGTCATACGAACTCCGATTTTCGAAATCTCGGACTCGATTTCATGTAGAATTCCGAGACGAACGCATTGGCGCAACCCCTTTCCCTTGATTCTCATTTTAAAATTAATTATACCCTGATTTCTAGTTTCAACATGTTATTAAAATTTGGGTTGTTACAACATATTTCCTCCCATGAATACCATAAAACAAAACTCAGAATGCTAAATAAAAGAACAATGAAGCTATTATGAGACTCAGCTCCCATCACACAATGCAATGCAAGTCGAAGGATAATGCTTTACCTTAGAATAGCCAAATATGCTTGATACGCGAAATTTATCTTTTATTACTATTAGTGCATAGTGTAGAAATCAATTTCAAAAGTAAATGTATCAATCCTAGACGCCATAATACCCCATCCTACTATGTTTCCATACATATATATAGGTATACAACAAAAACCGAAAAGTTTCATATTTGGAAGTTAGATTTCCATCATGATGGCTACTGATTCGAAATATCGATCACGTAGTGTAATACTCAATGGCTTACGTCCAGGCAATGGAAAACATCGTAATACAGATCCGCACTATATCCAGGAAATCGAGTATCACTGCGGCTTACATTCCGATTAGAGAAAACACCGCTTACTCTATCCTTTTAGGAATCTGTAACACCCCGAATTTTCTGTTAACTGTAACTTAACAAATTAAAGTATAATTAATTCTAAATGATGGAATTGAGGGAACTGGGTTATGCCATTGCGTTCATCTCGAAATTCTTTTTGTGATAGAGTTTGAGTTTGCATAAAACGGATACAGTATGAAGAAGATATGGACAAGCGAAGTTGGGCAGAAAAACCAGAAACGGGTAGAATGCACTGGCGCACTTGGGAAGTGCGCTAGAACGAAATTGCACTGGCGCACTTGGGAAGTGCGCTAGAACGAAATTGCACTGGCGCACTTGGGAAGTGCGCCAGTACATTTAGCACTGGCGCACCTGCCAAGTGCTCCCAGGCCAGAAACCATGCTTGGTTAGGCCCTGGCTTGCCTGGTCAGGTTCTGGTCGATTTCTGAGGCTTGGTTGAGTCACTAGGGCTTACATGTCACTTTCTGATTGGCTTCTCTTGAGATGGATGGTCTGGATTCACTCTAGCTTCATCGACGGCTCTAATCAGATTAAAATTCTATAAATACAACTCAAGTCTAACCCTAAATCCACACAAATAATATAATACTAAAGCCATCAGGATGTTGGAAAGAAACTAGGAGTGGCCGTCAGTTAGAAAGCTTAGGGACAAGCTAATACTAAAGTGAAACATGAATCAAAACAATGTTAGTCTACCCAAAGGAAAGCATATCAAATTCAGAATTCGGAATCCAGAATCCAAGTTCATCGTTCTTTGTAAGTATAGTGATTTTTCCGATGAGAATAAAACTAAGACTTGATTCGATGTAAGTTGGAAGTGGAATTGTGCTATTATGTAACGACGATGTTAATTCATATCTATGTATTGAAATGATTGTGTTGCGAATGAAATTGGGATGTTTGTGGTATAATTAAGATTGATATTGATCCTATTGTACTTTTAGAATGACAACAACATCACAAGCAAGTTGTATAGTTCATGTTTATGTGATTATATAGGTTGTTTGTGATTAGAACCTCATGTATATACTTTATGCAAGAATCTTTATGCCTAAATGGTTATGTTCATATACATGCCCCTATGTTAATACAAAAGTTGCAAGTTCCTAATTGGATCCATGTCAAGATCCACTTTAGTACATGTTTCATGTTGTAATTAGATATGCAATTGAATCTAGTTCACACCCTTCTCATAAAGTTATACATATTTATGAAAATGTCACATTCATGTCATGTGCTAGGGATGTTCGATGTTATGCCAAGATCCAAAAAGAAGTTTAGACTTATGTTGTCTAAATCATATGCTAATTCATGTGACACCTATTTGGTTAGACCCTTATTTCAATGCAAATTCACATATATGTAAATTGATTTAGGCTATGTTGCACATTCACATATATGTATATTGACTATTTTGCAAGTTCACATTTATGACATTCATGTTGGCTATTTTGCAAGTTCATGTCTATGACATTCATGTTGGCTATTTTGCAAGTTCACACCTATGATGTTCATATTGACTATGCCAAAAATGCCAAGTTTACACCTATGTCATGTTTATGTTCATGAGTTCCCTTATGCCTATTTGTGTGCGCTAAATTAGGCTAAGTTTTTAGCCTAATATTATATGTTAAACTATGCGAACAAAAATTAGGCTAAGATTGTTAGCCTAATGTTTAATCGGGGTAACGTTGGGAATATTAGTAAAACTTGACATAAAATATATGGAATTGGCATGTTTGTCGCATGCCAAAATTGGTGGCATTTAAACGGTATAAATTCTTATACCAAAAATGTTAAACTTGGAATGTGGGCCATATCATTTAATTGTTGACAAATTTACATATATTAAGTAATAAAGACACATATGTAAATTTAGAAAATATGAATATGCTTAACACGAGGTTGGATTGAGTTGGGATGTAAATCTGCCCGGACCCGCCCGGCTGTCCAGTAGTCACAACAATATTTATCCAATGTGGTTAGTTAAACATTGAGCCCAATAAGGACCCGAGGTTAGACTGAGTTACGGTGTAAATCTGGCCGGAACCGACCGGCACATCCAGGACTGTAACAATATCTGTCTAATGTGAATGGTCGGTGCTTTAAAAGGCTAAGGATAGACAAGTCAGGATGGTAGGGTTAAGTTAACTAAAACACTTAACCAATTCAACATGTAATGAAATTGATGGGTGGCGTTAGGTAAATACAGACACTTAACCACTTAACATGTTTGACTAGAAAACCCTAGTAACGGGGACCCATTTCAGCAGTAACCCAATTAGGTATCATGGTACCCAGAAACTAGGTAGGGTGGGGCACAATTGCTGGGCTGATTGTAAGCGGTCAAAAGCGATGGCAGTGGTTGCAACATTGTGGGTTCTAACGGAGTGCGAGGCATGCACACACTTCAGAGCAGACAAACAGGGCACTGGGGGTACTAATAGTGTAACCTATATATTCTAAGTATTGTGTCGGGTCACCACCATGGGACTTGATACACCCCATGGTGGGGCCAGCATAGGTATCTACAATATTTGGGGGCCGTAAGACACATGTAATTATGCGGGTAGGAGCCGATCGTTAAATAAGGGGATCACTTCACCCTCAACATGGGGTGCCAGTTTAGAACTAATTCATGTAGTTGTAGAGATATAGTGTGGGGTGCGAAAGTATATTTGTTTCAAAACTACTTTATCTTAGTTTATGATACTCTCATGTTTCCAGTTTATACCTATCATGCCCTTATTCTTATTCTCATACTGAAGAGTCACTAGACTTACCAGGCTTTATGTCTGACCCTATTTTCTTTCGTCTTCTTTTTCTCCGTCCCCCTAGGTCCACAGGGAGGAAATAACCCAGCTTAGTCAGATTCTTTAAAAGCTTCAAGATAGTAGATGTACGGTTTGGACTCTCTTGCTTTGGCTATGGCTATTGGACACAGTCATGGGGATTTATGCAGTTTTAATTATGTTTTATGCTTCTTTATTAAATAACCAAGACAGAAATGATGGTGTAATGTTTTGGGAGTTATTATGACAGTTATGGTAACGTTTTGTATGAACACGTATTTATGAAATAAAAAGTCTTTTGTTTTCCATTACTTATAAATATATGTATTTATATCTGTCTTGTGTTTTATCTGTGACTTATACTTACAAACATCCACCAAAGTTAAGGCATTCCCTTTGTGAGTGACCTCAATGGAGGGTGGGGTGTTTCACTTGGTATCAGAGCATTGATTTACCAGACTAGATAAAAAAAATTGAAACTATTTTCAAAAAAAAGTTTAAATAAGCATCTTTTTCAAGAAAAAAGTGTTGTTTTTAAATGGCATAATTCCCCAGAGCCATATGCACTATCCCTCTATCCCTTTATCTTGAATACTTTCCTTTTTGTTCCAACATGTCTGGAGATCTGAACATTCCAGAAGGAGTACCGATCCCTGGCTGGTTCCGAAGGTACCTAGAGGCTAGGGCTAATGGTGCGGGCCAAGCAGACATTCCTCCTCCTATGGTGGCAGCGGTTCCTCCTCCCCCTCCTCCTCCTCGTTGGAACACTTCCTCTAAGATATGTAGAGACTTCAAGGCTATGGGAGGAAAGGACTTTTATGGAACTGAATCATTTGTGGTAGCAAGGAACTGGCTGAAAGGGACCGAAGATTTATTCGTTATCTTCGAAGTTGATGACAGGAAAAAGATACTGCTAGCAGTTTGGTTGCTCAATGATGAAGCTTCCTATTGGTGGGAAGTTACGCATGCGGAGAGGCCAGTGGAAACATGGGAAGATTTCAGGACAAGGTTTGAGATGAAATTCCTCTCCCAAGCTGAAAGAAGTCTGCAGATGGAAAAGTTCCTATCTCTTAAGCAAGGGAGTATGACGATCAGGGAGTATGTCAATCAGTTTAATCAATTGGCCAGATTTGGGCTTGATTTAGTAAACACCCAACACAAGAAGGCCCTTCGCTTCGTCAAAGGCCTAAATGAGCCTTTACACAGCCTTGCTATGACCCATATACCCATGGGGGCGACCTATGAAAGCTTGGTGGACATGGCGCTGCTACACGAGGAAGATAAAGGCAAGAAAGAGGCAAAGGTGGAAGTGCCTCAAGAAAAGAAGGAGGGTTTACAGGCTAAGAAAACAGACATCAAGAAAGGCGGGAAGAACAACAAATCCCTTGAAAAGAGAAAGTGCAATTTCTGTGGCATTGTGGGACATATAGCAAAAGACTGCAGAAAGAAGAAGGCAAAGATGAATGGTGGTTGCTTCAATTGTGGCGAGACTGGACACTTGGCTAAGGACTGCCCAAAGAAGTGGGCGCAGGGACAGAGGACTGGATACACCTCAGGCGGACAAGTTCACGCGCTGGTGACACCTCCACAGGAATGAGGTAGAAATATTTCTGTAGAAAGCTTAGTTTATCTGTATGATCATCCAGTTCGAACTTTCTTTTATTCTGGTGCATCACACTCCTTTATTTCATCTGCTTTAGTAGAATCTCTGCACCTAGGCACTAGTATGGTAGAAGATCCCTTGGTTGTCTCAAATCCAATTGGGGGCTCGGCTTATTTGTCGATGGTTTGCTTGGATTTGAAAATCTCTATTCTAAGTGTTGAATTTAGATGTAGTGCCTTTGTTTTAGGCTTCCAGGATATGGACTGATCTTGGGCATGGACTGGTTATCCAGTAATGGTGCCATTCTTGATTCTGAGAAAAGTGTGGTTAGCCTCTTGACTCGGCTAGGCAACACTCTAGAAATTTCTTGTAATCCCTTGAATGCTGTTATGCTTAGTTATCTAGAGTCGCTTGACGCTTCTGTTGAGAATTTGCAGTTGGTTAGAGTAGTCCGGGAATATCTGGATGTCTTTGAAGAGGTGAAAGGCTTACCTCCGAAGCGGGAAATAGACATCCGCATATATCTTGTGGATAATGCAAAGCCCATAGCTCTGCTTGTTAGACACATTGTAACACCCCACGTCCATTAATGTCACTCACAAAGGGAATGCATTAACTTCCATGGAGGTTTTAAGTGAATATAGAACAGTAAAATTACAGCAAGACAGATATAAAATAGTACTTGGAAATTCAAAAACTTTATTTCATTGTAGCAGAAGTCAAAACATGTTTGATTACATCATAACACCATATTCAATGTCAAGTACAATATCTATCTTGATAAAACAAGTACATAATCCCATTACATGAATAGCCATTAAAAAGAAAGATAACAAGCTGGACTTTACTTCAGCAGTCCAAGCTTTCCAGTAGATAAGCGATCCAACTAGACTCCACTAGAACTTGGCCCAACCTGCGGACCTGAAGG
Source organism: Allium sativum (assembly GCA_030737875.1). Taxonomy (NCBI): domain Eukaryota; kingdom Viridiplantae; phylum Streptophyta; class Magnoliopsida; order Asparagales; family Amaryllidaceae; genus Allium; species Allium sativum. The sequence continues at coordinate 447,075,233 of CM060921.1, forward strand.
GAGAAAAAGGATGGAAAAGAGGGGGTCAGACATAAAGTCTGGTGAATATGATAATTCTACAATACTATTACCAAAATAACTGGACTAAGGCATAAGCTGGAAAACAAGAAAATGTCTATGAAGAGCAGATTAAGGACATAGACAATCGCTAAAGGCAACGTTATAGGCGCTCCTAAATACTAAAGGATAAACACTATACTGCACCACACCAGTCACCCTAAAGATTCATCCCACTTAGCTTCACTTAGAAACTTTCCCAATGGCTTTACGTACCCCTAGCTGACTACATAGGTGCCGCCTGCCCCTATCTCTACTAGGTGTACCCTACTTCCCATTATTCGATCGGCTCCCTAACTCATAGATACCCGTGCTGGCCCCACAGTGGGGTGTATCACTCCCCTAAAGTGGCAACCTGATACAACGGACATGCATGGCTTATACCTACACGATGCAACAACGTCTTACCTACCAGCCCGGGTCCACACACGCATATGAAACCCGTTGGACTTGCGTTGCCACCGCTCCCTGTTTTGGCCTCTTATAGTCAAACCCAGTATGCGTGTCCCGTCCTCGACTTGGGTCGAGCCCACAAAGATACGTTTTGGGATACTGGTTGAAATGGGCCCCCACTATTTACCACAAGCATTCTACCTAAGCTTGTCCCCATTAGTCCATCCCACTTAACCCACTTAGTCATGTTCATTTACATGTGTGTTTGGTTAAGTCTAATCGTATTTCAAATGCCTCTAAAGGCAACCACCAGATTCCTCATGCCACCCAAGGCACCTACTTAACCCCCATGTCCCACCTTACATGATTATCTGGTTAAGTATTTCTTAGTTCATTAAGGCCATAACCTCATAAAGACCTCTCACATTAGACTGGCATTTATGGCAGCTGGATTTGCCGGGCGGGTCCGGGCAGTCTTACACCATAAAAGAGTCTAACCTCGTGTCTTTACAACTGTTATGCTTTAGTTTGGGCCTAGGACCTCTCACATTGGGCCGACATTTGTGACTACTGGATTTGCCGGGCGGGTCCGGGCAGGTTTACATCACAAACGGGTCCAACCTCGTGTCCTAAGCATTGATTATTAATAATAATCCACTTTCCCCCAATTTTAATAATTCCCTACTGAATTATTAATTACTTCCAATTTTTAACAATGTCCATAATTGACTCAATTATGGACATCCATTCATGGTATGCAAAATCTTACAAAATTGCACCCAATTTATTAATTCCTAATATTACCCCTACCCCATGTTTGAACGTTTATTCGCAAAATATATGTTAGACTCGAATAGCCTAACTCATAGCATAAAAGAGATTATCATAATAACAACATGTATATGTGACCAAATGAATCATAATAAGGGGTGAAACTTGCATATGTCCAACTTGCATAGATTATACATGTCATGGACCTAAAGGTGTCAACTTGTTCAAAATTCACCTAATATAATCTCAATCAATTTTCATAAACTTACATATGAACATGTGTGAATCAACATCATCTAATTTTTTAACAACATGGTTTAATATGGGTACACCTAACTCAATAGGCAAATTCCCATATTCAAGTTTTATTTAATTATAGTTTCAAGTTTATGGGTACACCTAACCTAATAGGCAAATTCCCATAAACAAGATCCATTTAAATTAAAAAAAACATAACTTTAAGCATGTTCCAACAACATCATGATTTTACAACATAATATAGCATGATTTATAACATGGCATAGTATGATAGTATAACATAGCTTGACATGATTCTCAACATAGCACGACATAGCATAAGAGAATTTACAACATAGCATGACATAGCATATATAATTTACATCATACGACAACATAATAACATAATAAGAGATCCACAATATATAGAATTTACAATTACAAATCACGTCACTTTCTTGTGATCCATTCATAACCGAGTCAAATTAGTTTGTAATAGTCTTGTGAGAACCATCATACTCACCAACAAAAGAAAAGAATTAGAGAAAGAGAGATCTTTTGATTTGATTTGTGTAGATTTAGTTGTAGATGATTAGGCTTCCTCTTCTTAGTTTGTGACGGCTATGCTGAACTCCATGGCAGCAGCATGACGGTAGCTTCTCTAATTTTACAAGTGATTTAGGTCTAGGGTCTACCCACTTATTTATAGATTTTAGAATTCATTTAGGCCATTAGATTTAACCTAGAAATAACCGCAGCCGTTCAGACAAGATGGGGTTTATCTTGTTGACTCAGCAATGAGTCAGAAGTGACTCAGCAAACACTCAGCATATTAATAAACTTCTATTCATGTCATAAATATATATATTTTCTACAATGTACATATTAGATACATCCCCCTTTACTTATTATTGTTTTTATATACATATTAGATACATCCCCTCTCTTACACACTTATTAATATTTTTATATTCATATTAGATACATCCCCTCTCTTACACACTTATTAATATTATTATATTCATATTAGATACATCCCCTCTCTTACACACTTTTATATTCATATTAGATACATCCCCCCTCTTACACACTTATTAATATTTTAGCAACTTTAGTGTTAATAGAAAATTCGGGGTGTTACATTCTCCCCTCCTTTTAGGATTTCGTCCCCGAAATCTTCAAGTCTGGAAGAATGTATATCCTACCATCCAAACGTCCATCTACTCATCCATCATACACAGGCATCCATTGTCCTTACAGGCTTCTAATGCTTTCATGTTTAAATGCACAGTGTGTGTATATGTCCGTATCTAATGCAAAATCAGGCGGTCCACTGATTCAGTTGACCTCCTTAATGCAACTATGATCGTGCCATGCATCCATTATGTATGCAAAAGATTCTTAATGCTACATAATACTTCTATATGCGTGCACAACCATCATCTGAATGCAGCATCCACATGATAATACAACCATCGTTCATCCATTTTACTAAATACACCCATATATATGCAATATGCAATATGTAGTGACTGAGCCGATCTAGTGCCTAAAGTGTGTGTATATATGCATCCACGAGCAACCACTAGCAAACACTTGCATCCATTTTGCATCCATCATACATAACATGTCTCAAACACATGTTTCAACCATAGGATTATCCTAACTAAAGGTCAAAGATACTAATGAGAGGACATACTAAAGATAAGATAAGATAAGCTAAGCGATAAAGGAGAAATTAAAAGACATACCCTCAAAAAGAAAAGGGTACAACGAACGCATCTTCTCTTCTGTCTCCCAAGTTGCGTTGCTCTCATCATCTCCCCATTGCACTTTAACCAGTCTGACCTCTCGATTCCTCAACTTTTTGATCTCCGACCCAAGAATGCATGTAGGAGCTCGTCTAATTGTTGCATCACGCTCTATTTCCACCTCTTTAAGCAAGCTCGGCTCTACCACCTCCGCGGTCTTGTGCAAACACTTCCTCAAATGTGATACATGGAATACGTCGTGTACTCCACTAAGTTTCTCAGGCAACTCCACCCTATATGCCATCTTCCCAATCCTGTTTTTTACAGGAAACGGCCCTACAAACCTTGGTGCTAATTTCCCCACGGACCCAAAGCGAACAACATTCTGTAACGGAGATACTTTGATAAAAACCATGTCCCCAATGTCAAACTCAAGATCTGTCCTCCTCTTATCAGCATACGATTTTTGCCTATCTTGTGCTGCTTTCATCCTCCTTCGAATCAACTCAATCTTCTCCGAGGTTTCCCTAACCATATCGGGCCCAAGTAGGATTTTATCGGTAGTTTCCCACCAACATGTAGGCGAACGGCAAGGCCTTCCATAAAGAGCTTCGAAAGGTGCCATGCCAATACTAGACTGAAAGCTATTGTTATATGCGAATTCTACTAACGGAAGGTGCTCTTCCCATGTACCCCCAAAGTCTAGGATACAAAGCCTTAAAAGATCCTCTAGAATGCGATTCACCCTCTCGGTCTGGCCGTCTGTCTGAGGATGATATGCGGTGCTCAAACATAGCTGAGTCCCTACCGCCTCTTGTAAACTCTTCCAAAATTCGCTAGTAAAGATGGGGTCACGGTCGCTTACTATACTAGAAGGAATACCGTGCAAACGAACTATCTCCTTAATGTATACAGAAGCCAACCACGGAGCAATCCTCTTACTTTTCACAGGAATAAAATGGGCGCTTTTAGTAAGTCTATCTACTATAACCCAAATCCCCGTGTTACCCTTCCTTGATCTTGGTAATCCATCCACAAAATCCATTGAGATGCTTTCCCATTTCCATACTGGAACTTCTAATGGGTGAAGCAACCCACCGGGTTTCTTTTGTTCTGCTTTAACTCGTTGGCACACCAAGCATCTAGCGACGTACTCAGCCACATCCTTTTTCATACCGGCCCAAAAGAAAACCCGCTTCATATCTTTGTACATCTTATCCCCGCCGGGATGAATGGTCATTTTTGAGCGATGAGCATCATCAAGAATGGCCTTCCTTAAGTCTTCGTCTTGTGGTACACAAAGTCTATTATCCCTTCGTAACCAACCCTTATCGTCTAGGGTATACCTACGAAGATGGCTTGATGACTCCCCCCCTTTGAGCTTTTCTACTATCTCAACCAACTGTGGGTCGTCTCGCTGTGCCTCACCAACCCATCCTAGAAGTGTAGGTCTAACCTCCAAGGATGCTAACAGACCGGGTGCTAAGTCAACGGAGGGTCTAAAGTCAAACATAGAGATGAATTCTAAGCTTTGTCGTTCAACAAACAACGGACTCAAGGACAACCTTTTCCTACTTAAGGCGTCTGCCACCACGTTACCCTTGCCCGGGGTATATGCTATTTCAAAATCGTAGGAGGCTAAGAATTCCATCCACCGTTGCTGCCTTAAATTCAAATCCTTCTGAGAGAATAAGTATTTTAATGATTTGTGGTCAGTGAACAGTTCGAATTTCTCACCAAGAAGATAGTGACGCCAAGACTTAAGCGCGAAAACAATTGCGGCTAGCTCTAAGTCATGCGTGGGGTAATTCTTTTCATGAACCCTCAACTGCCTTCCACCATAGGCTATTACTCTTCCCTCTTGCATGAGGACCGTGCCAAGTCCCATCCCACAAGCATCAGTACAGATGGTAAACGGTTTATTCCTGTCTGGCAGCACTAAGACTGGGGCTGAAGTTAAGGCTCTCTTTAAACGTTGGAATGCATCATCGCAATCTTTGTCCCACGTAAAAACCAGGTTCTTCTTCGTTAACCGTGTTAATGGAGCTGATATTTTTGCGAAGTCTTTGATAAACTTCCTATAATAACCAGCCAACCCCAAGAAACTTCTTACTTCGGTTGCATTTTTAGGGACCTTCCAATCTTGGATGGCCACCACCTTTGCGGGATCCACTGCTATCCCTTCTTTGGAAACCACGTGCCCTAAGAACCGTACTTCCTTCCTCCAGAAGTGACACTTAGAAAATTTTGCCTTAAGGTTATGCGCTCGAAGGGTTTCCAACACTTCCCTAAGATGTAGGGAGTGCTCTTCTTTATTCTTAGAAAAGACTAAGATGTCATCCACAAAGACTACCACGAATTTGTTAAGGTATTCCCTAAACACCCTACTCATCAAATCAACAAAATATGCAGGGGCGTTTGTCAAACCAAAGGGCATCACTAGCCATTCATAGAATCCGTCAGGAGTCCTAAAAGCAGTCTTATCTATACTATCCTCAGCCACTCTCAGTTGATGAAAGCCAGTGGCTAAGTCCAACTGCGAAAACACTGAGGCGCCAACTAACTGATCAAAGAGATCGTCAATCCTCGGCAGTGGGTGTCGGTTCTTTTTAGTAAGCTTGTTTAGTTCTCTATAGTCCATACAAAGTCTAAGAGACCCATCCGCCTTTGTGGCAAAAACTACTGGAGCACCCCACTCCGATATACTACGTCTTATGAACCCCTTCTCAAGCAACTCCTTTACTTGCTTATTGAGTTCCCTCCTTTCACGAGGAGCCATGTGGCGCACTGGCAAAGATACGGGTTTAGCATTATCCACAAGATAAATTCGAAAGTCTATCTCCCGCTTTGGAGGTAAGCCCTTCACCTCCTCAAACACATCCGGATATTCCCGGACCACTTCTACCGATCGCAGGTTCTCTACAGACGCGTCAAGCGATTCAAGATAACTTAGCATAACGGAATTTATGGGATTACAAAAGATGTCGAGAGCATTACCAAGGCGAGTCACAAGCCTAACTACTCTCCTTTCACAATCAAGAATGGCCCTATTTCTAGACAACCAATCCATTCCTAAAATTAGCCCATAGCCCGTGAAGCCCAATACATAAGCATCACATCTAAATTCAACGCTAAGTATAGAGATTTTCAAATCCAAACATATCATGGTCAAATGAGCCGAACCCCCAATTGGATTTGAAACGACCAAGGGATCCTCTACTAAACTGGTGTTCAAGTGCAGTGATTCAACTAATGATGCAGAGATAAACGAATGAGATGCGCCAGAATCGAATAAGGTACGGACAGGATGATCAAACAGAAAAACTAAGCTTTCAACAGAAATTGTTCTACCTCTTTCTTGCAGCGGTGGGGCCGCAATAGCCTGAACTTGCCCCCTTGCCTGCCCTGGTGCCATAAGAGCCTGCACCTGTCCTCCCGAGGTAGACCTTGCCCTCTGCCCCTTCTTTGGACAGTCCTTTACTAAATGACCCGCATCTCCACAATGAAAACAACCAGTCTTCTTTTTCTTTCTACAATCTTTGCTGAGATGGCCAGGCGTCCCACAATTGAAGCATTTCTTCTTCCCTTTGCCATTATTGTTTTTACCACCCTTCTTATTTTGCTGTTGGGGTTTCTTCTGATCCCCTTTCTTTTCAACTGCCTTATCCTCATGCATAAGTGCCATTTCTACTAGCTTTTCAAAGGTGGCTCCCATAGGGATGTGGGTCGTAGCCAACCCTTACAACGGTTCATTCAAGCCTCTAACGAACCTCAAAGCTTTCTTCTCTGGCGTGTTCACCAACTCCAAGCCAAACCTTGCTAACTGATTAAATTTATTGACATATTCCTTTACTGATGAGCTCCCTTGCTTTAGTGCCAGGAATTTTTCCATATTTAAGTTCTCCTCTGCCCTTGAAAGAAACTTTGCCTCAAACCTTCGTCTGAAATCCGCCCATGAATCAACTGGACGTTCCCCGTTAGTGACCTCCCACCAAAACGAGGCCTCTCCCTTCATTAACCAAGCAGCTAAACGGACTTTCCTCCCATCTTCCACTTCAAAGATATCCAACAATTCCTCAGTCTCCTTAAGCCAATCTCTGGCCTCCACAAACGTCTCAGTCCCTTGAAAAGTTTTTCCTCCCATAGCCTTGAATTCCTTGCACGTCTTTGCAAAAGTGTCAACACGAGGAGGAGGAGGAGGAGGAATGGGTGCAACTAGGGGTGGAGGAGTATCCGCTGGGCCTGCAGTGGTGGCCCTAGCCTCCAAGTATCTCCTAAACCACCCTGGAATCGTCACACCTTCTGGGAGATTAAGATCTTCAGCCATGCTGAAACGAAAAAGGAAAGATTCAAAATGGAGAATTCGAAAGATAAAGATAAGGATGTGGCTATTTGGGATTATGTTTTTCATAAAAACTCTCTTTAAATAACATGTTTTTTTTTTTGAAAGCACTTCTTCCAAAAATACTTTAGAAAAAAAAATATTTTTCTAAAATTTTTTTTATCTGTTCTGGTAACCTTATGCTCTGATACCACGTGTAACACCCCACGTCCATTAATGTCACTCACAAAGGGAATGCATTAACTTCCACGGAGGTTTTAAGTGAATATAGAACAGTAAAATTACAACAAGACAGATATAAAATAGTACTTGGAAATTCAAAAACTTTATTTCATTGTAGCAGAAGTCAAAACATGTTTGATTACATCATAACACCATATTCAATGTCAAGTACAATATCTATCTTGATAAAACAAGTACATAATCCCATTACATGAATAGCCATTAAAAAGAAAGATAACAAGCTGGACTTTACTTCAGTAGTCCAAGCTTTCCAGTAGATAAGCGATCCAACTAGACTCCACTAGAACTTGGCCCAACCTGCGGACCTGATGGGAGAAAAAGGATGGAAAAGAGGGGGTCAGACATAAAGTCTGGTGAATATGATAATTCTACAATACTATTACCAAAATAACTGGACTAAGGCATAAGCTGGAAAACAAGAAAATGTCTATGAAGAGCAGATTAAGGACATAGACAATCGCTAAAGGCAACGTTATAGGCGCTCCTAAATACTAAAGGATAAACACTATACTGCACCACACCAGTCACCCTAAAGATTCATCCCACTTAGCTTCACTTAGAAAATTTCCCAATGGCTTTACGTACCCCTAGCTGACTACATAGGTGCCGCCTGCCCCTATCTCCACTAGGTGTACCCTACTTCCCATTATTCGATCGGCTCCCTAACTCGTAGATACCCGTGCTGGCCCCACAGTGGGGTGTATCACTCCCCTAAAGTGGCAACCTGATACAACGGACATGCACGGCTTATACATACACGATGCAACAACGTATTACCTACCAGCCCGGGTCCACACACGCATATGAAACCCGTTGGACTTGCGTTGCCACCGCTCCCTGTTTTGGCCTCTTATAGTCAAACCCAGTATGCGTGTCCCGTCCTCGACTTGGGTCGAGCCCACAAAGATACGTTTTGGGATACTGGTTGAAATGGGCCCCCACTATTTACCACAAGCATTCTACCTAAGCTTGTCCCCATTAGTCCATCCCACTTAACCCACTTAGTCATGTTCATTTACATGTGTGTTTGGTTAAGTCTAATCGTATTTCAAATGCCTCTAAAGGCAACCACCAGATTCCTCATGCCACCCAAGGCACCTACTTAACCCCCATGTCCCACCTTACATGATTATCTGGTTAAGTATTTCTTAGTTCATTAAGGCCATAACCTCATAAAGACCTCTCACATTAGACTGGCATTTATGGCAGCTGGATTTGCCGGGCGGGTCCGGGCAGTCTTACACCATAAAAGAGTCTAACCTCGTGTCTTTACAACTGTTATGCTTTAGTTTGGGCCTAGGACCTCTCACATTGGGCCGACATTTGTGACTACTGGATTTGCCGGGCGGGTCCGGGCAGGTTTACATCACAAACGGGTCCAACCTCGTGTCCTAAGCATTGATTATTAATAATAATCCACTTTCCCCCAATTTTAATAATTCCCTACTGAATTATTAATTACTTCCAATTTTTAACAATGTCCATAATTGACTCAATTATGGACATCCATTCATGGTATGCAAAATCTTACAAAATTGCACCCAATTTATTAATTCCTAATATTACCCCTACCCCACGTTTGAACGTTTATTCGCAAAATATATGTTAGACTCGAATAGCCTAACTCATAGCATAAAAGACATTATCATAATAACAACATGTATATGTGACCAAATGAATCATAATAAGGGGTGAAACTTGCATATGTCCAACTTGCATAGATTATACATGTCATGGACCTAAAGGTGTCAACTTGTTCAAAATTCACTTAATATAATCTCAATCAATTTTCATAAACTTACATATGAACATGTGTGAATCAACATCATCTAATTTTTTAACAACATGGTTTTATATGGGTACACCTAACTCAATAGGCAAATTCCCATATTCAAGTTTTATTTAATTATAGTTTCAAGTTTATGGGTACACTTAACCTAATAGGCAAATTCCCATAAACAAGATCCATTTAAATTAAAAAAAACATAACTTTAAGCATGTTCCAACAACATCATGATTTTACAACATAATATAGCATGATTTATAACATGGCATAGTATGATAGTATAACATAGCTTGACATGATTCTCAACATAGCACGACATAGCATAAGAGAATTTACAACATAGCATGACATAGCATATATAATTTACATCATACGACAACATAATAACATAATAAGAGATCCACAATATATAGAATTTACAATTACAAATCACGTCACTTTCTTGTGATCCATTCATAACTGAGTCAAATTAGTTTGTAATAGTCTTATGAGAATCATCATACTCACCAACAAAAGAAAAGAATTAGAGAAAGAGAGATCTTTTGATTTGATTTGTGTAGATTTAGTTGTAGATGATTAGGCTTCCTCTTCTTAGTTTGTGACGGCTATGCTGAACTCCATGGCAGCAGCATGACGGTAGCTTCTCTAATTTTACAAGTGATTTAGGTCTAGGGTCTACCCACTTATTTATAGATTTTAGAATTCATTTAGGCCATTAGATTTAACCTAGAAATAACCACAGCCGTTCAGACAAGATGGGGTTTATCTTGTTGACTCAGCAATGAGTCAGAAGTGACTCAGCAAACACTCAGCATATTAATAAACTTCTATTCATGTCATAAATATATATATATATTCTACAATGTACATATTAGATACATCCCCCTTTACTTATTATTGTTTTTATATACATATTAGATACATCCCCTCTCTTACACACTTATTAACATTTTTATATTCATATTAGATACATCCCCTCTCTTACACACTTATTAATATTATTATATTCATATTAGATACATCCCCTCTCTTACACACTTTTATATTCATATTAGATACATTCCCCCTCTTACACACTTATTAATATTTTAGCAACTTAGTGTTAATAGAAAATTCGGGGTGTTACACACATGGCTCCAAAGGAGAGAAAGGAGCTCAATAAGCAAGTTAAGGAGCTTCTCGAGAAGGGGTTTATAAGAAGGAGTATCTCGGAATGGGGTGCTTCAGTGGTGTTCGCCACCAAAGCAGATGGTTCACTACGTCTTTGTGTGGACTATAGGGAGCTAAACAAGCTGATAAAAAGAATAGACACCCGCTTCCCCGAATAGACGATTTGTTTGATCAGCTTGTAGGTGCGTTGGTATTCTCCCAACTTGATCTAGCTACTGGGTTCCATCGGCTAAAGGTAGCTGAAGATAGTATTGATAAAAAGGCGTTTAGAACCCCAGAAGGTTTCTTCGAGTGGCTTGTCATGCCTTTCGGGTTGATAAATGCACCCGCTTATTTCGTAGATCTAATGAGCAGGGTGCTCAGAGAATTCCTCAATAAGTTCGTGGTTGTCTTCATAGACGATATTTTGATATTCTCAAAGAATGAGGAAGAACATGCTCAGCATCTAAAAGAGATCATGGATACTCTCTGTGCACATCAGCTAAAAGCCAAATTCTCCAAGTGCACTTTTGGAGAAAAGAAGTAAGATTTCTGGGGCATATAGTGTCCAAAGAGGGGTTGGCTGTGGACCCCACGAAAGTGGTGGCAATGCAAGATTGGAAGACAACAAGAAATTCAACCGAAGTCCGAAGCTTTCTTGGGCTAGCCGGTTTTTACCGAAAGTTCATTAGGGATTTCGCAAAAATCTCAGCTCCACTCACAAGGCTAACAAAGAAGAATATGGCGTTCACTTAGGATTTGGATTGCGAGTTTCCTTTCCAACGATTAAAAAGGGCTCTCACAACAGCCCCAGTTCTGACTTTGCCGGATGGAAGCAAAATGTTCACAGTATATACGGATGCTTGTGGTATGGGGCTAGGCGCTGTTCTGATGCAAGAAGGAAGGGTAGTAGCTTATGGTGGAAGACAATTGAAAGTGCATGAAAAGAACTACCCAACCCACGATCTTGAGTTGACCGCCATCGTCTTTGCGCTTAAGTCTTGGCGCCATTATCTCCTAGGTGAGAAGTTCGAATTATATACTGAGCATAAATCGTTGAAGTATCTTTTCTCGCAGAAAGATCTTAACTTGAGGCAGCAAAGGTGGATGGAGTTCCTTGCCTCGTATGACTTTGAAATTTCCTATACTCCTGGCAAAGGCAACGTAGTAGCAGACACGTTGAGTAGAAAGAAACTGACCCTAAGCCCTCTCTTTGTAGAAAGGCAAAGCTTGGAGTATATAGCCAGTTTTGACTTTAGGCCCTCCTCAGATTTTATACCAGGTTTATTGGCATCCCTGGAAGTACGGCCCACTATTTTAGACTCGATAGGGGCCACACAACGTGAAGACCCACAGCTTGTGGATGTGATTGATAAACTAATTAGGGGTGAAACTTCCAGTCACCTCAATAGGTACTCCATCGATGATAAGGGTTGGCTGAGACGGGATGGAAGGCTATGCGTCCCACAATCTAGGGATTTAGTGAAGAAGGTTCTCGAGGAGACCCATCATTCCAAGATGACAATACAGCTAGGTGAAGACAAGATGTACAAGGACGTAAAGAGAGTTTTCTATTGGAGCGGCATGAAGAAGGACGTGGCAGATTTCGTTTCTATGTGCATAACATGCCAACAGGTCAAGGCGGAACAAAAGAAGCCTAGAGGACTGCTTCATCCTCTAGAAGTCCCGCAATGGAAGTGGGATAGCATTTCAATGGACTTCATTGACGGGTTGCCTAGGTCAAGAAGAGGCAATACTAGCATTTGGGTGATAGTGGACAGGCTTACTAAAAGCGCCCACTTTATACCTACCAAGAGTAGAAGGACTACTTCGTCTCTAGCTTCTCTTTATCTCAAGGAAATAGTTCGACTCCATGGAATACCCTCTAGCATAGTGAGTGACAGAGACCCCATCTTCACGAGCGAATTTTGACGAAGTCTGCAAGAAGCTATCGGAACACAGTTATGCTTGAGCATGGCCTATCACCCCCAAACTGATGGTCAGACAGAAAGGGTGAATAGAGTACTAGAGGACCTTCTAAGACTATGCGTTCTTGACTTCGAGGGACTTGGGAGGATCACCTTCCTTTAGTGAAATTCGCGTAAAACAACAGTTACCAAGCCACCATCGGTATGGCGCCCTTCGAAGCTTTGTATGGAAGACCTTGCCGATCACCAACTTGTTGGTGGGAGTCTACTGGCAACATTATACTTGGGCCAGACATGATTACAGAGACTTCAGAAAAAGTGGACTTGATACAAAGGAGAATGAAGACTGCCCAAGACAGACAGAAATCCTACGCCGACAAAAGAAGGACCGACCTTGAGTTTGAGGTTGGGGATAGGGTTTTCCTTAAGGTATCCCCTTTAAGGAACGTCGTTCGCTTTGGATCCGCAGGAAAGCTAGCACCAAGATTTGTAGGACCATTCCCTATCATCGAGAAGATTGGGAAAATGGCTTATAGAGTAGAGCTGCCTGAAAGATTGGCTGGGATTCACAACGTCTTTCACGTTTCTCATCTCCGGAAATGTCTACATGAATCAGCGGAAGTGGTGGAGCCAAGCATTTTAGAAGAAGCCGAAGTGGAACGCGAAGCAACTGTGAGGAGAGTTCCAACTCGAATCGTAGGAACTGAAATCAAAAAGCTACGCAACCGCGAAGCGAAGCTCGTTAAGTTTCAATGGAGCGACGCCGAGGAAGACGCGACTTGGGAAACTGAGACATAATACGCGCGGCCTACCCTTTTCTTTTTTAGGGTACATCTTTGACCTCTCTTTTTCCTTAAGTTGTGCTTGTATCTATCTTTTTAGGTATATCTTCTCGATATGATCCTTTATTCTTAGGTAGAAACCCCTTTGGATGTAAACATGTATTTGAAACATGTTATGGTTGATGGCTGCAAGTGGTTGCTAGTGGTTGCTCGTGGGTGCATATACGCACACAACCTAGGTTTTAGATCGACTCAGACACTTCATACGGCACATGCATATATGTATTCATATTTGTATGTGGTTGAAACTTGATATGTTGTCATATGGATGTCGCATTTGTATTGATGGTTGCGCACTCATGTAGAATTATAAGTAAGGACAAATTTGCATACATAATGGATTCATGACACTTACATGATTTGCATCAAGGAGGTCAACTGGATTAGTTGACCGCCTGATTTTGCATTAGTTAAGGACATATACACACACTGTGCATATAATCATAAAGCATTAGAAGTCTTTTAAGGACAATGGACGTCTTTGTTTGTTGGTTGAGTAGATGGACGATTGGATGTTAGGACTTACGTTCTCCTAGACTCGAAGATTTTGGGGACAAAATCCTTTAAGGAGGGGAGAATGTAACACCCTGAATTTTCTGTTAACTGTAACTTAACAAATTAAAGTATAATTAATTCTAAATGATGGAATTAAGGGAAATGGGTTATGCCATTGCGTTCTTCTCGGAATTCTGCTTGAGATAGAGCCCGCGTTTGCGTAAAACGGATAAAGTACGAAGAAGATACAGACGAACGAAGTTGGGCAGAAAAACCAGAAACGGGTCAGAATGCACTGGCGCACTTAGGAAGTGCGCCAGAACAAAATTGCACTAGCGCGCTTGGGAAGTGCGCCAGTACAATTTAGCACTGGCGCACCTGCCAAGTGCGCCTAGGCAAGAAACCCTGCTTGGTCAGGCCCTGGATGGCCTAGTCAGGTTCTGGTCGATTTCTGAGGCTTGGTTGAGTCACTAGGGCTTACATGTCACTTTATGATTAGCTTCTCTTGAGATGGATGGTTTGGATTCACTCTAGCTTCATCGATGGCTCTAATCAGATTAAAATTCTATAAATACAACTCTTAAGTCTAACCCTAAATCCACACAAATAATATAATACTAAAGCCGTCATGCTGCTGGAAAGAAACTAGGAGTGGCCGTCAGTTAGAAAGCTTAGGGACAAGCCAATACTAAAGTGAAACACGAATCAAAACAACGTTAGTCTACCCAAAGGAAAGCGTATCAAATTTAGAATCCAAAATCCAAGTTCATCGTTCTTTGTGAGTATAGTGATTTTTCCTATGAGAATAAAACTAAGACTTGATTCGGTGTAAATTAGAAGTGGAATTGTGCTATTATGTAACAACGATGTTAATTCATATCTATGTATTGAAATGATTGTGTTGCGAATGAAATTGGGATGTTTGTGGTATAATTAAGATCGATATTGATCCTATTGTACTTTTAGAATGACAACAACATCACAAGCAAGTTGTATAGTTCATGTTTATGTGATTATATATGTTGTTTGTGATTAGAACCTCATGTATATAGTTTATGCAAGAATCTTTATGCCTAAATGGTTACGTTCATATACATGCCCTTATGTTTATACAAAAATTGCAAGTTCCTAATTGGATCCATGTCAAGATCTACTTTAGTACATGTTTCATGTTGTAATTAGATATGCGATTGGATCTAGTTCACACCCATGTCATAAAGTTATACATATTTATGAAAATGTCGTATTCTTGTCATGTGCTAGTGATGTTCGATGTTATGCCAAGATCCAAAAACAAGTTTAGACTTATGTTGTCTAAATCATATGCTAATTCATGTGACACCTATTTGGTTAGACCCTTATTTTAATGCAAATTCACATATATGTAAATTGATTTAAGCTATGTTGCAAATTCACATATATGTATATTGACTATTTTGCAAGTTCACATCTATGACATTCATGTTGGCTATTTTGCAAGTTCACATCTATAACATTCATGTTGGCTATTTTGCAAGTTCACACCCATGATGTTCATATTGACTATGCAAAAAATGCCAAGTTTACACCTATGTCATGTTTATGTTCATGAATTCCCTTATGCCTATTTGTGTACGCTAAATTAGGCTAAGTTTTTAGCCTAATATTATATGTTAAACTATGCGAACGAAAATTAGGCTAAGATTGTTAGCCAAATGTTTAATCGGGGTAACGTTGGAAATATTAGTAAAACTTGACATAAAATATATGGAATTGGCATGTTTGTCACATGCCAAATTGGTGGCATTTAAACGGTATAAATTCTTATACTAAAAATGTTATACTTGGAATGTGGACCATAACATTTAATTGTTGACAAATTTACATATATTAAGTAAAAATGACAAATATGTAAATTTAGATAATACAAATATGCTTAACACGAGGTTGGATTGAGTTGTGATGTAAATCTGCCCGGACCCGCCCGACTGTCCAGTAGTCACAACAATACCTATCCAATGTGGGTGGTTAAGCATTGAGCCCAATGAGGACCCGAGGTTAGACTGAGTTATGGTGTAAATCTGCCCGGAACCGACCGGCACATCCAGTAACCGTAACTATATATGTCTAAAGTGAGTGGCCAGTGCTTTAAAAGGCTAAGGACAGACAATTCAGGATAGTAGGGTTAAGTTAACTAAAACACTTAACCAATTCAACATGTAATGAAGTTGATGGGTGGGGTTAGGTAAATACAGACACTTAACCACTTAACATGTTTGACTAGAAAACCCTAGTAACGGGGACCCATTTTAGCAGTGACCCAATTAGGTATCATGTTACCCTGAAACTAGGTAGGGTGGGGCACGATTACTGGGCTGATTGTAAGCGGTCAAAAGCGACGGCAGTGGGTGCAACAGTGTGGGTTCTGACGGAGTGCGGGCGTGCACACACTTCGGAGCAGACAAACAGGGCATTGGGGGCACCAGTAGTATAACTTATGCATTCTAAGTATTGTGTCGGGTCGCCATCATGGGACTTGATACACCCCATGGTGGGGCCAGCATAGTTATCTACAATATTTAGGGGCCGTAAGACACATGTAATTATGCGGGTAGGAGCCGATCGTTAAATAAGGGGATCACTTCACCCTCAACATGGGGTGCCAGTTTAGAACTAATTCATGTAGGTGCAGAGATATAGTGTGGGGTGCAAAAGTATATTTGTTTCAAAACTACTTTATCTTAGTTTATGATACTCTCATGTTTCCAGTTTATACCTATCATGCCCTTATTCTTATTCTCATACTGAAGAGTCACTAGACTTACCAGGCTTTATGTCTGACCCTATTTTCTTTCGTCTTCTTTTCCTCCGTCCCCCTAGGTCCACAGGGAGGAAACAACCCAGCTTAGTCAAATTCTTTAAAAGCTTCAAGATAGTAGATGTACGGTTTGGACTCTCTTGCTTTGGCTATGGCTATTGGACACAGTCATGGGGATTTATGCAGTTTTAATTATGTTTTATGCTTCTTTATTAAATAACCAAGACAGAAATGATGGTGTAATGTTTTGGGAGTTATTATGACAGTTATGGTAACGTTTTGTATGAACACCTATTTATGAAATAAAAAGTCTATTGTTTTCCATTACTTATAAATATATGTATTTATATCTGTCTTGTGTTTTATCTGTGACTTATACTTACAAACCTCCACCAAAGTTAAGGCATTCCCTTTGTGAGTGACCTCAATGGAGGGTGGGGTGTTTCAGAATCAGACGGTGTGCCCTATCCCTGCTGGGTGTGGAGCGACCACACCCAGCCCATCTCGGTCGATCGAATCAATGACAACCCTAAGGGTGTCTATCCTCATCTCAAAATCATACTGATCTAACCATCAGTTCACCATCATAACGGTGTGTTAGGCTCGCGAATTACACAAAGCTTCGATACTTAAAGTTGTGCTTTGATCATCAACAACAAGGCTCTGCTTTTCAACAAAATCCTTGATTTATGCATCTCAGCATGTCACGTTGTCAATCCATACCATACCAATGATTTCTTCCAATACATACCCTCTAAGCTCGTACATCTCAGTGAAGGGTGTTAAGCAAGAGAATAATTTCTCCTCTACCAAACAAATATGTATTTAGCGAAGATCAATGGATACAGCATAATAGAATACAACATCAAACGTACCATCCATTTGCAAGTCCGTTCTAGGTCTGAATGAAAACAGAGGCACCTTATTCCTCGTCCCATATGTCTAATACAGGAGAGAGGCCATCGCATATCCGGACAACCAACATGTATGTCTGGACAACTACCACTATAACCCCATCCCGGGAGCTAAACAATTCATGGCATCAGTAGTGATCCATTCGATGTGAAGATCGTCGGTCTTGCACCATCTTCAATATCTTCGACTTTCAATCGTAGTATCAGTTATTCGGAATGGGCTAAACCTGTATTTTTGAATAACTAGCATATCTTATAACCTAGTGCTATAAAAATACATCATGTGCCTCATTCCAATCCAGAATATTCTTTTATTCAATTGTTCTTTGCATAGGGAATTATTCCCATAAATCTTATCAAAGATTTAAATCATTTAAACCATTTGTTTATATCTTCACTTGGAAACCACTTCAAAAGATTTTGAATTATCTTCTCACAACTTTAAACCAAATTAAGGTTTATCAAACTAGTCGGGATGATTGAGCCTTACTGAAGTAATCATTTATTTTATTTTATTTTTCCAATCCCAACTTATTCATCCTATGGAGCAAAACTGGTAGTACGCCATATCCAACACCCATTGTGTTATTGGTAAATTAATTTATCATTCAACGTTCAAATCTAATTAAAGATTTAACTAACGCATGGAGTGAAACTGGTGATACTCCGTTTTGAACACTTCTTGAATTCGGTAAATTTAATTACCACATTTGTAACAACCCGTATTTTCAATAACCTGTTATAACATAAATCGAGGCAGAATTTAATTCTAAAATCTGAATCAAGGGAAACGGGCTATGCCATTGCGTTCGTCTCGGAAAAATACGCGAAATAGAGTCCGAGTTTTCGAAAATCGGAGTCCGTATGACCCGATTAAGGCCCAACGAAGTTTTCAGAAAATTCCTAAGTAAAAACAGATTTCAAATTCAAATCTGAATTTGAGAATTGGGCCAGTTTGGGCCAGGCGGGAGAATTCCCGCCACAGTACCTAAGTCGACAGCCCTGTCGACTTGGGAGTCGACTTGGTTTGACCAGGTCGACAGCCCTGTCGACTTGGCTGTCGACTTGGCTCAGACGCCCAGTCCTGCCTGGTGCACCATTTTGGGGTTTGTGTTGAGCTTGGGGGCCAGATTCGATTTGGAGGGTTAAGATGAGAACTAGGGTTTAATCCTATGGTCTAAATCACTAGCCTAATCTATAAATAAGACCCTAACCTACCCTAAATCCTCATTATTCATCCTAGCAACTAAACTATGGCAAAATCAATCCTCTCTTGGCCTCCACTCTCTTCATCAAATTCCTAAATCAATTTCTATGAAATTTCCATGCATACAAGTGTATTTAGACTTGTATGATCCTCTTTACCTTGCATTCAACTCAAATTGCTATATTTGCACCATAAAGGAGGAGTCTTGATCAAGTTTGCTTGCATTTGTGGGGTTTAAATAGTTGCATAAGGGGTTTCTTACATTTGCTATACTCATTTGAGTCCGCATAAGCATTGTAAGCCCTATTCCTCTCATACTTGAACTTTGAAGTTAAATGCGTGATATGCAAGTTGTCATATGTTATGCAAGTTTGTTTATGCAAGTATGACATGCAAGTTGTCATATGTTATGCAAGTTTGTTTATGCAAGTATGATATGCAAGTTGTCATATGTTATGCAAGTTTGTTTATGCAAGTATGATATGCAAGTTGTCATATGTTATGCAAGTTTTATTATGCTAGTTTGTTATGCAAGTGTCATATGATATGCAAGTATGTTATGCAAGTTTGGGTTGGTCATATGGTTCATGTTATGCAAGCTTATTTTGAGTATGTGAACATAAAGCTTCAAGCTTTATGCCAAAGGTTGCATTTTGGCAACATGTAAGTTATCATATCACTTATGATAACTTGCATGTGAGGCCAAATGCGAACTTGTGGCCATTTTTACATGTCATTTAGCACCATGTATTATGAATATGCCAAGTTTGGTTTTATGCATGCTTTTGGGCCTAAAAATGTGATATGCAAGTGTGTGAACACATGAACATTTCATATGCCACCATGTTGAACTTGTGGCTTTTACACTTTTATGTCATGATTATGCCAAGTTCCCTCTTTCTATCCTTTATGCGCTAGTGTGATATGTAAGCGATGGGATTGCGTTTGGGGTTGGGTAAACTTAAAAGACATAAAAACATGAGCTTGGGAATTTACCTATTAAGTTAGGTCTACCCATTGGGAATTTACCTATTAAGTTAGGTCTACCCAATTGCTTGAAAAATTTGTAACGTGTTTTGGAAACATGATGGACATGACACTTAGAAAAGATAAGTGTGACCAACTCGAGGTTGGGTTGAGTTTGTAGCGTAAACCTACCCGGAACCGACTGGCCTAACTAGTTGCTACAAACAATAGGACCCAATGTGAGAAGTTGGCCATGTTGTACCTTGAACCCGAGGTTAGACCAAGTTGTGGTGTAAAGCTACCCGGACCCGCCCGGCTTAACTAGTAACCACAACAAAGTCTAATGTGAGAGGTTAAGGCGCATTAATTAATTAATGCCTCATGATTAGGGTTAAGTCATGGACCATTTAATACTTAACCAATTTGGTATCAGAGCATATGGTTTACGAGAAGGAACAAAAAAAAGGTTTTTAGAAAACTTTTTGGAAAACTATTTTCAAAACCAAGTATAAAGTATTTTCCAAAGAAAAGTCTAGTTTATTTTAAAAGGCTATTCCCCAAGAAGCCATTAGCAAAATACCTTCGTTTTTCTCCATTCTGAATCTATCTTTTTCTTCGTTTTCAGTATGGCCGATAACTTTGCCATTCCGGAGGGAGTACACGTATCTGTTTGGTATAGGAGACTTTTGGAGGCTAGGGCGACCGAAGCCGGCCCCGCGGATGTCCCTCCTCCTTCAGTAGTTAATGTTCCTCCTCCTCCTGTTGTTGAGGTTCCTCTTCCTCCTTCCCCTCAGCGTCCTCAAACTGTCTTCGCAAAGATTTGTCAAGACTTTAAGGCGATGGGTTGCAAGAATTTCTTTGGAACCGAGACTTATGTAGAGGCAAGGAATTGGTTGAAAGAAACCGAAGATCTTTTTTCTTTCTTTGATATAGGTGACCGTAGGAAGGTTTTATTAGCAGTGTGGTTGCTAAAGGAAGAAGCTGCACGTTGGTGGGTGGTTACCACCGCTACTAGGCCAATTGAGACTTGGGATGACTTTCGAGGAGAGTTTGGACTAAGGTTCCTATCACTGAAGCAAGGGGACATGACTATTAGGGAATACATAGATAAGTTTAATCAACTGGCTCGGGTCGATTTAGACTTGGTTAACACAGCTCAGGAGAAGGCCCTATACTTTGCTCTAGGATTAAATGAGCCATTATATGGTTTAGCCATGACTCATATAACCTTGGGGGCAACTTTCGAGAGCTTGGTGAATATGGCCCTACTCAATGAAGAGAATAGGAGTGACAAGAAGGAGATCAAGATGAATGGTATTCAAGCCAAGAAGACTGATTCTCAGTGGAAAGGAAATCAGGGTAATCCAAGCAATCAGAGTAGTCAAGGCAATAAGAACAAGAACGACAAGGGCAACAAGAACAAGGCAAAGGAGACAAGAAAGTGTAACTTCTGTGGGATTGCTGGGCACATAGTCAAGGACTGTAGGAAGAAGAGGAAAAGGAAGAATGGTGAATGCTTTTTCTGCGGTGAGACTGGACATTTCAGTAAGGATTGCCGAAAAGGAAAGGCACTTGCTTTAACTGTGGAGAAATGGGACACTTCACTAGGGATTGTCTGAAGAAGCGAGGGCAAGGCCGGGGTCAGACTCAGCGTGCTGGACCTTTAGGAGGGCAAGTTCATGCTCTAAATGTCGCTCCAGTTCCCGATCGAGGTAGTATTTTTAAGCCTTGCATATATTTCTGATTTTTCAGTTAATACCTTGTTTGATTTTGGTGCATCGCATAGTTTATTTCATCTGATCTAGTTGAAAGTTTGCACCTAAGTACTAGTCTAGTTAGTGATCCCGTGTGTGTTTCAAATCCAGTTGGGGGTTCCGCCCATTTGTCTATTATCTACATGGATTTGAAAGCCTCTATCTTAGTATAGAGTTCTCGCGTGATGTATATATTCTCGGTTTCATGGGGTATGGGTTGATTTTGGGCATGGATGGGCTGTCCAGTTTTGGAGCCATCCTTGATTTTTGGGTATAGGGTTGGGAGGCTCATGATTCGCCTCGGTAATACACTAAAAATTTCTAGTAACCCTATGAGTCCCGTCATGTTATGTTATCTTGAATCCCTCAACTCGTCTATCTATAGTTTGCAATCGGTGAGGGTAGTCCGAGAATATCCTGATATCTTGGGTGAAGTAAAGGGGGTTACCCCTAAACGAGGGATAGATTTGCGCATTTATCTGGTTGATAATGCCAAGATAGTTTCGTGGCCGGTAAGGCACATGGTCCCGTGAGACGGAAGCTAGGTAAGCAAGTGAGGGAGTTGCCTGAGAAGAACTCCATTCGATGAAGCATTTTCGAGGAAGGTGCTCTTAGTAGTATTCGCTACTAATGTGGACAGTTCGCTTCGTCCGCGTGTTGATTATCGTAAGTTGAACAAGAAGAATAGACAAACATTGCCAAGGATTGATGATTTGTTTGATCAGCTTGTAGGAATATCTGTTCTCTCTTGATCTTGCTACTGGGTTCCATCAGCTCGGGGTAGCTGAGGATAGTATAGACAAAACTGCATTCAGGACTCCAGACGGATTTTTCGAATGACTTGTCATGCCGTTCGTCTTGACTAATACACCCGCATACTTCGTGGACTTGATAAGTAGGGTGTCTAGGGAGTTCCTGAACGAGTATGGGTAGTCTTAGTAGATGATATTCTGATCTTCTCAAATGATGAGGAAGAGCACGCAAGGCATCCCGTGGAGGTGATGGATACGCTTAGAGCGCATTAGTGGAAGGCTAAGTTCTTCAAAGTGTCACTTTTGGAGAAGGGAAGTTAGATTCCTTGGACACATAGTTTCTAAGCAAGGCTTAGCGGTGGATCCCGCTAAGGGAGTTGCAGTTCAGGATTGGAAGACTCCAAGGAATGCAACCGAAGTAAGAAGTTCTCTTAGTTTAGTTAGTTAGCGTCCCTTGAGCTAGACCTACCCTTCTGGATCAAGTAGGGACTTCACAGAAAGAAGACCCGCAATTAGCCGAGACCATGGACAAGTTGATTCGAGGCAAGATGGTAAGTCACCTCGCTATAGATAACAAGGGATGGCTAAGACGCGATGAGAGAAAGAAGGTTCTTGAAGAGGCACGTCACCCGAGGAGGTGGCCGAATTCGTCCCAAGGTGCATGTTGCGCCAACCGATTAAGGCCGAGTCATAGAAGCCCGGTGGGCTGTTATATCCATTGGAGGTCCCCGCAATGGAAGGGAAAAGCATCACGAAGGATTTCGTGGATGGATTACCTAGGCCAAGGCAAGAGAATAAGAGCATGTGGGTCGTGGTAGGTAGACTCACGAAGAGCGCTCATTTCACTCCGGTAAAGAGCGAAAAGACTGCATCATAGCTAGCGACAGTTTATTTTCGAGAAAAGTTCTGCTGCATGGAATATTTTAGGTAAACGAGATCCAGGATTCACTAGTGAATTTTGGAGAGCTTGCATGAAACCATGAGGTCACATATATGTTTAAGCCAAGAATGATGGAAGAGTAAGTGAAAGAGGAATACGAGAGGCGAGAATGAAATAGGTTCCGACTCATATTTGGAAATAAGAGTTAAGAAATCATGAAGTAAAAGACGGTCAAAGCACAAGTGGAGTTAAGCTCAAGGAAACGTGACTTAGAAGACTGAAGGCTAGATACGCGCATCATATCTCTTAGATCCTTGTTTTCCTGTGGAACTTACTCGCATGTTATCTTTTTACGAATACCCTCTCGGTTCCATTCTCGGTCCTATTTCTGTCGGGAGGTATGACTTATTGGCTAGTAATACATGTCAGGGTTTGGAGGGGTCTATTAGGTTGACTAAAACCTTTTGGGCTTTTATAGGATTGGGTTGGGTTAGGAAGGGATTTCTTGTAATCCGAAAGGAGTATATCCTGCTTATCATCCCAATCTCTATGTAGCATATCTTTGCTATCCATGATTATTTAGTCTATCCTGTTGCTCTTGTCATGAGAACCTTAGGAAGAAACCCTTTGGATGAAACATGTGTTTGAAACATGTTATGCTTGATGGTTGCAAGTGGTTGCAAGTGATTGCAAGTTGTTGCTCGTGGATGCATTATACACGTTAGGCACTAGATCGGCTCGCACACTCCTCATATTGCATATGCATGAGTGTTTATGCTTATTCATGGATGAAAATTGTGTGTTATCACATGGATGTTGCATATGGGTGTATGTTATGTGCACACATATAGATGATATACATTATGTTAGGAATTGCATACATATGGATTCATTTCACTAACATAATTTGCATTGATGATATTTGCATTAGATAAGTACATATACACACACCTTTGCATATGTTCATCCAGCATTTAGAATCTTGTAAGGACAATGATTGCTCGTGGATGATGTTTTGAGTAGATGGATGATTGGATGGTAGGATACGTTCTTCCTAACTTGAAGATTTCGGGGACGAAATCCTTTAAGGAGGGGAGAATGTAACAACCCGTATTTTCAATAACCTGTTATAACATAAATAGAGGCAGAATTTAATTCTAAAATCTGAATCAAGGGAAACGGGCTATGCCATTGCGTTCGTCTCGGAAAAATACGCGAAATAGAGTCCGAGTTTTCGAAAATCGGAGTCCGTATGACCCGATTAAGGCCCAACGAAGTTTTCAGAAAATTCCTAAGTAAAAATAGATTTCAAATTCAAATCTGAATTTGAGAATTGGGCCAGTTTGGGCCAGGCGGGAGAATTCCCACCACAGTACCCAAGTCGACAGCCCTGTCGACTTGGGAGTCGACTTGGTTTGACCAGGTCGACAGCCCTGTCGACTTGGCTCAGACGCCCAGTCCTGCCTGGTGCACCATTTTGGGGTTTGTGTTGAGCTTGGGGGCCAGATTCGATTTGGAGGGTTGAGATGAGAACTAGGGTTTAATCCTATGGTCTAAATCACTAGCCTAATCTATAAATAAGACCCTAACCTACCCTAAATCCTCATTATTCATCCTAGCAACTAAACTATGGCAAAATCAATCCTCTTATGGCCTCCACTCTCTTCATCAAATTCCTAAATCAATTTCTAAGAAATTTCCATGCATACAAGTGTATTTAGACTTGTATGATCCTCTTTACCTTGCATTCAACTCAAGTTGCTATATTTGCACCATAAAGGAGGAGTCTTGATCAAGTTTGCTTGCATTTTTGGGGTTTAAATAGTTGCATAAGGGGTTTCTTACATTTGCTATACTCATTTGAGTCCGCATAAGCATTGTAAGCCCTATTCCTCTCATACTTGAACTTTGAAGTTAAATGCATGATATGCAAGTTGTCATATGTTATGCAAGTTTGTTTATGCAAGTATGATACGCAAGTTGTCATATGTTATGCAAGTTTGTTTATGCATGTATGATATGCAAGTTGTCATATGTTGTGCAAGTTTGTTTATGCAAGTATGATATGCAAGTTGTCATATGTTATGCAAGTTTTATTATGCAAGTTTGTTATGCAAGTGTCATATGATATGCAAGTATGATATGCAAGTATGTTATGCAAGTTTGGGTTGGTCATATGGTTCATGTTATCATGTTATGCAAGCTTATTTTGAATATGTGAACATAAAGCTTCAAGCTTTATGCCAAAGGTTGCATTTTGGCAACATGTAAGTTATCATATCACTTATGATAACTTGCATGTGAGGCCAAATGCGAACTTGTGGCCATTTTTACATGTCATTTAGCACCATGTATTATGAATATGCCAAGTTTGGTTTTATGCATGCTTTTGGGCCTAAAAATGTGATATGCAAGTGTGTGAACACATGAACATTTCATATACCACCATGTTGAACTTGTGGCTTTTACACTTTTATGTCATGATTATGCCAAGTTCCCTCTTTCTATCCTTTATGCGCTAGTGCGATATGTAAGCGATGGGATTGCGTTTGGGGTTGGGTAAACTTAAAAGACATAAAAACATGAGCTTGGGAATTTACCTATTAAGTTAGGTCTACCCATTGGGAATTTACCTATTAAGTTAGGTCTACCCAATTGCTTGAAAAATTTGTAACGTGTTTTGGAAACATGATGGACATGACACTTAGAAAAGATAAGTGTGACCAACTCGAGGTTGGGTTGAGTTTGTAGCGTAAACCAACCCGGAACCGACCGGCCTAACTAGTTGCTACAAACAATAGGACCCAATGTGAGAAGTTGGCCATGTTGTACCTTGAACCCGAGGTTAGACCAAGTTGTGGTGTAAAGCTACCCGGACCCGCCCGGCTTAACTAGTAACCACAACAAAGTCTAATGTGAGAGGTTAAGGCGCATTAATTAATTAATGCCTCATGATTAGGGTTAAGTCATGGACCATTTAATACTTAATTAATTTGGGCTTGGTAGATTAATCGGGGTTAAGTCGTGAACTAGTCGTTACACTTAACCAAGTTAATCCATGATTAGCAAAGGGGTTAAACCGTACTTAACCCACTAGAAAAATCCTAGCAATGGGGGTCCACTCCTTCAGTAATCCCTAGTTTGTATCATCATGGCCCTAGGGACTAGGCTAGGGTGGGGGCACGATTACTGAACTGGAGATAAGGGGCCAAAAAGCGACGGTAGGGGGTACGCCGGTGTAGTTCTGGGCGGACTCTGGTCGTGCACATAGTCCGTAGCCGGAGAAAACAAGCACGGGTACCAGTAGATCGAGACTGTGCACTCATGTTTATGGTGTCCAGGGGTTGCCACCCTAGGGCTTGATACACCCGACGGGAGACCCGGCACAGTCTGACTACAATCATGTTATTTCGCCGTATTGACACCAACACGTGACGAGTTAGGCTTAGGGAGCCGATCGATTAGACCGTTGGGTCGGACCTCGTGGGAGGGTCACCTCATGTTATTGGACCTCGTGTTAGGGTCACCTCATGTTATTAGACCTTGTATTAAGGTCACCTCATGTTATCGGACCTCGTGGGAGGGTCACCTCATGTTATTGGACCTCGTGTTAGGGTCACCTCATGTTATTGGACCTTGTATTAGGGTCACCTCATGTTATTGGACCTTGTGTTAGGTCACCTCATGTTATCGGACCTTGTGTTAGGGTCACCTCATGTTATTGGACCTTGTATTAGGGTCACTTCAGGTTGGGCCAAAGCATGGGCCAAGGGATCAATACTTGTTTAATCAAGTCATGTTAGTTTGCTAGTACACCTGTGGTGCAAAACCTTAATCCTGATTATGCGATGACACCTTTATCTACCTTGATAGTTAATCATCATGTTGTTATCCTTATGTTCATACCTGCTGCTCATGTCAGTTAACTTTATCAGTTTACATTGATTGTAGTAGGGCTTACTCAGTCTTTTTGACTGACCTGTTTTCTTTCGCCTCTTTTCTTCCGTTCCCCCCCCCCCCCCCCAGGTTCTCAGGGAGGGAATACAGGAGCTTAGCTTGGATCTTACCTGCTTTTCTTGGATAGCTCATGTATGCTTTGGACTTGAGCTCGCTATGGTTTTTCTGCTTTGGGGATAGCTACTTATGTTTTTCTTTTCAGTTTTCAGATGATGTTGTTTATGTACTAGACTTATTTTATTTGGAAAATTGACATGATGTTGTACTAAGACTTGTTTTGAAATGGTTTGAAAATCTTCCGCTGTTTTATCTATGTTATTTACTCTGTTTACACATATACATATGTTCTTGTTCTGCCTTGATATATCATTATGCATGTTTACCTGATTCAAACGCCCCTCCAAAGTCAGAGTGCTTGCAAGAGCCACCCTGGCGGAGGCGGGGTGTTACAACATTCACATTTCCAATCTAATTAAAGATTCATTAAAACTCCATTTAGTCTTAATCTTCAAAAATCATTATTTAATGATTATTACAAATTAGGATATAAATCCTGTCTTTGCTTGGGTTAAAGAACCAGTGTCATTGAAAACACAACTCATGATAAACCCAAAATCGTCTCCCATTAAAATGGAAACTTCACAGAAATCAGATCAGTTGTAATCAATATGAATTTCCATATCAGACTAATAATATAAATGGAATAACGGAAAAGCCTTTTAAATTCCATATATAGTAACGGTCTTCCCTTACAGAAGCTCATCTCGATTATTTCCGAAT
Source organism: Allium sativum (assembly GCA_030737875.1). NCBI lineage: Eukaryota > Viridiplantae > Streptophyta > Magnoliopsida > Asparagales > Amaryllidaceae > Allium > Allium sativum. The sequence goes on from CM060921.1 coordinate 447,103,234, forward strand.
CAAATTCCATTCAATTCCAATTTAATATATTAAACTGGAAATCTTTACTTTGGAAAATTCCATTAATCTTAATTAAAAGATTACAAATTCCAAATCATATCTTCACTGCTAATTGGGTTAAAAAACAAATGTTATTTAGAACATCGTTCACAATAAACCAAAGAAACAAATTTTAATTCAATTCCTATTAAATATTAATTAATTGGTAAACTTCTTTAAACCTTAATTAAAACATTTATTCTTTTCTCAACTGGGTTTAAGAACAGTGTTATTTAAGACACCATTCACAAAAAAACCAAAATCAAATTTGATATAAAATACAAGGCTCTGAATAGAAACTATATCGGCTTATATTCAATCGTCGCTTTCCTATGAATTAGAAAACCGCGAATTGTGCAATAATACTGCAAGCGCACAGATCGTGTAATATGCAGGTCGAATCACAGAGAGGCAAATTAAATCAAATTATTTAGATAATTTTTTGGGCGAGTTAGACAAAGCTTAGAGTTGGGTTGAAAAACAATAAAAATTAAAACTGTAATTTGATTCAGAACAAATCTAACCGAACCGACGATCAAATCACAGTTTTCAATCAAAAGAAAATAAAACTATGAATCAGATCTGAATCTAATCAAATCCGATTTGACCTAGGAAAGCAATAAAAAGCAAAAATTAAAATTGCAAGGTAAAATAAGAAACAGAAAATAAATTAGGATTACCGCTGAATCTAATCAGATGGTAAATCACTAACGAAAGTAAGTGAAAAATACAAATAGTGTTCTACCAAATCTAATTGTGTAGCCAACACTAATTGCTAAGAAAAAGTAAAAAAATGTAGAAAAGAGAAAAAAGAAGAAAACTTTATTAATTCCAGAATGATGTTTACAATGAGAATACAAGGGTGTTCATAGGATATAAGCCAACCCTAACCCTAACCCTAATACAATGACAAATGGGCCTTAGCGAAATCACAAAAGAGTTTACAATGAGAATTATAAATGGGCCTTAGCGAAATCTAGTAAATTTGGGCCTTTCCTCTTTTCCTCTTCCTTCTTTGATACTTCTTCATTGATTTGTGATAAATATGGTCTTTCTACCAGTTATTTTCTTGTCCAAAAAGCAATTTGATGTAAGATCTTCATTTGCAAGTCTTCAAACACATATACACAGCAATTTGATCTTTGTTTTCCATTTTTCTAACTGTATGTGGTTTAATCGGCATATCTGTAAAAGCGACAAAACAATACCTAAGTAATATTTATTTATATAAAAAAGATAAGATATAAGAGCATAAAGTAGACACATTTCTATGCTAATCAAATACCCCCACACTTATCTTTTACTCGTCCTCGAGTAAAACAAAAATTAAAAATTAACTAGATAGGTCACACTTTCGTAGGAAATACGATTGCATTGAGCGTACGCAACAAGCCGTTAAACCTCTAGGTATCCCTAGTAGGACGAATGGTGTCTCGGAGGGTTTTCAGCGGATACTACCCACAAAATCCAAATGCAATATGATATGGTTCTGATGCAACTACATGAATGCAATGGACATATGAAAATAAAAAAGAAAAATGAAAACACAACTTGTTTCAGGAAAGTGGTACAACAAATTAAATTAACAATTTCTAATCAGTTGATTTTATTTTATACCTCAACTTGTCACAAATTTTCAACACAAATCAAGTTTTCAAATGTTAGATTCCAGTTTGGCCAGTTAGTTTGGTCGATAACATAGTACATCCATGAAATAAATTCTTAGTTTGCTTGTCACATTTTGTGAAGTGGTATTCTAATTTCCTTGTGTATGACTAGTCAAATCAATAAGGTTAAGAAATGTTTAGGCATCATCGCTTATTATCTATCTCTATAAAAGTTAAAATTTATGATAAATTACATATAGATAACTTAAAAGACCAAGGTATACCACTCATGCACTGCCTTGCGACTAACGGAGTGTTGGGACAGAGCTTGGCGGATTGTGCAAACCGACGCTGACTTTGTCAACAACATGTCAGTAATTCTTAGGTGTCCAACTCATAAAATGAGATTAAGATATACCAATGTTGACTTTGTCAACAACATGTCGGATAGAGCTTGGTGGGTTTGCACACCAACACTTGATATACAAGCAATGTTGGATATCCTTGGATTACTATTATTATTATTGAAAATATAAGAACAAGAGAGATTACGTGAATTCAGCTTAACACAACTTAGTTTTAAAGATTTGAAAAGCCAGTATAAGTCTTTTAAGTCCTCCACTTATTAAACAAAGACTACAATTTAGAATAGACTTCATGCCCATCACCTAAGAATCTCCCAATGTACCAGTTACACTATTATCCCTCAAAATTCAACTTTTCATTATATTTTTTATTTGATCATAGTTGAGAGAAAAAATACTATCAGCTGATTAGCAATCATTAACTTATTTTGTTGTACCACTTTAAAATGATTTGTATTTTCAAAAAAAATGGTATGCTACTACGATCTAAAATGCAAGATGGTCCTATATGAAAAGAAAGAAAAATCAAAGAAAAATCAAAACAATACAATGCAGACTCCCCCCCACACTTGAACTAAACAATGTCAACACTGTAAACACGTTTTCTAAATGTAAAAGATAAAACCCAAAGATGGATTAAATGTAAAATTATTTGTAGAATGAAATGCAGTCTAGTTATATGTAAGAATGGATCATATGTACAATGATATATGTTTTTCCAGTGCAGGCGATGCAAAGAATGCCACCAACCATTTCCCCCACACTTGGTTCAAGCCCGATGAGTCCCAATCAAACCATGTCTAGCCATGTTTTTTAATAAGCAAAGGTTTTTCAAAACCATCTCATCTTTATACCTAGATTTATAGTCCAATAGATAAATATCCAGGGTCCTCCTAACAAGAAATTTTTCAATCAAGCTAACATTCCAAAAATAATTCATGTATTCAACAAATTTATCTGTGTAATTGTCCAAGAATTTGTGATCGTATACAAACTTTGTTGCAATCGTGAAATTTAAATTCTGAGTGTTGTTCAAGACTATATGATCATATTTCTCAATTTTGTTCTTTGACAACGTATTTTCGACACTGACAACTTTGAATTCATCGGAAGTTTCCTCATTTGGCAACTCATTCTCAGACATCCCAAAAAATTTATGTTAATTAAAATCCTCCTCTAAATTTGAATTGAAAAATTCAACATTTCTATTTTGTTCAATTTCTAGAATTTCAAATTTCTAGCAGCCTGAAAGAGAAAAATCAAAATCTGAGCTTAAATCTTTTTCCTAAAAAGAGTTGAAGTCCAAATCATTTACTAAATTTTGAACAACTTCATTTAGTTGGTTATTTTCAATTTCCAGCGTTGTTATTTGAAAATTTTCACAATCAGTCAAGAACGGATTATTTCCTGATTCATCGCATGTTTGAATTTGATTTTGTTGCTCGAGTTGTTCTTTAAAAGACATCATTAAACAAAGAAGTTCATTAAGCTGTCTATCTTTTTCATCAAGCTGTTTATCTTGCCTTTCTACCCTCTCTCTAAGAATGTTAAGATGATATTCTTTAGAATCGTTGATTTGAGAGCTCTTGTTTTAGATTTCTTGATTCTCAAAATTATAGTCCACGTCAATTTCACAATCAATATTATTTCCAATGTGGTGGTTGTTTGAATTTTCAGTAAAATGACAATGATATTGTAAATCATTTTGATTATATAAATTAAGTTCGTAACAAAAACTGTCAAAATTCGAGGGAAAATTGCAATTTTGGTTTTTCTCAAGATGTGGATATGGGTTGTAAAAGTTATTTTCATTTGCAAAATTATTTTCGAATTGGTTTACAACCCCATATTGATGTTGATCAAAGGTATATTGCGATTCAAAGCTATTTTGATATGGATGTGGCCCATAATCGAAATTGTTGGATTTGAATTGAAATTGCCATTTCGATTATATCTATGATTTTGAAAATTTTGGTCAATTGGAAAATTTTGACAATTGTTGCCATTGGGCTCACGAAATTTCGGAAAATTTTGCCTTATGTGTTGTAATTCATACTCATACTCTTCCAAAGAACGTCCACATATCCCATATTTCTCTCAAGGATTTTTCTTGAATCATACATTTGAATGAAGTCAAGGCAAAAACAGTAATTATTCTCACTTCAAAATAGTATAAAATATTAAGTTGTGCTCTATTAATTAACTGATTCAATTAGAAGGGGGAAGAGGGTCTTATGGCCATTCACGTATAATATAAATACTAAGGGATACGACCAATGTTTTACGGGTAGTATATAACCTCTTTTGCTAATAGTTCAATTAAATGAACTACTATATATCCGCGATCCAATTATACAAGACAGTCAACTTCACAAAGCATCACTTTTCAGTTACATTATTTTGCAAATCAAATCAGGTTTTATAATTGAAAAACGATGAGAGTGATGATTTTAGTCATGGAAATCCGTTCCTCACCAAATTAATCAGAATTTTCAGTCATAGAACAATCATAAAATAATGACTGTAGAATTTAAAAAATTGTACAAACAAGCCATTGCCCTAGCAGAAATTTTTTTACAAGCAATTTCTGTATATTTTTCTAAGCAACTGTAGCAGTTGTAGAGTTTAGAGAATTTTACAGTGGGGTATGGCAGTCCTTCGAGAGAAATTGAATATTACTGATAATTCAATCAACTATTTGCAATCGCCTCACCTCTGATTTCTTGTTTATTATTTGAATTCTTTCTCACTTCGATCTTTGATTTTTTTGAACTCCTTCTTTTTTTAAGAAGAAGAAGAAGAAAAGGAGAAAAGAAAACAAATAAAAATTAAAAATAATCGAAAGGAAGAAAAATTGCTTAAAAAAATTCTAATAACTGACTCGAAAAGAAAAAATCAATAAACAAGAAAAAGTACACAACCCAAAAGAAATTAAAAAAAAAAAAAGGAGCAAAACTAAACTCAAAGAAACTAAAAGACAACACTAGACTTGGCAAAACCAAGAACTCAACAAAAACTAAACTAGACTCATGCACTCAAAATCGATAACTCAATACTGAGACCATTTTTTTCACAAACCAAAACTTAACACAACAATATAAAGGACTCACATCCATTTTGTTATTCCCAAAAAGTCCTGAGCCCCAAATAAAAAACAAATGTAAAAATTTCCAAAGCTCACGCCAATGAAAAAAATTCCGAATCGAAATTTCTAATCGGCTTTTGCTTTTTCAGATCGAGGCGCGCTTTAGGTTGCGAGTTTGAATATGGCTTGGATTTGCGTAGGGCTCGAAGTTGTAAGGGAGGTATGCTATTCGATCGGTCTATAGCCTTCGAATCGAGTTCCAGGTATTTCGATTTCGAACTAGGGTCGAGTCTGCTTTTCAATCTGGGTTGAAGGCTTGTTCTGGTCTGTCGGAGGGAGTAGTTAGACTTTTGTGAAGGTTTTTTCTAGTCTGTGCTCGAATTTGGGGTATTTATTTGCGACGAAGGATGAGGCTGCGGTTCAGATTGTTGTGGAGGGGGTCATTGCGTGAAGATATGTATGGAGATGAATCGGGTATGGTCCGATGCCTGAGTCTGTTTGAGCTTGGGGTGTAGATTCACGTATGGATGAGACTGGTGATCTGTGTTGGTGTTGTGGAAGGCTTCGATTTTTTATTGTCACGGTGAAGTGGTTGGGTGATAACTGGTGGTTCTGTTGATGTCACGGTGGTTGAAGAAGTGAAGATGGTTGTAGTGTTTTGGTGTGAAAGGGTGAGGCTCGTTGTGAATTGGATTTGAGATTCAAGTGGTAGAGGCAATGTTGTGATGAAAGGGTATGAGATGATCTGTCGTTGTGATGATTTGGTATGATGTTCAGGAGGTTTGAAAAAGGAGGCAAAAATTGATATGCGATGTTGTTGTTGCACGATGTGGCTATGGATTTTTTTTGTGGATTTTTATGTGGCAGGAGGTTTTTTGTTCACGGTGAGGATGGTCTGTGCGGATGAAGTGATGGTCGGAAGTTTTTGGGACTTGGAGTTCGGTATGGTTTGGTTAATGGCGGTGGGTGTTCTGTGGTATGGTGAACGATTGGAGAAGATGAATCGTGAATTGCGTGGAGAAAGGTAGGGGATAAAAGAAGATGGATGGGTGTTGTGGTAGAAGTGAATTTGCAGAGCTCTGATGAGAAAGGCAGAGAAGAAGGAAAAAAGGAATTGATTTTTTTAATGTTGTAAAAGAAGAAAGAAATATGCAAAAAGGAGAGAATTGATTGGGTAAAAAAGGAACGAAATAAAAGAAAGGAAAAAAAGAAATGGCAAAGGCAAAATATCAATGAAAATGGCCTTTTTCTTCCTGCTTAGAAGATTATGGTTTCATTGAATAATACCAAATCTAGTCAATTAAGATTATATATATACAAGAAAATAAAAGGAAAAATAAAACAAAATAAAAACTAACACGAATCGGAAATTAAATAAATAATAAGATTCAATCTTTACCTCCCCGACAATGGCACCAAAAACTTGTTCACTTCTTTTTTATGAATTAGAAAAGCGCGAATTATGTAATAATACTGCAAGCGCACAGGTCGTGTAATATGGAGGTCGAATCACAAGGAGGCAAACTAAATCAAATTATTTAGATAATTTCTTGGGCAAGTTAGACAAAGCTTGGAATTGGGTTGAAAAACAATAAAAATTGAAACTGTAATTTGATTCAGAACAAATCTAATTGAACCGAAGAACAGATCACAATTTTCAATTAAAAAGCAAATAAAACTGTGAATCAGATCTGAATCTAATCAAATCCGATTTGAGCTAGGAAAGCAATAAAAAGCAAAAATTAAAATTACAAGGTAAAATAACTAACAAAAAATAATTTAGGATTACTGCTGAATCTAATCAAATGGTAAATCACTAATGAAAATAAGTGAAAAATACAAATAGTGTTCTACCAAATCTAATTGTGTAGCCAACACTAATTGCTAAGAAAAAGAAAAAAATGCAGAAAAGAGAAAAAAGAAGAAAACTTTATTAATTCCAGCATGATGTTTACAATGAGAATACAAGGGTATTATAGGATAGATAGCCTACCCTAACCCTAACCGTAATACAATGACAAATGGGCCTTAGGGAAATCACAAAAGAGTTTACAATGAGAATTACAAATGGGCATTAGTGAAATTTAGTAAATTTGGGCCTTTCCTCTTGTTTCTTTGATAATTCTTCATTGATTTTTGACATATATGGCCTTTTTACCAGTTATTTTCTTGTCCAAAAAGCAATTTTATGTAAGTTCTTCATCTACAAGTCTTCAAATACATATACACGACAATTTGATCTCTGTTTTCCATTTTTCTGACTGTATTTGGCTTAGTCGGCATATCTGTAAAAGTGACAAAAGAACACCCAAGTAATATTTATTTTTATACAAAAGATAAGATATAAGAGCATAAAATAAACACGTTTCTATGCTAATCAATATTCAATATCAAATTCTAAAACCAATGAATATCATATTGGGAATAACGATATTTATATCTTCCAAATTCCTCAACAATATCCGTATAATCACGAAATCCAATATTGAAATATCCAAAGATAATTTCCATTTAAATCCATTCCAATTTATGAATTGGAAAACTCTGGAAATTTATAAACCCTTTTTTCCAATCCAATTTATTATTTTTAAAATAATTGGATTATTATTCTAGTTATTAACTAGTTCATTTCGATAAAAATATATTTTTATCTTTTCAAACTTGGAATTTTTCATCCAAAATCTTTCCAAATCAGTAATTATGACTTTTCATAATTTTCCATATTTTTAATAATTTATTAAGGCACGTACAGTCGGTTTCCAATAACGGCCACCGAACTACATTCATAACAAGCTTTTTTATATTTGATTTGGACATATTTTAAAATCTAACCATTCAAATTTAAATCTTGTATATTCATTGGAAAGATCTTTTTGATACGAACCCAATGGTTCCGGTTTTAGGAGAACCCAAAGGTTAGATCTCCCATTATGCTAATTTGAAGTTAATGGTTGAAATTTGCGAATGGTCGCTGCGCGGCGTGTTCTATTCAAGCCATTTAAATATATATAATATATATATCGTCGATTTCCATTTAAAACATATTTTATAAATCATTTATATATTCATTTTAAAACAATTCCAACTTCCATTTCAATTTTAAATCAAAATTGAATATTCCATGTCATTATTATGTTAAAATGATAATATTTTCAAAATATCAGATTTTGAAATCAATTCTTTTCGATATTCATTATAAAATAAATGAAATCGACTGAAATTTTTATTCGAGTTAAAATGGCGAATATCTACTTAACTCGGCTTCATATATTTCCATATTTCCGTGTCCATCCAAAATCGGACATTAATATCATATTTTAATTCTTCCTGAATATTATTTTAAAATATTCGTTATTTCTGCATTGGAATCAGGCTCAATCAACTACCATATAATTTTATTCATATGGATTCCATACATCGCATGCATTCAAAAATTGTAATAAACAACCATTAACATTCAATTCCCATCTAGAGTGCAATTTACAACTGTATAAGCATTAAATAATTAAATAACGCATATAACAGCCTGCCAATCAATCGGTTGACAAATGGTCAAAGAGATGTGAATAAATTATCATCTCTAGACCTGTGTGGGGTTTAAACAACAACAATGAATTCAAATTAATCACTGACTAATAAATTTAAACAATTCTAATTTGATTCGAATTATTTTTCTAATTAACCAATTTTCACTGTTTAAATTATAAATGGATATTTATAATTTAATTTCAACTACCACAATAATATTAACATTACTTTTAATATGTTAATCATCACAATCACAACATAATACAGTCAATTAAATCATCCATGGTTTTCAAACAACAGTGAATGTGAACTAACAGGCACCGTACAACATTTTTGATAATTAAAACTGATAAAAATCAACACTGGCAATATATATTTTCAGTTATAAAATAAATAACTGTACAAATATTTTAGTGAGAGAATTCTCAATTTGGTTTCCACTCTGTCGGTCTTTATTTGAGGATTGATTATAAAATTAAACGGGCATTTAATTTTATCAAAAACCGCAACAGCTTCCATTTCTGTTCTGGTCAGTTCCATGTTGTAGAGTTCGTCTTCACGATTCCAACACAAGTTGTTTCGTCAAATTCGGATAATTAATTAATTAATCTAATTAAAAAAACTTTTATCCCTTGGTTACATCGTCTTCTTGTTGTTAAAACACCAGCCATCATTCAAACTAGGGCTCCAGGATGCTCGAGATTTAAGGCGGCGGACCAGGATCAGATCACTCCACATCGTTCGGCTACACGTCCTCCACCCACGCATCGAGTCTCAGACGACTCGCACCCCCTGGGCCTGCAAAACAAGATCGAACGGTGATTTTTTGGGCTGAGAGAACTCACGATTTACTTCATGATACGTTATCAATCTGGTATGGATTCGAAGAGGGAAAAGAGTACTATGATTTTTCTTTTGGACTAATGATTTAATTCGAAGTAGAATGAAAGAATTTGATGGAGAAAATATCGAGCTCTCTTAGCCACTAAAATGTTTAAATGGCGACTCCAAGGATGTTGACTGCGAAGTGAGTTTGACTTAGGGTTTTCAATAGAAAATGGTATATATACTATATATTTATTATTATTAAATTCTTAAACATGAAGTTTTAACACCAAACTTCAAATGAATCCCAACGATTGTCGCCTCTAACCAAATACCTACATTTCGTACACAACGGGATATGTTTCATAGGCCAATTCGGCGTTTTCGATCAGGTTTTATCAAAATTAAAATATAAATCCATATATTGAATTTAAACGTACATATTAATTTACCGGAGTCACATACTGACTCCAAAAATTACGAAAATTGAAATCTAGCTATGTTTTGATGATACGGTCCAAACAAAATTAGTTTCGCCGAATTTGGAGACCGTTTGAAAATTGGCCTCGTTAACTGATTATTAAATTCAAACTGAAAATGTCAAAGCGTCTATATTTACTATGCTCGCATATTAATTCCAAAAATTATGAAATTTTAAACCTGACCATAATTAGACATTCCGAATCCAACAAAAGTGATTTCATCAAAAATAGATGTCGTTTACAAAATGGCTATTTTTAAGGGCTATATATAATTTAAAAATATATATAAATTCCATAGCGACTTTTTAAATTTTAAACCAGACATAACTTACAATTTATAAAGTGAAATCTCAGTTTCTCACATTTTTTAGAAAATTACAGTTCGAAATATTCCAACTTATCTTGTTTTACTGAAATCAGATTTATTTTGATTTATGTATATTCATTCAAAGTTTAAATTCGAATTTTCAAACTACCGTGCCATTTCGAGTTCGTTTTAATTAAGTTTTAAATTAATATGCTCCAATTTCGATTTAAATAAATTTTTAGTCATTATTATTTAAAATAAATCATTTTAAATTCTTAAAATCCAATAAATCAATTAAAAATAATGTTTTAAATTAGTTCAGAAATTCCAGGTTGTTACAATTAGATCATTCGAAACATAAAATCATCAGCTTCAATTAGACAAGTCTGTAATTAACCGATACAATATACCTTCGCGTCCTATCGCACGAGGTTAACTATACCGTTTAATCACAAACACACCTTTTAAGGGTGTAGAAATATGTATTTTAATATATGGTGAATACTTGGTTTTGCGAAAATGAGACTATAAAATGATTCTAAAAACATTTTGGAAATCCTTAATTTTGTAATTCGCTTTATATAATAAGAAACATATATATTAAGGCCTAAATATGTTTTTAATATGGAAAATTATTTTCTTAAAATGATTATTATTTATATTTAAAACATCCTTTAAAATAGTATTATAAAATGCGTGTTCATGCACACAAAATCTCAGAAAAAGTTGTGAAAACAGCACATGGAAATCAATTAGTAAATTTACCAAACTCAAACAATATATTGGTGATAATTTAGGCTTCTCCATTATAAAAGGGTCGATTTTGTTAATTGTTCAATCTTAGATCTGAAACTGTAGGTAAATGTGTGTGAAATTTATCATTTATTAATTATTTTTAAATCTAAGATCTCTTCAGAATGTAAATTTCAAACTTGTTAGGAATCTTTTATTGTTGGAGTCATTTGATTATACACTTTTTCCAAATAAGTCCTAGATTTTAGTCTTAAGTCTAAACATATATAAGTTGAATAATTGGATGCATGCACTTTTTCACATAAGTTTTATTATTTTTCCCTTAGATCTAAACATTCTGAATTGATGAAAAATTAATAAATTGAATGTATTTTTTATACGTGATAAAATGCATGACTTCCCTTTTGTTTGATGTGTGAATATGCCAACAGATTTGGGTTTTTGCAATAAAAATTTAAAATTCAAAAATACTTAAATTTACATGAAAAATTGTAAAGGCTACAAGGAACCACCAGACACTACATGTTAAATTTCAAGTCATTTGGAGCTTGTATGCTCGAGTTATGGCCTTGGGAAGATCAAATCACATGAGTTTAAGATTTTGAATCAACGTGAAGAATCCATTGTGAATTGGTATAATGAAAGCTCAATTTTAGATCGATATAATGGCAATTGATTTAATGCAACATTGTATCGGCTAGGAGAAGTGGCAGGGATCAGAACTGCATTTGGATCTTAAGGGCTAAATTATATGGAAGTAAAGAGGCCTTATTTTTATGCTACACACACCAAACTAGATCGGATTGACTACCAATTCCATGAATGGGATTGGTACCAATTCGAACCTATTTAGCTCTTGTGATACATAAGGGGAGTTGATGTGGCCTGTGGGAACTTAGGGTAAAGCTTGGTTTGTTACACATGTAACAACAATTCATTCAACAACCGGTTTTGATGACGGTCCTACTTCTGGAAGAATGACTCCAATAACGATTAGCTAATCTATGAGATGCAGAATGAATGATAATGAGTCATATGGGTGTAGCTATCGTAGGAGAGTGGGAGGTGCACGATGATATCCTATAATAAACGACGACCACTGGAAATATCCCCCAACAGTGGTGGCTTCAGATGGGAGTCATATAGACAGTCTGGAGATATATTATATCGTGGAGAATGTGTGCAAAGGGTTCATTGGTATTCCTTACTTTGGTACACCTTTAACAGAGTGGAACAAGAATAAATTAAAGTTCGTCGATGTAGAAATAGATATGCACTGAACCTTAAGCCTGCTTATGTTTTTAGATTGACTGGGGTTATCTGCTATAGTTCATCAACATAGAATAAAGCAATGATATTGTAGATTCCATCGATGCAGAACCCGGTGGTGCCTCAATTGACTAGGTGGTCGTAGTACTGGATATCATATACCCAATGAACCAAGTGAGTGAATGTGAGGATGAATGCTTATGCTTGAATATTTGTTATTACCTTATCACTTACACATCTATTCACATCTTGTGACATGAGGACCTTAGAGTGAAGTATATTATTACATAAGCTAACTCTTTGGATGTAGGAACATGTCTAATATGATTCTATATAGTTATTAAATCACTTTTATTTTGTATTGAGAATACTATCGCTAACGCTAGGCCTTTTCTGATCTAAACTCATTGTTTCTTATTACTCCAAGTGCTCTTAAATGAGAAAACTAGAGGAAGGTTAAGGGTGAGCACGAGTAGTTGACCAAGAGGCGAACATAAGGCTATTACATGTATTATTTAAATGTACTCCATTACTTTCCGCTATTCACGACTTTGAGGCTAAGTAGTACTTTTATCTTAAAGATAGTTCCATTTAAATTATTTTCACTAATAATACTTTATTTCCATTATGTTGTACTACAGATATACGACTCTAATGCTGATGATTCATTATCGGTTGTTTAATATCCTGTGTATTTTATATTAGTTACATGTTAGTATTATACTTTATTTCATATGCCGTGAGATATACGATAGGTTTTTAGGTTGTTTTCTTTTCTTTAAACTTGATGATCACTTAACGTCAGTCGAGCACTACTACAACACATTATTTAGGTGTCAACGGTGTAGGGCAGTCATCACATATACTGTTTTAGATTTGTTGCGAAGATGTTAGGACTCATTTAAGTTATTTTCTATCTCAATTGTTTTATACTAGTATGTTTTTTGTTATGATATATTATCTCATGCGCTGTGAGATATATAACATGTTCTATGTAGCTACCAAAATGGCCGCCTTACACTGTCTGGGCACCATAACGGCGCTTTTTGGGTATCTTGGGTGTCATAATTGGGGATGGTCATTTCATTTGGTATTAGAGTCTAAGTTGTGTTGTTTGACCTAAGGGCCGAGTTAAGAGTGTGTGTCCATGTATATATATAAATATATATATATATATATATATATATATGCGTGTTTGTGTGTGTGTATGTGTGCGTGCGCGCGTGTGTGTATGCAAGAGACCTGGTATATACTTTTGTTTTCAAAACTATATAGTAGTGTATATATATATATAGCATAATATAAGTCGCACTGCACATAGCACTAGTTAAGTATGATTTATTGCAAGAAGACTAACAATCGTTATCTTTGATTAAAGAATTAGTCGTCACACGAAGAGTATTGTAAGGAATACAAATTCAGTAGCATAGGAGGAATTGGTTCTAGAGATGCTAACCCTAACCTACAAAACATGTTTGATGCCTACATGAGGGATATGTTATAGAGTGCCAAAATAGCGGCTCCTAACGCTACTGTAGAGGGTGGTTGCTTAACAGTAGGTGCCCAAAGCTGATTTTTCCGGGCTTAATAAGGACTTCACCAGCTTGGGAGGTAAACTTGATCTAGGAATGGAATCAACATTAGAGGTCTAGGGTTGGATTGACACTTGTGAGCGAATCTTTGATGATCTTAATCTGGATAAGGCAAAAAAAAGGAGTTTGCCTTAGGTCAAATCCAATGATGGGAAATGAATTAGTTGAATGCAGTGAAGGTTACAACACCAGAGGATGAATACACCAAGAATCAGTGTAAGGCTCATTTCGAAGAGAAGTTCATTTTGGTTGCTCATAAGTCGACTTTATTTAGAAGAATTTTAGAACTGAAGCAGGAATACATAACTATCTCCAAGTATATGGCGGAGTTCAATCCCTTTTCAAGGTATAGGATGTCTTTCGTCGACACCACATAGAAGAAGAATGAGAAGTTTATTCTTGGTTTGAATGACCATCTTGGAGAGAAGCTCTTAAATCATATTGATGAGGCCTTCGAGGGAGTGGTTAGGAAGATGCTCAAACAAAACATTATCAATCCTAAGTCAAAATTATACCTAACGTTGCTTCTAAGGATGAGCCAAAGGCGTAGGCGAGTGGGGAAGGCAAGAAAAAGCCATCTTAGAATAAGGAATGGTAGAAGAAAAATGTTAGCACCGGGATGACTTGCTTTAATTGTGAAAGAGTGGTGAGCAAAAGGGTCGTACCTGCCATAAGAGTGGACATTTCAAGATGAATTGCCCAGATACGGGTAAGAAGCTAGTGAAATCATATGTTGTGATGGCCCGCCCCGGACCAGCCGACATTTCCAATGAAAGTGCGTTGTGCCAATGCCGGACTAGCACGGGACGGTCACCAAAGAAAGGAAAAGAAAGGAATTTGAACAAAAAGGAACCTGTAGAATGTCTCACAGCGCTTGGAATAAAATATAATAATAACATATTTTGACATAAAACAGGCGAGACAGTGCATAAGCTGAAAACTAAACATCATAGCAGCGGAAAATCCAAATACAGCTTATGTTCCACATCATCATTATTACAACTTTTGAAAACTGTCTCTAAAGCAAATAAGGAAGGTACACTACTAATGCCCAAAGTAGTGACCAGCAGCGACACAGGGATAATATACACACATATATATATATATATATATATCATATATGGGAGCCTCCTGCTTGTCTCTGGTACAGCTACTCGCACACACCACCTAACCTGTCTCTAGTCTGCCCGTTTAAGAGCACCTAGAGTAATAAGAAGAGACATAAAATTTGGGTCAGACAAAAATCTGGTATGAGCGATAAGTAGCAAAACAGAATAATAACAGGTATACTAAACAATACCTGAACCTGGACCTACAACCAAAGAGTTCGCACAACATACCGTAAAATACTCTAAGGTGACACTAACATATGGTGTAAGGAATACGGGGGTGAGGTGTGCATGTCATAATGATGTCAAACAATCAAGCATAACAACCATCCTCACATCTCTCACTTAGTGCGTAAAGTATACGATATCTACCACTTTGACCATCGAATTCCTTGCTAAGATCACTCTGCCCCATGGAGTCGTAACGACACCACTGCACTGATCCATAGCCGCTAATACTTTGCTATGTCTACTCTGCCCCCATGGAGTCATGATCGCTCCACTGCACTGGCTCATAGCCTTGCTATGATCACTCTGCCCCATGAATTCATAACCACTTCATTGCACTGATCCGTAGCCAATATCCGTCATTTTGTGGTGAGTGAAAGCTATAGACGTCGATAACCCCTTAGCACACGTCCCGCAGCAAAGCCCAACTCATGAAGTTATCTCGTTGATCCC
Source organism: Allium sativum (assembly GCA_030737875.1). Lineage (NCBI taxonomy): Eukaryota > Viridiplantae > Streptophyta > Magnoliopsida > Asparagales > Amaryllidaceae > Allium > Allium sativum. The sequence goes on from CM060921.1 coordinate 447,118,876, forward strand.
TATTTGGATCATGAGTAATAACCTCCCATTTGGATTTCCTTTGCATCTCGGGTTTTGGTCGAACAGGAGCTGGTCTTCAGAAGAGTCGTCGCGTAGAAGTAACTTAAATCTAGTTCGGTTCGGCTATACTGTGCTCAAGCTCCCTGTTTGGTTCGGTTTGAATAAATCATCTCCAGATTTATCATTCAGTTTGGGTCCCCTGGTTTGGCTTGGGTCTCCCCATCCAGTTCGGTTCGGATTCTCCATCATAGTTTGGCTCAACTCCTTCATTTCCAGTTCCTGTTGCGTTGATCTGATCCCACTCCCTAGCTTCAGTCCAATCCGATCTCCACACCCTTGCTTCCGATCCGATCTCCACGCCCTTGCTTCCGATCCAAACCCAACTCCAACTCGAATTAAAATGGCTTTCCTTCTTGCCAAGCCTCCTCTGGTGCCAAGTTCCGATCCGAATCAAATCTCTTGCCCGGTTCTCCTATCCGATCCGAGCCCTATATCCGATCCAATCTGAAACCCTACACTTTTCCTGCAACTTTTCCAGCGACTGTTTTATGCCACACGACGGCGTTTTCGACCACTCTAACTTTTCTAATCAATCACAAAGCATACCATACAGTCACGGCAACATGTATAATCAACCACAAACACCAAAACAACAATATGATGTATCAAAATGGATCAAATATACCCAAAACCCATGTTTTCCTCTTAAGCATGTTTAAGCAAATCTAATGATAGGATTAGCAAAACATAACCAAACTAACCAAATTTTCTAACTAAGGCCTAAAACAGTATTACGAAATTTATAAATATTTTTCTAGATTTTTAACATGCATAATTTCATTAATTAACACTAATCACCCTAATTAACTGTAATTAGTGTAAAAACAATGCTAATCACTAACCTTTGCTACAATTAAAACTTTAGATCTGAAACTCCTCTTATTTGGCTGAATACCAATGTCTAACAGCATCTCCAACCTTGCTTTAGGGCTATTTCTCCTTAATTTGGTGAAGATTAGGCTTATACTTGATTAGAAAGTGATTAGAGGTGATTCTAGATGTTAGAGGCCATTGCTAGGTTGAGAGGGATGATAAGTGGCGGCTGAAAAATGAGAAAAGTGTGTCCTCTAAACCCTAACAGCCCTTAAATACTCCAAATCCCGAAATACCACTCTGGGCCTAGCTGTTAATTACCCAATCAAGCCTGGTTAAGCTGTTTTTAATCTTCTAAACCTTAATTTAGCCATATATCTCCATTTGGCTAATGTGACCACGCTACAGAAAGTAAACCATCATCCGGATCTAATGGAAGTGGTTTTAGGTCAAAATTACTTTCTAATCAAAGTTAAGGTCGAAACAAGATCAGCTAAGGGCAAAACGGTTATTTAAAAATCGGCCAAAATCATGAATATGGGAAATGACCCTAATAGTTGTCCCCCCAATGTCACACGACCATACGACTCCTTATAAGAAAGAAATAAATATTCTACGATCCACCGATGCGTAGAATGCGGGTCGTTACATTCTCCCCCCTTTAAGAAGTTTCGTCCCCGAAATTCCTTAACCCAAAACATACAAGGGATCCCGCATGCCTACCAATCATTAACAAAACAATAAAGCATACAAAACAGTACAACAAGCCTATCCTAGCATGCGGTTTACTAACAAGTGAGTACTATACTGATATAAAAACCTCACCAGGCAAAGAGTTCTGGATACTTCTTCCTTATGTTCTCCTTTGTTTCCCAAGTACAGTCTTCCTCATCAGCACCCCACTAAACTTTGACTAGCTTCACCGCCGCCTTCCTTCGAAGCTTCTTCGTATCGTTCCCAACAATACGCATAGACCTACGGTTCCCAACCACTTCGAGTTCAATCTCGATATCATCCAACTGATCTGGAGAGATAGCCACACTAGGTTCGTGCACAAACTTCCTTAACTGGGAAACATGAAGTACATTGTGAACTCCCGCCATCTTGTTAGGTAACTCAACTTTATATGCCAAATTCCCAACTTGTTCCAGAACTGGGAATGTACCAACAAATCTTGGTGCTAACTTGCCTCTCCTACCAAATCAAATCACGCTCTTTAATGGAGAAATCTTGACAAATACTAAGTCGCCAATGGAGAATTTTAAATCTCTTCTCCTCTTATCAGCATAACTCTTCTGCCTATCTTGAGCAGTCTTCATTCGCTGTTGGATAACCTTGATCTTGTCTGATGTTTCTCTTAATACTTCTGGTCCAAGCATATATTTCTCACCGGTCTCTAACCAACATGACGGTGAGTTGCATGGTCTTTTGTACAAAGCTTCAAATGGAGCTATAGCAATACTGGATTGATAACTGTTATTATATGCTAACTCTACTAGATGTAAATGGCCATCCCATGATCCACCAAAATCTAATATGCAAGCTCTCAAAAGATCTTCTAATACTCGATTCACCCTCTTTGTCTGACCATCGGTTTGAGGATGATATGCGGTACTGAGATGTACTTCTGATCATAACGCCTCTTGTAGGTTCTTCCAAAATCCACTAGTAAATAGCGGATCTCAATCACTCACAATGCCTTTGGGTATTCCATGAAATCTCACTACCCACTTCATATATAGTTCCGCTAACTTAGCTACCGTTCTATTCGACTTGATAGGTATAAACCTTGCACTCTTGGTCAACTGGTCCACAATCACCCAAATGTTATCATGGCCCAATCTGGTCCTTGGTAACCCATCAATGAAATCCATTGAGACTTGTTCCCGTTTCCATTCTGGAATTTCTAATGGTTGTAACAAGCCACTAGGCTTCTTTTGCTCAGCTTTAACTAGCTGGCAATTCATGCACTTGGATATAAACTTCCCAACGTCTCTTTTCATTCCTTCGCAGTAGTAGGTATGCTTTATGTCTCTATACATTTTGTTACGACCGGGATGTATAGTCAGTTTTGTGTGATGACATTCTCTAAGCACTTAATCTCTCAATCCCTTGACATTGGGCACAACTAGTCTTCCTTCTTTCTAATCCATCCATCTCGATCAAGCCCATACTTTTTCATCTCTTCGTAAATTTCCATCTCTAACTTTGAGATGATTTCCAATAGGTTAGGATCGTCCCTCTGACTGGAACCAATCCGCTCAATCAAAGTGGGTCTGATCATCAAACTTGCTAACATTTCTGGATTCAATTCACACTTTGGTCTGAAATCATACCCTATGATATACTCCAGTTGCTTCCATTCAAGAAACATAGCCCCTATCTACTCAATGCATTAGCTACCGCATTTCCCTTTCCTGGTGTATATGCGATATCGAAATCATAGGAAGCCAAGAACTCTAACCATCTTTGCTGTCAAAGATTTAGATCCTTCTGAGAGAAGAGATACTTCAACGATTTATGATCAGTAAACAACTCGAATCTTTCCCCCAAGAGATAATGTCACCACATCTTCAATGCGAACACGATCGCTGCCAATTCCAAATCGTGGGTAGGGTATCTTTTCTCATGCGATTTTAGTTGCCGACTTGCCTAAGCTACAACCCTACCTCCTTGCATTAATACAACACCTAGCCCGGTACCACAGGCATCTGTGTATACCATCATCTCTTCATTCCCCTTAGGAATGATTAACACTGGTGCACATGTCAGCTTTTCCTTTAGACTCTTGAATGCATTCTCGCACTTTTTGTCCCAGACGAAAGCTTGATTCTTCTTGGTCAACTGAGTCAATGGTACTGCTATCTTAGAGAAGTCTTGGATAAAATTACGGTAATATCCAGCTAATCCCAAGAAACTTCTTATATCCGTTGCATTCTTGGGTGTAGACCAATCTTGTACCATACCCAACTTCGCAGGGTCCACGGCAATACCATTCTCTGAAACAACATGGCCCAAGAATCTCACTTCCCTCCTCCAGAAGTGACACTTAGAAAACTTTGCTTTCAATTGGTGTTTTCTCAACACCTCCACCACTATCCTCAAATGTTCCTTGTGTTCTCCTCGAATAAACAAGTATATCGTCCATGAACACAAGAACAAACTTATTCAGTTGATCTCTGATTATCCTATTCATAAGATCCACAAAATATGCTGATGCATTGGTCAACCCGAATGGCATGACCAACCACTCATAAAATCCAGACGGCGTCCGAAATGTCGTTCTAGCTATACTCTCAGCTTCCACTCTAAGCTGATGAAAACCTGTAGTGAGATCCAACTGGGAGAACACCCTCGCGCCACTTAACTGATCAAACAAATCATCTATCCACGCTAGAGGATACTTATTCTTCCTCGTCATCTTATTCAGCTCGCGGTAGTCCACACACAATCAAGGGAACCATCGGCCTTGGTAGCAAACACAATTGGTGCTCCCCATTCCGAAACACTTCTTCTAATAAATCCCTTCTTCAAAAGATCGCTCACTTGCACCCCGAGCTCTCGCTGCTCCCTTGGTGCCATACGATGAAGTGGCATCACTATAGGTCTGGCATCTTTCACTAAATCAATACGAAACTCAATCTCTCAATGTGGTGGAAGTCCGGTCACTTCCTCGAAGACGCCCGGATACTGGCCAGCCACGGGCACATCTGACAACTCATCATGCAGGATGTCAAGGGAATTTAGAAAATTAGCCATTACCCCATCACTAAGTAGACCACCAAACACTACCTTCCGCCCATCATCCGCTCTAATTATCACCAAAAAGCCCTCATAGTCTACCACCACCCCATATCTTTGGAGCTAATCGACTCCCAAAATAATGCCAAACCCAGTAAAGCCCAAAACAAAGCAATCACAAGCAAACATACATCCATGACTCGATAGAACCAAATTTCGACAAATCATGCTAAGGCTAGTCGAACCACTAATCGGGTTCATTACCGCTAAAGGTCTATCGACTATTTCGGGTTCCAATCCCAACCTATCTACCAGGTCACTAGATATGAAGGAACGGGAAGTCCCAATATCAAACAACACTCTAACAAGAACATCATAAACATAAAGCATACCTTGAATGATGACATTCTTTCCCTTCTCCGCCGCAGTTGGGGCATTCGACGAAGAAGGAACAACATTAATAGCATATGCTTTCACAATCTTCTTTTCTTTAGGGGGTTGCAGACACTTATCCTTGTGATGTCCCACTTGGCAGCAGTTGAAGCACTTCCTATCTGCTGGCTTTGCTCGACATTCTTTAGCATAATGGCCCTTCTTGCCACAGCTAAAGCACTCAACACCTTTCTTACTCTTTTTCTATTATCCTTAGCTTGGTTCTGCTTCCTTTTGTTCTGAGAATTATTCTTGCCTCCACCGCTTGCTTGCGTCTTCAGCCCCTCTGCAGATGCAACAACGACATCAGTCTTGGGCTTAGGATAAATGCTCTCTGACCTCAATGCTTTCCCAACAATTAATTCAAACATCTCATCAATGTGGTTTATAAGCCTTTCCCCCAAGTATTGATCTAAGCCTGTTATGAACTTCTCGTTCTTCTTCTCGGCAGTTTCGATAAGGGATAATCCATACTTCGATAAAGTATCAAACTCAGCGATATACTCCGAGACTGCTCTACCATTTTGCTTAAGCTCCAAGAATTTCCTAAACAACTCTGATTTCTGAGCAGTTGGGATAAACTTTTCACTGAATTGGGCCTTAAACTGATCCCATGTAACTTGATCCTCTGGAGTAGCTACCTTAATAGCATTCCACCAACTGATAGTCGGTCCTTGCAGCTGACGGGATGCTAGCTTTCTACTCATTGCATCGATGCCCAAATCTTCGAAGATACGCTCGCAGCTGTCCAACCAATCCTGAACATCCATAGCCGACTTAGTTCCATGGAACGTCTTTCCACCAAGGCTAGTGTAATCCTTGCATAGCTTGGTGAAATCGGCCATAGGCGCCTGCACTGCTGCACCACCACCATTAGCAGCATTAGGAACAATCCTCTGTACATCCCTAAGCATCTCCCTCATGAAGTCAGTGAACATCATCCTCATATCAAGAGTATTCCCATTATTAGCTCCTCTACCAGTACCCCTCGTATATCGGCTTATCGTTCAATATCTATAAGGGGAAAACGATTAACCATCTCTTCAGTGGTGCCAGTGCAGTGCGACTTCATCCTTAGATATACTAATAGTATATATATAGCTTTTAAATACCAAAATATCATAAATATGCACTCTCATATACATACTATCTCTCCCTAATGTCTTTCACTAGGTTAACTACGCAACCTAGAGCTCTGATACCAAATGTGACGGCCTGTCCCGCACTAGCCGACATTTCCAATGAAAGTGCGCTATGCTAATGTCGAACTAGCACGGGATGGTCGCCAAACAAAGGAAAAGAAAGGAATTTGAACTAATAAGGAACCTGTAGAATGTCTCACACGCATGGAATAAAATATAATAATAACATACTTTGACATAAAACAGGCGAGACAGTGCATAAGCTGAAAACTAAACATCATAATAGCGGAAAATCCAAATACAACTTATGTTCCACATCATCATTATTACAACTTTTGAAAACTGTCTCTAAAGCAAATACGGAAGGTACACTACTAATGCCCAAAGTAGTGACCAGCAGCGACACAGGGAGAATATCTATATATATCATACGTGGGAGCCTCCTGCTCATCTCCGGTACAGCTACTCGTGCATACCACCTAACCTGTCTCTAGTATGCCTGTTTAAGAGCACCCAGAGTAATAAGAAGAGACATAAAACTCTGGGTCAGACAAAGGTCTGGTATGAGCGATAAGTTGCAAAACAAAATAATAACAGGTATACTAAACCATACCTGAACCTGGACCTACAACCAAAGAGTTAGCACAACATACCGTACAATACTCTAAGGTGCCACTAACATATGGTGTAAGGAATACAGGGGTGGGGTGTGCATGTCATAATGATGTCAAACAATCAAGCATAATAACCATCCTTACATCTCTCACTCAGTGCGTAAATTATACGATATCTACCACTTTGACCATCTAATTCCTTGCTACGATCACTCTGCCCCATGGAGTCATAACGACACCACTGCATTGATCCATAGCCACTAATACTTTACTATTTCCACTCTTCCCCATGGAGTCATGATGGCTCCACTGCACTGGCTCATAGCCTTGCTACGATCACTCTGCCCCCATGAAGTCAAAACAACTTCACTGCACTGATCCATAGCCAATATCCGTCTTTCCGTGGTGAGTCAAAGCTATAGACGTCGATAGCCCTTAGCACACGTCTTGCAGCAAAGCCAAACTCATGAAGTTATCTCGTTGATCCCTATTTGGATCTTGAGTAATAACCTCCCATTTGGACTTCCTTTGCATCTCGGTTTTGGTCGAACTGGAGTTGGTCTTCTGAAGAGTCATTGCGTAGAAGTAGCTTAAGTCTGGTTCGGTTCGGCTATACTGTGCTCAATCTCCCTGTCCGGTTCGATTTGAATACATCATCTCCAGATTTCTTGTTCGGTTCGGGTCCTCTGGTTCGGCTCGGGTCTCCCCATCCGGTTCGGTTCGGATTCTCCATCATGGTTTGGCTCAGCTCCTTCATTTCCAGTTCCTCTTGCGTTGATCCGATCCCGCTCCCTAGCTTCAGTTCGATCCAATCTCCACGCCCATGCTTCTGATCCGATCTCCACGCCCTGGCTTCTGATCCGATCCCCACGCCCTTGCTTCCGATCTGAACCCAACTCCAACTCTAATGAAAATGGCCTTCCTTCTTGCCCAAGCCTCCTCTGGTGCTATGTTCCGATCCGAATCAAATCCCTTGCCCAGTTCTCCTATCCAATCCGAGCCTTATATCCGATCTGATCCAATCCGAAACCCTGCATGTTTCCTGCAACTTTTCCAGCGAATGTTTTACGCCATACGACGGTGTTTTTGACCACTCTAACTTTTCTAATCAATCACAAAGCATACCATACAGTCATAGAAACATGTATAATCAACCACGAATACCAAAACAACAATATGATATATCAAAATGGATCAAACATACCCAAAACCCATGTTTTCCCCTTAAGCATGTTTAAGCAAATCTAATGATAGGATTAGCAAAACTTAACCAAATTTTCTAAGTGAGGCCTAAAACAATATTTCGAAATTTATAAATATTTTTCCAGATTTTTAACATGCATAATTTCGTTAATTAACACTTATCACCCTAATTAACTGTAATTAGTGTAAAAGTAATGCTAATCACTCACCTTTGTCACAATTAAAACTTTAGATCTGAAACTCCTCTTATTTGGCCGAATACTAATGTTTAACAGCAGCTCCAACCTTGCTTTGTGGCTATTTCTCCTTAATTTGGTGAAGATTAGGCTAATACTTGATTAGAAAGTGATTAAAGGTGATTCTAGATGTTGGGGGCCATTGCTAGGTTGAGAGGGATGATAAGTGGCGGCTGAAAATTGAGAAAGGGGTGTTCTCTAAACCCTAGCAGCCCTTAAATACTCCAAATCCCGAAATCCCCCTCTAGACCTAGCTGTTAATTACCCAATTAAGCCCGATTAAGCTGTTTTTCACCTTCTAAACCTCAATTCAGCCAAATCTCCCAAACAGTAAGTCCGTTTGGCTAATATGACCATTCTACGGAAAGGTAAACCATTATATGGATCTAATGGAAGTGATTTTAGGTCAAAAATCCTTTCCAACCAAAATTTATGGCCGAAACAAGATCAGTTAAGGCCAAAATGGTTATTTAAAAATCGGCAAAAATCATGAACATGGGAAATAACTCCAATAGTCGTTCCCCCAATGTCACACGACCATACGACTCCTTACGAGAAAGAAATAAATATTCTACGATCCTCCAACGCGTAGAATGCGGGTCGTTACATATGATATCAACATTGCTCCGAGTCCGTCAAATTCCCCTTCGGCGTAGGAAAACAGAAAGGGTGTTATCGTCCAAGGTATGCTTTCCATTATTAATGCACCTATTCAAGTTTTATTTGATAGGGGAGCTTCCCATTCCTTTATATCTAGATACTTAGTGGAGATATTAGGATTACAACTTGAAATTATTTTAATAGTATCAAACCCCATTTGTGGCTTCGTCAATCTTAGTATGTATTGTCATAATAAAGTTTTATTGAGTGATGGATTTTTTTATTTTGATTGTTTTGTCTTAGGATTTGTGATTTTGGTATCATACTTGGGATAGACTGTCCAAATAAGTACGGTGTAGTGGTAGATTGTAAGAGGATATTAGTGATAATTGGAGAAAATGTTGAGTAGAGATTAGTGGCACACTGTTTACCAACTGAGGAGGTGATTACTATTTTTCTATAGTCGTTCGAGGTTCTAGACGATGAGTTTTCAATAGTACCAATCGCTCAAGAGTATCCAGAGATATTTGAAGAAGTGACCGAAATTCCATCACATAGAGTGATTGAGTTACGTATTGACCTAAGAAAGGATTCTAGGTCAATATTGATGCCTTTGAGGAGGATGGTATCTAAAGAGAAAACATAGCTCGAGGCGTAGGTGAATGATCTTTTAGTAAAGAGTTTCATTTAGAGGAGTATATCCGAGTGAGGGCACATGTAGTATTTGCAATACAGGTAGTGGTTCCCTTAGATTGTGTGTTGAATACCATGAGTTGAACAAGGTAATGAAGAAGAACAAGTATTCGCTCCTATATGTTGATAACTTGTTTGATCAACTTCATAACGCTAAGGTGTTTTCTCGGTCTGATCTTGCAAATGGATTTCACCATCTTAGTGTGGTTAGAAAGAGTACGTCAATAACGACATTTAGAATGTCGTCTGTGTTTTTTGGGTGGTCGGTTATGTCATTTGGGCTAATCAATGAACCTTCCTATTTTGTGGATCTTATGATCCGTGTCTTCAAAGACCAGTTAAATAAGTTTGTTTGTTGATGATATTTTGGTCTATTCTGAAGAGGAGGAGTACTTGACACATTTGATAATTGTTCTTGAGGTGTTGAGGGAACAACAATTGAAGGAAGAGTTTTCCAAATGTCACTTCTGTAGGAGAGAAGCGAGATTCTTCGGTTATGTTATATTGGAGCGAGGTACTGTTGCAGATCTTACGAAGGTCGCAATAGTACAGTATAACGGTACAACCAAGAATGATATAGATGTGAATAGTTCCTTAGGATTGATAGGATATTATCAAAAGTTCATCCAAAAATTTTCTAAGATAATAGCACCACTGAGTAATTTAACTAAGAAGAATCATACTTTTACTTTGGATGATAGATGCAGGCATGCATTTATGGGTCTGAAGAAAAGGTTAACAAGGACACCAGTGTTGGTTATTGTAACCACCCGAAAATCTGGGCCAGTTTAAAAATTTTATTTTGGCAATTTTAGCGAATTCTGAACATTTAAAATGAATTATTTTAAATAACATCGACGAGAAATTTAATTTGAATAGTATTCGACTTATATATTTATATACGTCATCGTTAGAATATAAATAATTATATATAATTATAAAAGGAATTGAAAATGGCGCGGTAGTTCGATAATTCGATTTCAAACTTCAATTGAATGTACCGGGTGCAAAACAATCCGGATTTTAGTGAACTAAAAATAATAGGATCTAATTGGGAATATCTTTCCAACGAATTCGAAAGATTGAAATTTCATAGTGGGAATCAAAAGATACGTCCAGTTGAAAATTCTGAATAGTCGCTATGGAATTCAGGCCCTTAAAAATGGGAATTTTGCAAACGACCTCGGATTTCGACGAAACCACTTTTGTTGGATCCGTGATATCAAATTATTACTAGATTCCAAATTTCATAATTTTTCGAATCAGTATGTGAGCGTGGCAAAGGAAAACGCGTTTGACCAGTTTTAGTTGATTTTAATCGACTGGAAAATGGCCATTTTTCAAACGATCTCAGAATTCGACGAAACTAGTTTTGTTAGGACCGTATCGTCAATACGAAGCTAGAAAATATTTTTCGGGAATTTTTAGAGTTAGTATGTGGCCCCGGTAAATTGAAATGCACGTTCAAATTCAATATATAGAGTTATATGTTGATTTTAACGGAAACTGATTGAAACGAACGAATTAGCCTACGGTACATATCCCATTGTGTTCGGAATAGGGGTAAAACGGTAGGGACGATAGGCGGTGGGCCTCGTTTAGAGGTCGTTTGAAAAAGTCAACTTTTTGAAAATAAATTAATAAAAAAATATATCTCTCCCCTTCCCCTTAAAACCCGTTGCCCCCCCCCCCCCCTCATTCTCAGTTTACAGAATCGATTAAAAGAAAGAAAAGAAAAAAATGTCCATCTCGCGATCGACCGAGGAGCTCTCCCCTCCGCCGCTGGGGGCGCTGCCGCCCTCCGCCCTCCGCCCTCCGACCTCCCCACGCATGCCACCGCACCAAGCCCCCCCCTCGACGCCTCTTCTTCCGCTCCACCTCCGTCCAAATCGAGACCCGTACCCCCATCGAGCCACCGCGCGCAGCCTCCCCCCCCCCCCCCCAGCCGACGCCCTCCCCTCAGCAAAACCCCCTCCCTATTCGCTGTGAGTTCTTCTTTCTTTATATATTTATCTATTTTGTTTTGTTTTGTTTTAATTTATTTTAAATTTTTAGCTTAGTTTAATCAATTTAAAATCAGATTTGTATATAGGTAGATTAGTGTTAAAAATATGATTTTTACTTCGATGAAAGTAGTGATTTTTATCATAGAGAAGAAGTAATTTTCATATGAACGATAATGATTTGAAAATACGATTTTTATATATTGAATAGCGAAGTAAAAATTCGATTTTTATATATTGAATAGCGAAGTAAAAATTCGATTTTTATATATTGAATAGCGAAGTAAAAATTCGATTTTTATATATGTAGTGAATACGGATGACGAAAGTGACGAAAGTGATGAAAGCAGAAACGGCGGAGATTTTCTATATATGAAGAGTCGAGACGTTTGGATTAGCTAGCTGGTGAGAACTCCTCACTCTAAATTTCTTTTTCTAGTTATATATATATATACAAGGATGCAGACGGTGCTTAGTAGCACCCGACACCCGTCGTCCACAGACCATGGACGGCTCGTATGCTTGTTTGATGTGTTGTGAAATTTGTTTGTATCGTTGATGTGAAATCGATAATAAATGTGGATAGTTGAAATAAATTAATTATCGTTAAAAATATAATTTTTAACATGAATGTGAGTAAATAAATATTTATAAACAAATTGGCCGATTTGTTTATATACACTGATTTGACTGATATTGATTGGGATGATAAATTTTACACATCGCCCAACTGCACGAATAAAAATAAGTGTTTGTTGATTTGAAACCCCACACGGGTGTTGGGATGATATTTGGGTACACTAATCCCAATTATTTAATTGTATGTCGATCGATGGGTCGACAGACTGTGTAAGCGTCGATTAATTATATTTGATGCTTATGCAGTTGTGTGGTGCACCCTGGATGATGGTTGATTGTTTGTCATTGCTATTATATACATGTGTTGTGTGGAATCCATATAATTAACATTATATGGTGATTGATTGGGCCTTATTCCAATCGGGAAAATAATGAATATTATAAAAGAAAATTCATGCGTTGAATATGAAAATAGTCATGTGTTGGCGATGTTCATGTGTTGAGTAAAATATTTTAATAATAAAATTTACATCTTTATCATATTTAAAATTAGAACTACTTCACGGTGGAGTCTGATTGAAAATCAAACGATAGATACCATAATTTTATAAAATATTTTACATAACAAAAATAGTGATGTGTTGACTGTACTCATGCGTTGAAATTAGTCGTGTGTTGAAAGAAATATAGATTCATGTATTGAATAGAATAAATATTCATTTGTTGAATAGAATAACGAATTTATTGAAATATATAAAGTCGTGTTGATTAGAGTTGTGCTATTTTGACGTGAACGATATTTATATCGATTATATTCGTTTTTATAATGAACATAGAAAAGAAGTGATTTCAAAATATAACGTTTTGAAAATATTATCATTTATATAATAATGATATGGAATATTCAATTTTGATTTGAAATTGAATGTAGCGTTGAAATGGTTTTGAAAACGAATTTAAAACGATTTATAAAATACGATTTAAAAGGAAATCGACGAAATATATATATTATATATATAATGGCCCAAATAGAACGCGACACGCTGCGGCAGTTCGTGAATTTCGACCATTGACTTCGAATTGACGTTGCGGGAGATCCGACCGTCGGATTCTCCTAAAATCGGAACCGTTGGGTTCGTATCGAAAAGAGCTTTCCAAGGAATATTAGAAATTTGAAATCTAACGGTTGGATTTGGAATTATGTCCAAATCAATTTCAGAAAAGGACGATGTAAGTGCAGTTCGATGGCCGTTGTTGAAAATCGACTGTACGGGCCTTGATAAAATTTTTAAAAATATCAATAATTTGTGTAAAATCGTAATATGGGAATTGGAAAGAACTAGGATGAAAAATTCCACATTTGAAAAGATAAAAATAGATTTTTTATCGAAATGAACTAGTTTTGAACTAGAATTAAAATCAATTTATTTTTCAAATAAATAAATTGAATTTGAGAGTGATTTTAAAAATAATCAATATTCCCAATATGTGAATTGGACTGGAGTTGAATCGAAATTATCTTCGGAATATTTCGATGTTGGATTTCGTGACTATACAGATATTGTTATGGGAATTTGAAAGATATATTTTATATATCGTTATTTCCAATACGATATTTGTTGGTTTCCGAATTTGAAATTGAATATAAGCCGGTATATTTTCTATTCAGGGCCTTGTGTTTAATATTAAATGTGATTTGGGTTTATCGTGAATCGTGTTTTAAATGACATTGGTTCTTTAACCCAGTTAAAGGCAGGATGTTGATTTTTGAAAAGATTAAAACTAAGTGGAGTTTTAATGAATCTTTAATTAGATTGAAATGTGAATTGATAATTTAAATTATCAAATCCGAAAGGTGATCGAGAATGGAGTACCACCAGTTTTGCTCCAAAGCGATAGTTAAATCTTTAATTAGATTTGAACGGGAAATGGTAATTAATTTTACCGATAATACTGTGGTGTTAGATATGGAGTATTACTAGTTTTGCTCCATGGGATGAATAGGTTGGGATTGGGAAATAAAATAAATAATTACTTCGGTGTGGTTCGCTAATCCCGACTAGTTGAAATGATATCCAAAGGAAGATTATAGAATAAATTTAGAAGAATTTATCTTGGATAAAATTAATGGGAACCTTTCCCTAAGAATGTGATTTTGTGAATAAAAGAATATTCTGAATTGGAATGAGGCGTTTGTTGTGTTTGTGTGACATTTGTTTATTATATACGTGGGTTATTCAGAAAGGCCGGGTTTATACCCATTCTGAATAACCGATTCGACGAGATGTCGAAGATGAAGACGGTGGTTGAAGACCGGAAGTCTTCACATCGTTTGGGTGATTACTGATGATCTTGATTGGGCTGTACACCCAAGATGAGGGAAACAGTTGGTGATCGTCCAGACGTACTTGGAGATGGATGGATATGCGAGGAAAGTGCCTCCGGTTTCATTCAGACCCAGAACGAAGTTTTGTGTCTGACATTGGATTTTATTCTGTATTGATTGATCTCTACTAAATATACATCTGTTTGGCGGCGGAGAATTTATTCTCTTGCTTAACGCCCTTCTCTGAGACGTACGAGCTTAGAGGTTGTATATCGATGGACATCAGTCGCATGGAGTGAATTGCCAGTGTGGCACGCGTAAGTGGCAATTGATCAAGGCTCCTGTTGAAAAAGCAAAGTCTTGCGGTTGATGATCAAAGCACGGCCTGTGTTAGCTTTGTGTATAACGTGAATTCGCGAACCTCACACCTCGGTATGAGTCAAAAACGGGATACAGACCCAAGGAGTGCACGATGTTTCTTTCTAGCTAGGGTGGTGTCAGTGACCTACCAGCCCTGACATTTATATAATTTTCACCTATGTGGTTGTTGGATACGAGGCACCTCGGTTATAGGTCCGTAAGGACCGGGAAACGTGTGTTCAGGAATAACCAATCCTCAAAAGTAAGAGAGGACCGGCCTTGGAGGTTCCAAAGGATCATAGTGGGGTCCTGAGGCATTTGCTAGAGTATCTCGAACGCGGAGAGGAGCTTGCCCCTTGCCTCGACTCATGACGGAAATCCAATTTCCAATATGTGATATTGCGGTTTTAATTGTAGAACTAGTATGGCGACATGATATATGGTACCCATGCCGTCTATGATTGATATTTATGATTGAAATTGTTTTGACACACTACAAGAAAAGCAGCATATAGCAGTGACAGAATACGCTGCTAATCCGTCACTAAACAAGCATTAGCGACGGATTTCCTACATAAAGGTATAGTCGGTAAAAACCATAACGGTATTTGTGTCAGATTTTGCGACGGAATTCAGCATGAATTTTCCGACAATTTACCTTCATTTTACTAATTTTATACTAAAAATTAATATTATTTATTAATTTACTTTTATTTTAATTTTAATTTATATACCGATGATTTACCGACGGATTATTAATTTAGAATAAAATATTTTTTACAAAAACTGTCGGTAAACCCTTACTAATTTCCAAAGGATTAGCGACGGAAAATAAATTGGAGTAAACTTAACCTCACTTTTTTTGTTGGTAATCTGCCGCTATTCCCTTTCTGATCCTCATATATATATATATATACACACACACTCAACAAACATCATTCAACACTAAAATATACAACATATTTAAAAAAAACAAAGATAAATTAGCCAATAATATTAATTTAGAACTAAAAAGAACATTCATAGTCACACAAAAAAACCGCAACATTCATAATCTTTCATCAATTCATACACCAAATGAATTATGAACAATAAACTATTCAGTTTGCGCTAACAATATCCATTATATTACACTGTTGTGATTAATCTTTTGTCTAATTATAAACCATGGGCTACTTCACTTCATCTTCAACTCTCAAACTCATACTGCCAATTCTCAAACTCATACTTAATTTAGGTTCGATTTTCGAATCTCGATATAGATTTCTAATGAAATTATTAGAAGTCTGGCATTAGTGCTTGGAGCGCCTATCAAAATGGATCAGATCACAAAAGGAATGATATGTTTATCATATGCCCGAGTTCCTGTAGAAATAGATAACAACTTCACTTTTTCTAAACAAATTCCCATACTACTTGAAATTAACGAAATAGTGTCGCAGCCGATGATATATGAGTGGACACTGATGAAGTGCAACAACTATAAGTGTTATGGTCACATAGAAAGAAAATGAAATGTTACTAAGGCTTGGATGCCAAATTCTCAGGATAATCGGGTGTACAATACCGCTATAAGTAGACAATTGTAAATGCAGCAAAGGTTCAAAATATCAATTCTTCCTGAGATAAAGGTATGGCTGCAAATCAAACCATGCATGCTCTTGGAAAAAACAAAAAGAGATAAAGGTGTGTCCTAAATATAAAATTATCAGTAAGGTGCATATAATGATAAATGTATAGTTTGGCAAAGTAAGCACGTACCTTTTCAAAAATTGCAACCATAATTCTCATCCCTACTTCCTCCGCTTGTACCTGCTTGTACCTGTAACTAAAACAATGTCAGTCCAAAACATTAATATGCAAATAGTACAAGCAATGAATTTGTAACCAAATCTTCTTGGATATAGAACCTTTTTTTAAATACAAAATTGCATTTTATGAAGGAATAAGTATTTCATGTAGATCATGATGAATAGTTCAACAATGATTTAATGTATGAAATCTCTTTAGGCATTGACCGAGTCAGCATCTCACAACCGGTCTCTGTTATTAGTACTTCATCCTCTATTCTTATACCAACGCTTCAATACCTTCCGGGAGCATCAAAAGTGGGTGAAATATAAACACCGGGTTCAATGGTTATCACAGTGCCGGGCTGCAGAGGCTTGTCGTTGCTGACAGTTCAGAGTCCTGGATACCCATCCCTAAATAATGACCTATTGAAGTAGGATTCAGCTGATAAATATACGCTTTTTTAACATAATAAATTGACATAAACATAGCTTTAGGATAAAATTGAAAGTATTTCTTTTCTAAAACATAGATCACAAAACATTTCTTTACATGGAAACGTTTCTGCTGACTTAAGATGAAGTCCTCTCTTTAACTAAAATCACAAAAGATTTCTTTTCATTTCAGCTTTGCATAAGATGAAGTCCTCTCTTTAAATAATCAATTCTATTTTATCACTTATGCCTCAATGACTTCTTGTGTTTGTTCTTTGAATGTAAATCATATTGGTTATCATGTCTTACATGATATTTCTTGCTACCCCCAACTGTCTATGAACACAAACATCACTAACTGTGTCATAACAACATAAAACAACACATCCACTACCCACATTTTAATTGTTCAACAAATATTATTATTCACTAATGTCTAATGGAACATGTCGTTGCATTCAGGAAGATTAGCTGTGGCATGAAAGCACAACTCCTTACTACAGCAACAAATCAACATCTCCAACTCTAACGTAACAATCAACGTATGATGCAATTCGTATGCTGTATCATATAACGAAACATAAATCTTCTAGATAAATTGATTTCATTTTAATTACATTCTAGCAAATGAAATCCGAATGTTCAATTCTTTCAGATCCAAAACACAATCCAGAGATATCTTGCACACGAAATAAAGAAAAGAAAATTGTAGCTTCCAGAGAGGCCAATCATCGAACAATAAAGCATAATTAATACAATTTAAGGGACAAGAAATAAATTACAATACCTATGGAAGAAGCGCAAAATCAAGGAAATCACTAAGCAGAAGAAATTTATGTGGTTATTGATCAACTTCCTTCTTTCTCGAAAGCAATAAACGATCGAGAGAGAGTATTGCATCCATGGATTTCGATCTGTACGTCAATCTGCATACATCATTTAGAATGCTAGAAAACTAATCAGTCAAGAAAAGAAAACAAATACAGACTAATAGTATGCGCAATTCATCTTAGAAGAGATGAAAATGAAATCAAGCACAAAATGACACAACAACATGGGCAACAGAGCGAAAGAAGTCAGCAACTAAAACTCGTACCTCGTCCAGGAAAGACACCTGGAAGCAGCGGTGGAACATAAGAAGACGCCAAGTCTCCGATCCGTATGTTGAATTTCAAGAGCGTAAATCCGAGCTCGAAGTAGAAGTACGCGAAAGTGAAATTGGGGGAAGAATCAGAGGCGGAGACAATTGGTTAACGTGCGTATGAAACGAGGAGGAAGGAATATTTTGAAATTGATTTCTATTTTGGGTGAAACGAGGGAGGCGGCCGAAGAATAGGGATCGCTGGTGGAATTGAATTAATTAGGGTTAAGGACTTAAGCGGGAAAAGAAAAATTGGAGGAAAACATGGAGGGAGACCTGCATACAACTACGCAATAGCAAATGATATTAAAATGTTTAATTATTGAATTTTAAGAAAATCTCCAACAAAATTCAAATATTATGAATTCTTTTATTTTATTTGATGAAAAATGTGTTGTCTCACAATATATTAGAGATAAGTGTTCTACTTAAATCTTATGCTCAGCTATAATTAATCACTAATTAAATATTTATTATTAATTATAGATTACCAACAACTAATTATTAATAGTAGATATTAATTTATAATAACTATTATATACTTATATTAACTATCACATATCAATTATTAATTATTTAATAGTACATTAATATGCATGAAAATAATAACTTGTATGGTAATGTTTGAATTTTTTGAATTTCGAAATTCTTTAGTATTTATTTAACTTCTTATTTTTAAACTTTGACCATATTGTTTTTCTCAATTACTAATTATTTATCAAATAATACGTACTAATCAATTCCTTAAAAGCAAATATGTATTAATAATTTCTTGATAGTAATTTAATTAATCGTATTAAAGAATATTAAATAATCATTGATTATCAAAACAAATTTAATGAACATCGAACAACAATGTATTTTATTAATTACTATTACCTCTTATTTATATTATATAGTAATCAATAATTAATCAGCATTAATTTTCAAAAAAAAAATTTAATCAGCATTAACTATTGAATTTTATTTACTTCTAATAGTTATTATTTATTATTAATTACTAATGTATTATTAACATTAATTATTTAAAATTTAAATTTACTAATTAATTACTAAGTAATAACACAATTTTAAAACATTTATTAAATAAAAAAATATAAAAGTTCGTTTCAAATCTCTTGGAAAGCTGCAGGAAAATAGCTTCAAAATTATGTCGACGGTAATCCGACTCTATTAGCAATGGAATTTAGCATCAAATATTATATGACGGTAAAGAGCTGCAATTTCCATTGATTTAGCGATAGAATTAGTATTCGACGGTAATAATTTATAATAAGATGATATATAAAATCCAAAATATTTTCTCTTACAAAGCCCACGGAAATTCGACGCTAATTAGCGATGGAATTTTCCGCTGCTAAAAATCTGTCGCTAATCTCGATTTTTCTTGTAGTGACACTATACACCTATAATAGTATCAAATGATTTGTTTTTAAACGTATCAAGCATTATTTGGCTATTATAAGGGAAAACCCTATCCTCCGGCTTGCGTTGCATTGTGTGATGGGACCTGGGTCTTATAATAGCTTCATTTTTCCAAAGAGCATTACGATTTTTTGTTATATGCACTAGTATTCTTGGGAGGAAACCCGTTCCGTGTTATACGGCGTGGTCCCTTGAATTACTATCTTTTAAAGTAAAGTTTTAAATAACTGTTTTAGTTCTCACACCAGTCACATGACTGATCCGGAGTTTATTGTTTTAACCTAAACTCTAGTTGCCCCTATTTTCAACACGGGCAGCTAGTAGTTTTGGTTTTGCATATTTATATCCACAGGATCCTGATTTACAGCTGGAACGATGCTCGGAAAGCTCTGTATCCGTGAATTACTTCTAGTTGTGCTTTTGTATTATTTTCCGCTGTGATGTATTTAAATGTAATTTAAATCTATAATATTTTCTGTGTAATATTTATTCATTTATGCTCTGTATATTATTGTATCTGATGGAATTGTTGTAATAACAATGAAATGTTCTTCCATCTGCGTTCTGATTTGTCCTATTCTCAAAACGATCAGGGGTTTCGAACGGTCTTTGTCGGTTTAACGATCGATTCATATTGAGCAAAATTCCTTGTCGTTACAGTGGTATCAGAGCTTTGGTTTACAGAGCTCGAGAACAATACACATTAGAACCATACGAAAGAATTAATCAGATATTGGATTAGTAATATCCAATTAGAATGACTCGTTAGAGATAGGATCATTAGTATCCTAGAACGAGTGTGAAGAGTATATTTTTCAAATGAAACAATTTTGTTTTAAAAATTTAAATCTTTTTATATGTATTTGATTATTTATTTATTTTGAATTTGGACAATCGAGTATATAAAGATTTCGCGTATACGCGTCATGAACGTATATTCGAAGTTTTAATATACTGGATAGATATAGAATCAGACTTTAGTCTCCCGGAGATGATGTTGATAATGACCATGGCATCATCAATATTTATGTTCGTGTTTCGAAGGTGTGGTTTCTATATATTTCCATTAGGCTGGTGTGAGAACCAAGACTTATATAGATAGATTTATTTGTTGTGAATTGGCATCAAAAACATGATTTTTGCATATATATAAAAATTATTAATTTGAAACTCTAATTCACTAATTGATTGATGTTTGTGTTGATTGTTTATTTGTTTGGTAATTTTGAAACATTTAGTCTAATTGTATCAAATATTGAATTGTATCGGAAATTAGTTGCATTTGCTTGCATATGCATGTACTTATATTGAACAGGTCATAGCAAGGAGGCTAGAGCAGGGAATAAAATTTGTTTGCCCGACAAATAGGTACATATTTACTATAATTTACTGTTTTGTTTGGGTGATGATGATTTTATGAGCCTATTGGCTAGCCTCTTAGCTTTTTCTTTTTGAGATCAGAAGGCCTATATGGCAATTTCGGGATTTTCCCATTGCTCCCGGTGCAGGGGAGGTTATGGCGAAATTTTTCGAAAATTTAGGGTGTTAGCCAAATTATTGAAAAATTTGAAAAGTTCTTAGAAACTGAAAAGTTGAAGAACTTAAGCCGTAGTCAAAATAATGGAAGTTGAGTTGATTTGTTAAACAACTTTCGACTTCGTTCCTTTCTGGCTTCCATTGTTATGTTCCTTTTCGGCCTTTGATTTAGAGAAGATTAGAATATCATTAATAAAAACCAGAACAAATTTATTCAATTAAATCACACATTGAATTGATAGGAAAATAGTTAGAAATATATACTTGTGCATTATATATGTTTGAACAGGAAATTGGATAGCTGTTGAGTAAAGATTTATTTGCGTGCCCGACAAATAGGTAAACCTTAATGAGTTGGATGCGCACTTCTATTATTATATCAACTCCTGTGAGTGCCATTGGATGCAGAGTGCTGGTTATTCTGTGTGTAAATAATAAACATCGCCATAGGATAGCAACGATTAATTTTGAACTACATTACATAGCATATTTCTAGAAGATAGGCATACTTCATCATATACCACATAAGCATTTGGAGCTTGTGTGACGAGGTGGAAGATTTACCATACGAGTGAGAGGCTTGTATGGCGATGACTATATTTTACAGGTTGAACTGATGACTGGTATGGACTATTTAAAATTGTAACGGTAAAATTGCCAGATTAATAAAAACCCCACACGGGTCTAGAATTGACAATAATCACATCTCTCTAGTTATTAGATACAGCACACGGACTATTTATTTTCCACACAGGACGAGGTGACGAGGATTTATCCTCTGGAGAATTTAAAATACACACTCCCTCAGGCTTTGACAGGGTGACGAGAATTTATTCTCTGGAGTTATTATCAATACACGCTCCCCTGTAAACACCAGAATATATCACTATAAATATGTGTATGCTTATTAGGATTTATTGGGTACCTAATACGGCCCAATAAATTTCCAAACCTCTCCCCGTACCAAGGAGTTTATGGCGAAATTTTTCGAAAATTCCGGGTGTTAGCCAAATCTTTGAAGAATTTGAAATCCTCAGAAACTGAAAAGTTGGAGAATGGAAGCCAGATCGAACGTAGAGTTGATTAATCAAACCACTTTCGACTTTGTTCCTTTTCGGGGACGAAAAGTTTTAAGTGGGGGGAGAATGTAACAACCCGAAAATCAGGTCCAGTTTAAAATTTTTATTTTGGCAATTTTAGCGAATTCTGAACATTTAAAATGAATTATTTTAAATAACATCGATGAGAAATTTAATTTGAATAGTATTCGACGTATATATTTATATACGTCGTCGTTAGAATATAAATAATTATATATAATTATAAAAGGAATTGAAAATGGCGCGGTAGTTCGATAATTCGATTTCAAACTTCAATTGAATGTACCGGGTGCAAAACAATCCGGATTTTAGTGAAACCAAAAATAATAGGATCTAATTGGGAATATATTTCCAACGAATTCGAAAAATTGAAATTTCATAGCGGGAATCAAAAGATACGTCCAGTTGAAAATTCTGAATAGTCGCTATGGAATTCAGGCCCTTAAAAATGGGAATTTTGCAAACGACCTCGGATTTCAACGAAACCACTTTTGTTGGATCCGTGATGTCAAATTAGTGCTAGATTCCAAATTTCATAATTTTTCAAATCAATATGTGAGCATGGCAAAGGAAAACGCGTTTGACCAGTTTCAGTTGATTTTAATCGACTGGAAAATGGCCATTTTTCAAACGATCTCAGAATTCGACGAAACTAGTTTTTTTAGGACCGTATCGTTAATACGAAGCTAGAAAATATTTTTCGGGAATTTTTAGAGTTAGTATGTGGCCCCGGTAAATTGAAATGCACATTCAAATTCAATATATAGAGTTATATGTTGATTTTAACGGAAACTGATCGAAACGATCGAATCAGCCTGCGGTTCATATCCCATTGTGTTCGGAATAGGGGTAGAACGGTAGGGACGACAGGCGGTGGGCCTCGTTTAGAGGTCGTTTGAAAAAGTCAACTTTTTGAAAATAAATTAATAATAAAAAAATATCTCTCCCCTTCCCCTTAAAACCCGTTGCCCCCCTCATTCTCAGTTTACAGAATCGATTAAAAGAAAGAAAAGAAAAAAATGTCCATCTCGCGATCGACGGAGGAGCTCTCCCCTCCGCCGCTGGGGGCGCTGCTGCCCTCCGACCTCCCCACACGCGCCACCGCACCAAGCCCCCCCCCTCGACGCCTCTTCTTCCTCTCCACCTTCGTCCAAATCGAGACCCGTACCCCCATCGAGCCACCGCGCGCAGCCTTCCCCCCCCCCCCTCGGCTAGCCGACGCCCTCCCCTCAGCAAAACCCCCTCCCTATTCGCTGTGAGTTCTTCTTTCTTTTATTTATTTATATATTTATCTATTTTGTTTTGTTTTAATTTATTTTAAATGTTTAGCTTAGTTTAATCAATTTAAAATCAGATTTGTATATAGGTAGATTAGTGTTAAAAATATGATTTTTACTTCGATGAAAGTAGCGATTTTTATCATAGAGAAGAAGTAAATTTCATATGAACGATAATGATTTGAACATACGATTTTTATATATTGAATAGCGAAGTAAAAATTCGATTTTTATATATTGAATAGCGAAGTAAAAATTCGATTTTTATATATTGAATAGCGAAGTAAAAATTCGATTTTTATATATTGAATAGCGAAATAAAAATTCAATTTTTATATATTGAATAGCGAAGTAAAAATTCGATTTTTATATATGTAGTGAATACGGATGACGAAAGTGGCGAAAGTGATGAAAGAAGAAACGGCGGAGATTTTCTACATATGAAGAGTCGAGATGTTTGGATTAGCTAGCTGGTGAGAACTCCTCACTCTAAATTTCTTTTTCTAGTTATATATATACTAGGATGCAGACGGTTCTTAGTAGCACCTGACACCCGTCGTCCACAGACCATGGACGGCTTGTATGCTTGTTTGATGTGTTGTGAAATTTGTTTGTATTGTTGATGTGAAATCGATAATAAATGCGGATAGTTGAAATAAATTAATTATCGTTAAAAATATAATTTTTAACGTGAATGTGAGTAAATAAATATTTATAAACAAATTGGCCGATTTGTTTATATACACTGATTTGACTGATATTGATTGGGATGATAAATTTTACACATCGCCCAACTACACGAATAAAAATATGTGTTTGTTGATTTGAAACCCCACACGGGTGTTGGGATGATATTTGGTGTACACTAAACCCAATTATTTAATTGTATGTCGATCGATGGGTCGACAGACTGTGTAAGCGTCGATTAATTATATTTGATGCTTATGCAGTTGTGTGGTGCACCCTGGATGATGGTTGATTGTTTGTCATTGCTATTATATACATGTGTTGTGTAGAATCCATATAATTAACATTATATGGTGATTGATTGGGCCTCATTCCAATCGGGAAAATAATGAATATTATAAAAGAAAATTCATGCGTTGAATATGAAAATAGTCATGTGTTGGCGATGTTCATGTGTTGAAAATATTCGTGTGTTGAGTAAAATATTTTAATAATAAAATTTACATCTTTATCATATTTAAAATTAGAACTACTTCACGGTGGAGTCTGATTGAAAATCAAATGATAGATACCATAATTTTATAAAATATTTTACATAACAAAAATAGTGATGTGTTGACAGTACTCATGCGTTGAGATTAGTCGTGTGTTGAATGAAATATAGATTCATGTGTTGAATAGAATAAATATTCATTTGTTGAATAGAATAACGAATTTATTGAAATATATAAAGCCGTGTTGATTAGAGTTGCGCTATTTTGACGTGAACGATATTTATATCGATTATATTCGTTTTTTTAATGAATATAGAAAAGAAGTGATTTCAAAATATAACGTTTTGAAAATATTATCATTTATATAGTAATGATATGAAATATTCAATTTTGATTTGAAATTGAATGTAGCGTTGAAATGGTTTTGAAAACGAATTTAAAAAGATTTATAAAATACGATTTAAAAGGAAATCGACGAAATATATATAATATATATATATATTATATATAATGAGCCGAATAGAACGCGCCGCGCCGCAGCAGTTCGTGTATTTCGACCATTGACTTCGAATTGACGTTGCAGGAGATCCGACCGTCGGATTCTCCTAAAACCGGAACCGTTGGGTTCGTATCGAAAAGAGCTTTCCAAGGAATATTAGAAATTTGAAATCTAACGGTTGGATTTGGAATTATGTCCAAATCAATTTCAGAAAAGGTCGCTGTAAGTGCAGTTCGATGGCCGTTGTTGGAAATCGACTGTACGGGCCTTGATAAATTTTTTAAAAATATCAATAATTTGTGTAAAATCGTAATATTGGAATTGGAAAGAACTGGAATGAAAATTTCCACATTAGAAAAGATAAAAATAGATTTTTATCGAAATGAACTAGTTTTGAACTAGAATTAAAATCAATTTATTTTTCAAATAAATAAATTGAATTTGAGAGTGATTTTAAAAATAATCAATATTCCAAATATGTGAATTGGACTGGAGTTGAATCGAAATTATCTTCGGAATATTTCGATGTTGGATTTCGTGACTATACAGATATTGTTATGGGAATTTGAAAGATATATTTTATATATCGTTATTTCCAATACGATATTTGTTGGTTTCCGAATTTGAAATTGAATATAAGCCATTATATTTTCTATTCAGGGCCTTGTGTTTAATATTAAATGTGATTTGGGTTTATCGTGAATCGTGTTTTAGATGACATTGGTTCTTTAACCCAGTTAAAGGCAGGATGTTGATTTTTGAAAAGATTAAAACTAAGTGGAGTTTTAATGAATCTTTAATTAGATTGAAATGTGAATTGATAATTTAAATTATCAAATCTGAAAGGTGATCGAGAATGGAGTACCACCAGTTTTGCTCCAAAGCGATAGTTAAATCTTTAATTAGATTTGAACGGGAAATGGTAATTAATTTTACCGATAATACTGTGGTGTAAGATATGGAGTATTACTAGTTTTGCTCCATGGGATGAATAGGTTGGGATTGGGAAATAAAATAAATAATTACTTCGGTGTGGTTCGCTAATCCCGACTAGTTTGTAATGATATCCAAAGGAAGATTATAGAATAAATTTAGAAGAATTTATTTTGGATAAAATTAATGGGAACCTTTCCCTAAGAATGTGATTTTGTGAATAAAAGAATATTCTAAATTGGAATGAGGCGTTTGTTGTGTTTGTGTAACATTTGTTTATTATATACGTGGGTTATTCAGAAAGGCCGGGTTTATACCCATTCTGAATAACCGATTCGACGAGATGTCGAAGATGAAGACGGTGGTTGAAGACCGGAAGTCTTCACATCGTTTGGGTGATTACTGATGATCTTGATTGGGTTGTACACCCAAGATGAGGGAAACAGTTGGTGATTGTCCAAACGTACTTGGGGATGGATGGATATGCGAGGAAAGTGCCTCCGGTTTCGTTCAGACCCAGAACAAACTTGTAATTGGATTGTGTGTCTGACATTGGATTTTATTATGTATTGATTGATCTCTATTAAATATACATCTGTTTGGCGGCGGAGAATTTATTCTCTTGCTTAACGCCCTTCTCTGAGACGTACAAGCTCAGAGGTTGTATATCGATGGACATCACTCGCATGGAGTGAATTGCCAGTGTGGCATGCGTAAGTGGCAATTGATCAAGGCTCTTGTTGAAAAGCAAAGTCTTGTGGTTGATGATCAAAGCACGGCCTGTGTGGCGTAGCTTTGTGTATAACGTGAATTCGCGAGCCTCACACCTCGGTATGAGTCAAAAACGGGATACGGACCCAAGGAGTGCACGACGTTTCTTTCTAGCTAGGGTGGTGTCAGTGACCTACCAGCCCTGACATTTATATAATTTTCACCTGTGTGGTTGTTGGATACGAAGCGCCTCAGATATAGGTCTGTAAGGACTGGGAAACATGAGTTCAGGAATAACCAATCCTCAAAAATAAGAGAGGACCGGCCTTGGAGGTTCCAAAGGATCATAGTGGGGTCCTGAGGCATTTGCTAGAGTGTCTCGAACGCGGAGAGGAGCTTGCCTCTTGCCTTGACTCATGACGGAAATCCAATTTCCAATATGTGATATTTCGGTTTTAATTGTAGAACTAATATGGCGACATGATATATAGTACCCATGCCGTCTATGATTGATATTTATGATTGAAATTGTTTTGACACTATACACCTATAATAGTATCAAATGATTTGTTTTTAAACGTATCAAGCATTATTTGGCTATTATAAGGGAAAACCCTATCCTCCGGCTTGCGTTGCATTGTGTGATGGGACCTGGGTCTTATAATAGCTTCATTTTTCCAAAGAGCATTGCGCTGTTTTGTTATATGCACTAGTATTCTTGGGAGGAAACCCGTTCCGTGTTATATGGCGTGGTCCCTTGAATTACTATCTTTTAAAGTAAAGTTTTAAATAATTGTTTTAGTTCTCACACCAGTCACATGACTGACCTGGAGTTTATTGTTTTAACCTAAACTCTGGGTGCCCCTATTTTCCATACGGACAGCTAGTAGTTTTGGTTTTGCAGATTTATATCCACAGGATTCTGATTTACAGCTGGAACGATGATCAGAAAGCTCTGTATCCGTGCATTACTTCTAGTTGTGCTTTTGTATTATTTTCCACTGCGATGTATTTAAATGTAATTTAAATCTCTGATATTTTCTATGTAATATTTATTCATTTATACTCTGTACATTCTTGTATCTGATGGAATTGTTGTAATAACAATGAAATGTTCTTCCGTCTGCGTTCTGATTTGTCCTGATCTCAAAACGATCAGGGGTTTCGAACGGTCTTTGTCGGTTTAACGATCAATTCAGATCAAGCGAAATTCCTTGCCGTTACAGTTATTCTGGGTGGGCATAAGGAGATGATGGTTTACACAAATACTTGTGGTACCGGGTTGGATGACGTACCGATGTAGCAAGATAAGGTTGTAGCTTATGCAAGAAAATAGTTGAGACCGCACAAGAAGAAGTATGTTATCCACGATCTTGAATTTGCAGCAATTTCATTGGCACTAAAGATTTAGTGGAATATCTTCTATAAGAAGGGTTCAAACTATTCATCGATTGTAAGTCACTAAAGCAGTACTTTTCACAGTAGGATCTTAACCTTCTCTAGCAGCGATGGTCAGAGTTTTTAGCTTTCTATGAATTTAGGATAGCATACGCACCAGGGTAATTCGGTTGTTGATGCTTTAAGTCGAAGGCATGGCACTTCATGGACTGTGTTTGTTGAATGGAAGTAGTTGAAATACATTGCAGGTTCTGATTTTGAACCTAGGTGTGAGTTAGAGCCAGAGAAGCTACCAAGATCGACTTAGTCCTACTTTGATTTTGAAGATTAAAGATAGTCAAAAATATGATCCTAAGTTAGCTGAAATCATTGCTAAGTTCAAGACTGAAGTCAGTGTTTGAGGATGTAAAGCAGTACAGACTCAACTGGTTGGCTCCATAAGAAGGGAAGGTTGATTGTTGCAAAGGTAGATGGTTTAAGAGATGAAGTGCTTAGAGAGTGCCACCATGCAGATCGACCATACATCCCGGAAGTAATAAGATGTACCATGATATTAAGTAGACTTATAATTGGGAAGGGGTAAAGGATGTTGGATTATTCATGTCAAAGTGCATGAACTATCAGTTGGTTAGTGCAGATAAAAATAATCCTAGTGGTTTGATGTAACCGCTAGATGTTCCTGAATTGAAATGAGAACAAGTGTCAATGAACTTCGTCGATGGACTGCCAATGACACGATTGGGATATGACAACATTTGTGTAATATTAATAGGTTAACCAAAAGCGCTAGATTTGTACCCATTAAATTGTACAGAACATCAACCAATCTTTCCGATTTGTGTGTGAAGTGAATAGCACGATTCCATTGTATACCAAGAACATTATGTGTTATTGAAACCCATTATTCACTACTGGATTCTACAAGAGCTAACAGAAGGCGTTAGGGATAAAGCTGCACCTTAGCGCAACTTATCACCCGCAAACCGGCGGTCAAATTGAGAGAGTGATTCGTACCTTCGAAGATCTTCGTCGTGCTTGTGTATTAGATGTTGGAGGCTTGTGGGATGATTATTTGTGTCTTTTTGAGTTCACACACAATAACAGTTATATACCTAGCATCAGTATGACACTATTTGAGGCATTATACAGGAGATCATGCAACGGTCCTTTGTGTTAACAGGAAGTGGGCGAGAAACAGATACTTGGACCAGAGGTAGTGAAATTGATTTCAGAGAAGGTTAAGCTCATTCAACAACAAATAACGGCCGCTTAAAATAGACAGAAGAGTTATACTGATAAGAGGCGTAAAGAATTGGAGTTATCTATCGGTAATATGATGTTTATCAATTTCTCCTTTCAGAGGGTTAGGTAGAATAGGGAAGCTGGCATTGAGATTTGTAGGTCCTTTTTCGATCTTAGAGGAACATTGCTTGTAGAATTGACTTGCCTAAAAGATGGCTGGAGTGCATAATGCAGTCTATGTTTCACAACTGCGGAATTTTGTGCACGACTCTAATATAACCATCATACCAAATCAATTGGATGACATCGAGATTGAACTGAAGGCTTCGGACCTTGTAGGCTGATTCGTGTTGTTGGACATGATACGAAGCAGCTAAGGAGGAAGGTGGTGAAGTTATTAAATGTTCCATAGAGCGAAAGTGAGGGCGATTGCACTACAGAGACTAAGTAAAGGGCGATGAAGTTGTATCCAAAGCTCTTTATTTGGTAGAATTTTCTGCTTATCGTCTTTCTTTTACAAATGATGTCATTAATGTGCTATAGTATAATATCCTACATGCTAGGATAGTACTAGGTTATCCTTTTTCATGTTGTTACGTTAGTTGCATGTTTGATTTAGATGATTGTATATGGTCATTAGATATACGGGATGACCATATTGACTTGTTTGTGGAATTTCAAGGGAAAAATTCTTAAAGGCGGGGAGAGTATAATGACCTATAGTTTTATGCATTTTAGCGTGTAAATATGAAATATTGTTTTCATATGAGATCATATGATTTTATAATTAAGAAATGATTACTAGAGACATTTCTCGCATTTAAAGTTTTCATTGAATTTTTCAATGACGATTTACCATTGATTTTTTTTATTTCATACATAACTTTTGACTGGAGTAAAAATTAAACTTGTTACCACTTCCATTGGATCAAGAAGATGGTTTCTCTTTCTATAGAGTGACTATACGTTAAAAACGAATTAACATTTTAGTGTTATGGTTGTTTTAAGTATTTCTGAAATTTAAAACAGCCTATTTCAATAATTAAGGGGAATTAATAGTGGGGCCCATTCTAAAGTTCGAGATTAGGAAGTAATATGGATGATCTGAGTTATTTAGCTCGTTTAATTCATATTCTATTTCTTTCCTTCTTCCCAAAACCTATGGCCTCCATTAGAATTCTTCTTCAATCTAAAATACAAAATTTCTTAATCAAAATTCATTAGAAAATAGACAATTTAGTAGATCTATAATAAAGGAACATGTTTGTAGCTGCCCAGAGGAAGGTTCTATCTTATTTAGTTATTCCAGTTTGATATAAGAGATTTATTTCGGATCCACATTTACTTAGACAACATGAGTGATTCTATATCTTACTTACTGATTTCTGTACCTTTAATTTGAGAACGCTTTTAAAAAGCAAATCTATTAGAAAGCCTATGCAACTTTATTTTGAATCACATCTTTGAATCTTTAATTATTAGAGATCAAATTGTATAGTATTATTCCTATGAAATCCTTAGTTTGTTCATAGGGATTTTATGTTTCTATTAAGATCTAAATTCTCTGTTATTGTGTGATTGAATGATTTAATGTCTAAAATTGTATAAATGACTGTATGCATGAATTTGCTTTCTTGAATGTTTGAAAACGCCAAACAATTGTGACTTATAATTTTGATTTTGCAGAAAAAAGTCCAAAAATTGAAAATGCCCAAATTTACAAGAAACCTAGGGAGATGAGCTGAAATGATTCTAGAGGTTGTATGTAAATTTCATGTCATTTTGAGCTTGTATGATGGAATCATAGTCATTTGAAGTCAGATCGGTAAAAAAATTACAATTGCTCAGAATTGCATGCAATCAATAGGAATGGAAGAGGATAGTCCCAAGTTGCTATATCTCATTTGAAGTTGGAGTTCATATGAAGGAGATATAGTCGAACAAAAGGGATAACCCAAAATTTCAATGTATCTAGAAATATGCATGTTCCTTAAGGATGGTGGTAGATGATCTCAAGAGGCTATGTTTCGTGTTTCAGGTCAAATAGAGCTAGTACTAGGAAATTATGTATCTTTGATGAAGTTATGGCAAGGGGTCAGATCGACTTATGCAATTTTAGTTGGAAGCTTGTGGGAAGCTCAAGTGTCGGATCCATAAACATGGGATTGACATGGTAGGAAATAGGTGGGAAATACATGAGGGGATCAGTGAGTAGAGTAGCGTAAGGTCGGCTGAGCTATAAAGGGAAAACCAAGGGAAGCACCTAAGGCACGAATTGGTACTGATTCTTGACATACCCATTTCCTGATATAGGTTCGATCCCTGTAGGTTTAAGGAACAAGGAAGCGACTTCTATGGGAGGTTAGTAAGGCTAAAGGGAGCTTGCTTATGAAGTTTGGATAATCGATGATGACGTAAAGACTCTTTTATTGCATGGTTTAATGTCTATCTTAACTCAAGAATAATGACTCCAATAAAGACCAATTGAACTCCTAAGAGCAGAGTAAGAGATTACGAGTCAGGATGGCGAGGCTACTAGTCTAGATGGGGGAGCTATTAGGAGAAATTTTGAGGGCGAAGTAGATGACATTGTCTAGACAGTACTGAGTAGGAAACTTCAGACGGGAGTTATAAAGAAAATTTCAGGATGAACTTTATAGTAAAGATACATATGCATAGGGATCATTAGTACATAGGTTCATACAGGTGCGTGGGGAGCCAAGGCTTGACTTCTGTCAAATCTTCAATTTAATGTAAGTTGTATGCCTAGTTCGTAGGTTGTCCATCCAACATCCAACCTGACTGTAGGGTGTCTATCCATAAGGGGACTTGTGACATTTATTTATGCTTATTCTCAACCCGATTTAGATTTTCAGCCAGGTTAGTAGGATTTCTCAGCTTAGAGCTCTTTAGGATGGGTACAGATTTTGAGAAACCAAACACACTGTATATCTAATGTAATGAGTGAGTGAATGTGAGAATGGATGATGTATTCTATGTTTACTTTGTCATTTATCGCTCTTAAGGATGTCAATAGACGTAGTAGCATTGAAGCAGGCATTTAGACATCTGGTACCCTGATGTAGGGCATAACCCTAATGTTGATGTTGATGTTGTGGGGTAGTATATACTTTTATGTGCCGACTCTATGAATGTAGGGATAAGTCAAGTATAGCTTTCCATACTTAGTTTCAAATTATTTTGGTACTTGAAACTACCATTGCTCGTACCAGACTTTGTTTGACATGGAATTTTATGTTTTGCTTCTTATTACTATGGGTACTCTTAAATTAGTAGATTAAAGATAAGTTATGACACGACCCAAAATCCCTTTATCTCCGAAGAGACGGATGAAGGCGGATTGAGTAGAGAACACGACAAGAAGAACACAAATAGAAGAACATTTCATTGCTTATTACAACAATTGCATCAGAGTACAAGAATATAATAGAGTATGAATAAATAATATACATTTGATAAATATCAGAGATTCAAATTACAAAGCAGCGGAAAAATAATACATAACACAACTGAAAGAAATACACGGATACAGAGCTTTCCGAATATAGCTCCACATATAAGTATCTTGTACAAAAATAAATCTATAAAACCAAAACTGCTAGTTGTCCGTGTGGAAAATAGGGGCACCCAAAGTTTAGGTAGAAATAATAAACTCTGAGTCAGTCATATGACTAGTGTGAGAACTAAAATAGTTATTTCAAACTTTGCTAAAAAATGAAGTAAATCAAGGGCCCACGTCATATAACATGGAACGGATTTACCCCTATGAATACCTATGCATAAAACAGTTTATAGACAATGTAATGCTTTTTAAAAAATGGAGTTATTATAAGACTCTGGTAACATCACACAATGAACGCAGTCGAGGATAGAGTTTTTCCTTATAATAGCCAAATGTGCTTGATACGCGAAATTTCATCTTTTATTATTACTATAAGTTAAGAAATCAACTTCAAATATAAATGTATTAATCATAGGCGGTGTAGGTACCGTTATATTACACCGCCATACATATATATATTTACAACTAAAACCGTGAAATCACGTATTGGAAATTGGGTTTCCATCTATGAACCGAGGCAAGGGATCTTCCTCACCGATTTCGAGACATTCTAGCAAATGCCTCAGGATCCCCCCCAGTGAACCCCTTGGATCTTCATGGGTGGTAATCCGTCGATGATTAGTTATACCATAAACTAAATGTTAGCCGGTTCTATCAAACCTCCAAAATGGTTAGTCCAGTCCACCATATAGAGAGCCATTTAAGGACTTACCTTACTCCTGGGTACCTCGTCTATCTGTCATAATAGTATGCAACATCCTCATGAGTAAGCAGTCTGGGCTCCATACCATGACGTTACTCGTAGCTAGAACAACATATGTCCATTTCCATGCAGTCACTATCTCGTTTTTGGTTCATACCTGGGTGTGAAGCTCGTGAATTAACGCTACACAAAGCTATGCTATCTAAATCCATGCTTTGATCATCAACCACAAGGCTCTGGTTTTCAACAAAAGCCTTGATCATTTGCATCTCACCATGCCACGCTGATAATTCACGCCATGCGGTTGATATCTATCGATATATAACCTCTAAGCTCGTACGTATTAGAGAAGGGTGTTAAGCAAGAGAATAAATTCTCCGCCACCAAACAGATATATATTTAATAGAAATCAATCAACAGAATAAAATCTAATGTCAGACACACATCCATTTACAAGTCCGTTCTAGGTCTGAACGAAACTGGAGGCACCTTATTCCTCATCCTATGTATCCAATACAGGAGAGAGGTCCTCGCATATCCGGTCGATCTCCAAGTACATCTGGACAATCACCACTTGTTACCTAGTCTTGGGTGTACATCATAATCAAGACATTAGTAATCATCCAAACGATGTGAAGATCTCTAGTCTTCAACCACCGTCTTCATCGTCGACTTATCGTCGTATCAATTATTCAGAATGGGATAAACCCGGTCTTTCCGAATATCTCGCGTATCTTATAAACAAATGCTATAAAAACATAACAAACGTGTAATGACCAGTATTCTACACATCATAGATTTGTAGAATATTTATTTCTTTCCCATGTGAAGTTGTATGGTCATGTAACTTTGGGAAACATCTATTAGAGTCATTTCCCATGTTCATAAATTTTGTCTATTGCTAAATGACCATTTTGCCCCTAGTTGGTACTGTTTTGGCCATAACTTTTGATTGGAAAGGAATTTTGACCTGAAACCACTTCCATTTGATTCGTTTGATGGTTTACCTTTCCGTAGAGTGGTTACATTAGCCAAATGGACTTACCGTTTGGGAGATATGGCTGAAACAAGGTTTGGAGAGTGAAAAACTGCTTAATCGGGCCAAATCGGGTGATTAGCGAGTAGGCCCATAACCCATTTCGGGATTAGGGTTATGGGAGGGCTGAAATGAGATGGAGAATTATTCCATTTCAGTTTTCTAGCCTCCACTTATCAACAAGGATCCCTAAAAATGGCCTCTAACCTCTAAATCACCTCCAAATCATCTTTTGGTCAAGGATTTGGCTTAGCAACCCCTAATCAAGGAGGATCTTCACCAAATAAACAAAGGAGCTACTGTTTGGCATTGAGATTCACATCAAATCAGAGAATTATTTCAGATCTTAGTTTATTTTGTGGCTAAGGTGAGTGATTTGCATAGTTTTACACTAATTATGGCTAGTTAAGGGTAATTAGTAATAATTAGCGAATTTAGGCATGGTAAAATTCGGGAAAAATGTTCATAAATTCCTAAATGATGTTTTAGACCTCTGATATGAATTTGGGTTAATTTGGTTAAGT
Organism: Allium sativum; assembly: GCA_030737875.1. NCBI lineage: Eukaryota > Viridiplantae > Streptophyta > Magnoliopsida > Asparagales > Amaryllidaceae > Allium > Allium sativum. Next base: position 447,154,192 of record CM060921.1, read on the forward strand.
TTTGCTAATCCTATCATTAGTTTCACCTAAACATGCTTAAGGGGAAAATATGGGATTTTGGGTATGTTTGATCCATTTTAACCTATCATATGGATGTTTTGATATTTGTGGTTGATTATGAATGTTGCTATGACTGTATGAAATGCTTTTTGATTGATTCCAATAGTTAGAATGGTCAAAAACGTCGTCGAATGGCGTAAACACTTGCTGGAACATTTTCAGAAAACAGTGCAGGGTTCGGATCGGATCGGATAAGGGGGCTCGGATCGGATATGTAGAACTGAGCAAAGAATCCGATCGGATCGGAACCCAACGCTCGGGAAAAGTGGCAAAAAGGAAGGCCACGCTAGCTGAACTGGGATCGGATCGGATAAAGGAAGACGGATCGGATCGAGGAGGGCGGATCGGAGCGGAAGCACGAAGACGAATCAGAGCGGGAGCACGAAAGCGGATCGGATAGGAGCACATAAAGGGAGCATGAAGACGGATCGAAAGCACGAACCAAGAAGGGAAGCACCCGACCCGACCCGAAGGGAAGCACCCAACCCGACCCGAAGGGAAGCACCCGACCCGACCCGAAGAGAAGCATCAGACTCGAACCCAAAGGAATGCCCGAACCGCACCAGAAGGAGACCTGACCCGAACAGATGAAGGGCACCGACCCGAACCGATGGCTTGAGGAGGAACCCGACCCAACCCAGTATTGACCAATAACCCGAGATGCAAAGGTAGTCCAATAAGGGAAGTTAGAGCTCAGGATCCAGTTGGGAACCAAGGAGTTCACTTCATGGTTGGACTTTGCTACGGGACGCGTGCTAAGGAGTTGTCGACGTTCATAACTTCGATTCACCACTAAGAATGAATGATGGGCTACTTATCAGTGCAGTAGGGTTATTACGACCTGAGGGGCAAGGTGATGGTAGCAAGACTACATTATCAGTGTAGTAGGGTCATTATGACCCGAGGGGCAAGGTGGTGCGTAGTAAGACTATGAGCTAGTGCAGTGGGGTTCCTGTGACTCCATGGGGCAAAGTGGACATAGTAAGGATTGATAAGGATATGAGCCAGTGCAGTGGGGTTCCTGTGACTCCATGGGACAAAGTGGACATAGCAAAGGATTTGTGGCTACGTTATCAGTGCAGTGAAGCCATTTATGACTTCATGGGGCAAAGTGATCGTAGCAAGGAATGTTGGGTGATCGAAGTGGTGAATATTGTATGCTTTATGCACTGAGTGAGAGATGTGAGGATAGATGCTATATTTGATTATTTGCCATCCCTATGACATGCACACCTCCCCCACCTCTGTATCTTTACACTGTTTGATATGATACCTTAGAGTGTTGTACAGTATATAGTGCTAACTCTTTGGTTGCAGGTCCAGGTTCAGGTATGTTTTAGTCTACCTGTTATTGTTCACTTTAGATGCTTATCGCTCATACCAGGCTTTATGTCTGACCCAGAGTTTTATGTCTCCTCTTATTACTCTGGGTGCTCACACGAGCAGACTAGAGACAGGTTAGCTGGTGATGCGCGAGTAGCTGATTCGGAGGCGGGCAGGAGGCTTCCACGTATTATATATATATACACATTCTCCCTGTGTCGTTGGTGGTCGCTACTTGGGCATTAGTAGTGTACCTCATTTATCTTACTTTTGCTTTGAGACAGATTGAAAGTTGTAATAAGCTGTATTTTGGATTTCCGCTGCTATGATGTCTAGTTCTGATTTTCAGCTTATGCACTGTCTCTCCTGTTTTATGTCAAGTACGTTATTATTATATTTTGTTCTATGCGCTGTGAGACATTCTACAGGTTCTTTGTAAGTTCATTTCCTTCTTCCCTTTCCTTCTGGGGACCCGTTCCACGCTAACTGGACATGTGTACAGCGCACCTTTGGAGTAAATGTCGGTTGGTGCGGGGCGGGCCGTCACAAAACGCCTCAGTCCAATCCAAATTATTCTTTTATTCAAATATTCTTTTCACAATTTAAACCAAATTAAGGTTTTCCAAACTAGTCGTGATTAGCGTACCTTACAGAAGTAATCATTTATTTTATTTCCCAATCCCAACCTATCCATCCCACGGAGCAAAACTGGTAATACTCCATATCTAACACCGTGGTGTTATTGGTAAAATTAATTACCATTTCACGTTCAAATCTAATTGAAGATTTAACTATCGCCTGGAGTAAAACAGGTGGTACTCCATTCTTGATCATTTCCCGGATTTGATAATTTAAATTATCACATTCTCATTTCAATCTAATTAAAGATTCATTAAAACTACCCTTAGTTGTAATCTTCCAACAATCATTATTTAATGATTATTTAACTTTGGAAGCCCAAACATGCCACATCGATAATTTACACCGTACCATTGATTTCTGCCAATGTATAACCTCTAAGCTCATACGTCTCAGAGAAGGATGTTAAGCAAGAGAATAAATTCTCCGCCACCAAACAGATATATATTTAGTAGAGATCAACAACACAGTTCTAAATACAATGTTCGACATGTAATCAAGTCTTTAACTGGGTTAAAGAACCAATGTCATTTAAAACACAGTTCACGATAAACCTAAAATCATATTCCATTAACTATGGAATCTTCACGGAAAACAGATCGATATATAATCGATATCAATTTCTATATCCGACTAATAATATAAATGGATTAACGATAAACGCTTTTAAATTCCATAAATATTAACAGTCTTCCTTCACAAGCTCATCTCGATTATTACCAATCAAATTCCATTCAATTCCAATTTATTTTATTAAATTAGAAAAAATTCACTTTGGAAAATTTCCATTAAATCTTGATAAAAAGGTTTATAAATTCCAAATCACATTTCACTATTAATTGGGTTAAAGAACAAATTTTATTTAAAACACATTTCATGATAAACCCAAAATCATATTTCAATCAAATATTAATTAGTCGGTAAAATTCTCTAAATCTTAATTAAAAGATTTATTCTTTTCTCATCGGGGTTTAAGAACAGTGTTAATAAAGACACCATTCACGAAAAACCCAAAATCTAATTTGATATTAAATACAAGGCTCCAAATAGAAATTATATCGGCTTATATTCAATATCAAATTATAAAACCAACAAATATCGTATTGGGAATAATGATAAATATATCTTCCAAATTCCTCAACAATATCCGTATAATCACGGAATCCAATACCAAAATATTCCAAAGATTATTTCCATTCAAAACCATTCTGATTCATACATTGGAAAATTCTGGTTAGTTAAAACCCTTTTTCAAATCCAATTTATTTGTTTAAAAATCATTGGATTTTTCTGTTCTAGCTATTAACTAGTTCATTTCGATTAAAATATATTTTTATCTTTTCAAAACTTGAATTTTTCATCCAAAATCATTCCAAATCATTTAATATTATTTTACATAATTTTTTCCATATTTGTAATGATTTTATTTAGGCCATTACATTCGGTTTCCAATATCGGCCACCAAACTACATCCATAGTGACCTTTTCTGAATTTGATTTAGACATTTGTTAAAATATGACCATTCAAATTTAAATTCCTTATATATTTTGGAAAGCACTTTTCGATACGAACCCAACGGTTCCGGTTTTAGAAGAATCCGACGGCCGGATCTCCCATTACATCAATTTGAAGTTAATGGTCGAAATTCACAAACAGTCGCTGCGCGGCGCATTCTATTCAGGCTATTATATATAATATATGTATATCATCAATTTCCATTTAAAACGTATTTTATAAATCATTTAAAAATTCGTTTTAAAATGATTCCAACTTCATTTTTCATTTGTAAATCAAAATTAAATATTCTATATTATTATAATACTAGAATGATATTATTTTCAAAATATCTAATTTTGAAATCACTTCTTTTCGATATTCATTATAAAATGAATAAAATCAATCGATAAACCCATTCGGGTAAAATTGGTGTTTAACTACATAACTCTGCTTACATATTTCAATATTTTCGTGTCCATCCCAAATCGCACGTCAAAATCATATTTTAATTCTTCATTAAATATTATTTTCAAATCTTTACTATTTTATTTTAAAATCTTTACTATATATTATTTTAAAATCTTTACTATATTTTATTATAAAATCTTTACTATATATTATTTTACAATCTTTACTATTTATGAATTGGAACCAGACTCAATCAATTACTATATAATTTTATTTATATGGATTTCATACATCGCATGTATCCAACATGATGATAAATAATCATTCAACACTCAAACATCATCCAGAGTGCATTGTAAACCTGTATAAGCATTACAATAAATAAATAACGCTCATCATGGCCTATCAACCCATCGATTTACATATGACTAAATATTGGGATTAGTATATGTTAAATATCATCCCAATAGCCGTGTGGGATTTTTAAACAACAAATACTATTTATTATTCGTGCAGTTGGGCGATGTGTAAAATTTATCATCCCAATCAATATCAGTTAAATGGGTGTACATAAACAAACCGCCCGATTTGTAAATGAATGTTTATTTTATTTGAGGAGAATTTTATACAATGTATATAAATAATTTATATATCGCATATATATAAATAATTTTGTACAACGCATGTACATATATTATTTACTCCATTTCAATATCACAATCCCTATACACAATACAGTCAGTTTTCCATAATACAATCAAATCACATTAATCAACCATGGTTTGTACAATAAATAGTGTCGGGGGATACTAAGCCCCGTCTGCATTCTAGTATATATTTAACTGTAAAATAATTAGAGTGAGAAGGACTTCACACATTGGGTTCCACTCCGCCATTCTTTATTGGACGGTTTAGATTATGTTTTGCTTCCAGTCGGTACCATCGTGTAGTGTTCTTCACCGTGATCCCAACGCAATCAGTTTCACGCTATTTATGTTAAAAACCTCATTTTCAAAATGATAAATATATTTAAAAAATCCCATTTTTAAAACAATGTTATTTAAATTAAAAATCACATTTTTAATTCAATTCTATATGTATATAAATCATATTTTTATCTATAATATATATATATATATATATATATAAGATTTCATTTTTCCAGAGTTATTTATATTTTTATAAAATCATATTTTAATTCAATGCCATATATACTTAAAAATCATATTTTTATTAACACTATATATATATCCCATTTTTAAAACAACGCTATTTAATTAAAAATCACTTTTTTTAAAACAATGCTTTAAATTAAAAATCCTATTTTAAAATAATGGTATTTATATTATAATCCAACTTTTAAAACAAAGACATTTATAACAAAGATCATATTTTTAAACAAAGTTATTTAGATAAAAATCACATTTTTATCACAATGTCATTTATATAAAAATTACATTTTTATCAATGATATTTATATTTAAAAAAAAACCAGATTTTAAACAATCTTTACATTAATAATTTGTTAAAAATATTTAAGCTAGATTAATTACGCTAATCCTGTGATTAAGCCATCTTCCTCGTCAAAAAAAATCTTGAGCCGCTCAAAATCAAATCCACGTCGCCGCTCCTCCTCTAGTAGACCGGATGTCGATCTAAGGTTGCCACATGAACACCGTGCTGCCATGGCCCTGCGTCGTCGATGGTGTGGCATCGGGCCCCCTCCAATACCAAGAAATCCAGCACGAAGTTGGCTTCTTTGAGTCGGAAATTTGGCCTCCACAGTTTACTAAATTCGATCACACATATATAGGATTATAGCTAGGAGAAATCTCTACAATCTTCATATATAAATCATTGTTAAATTCGTTGGATTTTGGTCAGGATTTGGGAATTCAAAATCGAGCGGGTTTGGCCCTTGCTTAGAACCAGCGGCGGCTGCTTTATGCCCTAGGGTTTTAGTGTAGAACACATATATATAATAATTTTAATACTATTTAATTTTCCATTTACTTCGATTTTGCTTCGAACTCCAAATCAAACCCAACGACTGACGTTCCTAACTAATTACCCCCATTCCGGACATAATGGGACATGTCCCGTAAGCCAATTCGACTGTTTCGTTTAGTGTTCATTCAAATATAAATTAATTTAATGTTCAAAATTGATTTCAACGTACATTTTAATTTACCGGGGCCACATACTGACTCCAAAAATTGCAGAAAAATAAATCTTGCCATGTTTTGATGATACGGTCCTAACAAAACTAATTTAGTCGAATTCGGAGACCGTTTGCAGAATGTCTATTTTTAAGGGCTATATATTATATAAAATACATATAAATTCCATAGCGAAAATTTTAATTTTTAAACTGGACATAACTTTCAATTCTCGTTATGAAATATGGATTTTTCACATTCGTTAGAAAGATATAATTAAACAGATTCAAATATTTCTTGTTTTGCTGAAATCCGATTTATTTTGAATTCTGTATATTCAATTGAAATTTAAAATCGAATTTTAAACCACACCATTTCAGGCTCGTTTAATAATTAAAATAAATTTATACGTTCTAACTTCGATTTAAATAAATTTTTAGTCGTTTTTATTCAAAATAAATCATTTTAAATATCCAAAATCCATTAAAATAGCCAAAATAAAAAAAATTAATTGGTTCTGAAAATCCGGGTTGTTACAATCTCCCCCGCTTAAAATCTTTTCGTCCTCGAAAAGGAGCGGAGCTGAAAGTTGCTTAACTAACCAACTTAGCTTTCATTCTGGCATTCATTCTTCAACTTTTCGGTTTCTAAGAATTTTCTAGTTTCTCAAAAATTTGGCTAACACCCTAAATTTTCGATTTTTTTGCCATAACCTCCTTTGTACGGTTGACATTTAAAACCGCAACTTGCCACATTGGGCCCTTATCAATCCAAAAGAAAAAGAAAAAGCCAAGCGGCTAGCCAATCAGCTCATAAAATCATCAAAAACCCAATAAATATAATAAACTAGTACCTATTTGTCGAGCATACAATTTTATTCCTCTTCTTAGCTTCCATACTATGACCTATTAAGACATATATATGTACATGCATGCAATTTCAATCAATATTCAATTCAGTTCAATATTCATTCAATTTGGCTAAATTTTCCTTTCATTTACATATTGGTTTTAATAATTTTATTAGTTAAACTAATAATCAAACACCACAGCCAGCAATCAATTGGTTGATTATATTTTCAAATTCATAACTTTGATATATATTCAAAAAATCATGTTTTTGATGCCAATTCACAACAATAACCCTATCTAAGGTTTTGGTTCTCACACCAGTCAATTGGAAATATATAGACATCCCACTTTCAAAACTCGTAAATAAACTACTGATGTTGTACAGTCATCAGTAGAATTATCCCCGGGCAACTAGAGTGTGATTCTGTATCTATCCATATATTTGAGGCTTTGTATACACGTTTCCCAGGCATATATGCAAAATCTTCATGTACTCGATTATCCAAATTTAATATAAAAATAATCAAATACGTATAATATGGTTTAAATTTTCAAAACAAAGTTTGTTTTCATTTTTATTTTAAAAATAACCTTCTTTGAAACTCATTCTAGGATACTACTGATCTCATCTCTAATGATTCATTCTCAGTGGATATTACTAATCCAATCTCTGATGAATTCTTTCATTCAGTTCTAATGTGTCTTGTTCTCGAGCCCTGTAAACCAAAGCTCTAATACCAAGATGACACGACCCAAACTCCCTATACCTCCAAAGAGACGGATGAAGGCAGATTGAGTTGAGAACACGATAATCAGAACACAAACAGAGGAACATTTCATTGCTTATTACAACAATTGCACCAGAGTACAAGATTATAACAGAGTATGAATAAATAATATACATTTGATAAATACCAGATATTCAAATTACAAAGCAGTAGAAAAATAATACATAACACAACTGAAAGAAATATACGGATACAGAGCTTTTCGAATATAGCTCCAGCTGTAAACTAGGATCCTGTAAAAAAATCAGCAAAACCAAAACTACTCGCTGCCCATATGGAAAATTGGGGCACCCAGAGTTTAGGTAGAAACAATAAACTCCGATTAGTCATGCGACTGGTGTGAAAACTAAAGCGGTTATTTAAAACTTTACTAAAAAAATAAGTAAATCAAGGGACCACGCCGTATAACACGGAACGAGTTTACCCCCATGAATACCTATGCATAAAATAGTTTACAGACAACGCAATGTTCTTTGAAAAATGAAGCTATTATAAGACTCAGGTTCCATCACACAATGAACGCAGTCGAGGATAGAGTTTTTCCTTAAAATAGACAAATATGCTTGATACGCGAAATTTAATCTTTTATTATTACTATAAGTGAAGAAATCAACTTCAAATATAAATGTTTCAATCATAGGCGGCATAGGTACCACTATATTACGTCACCATATATATACTTATAACAAAAACCGTGAAATCACGTATTGGAAATTGGTTTTCCATCCATGGACCGAGGAAAGGGATCTTCCTCGCTGATTTTGAGACATTCTACCAAATGCTTCAGGATCCCCCGCAGTGAACCCCTTGGATCTTCATGGCCGGTCATCCGTCGATGATTAGTTATACCATAAACTATATGTTAGCCGGTTCTATCGAACCTCCAAAATGGTCAGTCCGGTCGACCATATCAAGAGTCATTTAAGGACTTACCTCGCTCCTTGGTACATCGTCTATCTGTCATAATAGTATGTAACATCCACATGAGTAAGCGCTCTGGGCTCCAAACCATGACGTTACTCATAGCTAGAACTAACATATGTCCATTACCATGCAGTCACTATCCTGTTTTTGGTTCAAATCTAGGTGTGAAGCTGGCGAATTAATGCTACACAATGTTATTCTATTTAAAGCCGAGCTTTGATCATCAACCACAAGGCTCTGCTTTTCAACAAAAGCCTTGATCATTTGCATCTCATCATGCCACACTGACAGTTCACGCCATGCGACCGATATCTACCGATATATAACCTCTAAGCTCGTACGTCTTAGAGAAGAGTGTTAAGCAAGAGAATAAATTCTCCGCCACCAAACGATATATATTTAATAGAAATCAATCAACACAAAATAAAATCCAAAGTCAAACACAATCCATTTACAAGTCCGTTCTGGGTCTGAGTGAAACAAGAGGCACCTTATTCCTCATCCTATATATCCAATACAGGATAGAGGTCCTTGCATAACCGATCGATCTCCAAGTACGTATGGACGATCACCACTTATTATCTTGTCTTGGGTGTACATCCCAATCAAGACATCAGTAATCATCCAAACGATGTGACGATCTCCGATTTTCAACCACCGTCTTCATTGTCGACTTATCGTCGTATCAGTTATTCAGAATGGGATAAACCTGGTCTTTCTGAATAACTCGCGTATCTTATTAACAAGTGCTATAAAAACACAACATATGCCTCAGTCCAATCTAGAATATTCTTTTATTCAAATATTCTTTTCACAATTTAAACCAAATTAAGGTTTTCCAAACTAGTCGGGATTAGCACACCTTACCTAAGTAATCATTTATTTTATTTCCCAATCCCAACCTATCCATCCCATGGAGCAAAACTGGTAATACACCATATCTAACACCACGGTATTATCTGTAAAATTAATTACCATTTAACGTTCAAATCTAATTAAAGATTTAACTACCGCCTGGAGTAAAACTGGTGGTACTCCATTCTCGAACATTTTCCGAATTCGATAATTTAAATTATCACATTCTCATTCCAATCTAATTAAAGATTCGTTAAAACTTCACTTAGTTTTAATCTTCCAACAATCATTATTTAATGATTATTTAACTTTGGAACCCCAAACAAGCCACATCGACCATCTACACCGTACCATTGATTTCTGCCAATATATAACCTTTAAGCTCGTACGTCTCAGAGAAGGGTGTTAAGCAAAAGAATAAATTCTTCGTCACCAAACAGATATATATTTAGTAGAGATCAACAATACAGTTCAAAATACAATGTTAGACATGTAATCCAATACTTAACTGTGTTAAAGATCCAATGTCATTTAAAACATAGTTCACGATAAACCCAAAATCATATTCCATTAACTATGTAATATTCACGGAAACAAATCAATATATAATCGATATCAATTTCTGTATTGGACTAATAATATAAATGGAATAACGGCAAAGCCTTTTAAATTCCATAAATATTAATAGTCATCCTACACAGAAGCTCATCACGGTTTTTACCAAATCGAATTCCATTCAATTCCAATTTGTTTATTAAATTGGAAAAACTTTACTTTGGAAAATTTCCATTAAATTTTGATAAAGGTTTATAAATTCCAAATCACATTTCACTATTAATTGGGTTAAGGAAAAAATGTTAGTTAAAACACAGTTCACGATAAACCCAAAACATATTTCAATTCAATTCCAATTAAATATTAATGAATTGGTAAATTTTTCTAAATCTTAATTAAAAGATTTATTCTTTTCTCATCAGGGTTTAAGAATAGTGTTATAAAGACACCATTCAGACAAACCCAAAATCTAATTTGATATTAATCACAAGGCTCTGAATAGTTACTATATCGGCATATATTCAATATCAAATTCTGAAACCAACAAATATCGTATTGGGAATAACGATATATATATCTTCCAAATTCCTCAACAATATCTGTATAATCACGGAATCCAATACCGAAATATTCCGAAGATTATTTCCATTCAAAACCATTCCTATCCTACATTTGAAAATTCTGGTTATTTTAAAACCCTTTTTCGAATCCAATTTATTTGATTAAAAATCGTTGGATTTTCTATTCTAGTTATTACCTAGTTAATTTCGATAAAAATATATTTTTATCTTTTCAAAGCTGGAATTTTTCATCCAAAATCATTCCAAATCATTAATTATGATTTTACATAATTTTTCCATATTTTTAATAATTTTATTTAGGCCGTTACAATCGGTTTCCAATATGGGCCACCGAACTACATCCATAGTGACCTTTATTGAATTTGATTTGGAGATATCTTAAAATCTAACCATTCAAATTTAAATTTCTTATATCCGTTGGAAAGCTCTTTTCAATACGAATCTGACTATTCCGGAATCCGATGGTCGGATCTCCTGTTACATCAATTTGAAGTTAATGGTCGAAATTCACGAACGGTCGTTGCGTGGTGCGTTCTATTTAGGCCATTATATATATATATATATATATATATATATATATATATATATAAGCCCCGCAATATCTCCGTTATAGCCCATAGCACTCTTCAACCTCTACGCTATTTCAATTTAGCTCTGATGAACAGTAGATCCGCTCCCCGCTATTTTCTGCTGCATCCGCTAAATCAAGTCTTTTTAGCGCCCGCTTTAGCAATATTAATATATAAAGCTTGATTTGACTAGTTCCCTTTGCAAAAAAATAGTAAAGTTAGCGTAAAGCAATAAATTCAAGGCATAAGCGCCTAATATACAGTAACAATCAATTACACTCATCAAATTTTGCATGTAAAACTATGATAGTCCATGATTTTCTTATATAAGAATAATTAATATTAGTTTTTTATGCACATATAATGTAAGAAATATGATTAATTAATTTTCAAATATTTGGTTTTACATTTAATGAACCTTTTTGTGCCTACGCTATATCCTCGCTATTTCACCACTTTATCCCCGCTACACCTTTTTGCACCTCCGCCGCTATAGATTCGCTAAGCGCTTTAACTGCACAGAAACGTATTTTATAAATCATTTATAAATTCATTTTAAAACGATTCAAACTTCATGTTTTTAATTTTAAATCAAAATTGAATATTATATATCATCATAATATTAAAATGATATTATTTTCAGAATATCTGATTTTGAAATCACTTCTTTTTTATATTCATTATAAAATGAATAAAATCAATAGATAAACCCATTTGGGTAAAAATGGCGTTTAACTACATAACTCGGCTTCCATATTTCAATATTTTTGTGTCCATCCCAAATCGGACATCAAAATCATATTTTAACTCTTTACTAAATATTATTTTAAAATCTTTACTATTATTATTTTAAAATCTTTAGTATATATTATTTTGAAATCTTTACTATATATTACTTTAAAATCTTTACTGTATATTATTTTAAAATATTTGCTATATATTATTTTAAAATCATTACTATATATTATTTTAAAGTCTTTACTATTTATGAATTGGAACCAGGCTCAATCAATTACCATATAATTTTATTTGTATGGATTACATACATCGCATGTATCCAACAATGATGATAAATAATCATTCAACACTCAAACATCATCCAGAGTGCATTCTACAACTATATAAGCATTACAATAAATAAATAAATAACGCTCATCATAGCCTGTCAACCCATGGATTGACATACGACTAAATATTGGGATTAGTCTATGTCAAATATCATCCCAATACCCGTGTGGGGTTTTCAAACAACAAATACTGTTTATTATTAGTGCAGTTGGGAGATGTGTAAAATTTATCATCGTAATCAATATCAATTAAATGGGTGTACATAAACAAACCGTCTGATTTGTAAATGAGTGTTTATTTTAATTCAGGAGAAATTTATACAGCGTATATAAATAATTTATACAACGCATATATATATATTATTTACTCCATTTCAATATCACAATACACAATACAGTCAATTTTCCACAATACAATCAAATCACACAAATCAACCATGGTTTGTACAATAAATAGTGTCGGGGGCTACTAAGCCCGATCTGCAGCCTAGTATATATTTAACTGTAAAATAATTAGAGTGAGAAGGAGTTCTCACATTGGATTCCACTCTGCCATTCTTTATTGGACGGTTTGGATTCTGTTTTGCTTCTAGTCGATTCCATTGTCTAGTGTTCTTCACCGTGATCCCAACATAATCTGTTTCATGTAGTTTATATTAAAAACCACAATTATACAATGCTAAATATATTTTAAAAATCCCATTTAAAAAAAATGCTACATACATTAAAAATCACATTTTTATTTGAACTATATATATATAAATCATATTTTTATCTATACTATATGTATATATATATAAAAGATTTCATTTTTCCAATGTTATTTATATGTTAAAAAAAATCATATTTTAATTCAATGACATATATACTTAAAAATCATATTTTTATTAACACTATATATATATATATATATATCCCATTTTTAAAACAATGCTTTTTAATTTAAAAATCACTTTTTAAAATAATGCTTTTTATTAAAATTCCTATTTTAAAATAATGGTATTTATATTAAAATACAACTTTTAAAACAAAGTCATTTATAATAAAGATCGTATTTTCAAACAAAGCTATTTAGATAAAAATCACATTTTTATCACAAAGTCATTTATACAAAAATTACATTTTTATCAATGCTATTTATATTTAAAAAAAAAATCAGATTTTAAACAATGTTTACATTAATAATTTATTAAAAATAATTAAGCTAGAACAATTACGCTAATCCCGTGATTAAGCCATCTTCCTTGTCGAACAAAATTTGGAGCCGCTCAAAATCAAATCTACGTCGTTGCTCCTCCTCTAGTAGAGAGGATGTCAATCTGAGGTTGCCACATGACCCACCATGCCGCCATAGCCCAGCGTCGTCAACGGTGTGGCTTCGGGCCCCCTCCAGCACCACGAATGTAACGACATGGATTTTTGCCCAACCCCAATCGATCGCAAGATTGATCAAGACCGTTCAAATTCTGTATACGTTAACTTTGGGCATACAACACATCAGGACAACAACACAGACTTTATAACATCAATAATAAATGTTACATCAGAGTACAGAATATCAGAGTACATCGATAAATAATATAGCGGAAGATACATTACAATAGATTAATACATTGCAGTGGAACTAATCTCAGCGCAAGGCCATCAATATTCTGGACCCAGCTTCAGGCTTCAATCCAGGTTCCTGCTTAACTATATCTGCAAAAAGCTACTCGACTGCCCGTGTGGAAAGAGGGCACCTGAGTTTGCAAAGTGAAACAAACTACAGGTCAGTCGTGGGACTGGTGTGAGAAATCTTAACTTAACTTATCTAATAATAAGGCTAATCCCAGGACCACGGCGCTAACGCGGAACGGGTTTACTCCATTGGATTTCCAATGCATAAATAAAGTAAATCGTCAAATAACGTAATGCTTTTTAGAAAAATGAAACCATTATAAGACCCAGGTCCCATCACACAATGCAACGCAAACCGGAGGATAGGGTTTTACCTTATAATGGTCAAAAGATGCTTGATACGTAAAAATGATATTATTAGTGTGCATATATATATATATATTTAAAACATTCAAATATAATATCAATCCTAAACGACATAGCTACCATCAACTATGTCGCCATACTAGTTATACATTCAAAACCGCAAGGGCGTATTGGAAATTGGGTTTCCATCATGAGTCAAGGCTTAGGAGGACCTCCTGACTGATTCGAGACACTCTAGCAATGTCTCAGGATTCGGACGCTGGCGAACCCTTGGATATAGCAGGGCCGGTCCACAAATACTTTAGTGGATTAGTTATGCCTGAACACACGCTCCCGATTCTATTGGACCTACAAATCAGCCGTGGGCAACCGATAAAAATAAACCGAGGCCTCGCAAAATTCCAACAACCACATAAGCAAATGTCAGCCAGTTTAAGCACTGACACCATTTCTAGCTAGAAAGAAACGTGTGCACTCCCTGCGTTCCCTTCTCCCGTTTTAGACTCAACCGGTGTGTGAGGCTCGCGAAGTCACGATATACACAAAGATATGCCTAAAGAGACTGTGCTTTGATCATCAGCCACAAGGCCTGGTTTTCAACAAAACCTGAATCATTTGCATCTTAGTATGTCACATTGTCAGACCCTACCATATTATTGATCATCTACCAATATATATATATAACCTCTAAGCTCATACGTCTTAGAGAAGGTTGATAAGTAAAGAATAAATTCTTCACCACCAAACAGAAATATATAATCAGTAGCGTTCAACAAATACAATAGAAAGGAATACAATGTCACACACACACACAATCCATTTACAAGTCCGCTCTGGGTCTGAGCGAAACAACGTGTCCGTCGATCTCCAAATGCGTTTGGATGATCATTACTAAATACCTTGCCTTGGAAGGCCAATCCCAATCCAAGATACCAGTCATCATCATTCCAACGACGTGAAAACCTTCGGTCTTCAACCACCGTCTTCATCTTCGACTCTTGATCGTCGTGATGATTATTCAGAATGGGTTATACCCGGTCTTTCTGAATAACTCGCGTATTTTGTGATTAGAAAGCAAATATTGAAACGTCACACATTATGCCACATTCCAACTCCGAGTATTCTTTTAATAAGATATTCATATTAGAAGATTCTCATTAATTTTATCAAAGATAAACTATGAAAATAAAATCCTAAATCTTCCTTAAAAGATTTATTAAAACTCCAAGTTTGATTTGATATCAAAAATCATTATTACAAGATCATTTATTTTAAGGAATAAATCTTGTCTTAAACAGGTTAAAGACTAGTGTCCTTTAAAACACAGTTCACGATAAACCCACCAATCAATTTCCAAAATATGGAATTCCACAGAAATCAAATCATTACATAATCGATATAAATTTCTGTATCGGACTAATAATATAAATGGAATAACGGCAAAGCCTCTTAAATTCCATATAAAATATCGGCCTTCTTTTACAGAAGCCCATTTTGATTATTACCAACCGAATTTCCACCAAATTCCTATTTAATATATAAAATTGGGAAAACTTGATTTTTAGAAAATGCCTTTTTAAATCTATAAAATAGATTTATAAATTCCAAATAATAATTTCAATGTAAATTGGATTAAAGGACAAATGTCGTTTAAAACACAGTCCACGATAAATCCACTTCACATCTCAATTTATTTAATATCACAAAATATAATTGCAAATGCTAATAATCTTTTTTAAAAAAACATATTTTAAAATAATCATTAAAAATATTTTTTATATAAAAGATTCTAAATGGGAAGTTTTCTTTGTATTACAAATTTTTATCTTTTACAAACATTCTTTGTTTAACATATAGTAGATTAACAATATTTTTTATGAAAATAAATATACTTTATATAAAAAGGATTTCTAATGTAAAAATATTCTTATTTAAAAGAACACCTGAATCGAAATGCAACTCAAACATTTACCATATAATTTGGATTATATGGATTTCACACACATCATATATATATGATAATAACAGTATAATAATCAAATCATCCATCTACATCCAAAGTGTAATTTCCACTGTGTAAGCGTTAAAATTAAACAATAAAACTCATCGCAGCCAGTCGATCTGACGATCAACATACAACTGAACATTGGGGTTAGTGTATGTAAATTTTCATCCCAACACCCGTGTGGGGTTTCAACCAATAAACAAATGATAAACTAATTTGTGCACTTGGGCGATGTGTGAAAATTATCGTCCCAATCACATAAACAAGTCAGGTAACTTGTGAATGGAAGTGTATTACACCATATATAATCTGTAACGAACTGGGATTTTCGACTCCGAAAATCAACATCAAACTACCATGTTGACCATTCAGACATCGAACATTCCAGATCATTAATAGAAAGAAGTTAGAGGGTGAGATAAGAAAGAAAGAAATATTAGAATAGAAGAAGAAGAAGAAACACCACACAGAGTCTCACATCGCAGCGGAGCAAAATATAATACAGAAATAATCTTTATTGAATGCTTTAAAATACTTACAGTATCAGAGTACATCATACCATGGGACAGTTATAATAGCCTGTTCCCATATACAACACACAGCGGAATAGTAGTAATATCATACGTCTGGACTCTTCCAGCTCGTCTCTTCATAGCAGTCGATAACCTGAACCTGTACAACCCGGTCTAACCCGAGCATTTACAAAACACCGGGTCAGTCTGGTGAACCAGAGTGAGATAAACTCGCACAGTAATAAGGGTGAACCATCCAATTATGATTTTAAAGTTCAAAATCTTTTCAAAAGAAAAGGATAATCGTAAGACCAAATCCACACATAAATACAGACGGTTTTTACCTTACGATAACCCAAAACAATTTCTGAAACCAATATCTTTTCTGATATTATAATAATGTCTACATACAAGTAAATAACAATATAGTGGAATGCTTGCATCTCACGCTCCACATATAGTATACAATTAAAACCGCGGGCGCTTATTGGAGATTAGATTCCAATTATGACAAGGTATGGGACCACCTGCCGATAGTGTATCTCTAGAGACGAATACACTGGGTTCAACAAGAACATCTTGCAACCCGGCCCTCACATGACCGACCACCCATTTCGCTTGAGTGTATCGAATGTATATCACCGACGGTTGGGATCAGCAACCGTCTCCCGATAAGGGACAGCATCGAAACATAGATTAAAGAAGCAAACATGATTTCCTCTAGATAGGTGATCATACACCCTAATGGGAGCGACCCACATAGCCATGCTGCCTGCCCGATTTTTGTCATTTCCCGGTAGATGAGGCTTGAGGTCAGAATAACTTCTGAACATCTGGTCATCATTCACTTTGGATGCCACATCATCAGATCCGTCAGATATCACTAATTGACGACCCCAAAAATACTCTAGCTGGAAGCTAAGAGAGCGGCAATTCTCCGCCAACAACTATAGCACGTTTGAAGAAATCAACGTACGTGATCCTTTGGAAATACTCTGTCCGACATCCGACCATACAAGTCATCCAGGAACAGGATGAACCGAAGGCACTCTCCTACCGCATCCATATAGGAATCACCCCATGGATCGGTAGCAAGAAGTCCTTGCAACCCGTAGATTCCAACTACGACAGAATCACAGCTTATCTCTACTTGCCAGGCAGAGAAAATTAGTGGTTCTTCTGTTCATGAAAATCCACGGTCTTCAATGCTCCATCTCGACCATCTTTTGATATCTTCACGTATTTGTTGGTCGGAATGGTTTTCGAATGATAATTCGATTCCGGTCTTTCCATACCAACAATCGTATTGGACATGATTTGATAGTCGGTGATTTAACTATCAAAATAAACAGTGTTTCAAACATGACACTCCAATGAGTTCACTGGTTCAGTATTCAGCATCACTTGGCCTTTTAACACTTGATTTACTTCGTTAAATAAAAACTTCTAACTCTGTTAGTATTTAAAAATACGATATTTGAATAACTCTAATTCGATTTAACTTTAATCGATTAACTCCAATTGATTAACTCAAAGTGGTTAACTCTAACTGATTAACTCGACTTATTTAACTCCTATCGATTAACTAATACTCGACTTAAATCCATTCGCTTGACTCTAGATCGCAGTGATCACAATGGTTACGCCTGATTCCCTCAGGAAACATCCGACCGCCGTAGGCTATCTGCAGCCCTGCAAATTTCGCTAGTAGTCGTACGAAATGGTAACTTATCCTGAATAACTATGTTTGATTTACTCTATCTTGAATAACTATATTTTTATATACTAATGTCCTCAGAACCATTACGTTATAATACTTAGCAAAATACTTTATAACCATATACAATTTCCACTCCATTCCCCTTTCAAAACATTCGTTGTATTATCATGAACCTCTTTTACGATCGCCAACTAATATCATCTTCAGATAATCCCGATGTTGTTCAAGTTGGGGTATTTTAATTACCTCTCAGACCTTGATCAAACAACGTTCTTATCCTCAGATGAATATCAGTTGTAATCACAAAATCAATATTCCTATTTCCATCTCGAAATACATTCCATTATAACTTGGGTTTAGTTATACAACCCTATAACCCACTTCTTTAACCAGATTCATTTATTTCCAATCTTCTTTCAAATCTGTTCGACCATTCCCCACTATTGAAATCTTATTTCAAATTTCCCTTTTACTTGATCTCATTTTCAAATAACGTTAATTCAATATTAACGATTTACACCTTGAAACTCATTTATATATTCTGGTTTATCTTAAACCCTTTTTAAAACCTTATCTAAATTTAAACGATATTTAACCCAAAAACACATTAATTTGATAATCAATTCAAATTCAAAATGGTCGATTTAATTCACTCAAACTTGATTATCTCGTTAGCCGATTCCAAATAAATTTTCACTTTAAATTAATTAATTAAATAATTAATTTAAATAATTCCATAAATTTCTTCTTTACAAAAACAATTACGAAAGTGTAACTATGTGACCTTATTTCTCATCTTGTACTTACAAATTAGTCTAACATCAGCATTTATTCTATAAGATAAATTTTTAACAAATCAAAATCTTAAATAAATAAAATATTTATTTATTTCCCTTTTATAACTTTTATTCAAAATAATATATTCAAAAACCAACTCCAGTTATAAAAATAATTTTTATAACTTCATCTTTTTCAGTTCACCTGACTGTGAATCAATATTCATGACACGATTGATTTTATAGGCCATACGCTGCCAAATACCCAACCAATATCACCCATTGATTTAACCAAACATATGTTGAATATTAAAAATCAACAATCAATTCAAACAATACAAACAGGGCAGTTCATATATGAGAATAAGAAAATAAATAATATATTTGAGGAATCCGGTTGGATCCCTCCTACCTGTTCTTCCCTGAAATCACAACGGTTTTCTCAAAACAGATCATTTAGTTTCAACCAATTCACACGCAATTCAAACAATTCAACCATTTTAAACACGTTTATAAATAAACGTGACCGACCAAGGTGAGTTACCTTTATTGGAACAAATCGTTAAAAATAACGATTTGGAATTTCACTGAAATTAAACACAGTTTAATTTCATCAGTTAAATCAACAAACAAGGGTATAACTAGCAAACAGGCAACCATCAGCAAGCAGAGCACACAAAATAAAAACCCAATTTATATAAAATATAAATGGGAAAACTGAGTGAGTTTAACTCACCTTGAGTTGGTTTATGGTTTTCACGGCTCGTTTCAGTTAAATTAACAAGTGTTAAATTTAACTGATACATCCAGTTGATTCCAATCGAGTCAGATTTATTCCAAGATGTAGATCTCGACGAGTGAGTCTAACGGCTCTTGAATCATCCAATTCTGGTCACAAATGGATTGGTTATCAATTGTTTGGCGATGTGGTTTTAATAAACTAGTTAAACCTTTCAATTATAACTTAATATAAATATAACTAATTACTTTTGATATGGGAAAATACTTTTCCAACAGAATTTAATTGGTCCTATTTTCCTTAACACTGCTTTACGCGGCATCATACTATCCTAGGTTCCTCACGTGTTTTCATCGTTCAATCTGTAGAAATTAAGTTACTGTTAAAATCCATTTGTCTTACTTAATTCAATTTTAAAGCACTAATACTATGATTACTTGAGTACTAACAGGGCTGATTCTTCTGCTTTCCAGTTGTCTTCTTTGGTTCTCGATTTCAAACATTAAAGCCCTTGCTTGACCAAAATAACGATACCGCATCTCCATTTCATTCCTGGCCTTTGCTTCATGCTTAGTCACGTACACTGTTTCTCGTTTGTTCCTCATTCTGTAAACCAACCATTAATTCATTCACGTTGTTATTATTGTGTATAAGTTAATAACTAAATTAAAACTTTACTGTACATTCAATTTAGAACTGGATGGTTTCTTTTGGTTCTTCCTTTGTATTTCGTTCCAGGTTTATGCTTCCACCGTTCAACCCTCTGGTGGTCCTTCTGCAGAAATAAATCCTGCACCCATTATTCAATTAGTTATAAACAATTTAGTAATTTACTACATAATTAACAATTTAAATCATGTTTAGTTTAGTTTAAGGATATACTGTAATATCATTTGTTTCGTTCACTTCTTTCTTGACGCGATGTTGCTTCCTTCTACCCCAAAACCTGACTGTCGCATCACACCTCATCCAATCCCCTACACTGCTCACCCCTTTTTCCATCCATCTCCTTACTATGTAGACCGCTCCCTTTCCACTTTCCTTTTGCCTTTCGTTCTGTGCTTTACCATCTTCAAGTTTCAGAAAAGGAAACCCCATGCTCAACTTCCTTTATCCACTACCGCGCCCTTGTCCCTCAACCGGATGATCATCGGAGAGTGCTGCGAGGAGCGCCTCACCGTCGTCCATCTTCGCCCTAAGCGCCATGATCTCCGTCGCCTCCTTTAGGCTGTAAAAGCCCCAAAACAGTCCACCTTTCCTGCCTCGATTTCCGCTACCCTGCAGCTCATAATTCAATCGAAGCCGTTCAGATTGTTGCTCTCGCCTACCTCTTGAAGTTGGTAGTTTGGAGTTGATTAAATAATGAAAGATTTTGTGAGAAAAATTAGGGAGAAGGTCCGAGCGTTCGCTGCCGTTCAGTTCTTAAGTGGCGGCGGAAATAATGAGGTGTTGACCACTCAAATAGGTTTGACGGAAATTAGGTTTTCACGATGGAGGTATATATAGAGAGTTGGACCAATAATTAATATAATATTTTTATTGAAACTTAGTGGTAAAGTAACACGCAGAAACCCCTACAGATGACTTCTATCTACTGATAAAAAAACTAATCTCGATGGCAAAAGGTATTCCGGACCCAATGGGACAAGTTTCGTCGAAATCCGAGATCGTTTGAAAAAAAATCCCTTATCAAACCAGAAATAAACACGCTTTTTAATTTACCACGGCCACCAGCTAAATCGAATCAGCTTGAAACCTTGATATCTTAAAATAACTTTTCGATATGAACCCAACGACACTAGTTTCGTCACATTCTGAGACTGTTTGCCCGATAGGCTGTTTTTACCCCGAACTGCCCTACCCTTTTTAACGCCAAATTTCTCGATCTCTAAAAATAACAAACTATATACCTATCCTGACTCTAATCGACGATATGAACTCAACGGAACTGTTTTTGTGGCCTAATTCGATCGTCTGCTCAAGTTACGCTCAAATACTCCTTATATTTATTTGAATACGCTCTATAGAAATTGAACGGGCGTTTATGGCTGCCGTGCTCACATACGACATCGGTTTTCCACACAGTTTGATTTTCTGACAATAATTTAACGATACGGTTCTAATGAAACTGGTTTCGTCGAAAACAGAGTCCGTTTGCAAAACGGCTATTTTAAGGGCCTATAATTTAATAACGATTTCCATAGCGACTATTTGAAATTTTGATTTTGCCATAACTATCAAACTATAACATGAAATATGGATTTTTCTCTTTCATATGAAAATTATCGTCAATACGGTTCCAACGTGTCTTGTTTCACAGAAATCCGACTTATATCGAACCCTGTATTCTCAGTTGAAGTTCAAAACTCCAATTTACGAACTGCACGCCATTTTCGAGCTCGATTTTATATTATATATAAATTATAATGTTCAACTTTGTTTTTAATAACGAATTAAATATTAAATTCCATTAATATTCCCAATATAATATTTAAAATAAATAAATTAAATTAAATATTTGACGGCCAAAAACACGGGTCGTTACATTCTTCCCCCCTTAAAATAATTTCATCCTCGAAATTGCTAAGGTAAGAAAGAACGTTATAAACTCATTAATTTCAAATCTAATTTTATATTAAATTAGAAACCAATTCAATACTGTGAATAAATATTTTCATAAATATCGAAAATTTTCTAACACTTTAAATTTTCGAAAAATTTCGCCAGCACCTCCTCTGTACGGCTCAATCGGTACAACTCCAACTCGCCTTTCTAGGCCTTCTCCAATCCGAAAGAAAATAAACAGCCAAGCGGCTTGCCCAATAGGCTCATAAATCATCAACCCCATATAAAAATAAATGTGTACCTATTTGTTGGGCATATCTTTATATCCCTTCCATCTGCTATGCATTTCTAACAAAATTCCAATTTTAACCTCACAACCAAATCTTTCATGCATCATAACCAAATTCCATTTTTAACTCAATTTCCATCCATTATCAATTCCAACTCTTAACTTACCAGTCCATTACCATTTCAGATTCTCGTCTCATAATTCAAAATCTGATTCTACTTGATATATCATATCCTGATTCAATTTCCAGTTATTTAGTTTCAATTCAATTCGTATTTGCTTTTCCAATTTCTATTTAATTTTGTTTTTGTTCAAACAATTCCCCTGGGAGTTTTTAAACAGTTTAACTCTTTCAAAATCGAATATACCTTTTCAGAATTCAAAACAACTTATTTTTCTCAAAGCGATTCAAAACAAGATTTCTGGTAGTAATCCGTCACTTAGAACTCGTAAATGAACACTGATGATGTGGCCAGCATCGTCAGAGTTATTCCCCAGCTATTGAAGTGAGTTCAATATTATATAACTTTTCAAAATCATATTTAAATACTTCCTTTTGAAATTATTTCAAAATAAAATTCACGATGCTTGTAAACGATTTAAAATCTCCCAGGATTTTAAAATTCTCGTATATTCAATCCAGGTTCATTTACAGTCACCTTTCCCACTTTCGGGGATTTTAATTTCAAATTCTAATTTTAATTTCAGATTCAATAAATCTGCTTTTATATAATATGAATTCTAATTGGTTATTTATATAACCATTTCAATTATAATCAACCAACACCTCCAATATACTATAATTAATCATTCTTTTATATGAAAATATAATTTGGGTAAAATTATTTTATTTACCCTCTTTCAAAACATACTGTGTCAGTTTATCATGCTTGAGTGTTTAGAAACCCTTATCGATACAGTAGATCAAACTGATCGACCAGAATTCACAAACAACTCAACCCAATAAATCTCCACAATATAAAACAATTTTTATAAAATCTACAAATACGTCCACTCGTTTATATGCACTCAAACTCAATCTAGGGTATTGCTAACCCCATCTCTGCTGAGTTACGCCACAGAGCCAAGGTAATCACATAACCTTCAGCTCTGATACCACTGTAACGAACTGGGATTTTCGACTCCGAAAATCAACATCAAACTACCATGTTGACCATTCAGACATCGAACATTCCAGATCATTAATAGAAAGAAGTTAGAGGGTGAGATAAGAAAGAAAGAAATATTAGAATAGAAGAAGAAGAAGAAACACCATGCAGAGTCTCACATCGCAGCGGAGCAAAATTTAATACAGAAATAATCTTTATTGAATGCTTTAAAATACTTACAGTATCAGAGTACATCATACCATGGGACAGTTATAATAGCTTGTTCCCATATACAACACACAGCGGAATAGTAGTAATATCATACGTCTGGACTCTTCCAGCTCGTCTCTTCATAGCAGTCGATAACCTGAACCTGTACAACCCGGTCTAACCCGAGCATTTACAAAACACCGGGTCAGTCTGGTGAACCAGAGTAAGATAAACTCGCACAGTAATAAGGGTGAACCATCCAATCATGATTTTAAAGTTCAAAATCTTTTCAAAAGAAAAGGATAATCGTAAGACGAAATCCACACATAAATACGGACGGTTTTTACCTTACGATAACCCAAAACAATTTTTGAAACCAATATCTTTTCTGATATTATAATAATGTCTACATACAAGTAAATAACAATATAGTGGAATGCTTGCATCTCACGCTCCACATATAGTATACAATTAAAACCGCGGGCGCTTATTGTAGATTGGATTCCAATTATGACAAGGTATGGGACCACCTGCCGATAGTGTATCTCTAGAGACGAATACACTGGGTTCAACAAGAACATCTTGCAACC
This sequence comes from Allium sativum, assembly GCA_030737875.1. NCBI lineage: Eukaryota > Viridiplantae > Streptophyta > Magnoliopsida > Asparagales > Amaryllidaceae > Allium > Allium sativum. The sequence goes on from CM060921.1 coordinate 447,178,967, forward strand.
CGGCCCTAACATGACCGACCACCCATTTCGCTTGAGTGTATCGAATGTATATCACCGACGGTTGGGATCAGCAACCGTCTCCCGACAAGGGACAGCATTGAAACATAGATTAAAGAAGCAAACAGGATTTCCTCTAGATAGGTGATCATACACCCTAATGGGAGCGACCCACATAGCCATGCTGCTTGCCCGATTTTTGTCATTTCCCGGTTGATGAGGCTTAAGGTCAGAATAACTTCTGAACATCTGGTCATCATTCACTTTGGATGCCACATCATCAGATCCGTCAGATATCACTAATTGACGACCCCAAAAATACTCTAGCTGGAAGCTAAGAGAGCGGCAATTCTCCGCCAACAACTATAGCACGTTTGAAGAAATCAACGTACGTGATCCTTTGGAAATACTCTGTCCGACATCCGTCCATACAAGTCATCCAGGAACAGGATGAACCGAAGGCACTCTCCTACCGCATCCATATAGGAATCACCCCATGGATCAGTAGCGAGAAGTCCTTGCAACCCGTAGATTCCAACTACGACAGAATCACAGCTTATCTCTACTTGCCAGGCAGAGAAAATTAGTGGTTCTTCCGTTCATGAAAATCCACGGTCTTCAATGCTCCATCTCGACCATCTTTTGATATCTTCACGTATTTGTTGGTCGGAATGGTTTTCGAATGATAATTCGATCCCGGTCTTTCCATACCAACAATCGTATTGGACATGATTTGATAGTCGGTGATTTAACTATCAAAATAAACAGTGTTTCAAACATGACACTCCAATGAGTTCACTGGTTCAGTATTCAGCATCACTTGGCCTTTTAACACTTGATTTACTTCGTTAAATAAAAACTTCTAACTCTGTTAATATTTAAAAATACGATATTTGAATAACTCTAATTCGATTTAACTTTAATCGATTAACTCCAATTGATTAACTCAAAGTGGTTAACTCTAACTGATTAACTCGACTTATTTAACTCCTATCGATTAACTAATACTCGACTTAAATCCATTCGCTTGACTCTAGATCGCAGTGATCACAATGGTTACGCCTGATTCCCTCAGGAAACATCCGACCGCCGTAGGCTATCTGCAGCCCTGCGAATTTCGCTAGCAGTCGTACGAAATGGTAACTTATCCTGAATAACTATGTTTGATTTACTCTATCTCGAATAACTATATTTTTATATACTAATGTCCTCAGAACCATTACGTTATAATACTTAGCAAAATACTTTATAACCATATACAATTTCCACTCCATTCCCCTTTCAAAACATTCGTTGTATTATCATGAACCTCTTTTATGATCGCCAACTAATATCATCTTCATATAATCCCGATGTTGTTCAAGTTGGGGTATTTTAATTACCTCTCAGACCTTGATCGAACAACGTTCTTATCCTCAGATGAATATCAGTTGCAATCACAAAATCAATATTCCTATTTCCATCTCGAAATACATTCCATTATAACTTGGGTTTAGTTATACAACCCTATAACCCACTTCTTTAACCAGATTCATTTATTTCCAATCTTCTTTCAAATCTATTCGACCATTCCCCACTGTTGAAATCTTATTTCATATTTCCCTTTTACTTGATCTCATTTTCAAATAACGTTAATTCAATATTAACGATTTACACCTTGAAACTCATTTATATATTCTGGTTTATCTTAAACCCTTTTTAAAACCTTATCTAAATTTAAACGATATTTAACCCAAAAACACATTAATTTGATAATCAATTCAAATTCAAAATGGTCGATTTAATTCACTCAAACTTGATTATCTCGTTAGCCGATTCCAAATAAATTTTCACTTTAAATTAATTAATTAAATAATTAATTTAAATAATTCCATAAATTTCTTCTTTACAAAAACAATAACCAAAGTGTAACCATGTGACCTTATTTCTCATCTTGTATTTACAAATTAGTCTAACATCAGCATTTATTCTATAAGATAAATTTTTAACAAATCAAAATCTTAAATAAATAAAATATTTATTTATTTCCCTTTTATAACTTTTATTCAAAATAATATATTCAAAAACCAACTCCAGTTATAAAAATAAATTTTATAACTTCATCCTTTTCAGTTCACCTGACTGTGAATCAATATTCATGACACGATTGATTTTATAGGCCATACGCTGCCAAATACCCAACCAATATCACCCATTGGTTTAAACCAAACAGATGTTGAATATTAAAAATCAACAATCAATTCAAACAATACAAACAGTGAAGTTCATATATGAGAATATGAAAATAAATAATATATTTGAGGAATCCGGTTGGATCCCTCCAACCTGTTCTTCCCTGAAATCACAACGGTTTTCTCAAAACAGATCATTTAGTTTCAACCAATTCACACGCAATTCAAACAATTCAACCATTTTAAACACGTTTATAAATAAACGTGACCAACCAAGGTGAGTTACCTTTATTGGAACAAATCGTTAAAAATAACGATTTGGAATTTCACTGAAATTAAACACAGTTTAATTTCATCAGTTAAATCAACAAACAAGGGTATAACTAGCAAACAGGCAACCATCAGCAAGCAGAGCACACAAAATAAAAACCCAATTTATATAAAATATAAATGGGAAAACTGAGTGAGTTTAACTCACCTTGAGTTGGTTTGTGGTTTTCACGGCTCGTTTCAGTTAAATTAACAAGTGTTAAATTTAACTGATACATCCAGTTGATTCCAATCGAGTCAGATTTATTCCAGGATGTAGATCTCGACGAGTGAGTCTAACGGCTCTTGAATCATCCAATTCTGGTCACAAATGGATTGGTTATCAATTGTTTGGCGATGTGGTTTTAATAAACTAGTTAAACTTTTCAATTATAACTTAATATAAATATAACTAATTACTTTTGATATGGGAAAATACTTTTCCAACAGAATTTAATTGGTCCTATTTTCCTTAACACTGCTTTACGCGGCATCATACTGTCCCAGGTTCCTCACGTGTTTTCATCGTTCAATCTGTAGAAATTAAGTTACTGTTAAAACCCATTTGTCTTACTTAATTCAATTTTAAAGCACTAATACTATGATTACTTGAGTATTAACAGGGCTGATTCTTCTGCTTTCCAGTTGACTTCGTTGGTTCTCGATTTCAAACATTAAAGCCCTTGCTTGACCAAAATAACGATACCGCATCTCCATTTCATTCCTGGCCTTTGCTTCATGCTTAGTCACGTACACTGTTTCTCGTTTGTTCCTCATTCTGTAAACCAACCATTAATTCATTCACATTGTTATTATTGTGTATAAGTTAATAACTAAATTAAAACTTTACTGTACATTCAATTTAGAACTGGACGGTTTCTTTTGGTTCTTCCTTTGTATTTCGTTCCAGGTTTATGCTTCCACCGTTCAACCCTCTGGTGGTCCTTCTGCAGAAATAAATCCTGCACCCATTATTCAATTAGTTATAAACAATTTAGTAATTTACTACATAATTAACAATTTAAATCATGTTTAGTTTAGTTTAAAGATATACTGCAATATCATTTGTTTCGTTCACTTCTTTCTTGACGCGATGTTGCTTCCTTCTACCCCAAAACTTGACTGTCGCATCACACCTCGTCCAATCCCCTACACTGCTCACCCCTTTTTCCATCCATCTCCTTACTATGTAGACCGCTCCCTTTCCACTTTCCTTTTGCCTTTCGTTCTGTGCTTCACCGTCTTCAAGTTTCAGAAAAGGAAACCCCACGCTCAACTTCCTTTATCCACTACCGCGCCCTTGTCCCTCAACCGGATGATCATCGGAGAGTGCTGCGAGGAGCGCCTCACCGTCGTCCATCTTCGCCCTAAGCGCCATGATCTCCGTCGCCTCCTTCAGGCTGTAAAAGCCCCAAAACCGTCCACCTTGCCTGCCTCGATTTCCGCTACCCTGCAGCTCATAATTCAATCGAAGCCGTTCAGATTGTTGCTCTCGCCTAGCTCTTGAAGTTGGTAGTTTGGAGTTGATTAAATAATGAAAGACTTGTGAGAAAAATTAGGGAGAAGGTCCGAGCGTTCGCTGCCATTCAGTTCTTAAGTGGCAGCGGAAATAATGAGGTGTTGACCACTCAAATAGGTTTGACGGAAATTAGGTTTTCACGATGGAGGTATATATATAGAGTTGGACCAATAATTAAAATAATATTTTTATTGAAACTTAGCGGTAAAGTAACACGCAGAAACCCCTAAAGATGACTTCTGTCTACTGATAAAAAAACTAATCTCGATGTAAAAAGGTATTCCGGACCCAATGGGACAAGTTTCGTCGAAATCCGAGATCGTTTGAAAAAAAATCCCTTATCAAACCAGAAATAAACACGCTTTTTAATTTACCACGGCCACCAGCTAAATCGAATCAGCTTGAAACCTTGATATCTTAAAATATCTTTTCGATACGAACCCAACGACACTAGTTTCGTCACATTCTGAGACTGTTTGCTCGATAGGCTGTTTTTACCCTGAACCGCCCTACCCTTTTTAACGCCAAATTTCTCGTTCTCTAAAAATAACAAACTATATACCTATCCTGACTCTAATCGACGATACGAACTCAATGGAACTGTTTTTGTGGCCTAATTCGATCGTCTGCTCAAGTTACGCCCAAATACTCCTTGTATTTATTTAAATACGCTCTATAGAAATTGAACGGGCGTTTATGGCTGCCGTGGTCACATACGACATCGATTTTCCACGCAGTTTGATTTTCTGACAATAATTTAACGATACGGTTCTAATGAAACTGGTTTCGTCGAAAACAGAGTCCGTTTGCAAAACGGCTATTTTAAGGGCCTATAATTTAATAACGATTTCCATAGCGACTATTTGAAATTTTGATTTTGCCATAACTATCAAACTATAACACGAAATCTGGATTTTTCTCTTTCATATGAAAATTATCGTCAATACGGTTCCAACGTGTCTTGTTTCACAGAAATCCGACTTATATCGAACCCTGTATTCTCAATTGAAGTTCAAAACTCCAATTTACGAACAACATGCCATTTTCGAGCTCGATTTTATATTATATATAAATTATAACGTTCAACTTCGTTTTTAATAACGAATTAAATATTAAATTCCATTAATATTCCTAATATAATATTTAAAATAAATAAATTAAATATTTGACGGCCAAAAACACAGGTCGTTACATAATCATGGCAAGAAAATATCTCTATTGCAATAAATGAATAAGCATAATAACTTCGTCTCTATTGACAATTTCTATTTTGCTAGTTTAAACTCAAGAAAAAATGGTTATATTATTTTGACAATTTGAATTCAAACTTTGACTGACTGTGTCGGGTGGAAAATATAACGGATTTTGGTGAAGCCAAAAATATTTAAATCTGTTTATCAATATCTTTCTAACGAATCTGAAAAATCGAAGTTTCATAGCGGGAATCAAAAGTTATGCCTAAATGAATTTTCAGAAAGGTCGCTATATAGAATATATAGCCCTCGAAAATAGACATTTTGCAAACGACCTCGGAATTCGACGAAACCACTTTTGTTGGGTCCGGGATGTCTAGGTTTCAAATTTCATAATTTTTGAAGCTAGTATGTAAGCGTGGCAAAAGAAAATGTGTTTGGTCAATTTCTGTTAAATTGGATCGACCATAAAATGGCCATTTTTCAAACGATCTCAGAATTCAACGAAACTAGTTTTGTTGGGACCGTAGCGTCAAAACATAGCCAGATTTATTTTTCTGGAATTTTTAGAATCAGTTTGTGGCCCTGGAAAATTGAAATGTACGTTCAAATTGAATGTAAAATGTTTTATACTTTAATTTGAAAAATAACTGACTGTAACAGTCGAATTGGCCAATGAAACATATCCCATTGTGTCCGGGATGGGGGTATTTTGCTAGGGGCGACAGTCGTTGGGTTTGACTCGGGATCCGTATGGAAAAACACCATTTAAAAATTTAATAAAACCCTTGGCCAATCAAAATTTTCCTTTCATAATTTAAAAAAAAACTCCAGAAAACCTCGTTCTCTCTCTCCCATCGACGACTCGCAACCTCCGTCCTTTCCAGCCAAATCGCCGCCGTCACAGGCGACTGCAACCTCCACCACAACCAGCAATCGACGCCGTCGACCCTCCTCTTCAAACCAAGACAACCCCCGACCCCCCTCATCGCTTCCACCTCGAGAACGACACATGTGAACGTCGACACTTCCCACCGCCGCCCCGACCAGATCCGACCATCGAGTTCGCCCAGACCACCACCGATCGGCTCCCCTCTCCTCCCTCTTCCACGTTGTACCTTCCGATCGTAGTATCATGCCTCGGTTTTCGCAAAAACTGCAACCCCAGTTTTGAACCATCGTGAAAGGTGTGTCTATTATTACATCTGAACTTTGAAAAATCCTATCTTTATGGTGTGTTGACGAAATTCGATAAAACAGGAAACATCGGGACCGCAAGGAGGCTCTCTACCACATAGAAGAGACCGCGGATTTTTCTGAGCCATCTACGATTTTTAGCACTCCGAAAACCAAAGTGAGAAATCTAAATTAAATGAAATTGAATAGAAAATGTCATGTATAAATTATACAAGCGAAATATAAATTATACACGTGTTGTATACCTCATGTGGATGCGTTGTGTAAGCTTATAAGCGAAGTATGAATTATACATGCATAGTATAATTGATATATGTGTTGAAATGCAAGTGAAATACAGAAATAATATATATATATATATATATATATATATATATATATATATATACTCCCCTCGTCCACAAACCATGGACGATATTTATTGTTGTGAATTGGTGTGAAATATTGGATGAAAAATGCGAATGGTTGAATAGTTGTTTGTGGTTGATATTGATTGGTTGTGGTTGAAAAATACCCATTGGTGATTGAAATAAATTGGAAATAATTGTGGAAATGAATATAAAACATGCCGCCTGCGTGCGAATTAGATGCATGAATCCTCATTGTCAAAAACCGCGAGGTTTTAAGGTAGAGCGAGGAGCCGTACTAGGGACGGTGCCGGTTTTAACTACCCTGCCGTTATGCTGCCGAAATATTTAATAATATTCATGTGTTAGAATTATTTTCATATGTTAAAATTATAATTCATGCATTGAAATTAAAGTCATGTGTTGGAACTATATCCATGTGTGGAAATGCTCATGTGCTGAGAAGTGATGTGTGAAAATTAAATTCATGTGTGAATGAATAAAGTGTTTAAACAATAAAAATCACATTTTTATAATATATATGAAGTATGTAAAATATTCGCCTTATATATATAAATAGTTTCAACAATAAAAATTTCATCTTTCTTATATGAACAAACTATAATAAATATCCATGTGTGGAGATGCTCATGTGTTGAGAAGTGTGTGTATTGGAAAAGTTCATGTGTTGAATAAAAAGATCGAACAATAAAAAATACATTTTTATTGAGATTATGAAGTGTTAAAAACATTCATGTGTTGAACAAATATTTTAAATGATGAAAATATCATTTTTATCATATATGTGATATGCTAAAGATATGGAGCGTTGAAATAAATATTTGTGAAAGAAATATTATTTTTAACATGCATAGGAACGAAATAAAATAGTCATGTGTTGAAATATATTTTAGTTCGCCAAAATTATCATTTTTGAAATGTGAAGTGTTAAAAATAACCACTTGTTCAAATAAATATGCATGAGTTGAAATATTCATTAATTAGCTAATGATATGATTTTTGCCTATGCATGCAACATTAGAATGAACGGTGTTTATAAACCAAAGTGAATTAAATATGAAGTTGAATGGAAAATGATAAGTGATAAGAATTGCATATATGCACATGCATATTTATTGAACAGGTTATAGCAAAGAGGCTAGAGAAGAGCAATAAAATTTTGTGCCCGACAAATAGGTACACATTTACTGTTTTGTTTGGGTGATGATTTTATGAGCCTGTTGGCTAGCCGCTTGACTTTTTCTTTTTCTTTTTGAGATGAGACGCCCGTGTGGCTATTTAGGAATTTTCCTAGTCCCTCCCGTACAAAGGAGGTTATGGCGAAATTTTCCAAAATTTAAAGGCGTTAGTGAAATATTTGAAGTGAAAACGATATAGGAATTTTTGAATGAACTATATTTATATAAATATATAAATATAAATAAAATTAAAACGAATCGGGGCCGTGCAGTTCGTGTTTTGAAACCGTGATTTCAAATGACTAGTGCGGGGAATCCGACCATTGGATTTTCCCGAAACCGCAACAGTTGGGTTCGCCTTGGAAATATCTTTCCAACGGCACCAACTGTGTAAAGATCCGACAGTTGGATTATCTGGAATGTTTAATTCAAATCTGAAGAAAAACAGCACCAGAAATGATTATATTTATATATATAAATATATATATATATAATTAAATTAAATCGAATAACGACGTTGCAGTTCGTAATTTGAAATCGTAACTTCAAACGACTAGTATGGAAGATCCGACCGTCGGATTTTCCCAAAACTGAAACCGTTAGATTCATTTTGAAATGATCTTTCTAATGATATAAAATTTGTGAAGATCCAATGGTTAGATTTTCAGATATGTGTAAAACAAATTTAGTGAAAAACAGCGCCAGTGCCTCGACACGACCTGAAACGTCGTTTAATTAAATATGGCCATTTTAAATAAATAAAAATGGCGATATATCGTTATAAAATACTATAGACGATATAGAGTGGAAATAAACCAATTTTGTTGTGTTTGCTTGATATGTGATGGTTGAATGTATTTAACATTAAAATTATACTAAAGAACTGAAATGTGAATGTTGAATAGTTTAACCATGTGATAAATTGATTTGAAAATCTAAATATACGTGGGTTATTTGAAAAGGCCGAGTTCATTCTCATTTCAAATAATCGATCGACATTGAAAAGTCGAAGAGTCAAAGACGGTAGAAGACCGATGATCTTCACATTGGATGGACGGGTGCTACTGATGCTCGTGATTGGAGTAGCTATCTTGAAGGAGCTGAGGTAGTAGCCATCCAGAGATATTGTTGATTGTGCGGATATGCAAGGAATTTGGTGCCTCCGGTTTCGTTCATACCCAGAATGAACTTGTAAATGGATTGTGTGTCTGACATTGAATTTTGTTCTGTGTTGATTGATCTCTATTAAATATATATCTGTTTGGCGGCGGAGAATTTATTCTCTTGCTTAACGCCCTTCTCTGAGATGTACGAGCTCAGATGTTATGTATTGATTGAAATCAGTCGCATGGAGTGGATTGCCTGTATGGCACGCCTAAGTGGCATATGATCAAGGCTTCTATTGCAAAGCAAAGTCTTGTGGTTGATGATCAAAGCATAGTCTGTGTGACGTAGCCTTGTGTATAACATAGATTCGCGAGCCTTACACCTCGGTATGAGTCAAAAACAGGATAGTGACTACAGGGAGAGAACGACGTTTCTTTCTAGCTAAGGTGGTGTCAGTGACCTACCAGCCCTGACATTATATATACTTTTCACCTGTGTTGTTTTTAGAATGTGAGGCACCTCGATTATAGGTCTGTAAGGACCGGGAAATGTGTGTTTAGGAATAACTAATCCTCAAAAGTAAGAGAGGACCGGCCCTGAAGATCCAGGGATTGCCGTGTGCGGTCCCGAGGCATTTGCTAGAGTGTCTCGAACGGAGAGGAGCTTGCCCCTTGCCTCGACTCATGATGGAATCCAATTTCCGATACGAAATTGCGGATGTGATTGTATTACTAGTATGGCGACATAGTAGATGGTAGCTATGCCGCCTAGGATTGATATTTATGATTGAAATTGCTTTTGAAAACATTTATGCACTAGTAATAATATCAAACACTTTTGTTTACACGTATGAAGCATTTTTGGCCATTATAAGGTAAAAATCTATCCTCCGGCTTGCGTTGCATTGTGTGATGGGACCTGAGTCTTATAATGGCTTCATTTTATAAAAAGCATTGCGATGATTTAATCATTTACTTTATTTCATGCACTAGCACTCATTGGAGTAAACCCGTTCCACGAAAGTGGCGTGGTCCTTTGATTTTCCTTATTATTGTTGTTAATAAGTTAAGTAGATTTGTCATACCAGTCCCATGACTGACTCATAGTTTGTTTCACCTTGCAAACTCGGGTGCCCTCATTTTCACATGGGCAGCCTAGTTACAGGTATCTGGTGCACTTTTGGCTCATGGCGAGGCTTGACTACACCATGCTGACTATGACTTTTTCCGCCATTATTGTATATGTATTATGATTCCGCTACTGGCGATGTAGACTGATATTTATTTTTTGTACTCTATATGTATGATTCTGCCTCTAGCGATGATGATTGATTATGTATTATTATGCACTAAGTTGTATCCTGCACAGTGCTCTCTGATGTGGTGATATCTATATGATTCCGTTGTCATATGTGTGTAAATTATTCTATTTCTCGTTTATGCTATTATCTATGATCTGCTAATGATGATTAATGTGTTATATTCCAATGATTATCCTTAACACCGTGTCACGGGGTTTTGGGATCGTCACAGCATTGGTGAGTGCAAATGAAAGAATAATTTTTTTCAGTATATATATTTGCGTTGGTAAATGTAAATAAAGAACAATTTCTATTTTCTATATATATATTTGCATTGCTAAATGTAAATAAAAGAATAAATTTTGTTTTTAAATTTTATTAGCATCAGTGAATTTAGATAAAGGATAAATTATATTTTAAACTATATTTGCAAACAAAGGTAACTTCTGAAAATAATTTCTTATTTACATATAAAATGTAAACAAAATTGTGATTTCCAAAATATGTATTTTTACTTACATAAAAATGTAAACAAAAAGGTGGTTTCCAAATATAACCTTTAATTTACAAATACAATGTAAATAAAGTTTTATTTTATAAATATGTTTTTAATATCAACAATAAAATTTAGTATTTTATTGTTATTCTTATTCTGGAACATCTTACGTTTAATGTGACAGTAAAAAGAAGAAATTTTACTGTAATACATAAATCGTGTCCTAAATGTAAACAGATAAAAATAGGATTTTACTTGTTAGCCAAATTCTGTTGTAATAGAAACAAATAAAAATATACTCTATTTGTTGTTCATATTCTATTGTAAATAAACTAATAAAAATAAGGTTTTATATGTTGTTCAAATCTTGTTCTAAAATAAACAAATAACCATAAGGTTTATTTGCTGTTTAAATTCTATTGTAAGGTAAACAAATAAAAATAAGGTTTTATATGTCGTTCAATTTCTATGATAATATCAAAAAAATGAGTTTTTATTCGTCGTTCCAATTCTATTGTAGTATCAACAAATAAAGATACGTTTATTTGTCGTTCAAATTTTATTGTAACATCAACAAACAAAAATAAATTTTTATTTGTCGTTCAAATTTTGTTGTTCATGTTAGAATAATAAAAATAATAATTTAATAAATTAAAGCAACTAGATTACGATTTAAATATGAATAAAATATGAGTTAGATCTAATTTTAGATCTAATTCTCTAACCACAAATAAATTCAACAGTGTATAAAATTCAATGCAGATCCAGCCTATCATGAACAACAAAACATACCACCAGCAACAGTCAACAATTCATCAACCACAGAACATTTCAGATCTGAATCAGTATTATAATACAATAATTTTTAACACGAGAAAAAAAATTAAAAAAAATAAAATAATAAAAATTAGAGTTCTCACATTGATATGGCTGAAAATTCAACTGTCTCGGTTTCAGCTCTGGTCTGCGCCATTGCGAAGATCTCTGAAAGACGAGTCCAACGCAACTTACGGTTCATAAAACGGCCCTCGTATGAAAGAGTCATTGAATTTTAAAGATTGGATAAATTAAATATTAAATAAATAAAATAATATTAAAATATAACCTTCTTCCCCCTTTTCACGTTTCAGCCGAAACCATTCTCCATCCTCCAACCCCCACGTCGCACGCACCATAGAGCCCCCGTCCTTCGATCCAACACCATCACACCGAAGCCCGAACCATGAGCCACCACCGCCCAGAAACCAACCAAGCTCGGCCCTCACCTCGCCTTGAAACCCGAACCCGAACGGCGCCCCTTTCTGCTCCAATTTCGCGAAATTCGTGCACCAAAACCCGATCTTAATCATATAGATTTGAAGCTCTCTGAATTCTCTTCGATTTGATATATAATTTATTGATTTTCACTGAACGGATTGAGAGAAATTAACGTTTGAAATTCGGATGATTCTGGCCTTCGAATAGACATGGCAGCGGCTGCATTAGGGTTAGGGTTTAATTTTTTTTTTATTAAATTCATTGAAAAAACGTGTTATAAAGGTGGATTTCTGGACTGTCTCCGAATTGGGCTTGCTTACTGTCGATCTTAACATTTTGAGGCCTTCTGAACGCAATGGGACAGGTCTCGGGGTCCAATTCCAAAATCTGTAGAATATTTATTTAAAATTCCATTAAAAATTAATTAATTAAATATTGACCGTACATTTAAATATGCCGGGGCCACATATGACCTATAAAAATTCCAGAAAAATTATTTTTAGCTTTCTTATGACGATACGATTCTAACAAGACTAATTTCGTCGAATTCCGAGACTGTTTGAAAAATGGCTATTTTCAAGTCGTTTAAATTTAACTAAAATAGTCAAAACACATTTTCTTTCGCCGCGCTCACATATTAATTCGAAAAATTCTGAAAATTGAAACCTAGCTATAATTTGACATTCCGGTTCCAACAAAAGTGGTTTCATCGAAAATGGAGGTCGTTTGAAAAATGACTATTTTTAAGGGCTATATATTTAATATTAAAAATACATTTTTAAACAAATAATTTCTGAAACTCAAAATATATAAGTGTTTATACTTTTTAAATGCAGAAACATCATTCCAGACTCAATGGAAGTGGTTTCGAGTCGAAATTCCTTCGTATGTTAAAAGTAGCCCTTCGGGCCATATATATTATATATATAAATTCTACAGCAACCTTTCTAAATATTGAATTGGCCATAACTTTTGATTCCCGCTATGGAATTTCAATTTTTCAGATTCGTTAGAAAGATATAATTAAACAGATTTAAATATTTCTAGTTCCACTCAATTCTGATTTATTTTGAATCCTGTACATTCAGTTAAATTTAAATTTAAAATTTTAAAACTACCGCTCCATTTCTAACTCCATTTATATTTAAATTAAATTTATTCGTTTTAACTTCGATTAAAATAAATTCTAGCCATTATTATTTAAAATAAATTACCTTATATTTTCAAAATTCATTAAAATTTTCTAAAATAAAATTTTTAAATTTGTTCAGAATTTGCGGGTTGTTACAATCTCCCCCACTTAAAATCTTTTCGTCCTCAAAAAGGAAATGAAGCTAAAGTTGTTTATTTAAATAATTTAATTTTCATTCTTCAATTGTTTAATAATTTTATTAGTTGAATTTATATTTACACAACACAATCATCAATCAATTAGTTGATTAAATTTTCAAAAATATATAACTTTTATATATTCAAAATCATATTTTCTAAAATCGAATTATATATATAATAACAAGTACGTTAATTATAAATTTTCCACTCTGACTCATTCTAGGGTATTGCTAACCCCATCTCTAATGAGTATTCTCATTCTAGGATAATGCTGATCTTATCTCTAATGAGTATTCTTATTGGATATTACTAATCCAACCTCTGATGAGTCTTTTGTTCAGTTCTAATGAATTGTACCCCAAAGATTTGAGCTAACCTGGCTCTGATACCAGCTGTAACGACACGGATTTTTGCCCGACTCCAATCACATAAACAAGTCGGTTAACTTGTGAATGGAAGTGTAATACACCATATATATCATGGCAAGAAAATATCTCGATTGCAATGAATGAATAAGCCTAATAACTTCGTCTCTATTGACAATTTCTATTTTGCTAGTTTAAACTCAAGCAAAAATGGTTATATTGTTTTGGCAATTCTAATGAGACAAAAATGATAGTTTTTGTTTTAACTAACCTATCTTGACACGTATATGCTTTGCCCAACATAAGATATATATATATATATATATATATATCTATATATAAATTGCTTTAACTAATTCATTTTGACAAAAATGAATACTTCTGACAAAATGTCTATTTTGGTTTAACTAGTATAAATTGACTAAAATAAATAATTGTTTTTAACTAATATAAATTAACAAAAATGAATAGTTGGTTTTAACTAATATAAATTTACAATAGTGATTAATTTGTGTTTCAATTCTAATAAAATATTCCAATGCTATATTTTGTTTCATTCTTTTAATTTAGACAAAAATGTGTGTAACACCCCACTCCCGCTATGATCACTCACAATGGGAATGCCATAACATCGGTGGAGTATTTTAGTGAATATAGAACAGAAAAATTACAACTAGACAGATATAAATAGTACTTGAAATTTTAAAACATCATTTCATAACAGCGGAAGTAAAACATGTCTGGTTACATCATAAACTCACAATAAAAGTCAAGTACAATATCCATCAAGATAAAGAAGTACATAATCCCACTCTCATACAATAGCCAAAACAAAAGGAAAGATAACTGGATAACTGGAGCTTTACATCTACCCAAGCTCCTAAAGACTGGAACAGCAATCCGATCAAGCTCCACTACTGCTAGGATCCACCACAGGACCTGAGGGTTGGGAAAAAGATAAAGACAACGGGGTCAGACATAAGTCTGAGTGAGTCCTATAACTTTAACAATACAATCGTTAAAGTAACCAGAGAAGACATAACTTGATATACGGTAACATATAGGGATGAACGGCTATACTAAGCAGTTAACTAAACTAAGATAAAGGATAAAGACGCATCTACCCTTCCTAAGGTAAATTACTAAACTGCACCACACCAGTCGTTCCTAACTTAAAGGTTGATCCCACCTAAGGACTTATAGAATTACTTTAATAATACTTGCGTACCCCTAGGTGACCAAGTAGGCGCCACGGGGCCCTACAATCCACCAGGTGTACACACTACTCCCCATTCGATCGGCTCCCTAACGTAGATACCCGTGCTGGCCCCACCTTGGGGTGTACCATTCCCCAACGTGGCAACCCGATATAATCAACGGTGCACGGCTTATATCTACACGATGCAACAACGGCTTATCTACCAACCCGGGCCCATTCACGCATATGAAGCCCGTTGGACTTGCGTTGCCACCGCTAACCCGTTTTGGCCTCTTATAATCAAGCCCAATATGCGTGTCCCGTCACTCGACATGGGTCGAGCCTACAAAGATACGTTTGGGATATTGGTTGAAATGGGCCCCCACAAGCTACCCACTTAAGCTTGTCCAATATCTAGTGTATCCCTCTTAACCCTTTAATCATGTTTAATTACATGTTTCTCTTGGTTAAGTATTCTAATCGTATTTTCTATTGCCACTCAAGGCAACCCACTTAAGATTCCACATGCCACCCAAGGCACCCACTTAACCCCTCATGTCCCACTACATGCTATAATGGTTAAGTGTTTCTTAATTAATTAAGACCGTGATCTCCCGTAAAGACCTCCCACATTAGACTGACTGTTATGACCGCCTGGTTAAGCCGGTAGAATCCGGGCAGTCTTACGTCATAACAGAGTCTAACCTCGTGTCTTTACCTTAATCACGTATTTAATTTATGGCCAAGACCTCTCACATTGGACTGACATTTGTAGCAACTGGTTAAGCCGGTCGGGTCCGGGCAGTTTTACACTACAAATGAGTCCAACCTCGTGTCTTAGTCGATTAATTACACCTAATTAATCACCCCCATATTAATTATCCCTAATTAATGTCAAGCTTTTCATAACATGGGTAGACCTAACTCAATAGGTAAATTCCCATGGGGTAGACCTAACTCAATAGGTAAATTCCCAACACATAGTATGGGTACACCTAACTTAATAGGCAAATTCCCATACTATGTTCCTTTATTTTATGTTATGCATAATTATATTAATTTCACACAATCTTATTAACTTATGCATTTAATTATCCCATCGTTCCCACGTAATTTCGTTCATGATATAACACATATAAAAGGTGTCAACTTGCATATGAATGAACATGTTTCAAAGGTGCCATCTTGCATATTAACAAACACATAACTTGCACATGCACTTGCATAACATGTCACATAACTTGCATATAATATGTCACATAACTTACATATTCACTTGCATAACAAACTTGCATATTAACTTATAGACTTGCATAATGTGTCATCATGAATTTGCATATTAACAAACATATAACTTGCATATTTACATACATGTACTTGCATATTTACTTACATGTAACTTGCATATTAACAAACATGTAACTTGCATATTAACAAACATGTAACTTGCATATTTACAAACATGTAACTTGCATATTAACAAACATGTAACTTGCATATTAACAAACATGTAACTTGCATATTTACATACGTGTAACTTGCATATTAACAAACATGTAACTTGCATATTAACAAACATGTAACTTGCATAGCATATTACCATGAACTTGCATAACATGCATATGATTACATAGCCCACAACTTGCATATTTAGCATCATGCAAACATAACATACATCATATTAAACTTGCATAAGCTTACATACTCAACATGCATAAACATAAGATTAATGCTAACATCATATCATATGATTCAAAGCTCATTAACCCACATACAAAACCATAAATCTCATCACATCTCATCTAATTAGTTTACCAAAAGATCATCAAAGTGATAGAAACTCACAACTAGCAACTTTGAACACCAAATGAAGAAGATTAAGATGCTAAGAAGGGATTAGAAGTTGATTAGAGAGTGATTAGTATGCAACCCTCTTCATAAAATTAGTGGAGGCCATGAGAGCTAGCATTTTGCCATAGTTTAGTCACTAGGTTTAATTATGAATGAATTAGGGTAGGTTAGGGTCTTATTTATAGATTAGGCAAGTGTTTTAGGCCATAGGATTAACCCTAGATTCAATCCAAGCCATCAAAGCATGTCTTGGGGAAGAAGTCAAGTGTAGGAACCATCTAGGGCCTTTAGATTAAAGATGGACCATGAGAACCATTCAAATGCAAAATCTGCACTTGAGCGAATCGGCCCACGGGTTGACAGCCAAACACCCTGGATTAACCCCTAGTCGACCCAGCGGGCTCGGGTCGACTTCAAAAATCGGCCGGTTCGGTTATTCCCCTCTCCCAATTCGCTGTTTTGAGCATTTTTGCATATTTATTTATTAAATTTTCAATTATATATATATATATATATATCAATATATATATATATATATATATATATCTACACAACCCATTTCACTTAATTAAGTATACTTTAATTTGGGAATTTTCGTGAAACTTCGCGAGGCCATATCTTGGTCATACGGACTCCGATTTTCGAAAACTCGGACTCTATTTCGCGTATTTTTCCGAGACGAACACAATGGCATAGCCCGTTTCCCTTGATTCCCATTTTAGAATTAAATTCTGCCTCGATTTATGTTATTACAGGTTATTGAAAATACGGGTTGTTACATTCTCCCCTCCTTAAAGGATTTCGTCCCCGAAATCTTCAAGTTAGGAAGAACGTATCCTACCATCCAATCATCCATCTACTCAAAGCATCATCCACGAGCAATCATTGTCCTTACAAGATTCTAAATGCTGGATGGATATATGCAAAAGTGTGTGTATATGTACTTACCTAATGCGAAAATCAGGCGGTTACTGATACAGTAAACCTCCTTAATGCAAACCATGATAGTGCCATGCATCCAATATGTATGCGAAACCCTATTGACACATACAAATTTCTACATGCGTGCACAACCATACACAAAAATGCATCATCCATATGATAACACAGCCATGATACATCCATCAATTCTATCTACCACATCCATTTATGCAATATGCAATATGAAGTGTCTGAGCCGATCTAGTGCCTAATGTGTGTGTATATGCATCCACGAGCAACCACTAGCAATCAATTGCATCCACATGCATCCATCAACCATAACATGTTTCAAACACATGTTTCAACCATAGGTTTTACCCTATCTAAAGGTCATAGGTACTAGCAAGAGGATATACTAAAGATAAGATAAGTACTAGACAAGCGATAAAGGAGAAGCTAAAAGACATACTCTCAAAAAGAAATGGATACAAAGAACGCATCTTCGCTTCCGTCTCCCAAGTAGCATTGCTTTCGTCATCTCCCCATTGCACTTTCACTAGCTGAACTTCTCTGTTCCTCAACTTCCTAGTCTCTGACCCAAGGATGCGAGTAGGAGCTCGTCGAATCGTCGCATCACGCTCTACCTCTACATCTCTAAGCAAGCTCGGCTCTACTACCTCTGCGGTCTCATGTAAGCACTTCCTCAAATGTGATACATGGAATACATCATGAACACCACTAAGTCTGTCGGGCAACTCTACCCTATATGCCATCCGTCCAATCCTTTCCTTAATAGGAAATGGTCCAACAAACCTCGGTGCTAACTTCCCAACGGACCCAAAGCGAACAACATTTCTCAATGGAGATACTTTGACAAAAACCATATCCCCAACCTCAAACTCAAGATCCGTCCTTCTCCGATCCGCATAAGACTTCTGTCTATCTTGCGCTGCCTTCATCCTTCTACGAATTAAATCAATCTTCTCTGAAGTCTCTCTAACCATATCTGGCCCAAGCAAGATCTTATCCGTAGATTCCCACCAACATGTAGGAGATCGACAAGGCCTTCCATAAAGAGCTTCGAAAGGAGCCATACCAATACTGGACTGAAAGCTGTTATTATATGCGAACTCTACCAAAGGAAGATGTTCTTCCCATGTACCTCCAAAATCCAAGATACAAAGCCTCAAAAGATCTTCTAAGATACGGTTCACCCTCTCGGTCTGACCGTCCGTCTGAGGATGATATGCGGTGCTTAAACACAACTGAGTCCCTACCGCCTCTTGCAAACTTCTCCAAAACTCACTAGTGAAGATAGGATCTCGATCACTCACAATGCTGGATGGTACGCCATGCAATCTAACAATCTCTCTAACATAGACTGAAGCAAGCCATGGAGCGGTCCTCTTACTCTTTACGGGTATAAAATGGGCACTCTTGGTAAGTCTGTCTACCACAACCCAAATTCCCGTATTGCCCTTCCTCGATCTCGGTAACCCGTCGATGAAATCCATCGAGACACTATCCCACTTCCACTGTGGAACTTCCAATGGGTGTAGCAACCCACCGGGTTTCCTTTGCTCCACTTTAACTTGTTGGCACACTAAGCATCTAGCCACATACTCGGCCACATCTTTCTTCATACCGGCCCAGAAGAAAACTCTCTTCATGTCTTGGTACATTTTGTCTCCACCGGGATGAATAGTCATTCTTGAACGATGTGCATCATCCAAAATAGCCTTCTTCAAACCCTCATCTTGCGGTACACAAAGTCTACCGTCTCTATGCAACCATCCCTTATCATCTATGGTGTATCTACCCAAATGGCTGGACGACTCCCCTCTTATAAGCTTCTCTACCAACACAACCAACTGTGGGTCGTCTCGCTGAGCCTCGCCAATCCGTCTCAAAAGAGTAGGTCTAACCTCCAAGGATGCCAACAAACCAGGTACAAAATCAACAGAAGGTCTGAAGTCAAACTAAGAAAGAAACTCCAAGCTTCGTCGTTCCACGAACAATGGACTCAAAGATAGCCTTTTTCTACTTAAGGCGTCTGCCACCACGTTACCCTTACCAGGGGTATACGCTATCTCGAAATCATAGGATGCTAAGAACTCCATCCACCTTTGCTGTCTTAAGTTTAAATCCTTCTGAGAGAATAAGTACTTCAATGATTTATGGTCGGTGAACAACTCGAATCTCTCACCAAGAAGATAATGGCGCCAAGACTTAAGTGCGAAAACAATCGCGGCCAACTCTAGATCATGGGTAGGGTAATTCTTCTCATGCACTCTCAATTGTCTCCCACCATAGGCTATTACCCTTCCCTCCTGCATCAAGACTGCGCCTAATCCTGTTCCACAAGCATCGGTATAAACAACAAATGGCTTACTCCCATCTGGAAGCACTAAAACTGGAGCGGTGGTCAAAGCTCTCTTTAACCGTCGGAAAGCATCATCACAATCTACATCCCATGAGAAAACCAGATTCTTCTTCGTCAAGCGGGTTAATGGGGCTGATATCTTCGCGAAGTCTTTGATGAACTTCCTATAATATCCTGCCAACCCCAAGAAACTTCTTACCTCGGTAGCATTTCTAGGAACTTTCCAATCCTGGATAGATACTATCTTTGCGGGATCCACAGCTATCCCTTCCTTAGAGACCACATGCCCTAAGAATCGCACTTCTCTTCTCCAAAAATGGCATTTAGAGAATTTAGCTTTAAGACTATGCGCTCGAAGAGTCTCCAACACTTCCTTGAGATGTAAGGCATGCTCTTCTTCATTCTTGGAAAAGACCAAGATGTCATCCACAAAAACTACTACAAACTTATTCAGATACTCTCTGAACACTCTACTCATGAGATCAACAAAGTATGCGGGGGCGTTTGTCAACCCAAATGGCATCACTAGCCACTCATAAAAACCATCCGGAGTCCGGAAAGCAGTCTTCTCTATACTGTCCTCCGCCACTCTTAACTGATGAAACCCTGTAGCTAAGTCCATCTGCGAAAATACTGACGCGCCAACCAACTGATCAAAGAGATCATCTATCCTCGGTAATGGGTGTCTATTCTTCTTCGTGATCTTATTAAGTTCCCTATAATCCACACAAAGTCTGAGGGACCCATCCGCCTTCGTGGCAAACACTACTGGAGCTCCCCACTCCGATATACTTCGCCTTATGAACCCCTTCTCAAGCAACTCCCCTACTTGCTTATGAAGTTCTCTTCTCTCACGAGGAGCCATGTGGCGTACTGGCAAAGACACTGGTTTGGCATTATCCACCAAATAAATTCGGAAATCTATCTCCCGCTTCGGAGGCAAACCCTTTACTTCTTCAAACACATCCGGATATTCCCGGACTACTCTGACAGAACACAAACTTTCGACCGAAGCATCGAGCGATTCAAGATAACTTAGCAAAACAGATTCCATGGGATTGCAAGAGATCTCGAGAGTGTTACCCAAGCGGGTCATGAGCCTGACAACTCTCCTTTCGCAATCAAGAACGGCACCATTACTGGATAACCAGTCCATGCCCAAGATCAACCCATAGCCCGTGAAGCCCAATACAAAAGCATCACATCTAAACTCAACGCTAAGTATAGAAATCTTCAAACCCAAACATATCATAGACAGATATATGGAGCCCCCAATTGGGTTTGAGACAACCAAGGGATCATCAACTAGACTGGTGTCTAAGTGCAGTGACTCAACTAACGATGATGAGATAAAAGAATGCGATGCGCCAGAGTCAAACAAAGTACGAACTGGATGATCAAACAGAAAAACCAGACTTTCAACGGAAATAGTTCTACCTCTCTGCTGAATCGGTGGAACTGAGAGAACCTGAACTTGCCCCCCTGACTGAGGTGGTGCTATAAGAGCTTGCACCTGGCCTCCTGAGGTAGACCCCGTCTTCTGCCCCTTCTTTGGGCAGTTTTTCACAAGATGCCCTGCTTCACCACAATGAAAGCAACCGGTCTTCTTCTTTTTGCGACAATCCTTACTAAGGTGTCCTGGTGTTCCACAATTGAAGCACTTCTTCTTCGTCTTCTTTTTGTCACCATTGCCTTTTCCGCCCTTGCCTTGTTGTTGTTGTTGCGGTTTCTTCTGATCCCCCTTTTTCTCCGGTGCCTTAGAATTCTTATCATCCTCATGCATAAGTGCCATGTAAACAAGCTTCTCAAAGGTGGCCCCCATAGGAATGTGAGTCATAGCTATTCCTTGCAATGGTTCGTTCAAGCCTCTAACGAACCTCAAAGCCTTCTTTTCCGGTGTATTCACCAACTCTATGCCAAATCTTGCTAATTGATTGAATTTGTTGACATATTCTTTCACCGTGAGATTCCCTTGCTTCAAATTCAAGAACTTCTCCATAAACAGATTCTCTTCCGCCCTTGAGAGAAACTTAGCCCCAAACCTTTGCTTAAAATCTGCCCAAGAGTCAACAGGGCGTTCTCCATTAGTGACCTCCCACCAGAATGAGGCCTCTCCCTTCATTAACCAAGCCGCCAACTTGACTTTCTTTCCCTCTTCCACTTCAAAGATATCTAGCAACTCTTCCACTTCCTTAAGCCAATCTCTAGCCTCTACGAAAGTCTCTGAACCAAGAAAAGGTTTTCCTCCTATAGCCTTGAACTCCTTGCAAACCTTAGCAAAATTATCCACTCTAGGCTGAGGAGGAGGAGCGGTTGTCTCTGGTGTAGTAGCATTGGCCGGACCCGCAGCCGCGGCCCTAGCCTCTTGCAACCTCCTATACCATAGTGGTATAACTAAACCCTCCGGGATGTTAAGATCTTCAGCCATGCTGAAACGAAAGAGGAAAGATTCAAAAAGGAGATTCCGAAAGATAAAGATATGGCTATTGGGGATTATGCTTTTCTTTTTCAAAAACTTTTTCTCTTAGAAGACATGCTTTTAAAAATACTTTCTTCGAAAATACTCTTAGAAAGTAGTTTTTCTCAAAAAATTTATCTGTTCTGGTAACCTTAAGCTCTGATACCACGTGTAACACCCCACTCCCGCTATGATCACTCACAATGGGAATGCCATAACATCGGTGGAGTATTTTAGTGAATATAGAACAGAAAAATTACAACTAGACAGATATAAATAGTACTTGAAATTTTAAAACATCATTTCATAACAGCGGAAGTAAAACATGTCTGGTTACATCATAAACTCACAATAAAAGTCAAGTACAATATCCATCAAGATAAAGAAGTACATAATCCCACTCTCATACAATAGCCAAAACAAAAGGAAAGATAACTGGATAACTGGAGCTTTACATCTACCCAAGCTCCTAAAGACTGGAACAGCAATCCGATCAAGCTCCACTACTGCTAGGATCCACCACAGGACCTGAGGGTTGGGAAAAAGATAAAGACAACGGGGTCAGACATAAGTCTGAGTGAGTCCTATAACTTTAACAATACAATCGTTAAAGTAACCAGAGAAGACATAACTTGATATACGGTAACATATAGGGATGAACGGCTATACTAAGCAGTTAACTAAACTAAGATAAAGGATAAAGACGCATCTACCCTTCCTAAGGTAAATTACTAAACTGCACCACACCAGTCGTTCCTAACTTAAAGGTTGATCCCACCTAAGGACTTATAGAATTACTTTAATAATACTTGCGTACCCCTAGGTGACCAAGTAGGCGCCACGGGGCCCTACAATCCACCAGGTGTACACACTACTCCCCATTCGATCGGCTCCCTAACGTAGATACCCGTGCTGGCCCCACCTTGGGGTGTACCATTCCCCAACGTGGCAACCCGATATAATCAACGGTGCACGGCTTATATCTACACGATGCAACAACGGCTTATCTACCAACCCGGGCCCATTCACGCATATGAAGCCCGTTGGACTTGCGTTGCCACCGCTAACCCGTTTTGGCCTCTTATAATCAAGCCCAATATGCGTGTCCCGTCACTCGACATGGGTCGAGCCTACAAAGATACGTTTGGGATATTGGTTGAAATGGGCCCCCACAAGCTACCCACTTAAGCTTGTCCAATATCTAGTGTATCCCTCTTAACCCTTTAATCATGTTTAATTACATGTTTCTCTTGGTTAAGTATTCTAATCGTATTTTCTATTGCCACTCAAGGCAACCCACTTAAGATTCCACATGCCACCCAAGGCACCCACTTAACCCCTCATGTCCCACTACATGCTATAATGGTTAAGTGTTTCTTAATTAATTAAGACCGTGATCTCCCGTAAAGACCTCCCACATTAGACTGACTGTTATGACCGCCTGGTTAAGCCGGTAGAATCCGGGCAGTCTTACGTCATAACAGAGTCTAACCTCGTGTCTTTACCTTAATCACGTATTTAATTTATGGCCAAGACCTCTCACATTGGACTGACATTTGTAGCAACTGGTTAAGCCGGTCGGGTCCGGGCAGTTTTACACTACAAATGAGTCCAACCTCGTGTCTTAGTCGATTAATTACACCTAATTAATCACCCCCATATTAATTATCCCTAATTAATGTCAAGCTTTTCATAACATGGGTAGACCTAACTCAATAGGTAAATTCCCATGGGGTAGACCTAACTCAATAGGTAAATTCCCAACACATAGTATGGGTACACCTAACTTAATAGGCAAATTCCCATACTATGTTCCTTTATTTTATGTTATGCATAATTATATTAATTTCACACAATCTTATTAACTTATGCATTTAATTATCCCATCGTTCCCACGTAATTTCGTTCATGATATAACACATATAAAAGGTGTCAACTTGCATATGAATGAACATGTTTCAAAGGTGCCATCTTGCATATTAACAAACACATAACTTGCACATGCACTTGCATAACATGTCACATAACTTGCATATAATATGTCACATAACTTACATATTCACTTGCATAACAAACTTGCATATTAACTTATAGACTTGCATAATGTGTCATCATGAATTTGCATATTAACAAACATATAACTTGCATATTTACATACATGTACTTGCATATTTACTTACATGTAACTTGCATATTAACAAACATGTAACTTGCATATTAACAAACATGTAACTTGCATATTTACAAACATGTAACTTGCATATTAACAAACATGTAACTTGCATATTAACAAACATGTAACTTGCATATTTACATACGTGTAACTTGCATATTAACAAACATGTAACTTGCATATTAACAAACATGTAACTTGCATAGCATATTACCATGAACTTGCATAACATGCATATGATTACATAGCCCACAACTTGCATATTTAGCATCATGCAAACATAACATACATCATATTAAACTTGCATAAGCTTACATACTCAACATGCATAAACATAAGATTAATGCTAACATCATATCATATGATTCAAAGCTCATTAACCCACATACAAAACCATAAATCTCATCACATCTCATCTAATTAGTTTACCAAAAGATCATCAAAGTGATAGAAACTCACAACTAGCAACTTTGAACACCAAATGAAGAAGATTAAGATGCTAAGAAGGGATTAGAAGTTGATTAGAGAGTGATTAGTATGCAACCCTCTTCATAAAATTAGTGGAGGCCATGAGAGCTAGCATTTTGCCATAGTTTAGTCACTAGGTTTAATTATGAATGAATTAGGGTAGGTTAGGGTCTTATTTATAGATTAGGCAAGTGTTTTAGGCCATAGGATTAACCCTAGATTCAATCCAAGCCATCAAAGCATGTCTTGGGGAAGAAGTCAAGTGTAGGAACCATCTAGGGCCTTTAGATTAAAGATGGACCATGAGAACCATTCAAATGCAAAATCTGCACTTGAGCGAATCGGCCCACGGGTTGACAGCCAAACACCCTGGATTAACCCCTAGTCGACCCAGCGGGCTCGGGTCGACTTCAAAAATCGGCCGGTTCGGTTATTCCCCTCTCCCAATTCGCTGTTTTGAGCATTTTTGCATATTTATTTATTAAATTTTCAATTATATATATATATATATATATATATATATATCAATATATATATATATATATATATATATCTACACAACCCATTTCACTTAATTAAGTATACTTTAATTTGGGAATTTTCGTGAAACTTCGCGAGGCCATATCTTGGTCATACGGACTCCGATTTTCGAAAACTCGGACTCTATTTCGCGTATTTTTCCGAGACGAACACAATGGCATAGCCCGTTTCCCTTGATTCCCATTTTAGAATTAAATTCTGCCTCGATTTATGTTATTACAGGTTATTGAAAATACGGGTTGTTACAATGTGGGTTTGTGTCTATTTTACTTTAATGATAAAAATATGAATGTTTAGTTATTCCTTCTTTACAAAAGCTTAAATAAACATTTTCAATTCATTCTTTTTGAAGTGACAAAAAGGACTCCTTTTATTTCTAGTTTATTTGGAAACAAGGAATGCAAATAAAGGACCAAACACTATAATTAAATGTATATTTGCATTAGTGGTTACAAATAAAAGAATAGATTCTCGTTCCAATGTATATTTGCATAAGAGAATGCAAATAAAAGAAACAAATTTCCCCTTTTAAAGTACATTTGCATTGGTGATAGTAGATAACCAAACTTTTATTTCAATGATCAAATTCTAAATAAAATGTGGTTTTTATTTCACTAATAAAGTTTGACCAAAAATGTCCACTACCAAAGTTTGATTAAAAATGTTCTCTTTTTATTTCAATACTTATGTTTAACAAAAATGTTATTTTAATTCACATATTTTGACAAAGACACTATTTGACGAAATCACTATTTTTGTTTCAATAACCATATTTGACCAGAGATGTGTTTTCATTTTCATATCATATTTGTGTTTGTAGAATGTACATAAAAGATGGACTTATTTCTATGACATATTTGTATTGAAAATACAAATAAAAAGATGATCCATTTTTATGTTTATATTTCTGTTGAAAAACACAAATAAAAGATAGTACATTTTCCTACGTTTATATTGGTGTTAAGACACAAATAAAAAGGTGATTCATTTCTATGTGTATGTTTGTGTTGAAATCACAAATAAAAAGATAGTTCATTTCAATCCAATGAGCTGACACAATAGTGTTTTATATTGGATTGACAATTCTATTTCAATATATAAAAATGTGTATATTTATATTAGTGAATGTATACAAAACGGATAGACTTTAGTTTCATTGAATATTTGAATTGATAAATGCAAATAAAAGAATAAACCTTAATTTCAATGCATATTTGCATTGGTAAATGCAAATAAAGAAATAAACTTTATTTTCAATATATGTATTTGCATTGGTGAGTGCAAATGAAAGAATAATTTGTTTCAATATATATATTTGCATTGGTAAATGTAAATAAATAACAATTTCTGTTTTCTATATATATTTGCATTGCTGAATGTAAATAAAAGAATAAATTTTGTTTTTAAAGTTTATTAGCATCAGTGAATTCAGATAAAGGATAAATTATATTTTAAAATATTGAAACACCCCACCTCCGTTAGGGTCACTCTCAAAGGGAATGCCCTAATTTTGGTGGAGGTTTATAAGTATAAGTCACAGATATACAAGACAGATATAAGAACACATATTTGTAAACAGCAGAAAATCAACAAACTTTTATTTCATGAAAGCAAATACGTGCTACAACAACATCACCATAATTGTCTTACATCTTTTCCAAAACATAACATAGCACTTTCATAGTCTGTCTTGATTACATTATTTAAAGAAGCATAAATAAAACATAGATAAACTGCAAAAGCCCCATAGAGTTTGTCCAAAGCCATAGTTCAAAACGGAAAGGTCCAAGCAATACATTTCTCTTCTTCAAGCTAGATGTTAAGGCTGGTCAAGCTGCTGTGTTCCCTCCCTGTGGACCTGCGGGGGAAACGGAAGAAAAGAAGACGAAAGAAAAGTAGAGTCAGACATAAAGCCTGAGTAAGTCTAGTACTATTCTGTCTATGAATAAAGAACTGGGTATGATAAGTATAAACAAGAAGTGGGAAAGCACTATAACTTGGTTAAGTTGTCTAGGGTCGAATATACTATCGTACCCCATGTTAATCTCTGAACCCATATAAACTAGTTTCCAACTGGCACCCCATAATCAGGGTGAAGTGATCCATTCTATGATGATCGGCTCCTACTCGCATAGTTACATGTGTCTTACGGCCCCCGATGTTGTAGTTACCTATGCTGGTCCCACCATGGGGTGTATCAAGTCCCATGGTGGCGGCCCGACACATTCCTAGAGTGCACAGGTATGCTACTGGTGTCCAGTGCCTTATTTTTCTGCGCCGGAGTGTGTGCACGCCCGCACCCCGTTAGAACCTACACTGCTACACCACCGCCGTCGATTTGACCTCTTACAATCAGCCCAGTAATCGTGCCCCACCCTGCCTAGTTTCAGGGTATCCTGATACACCTTCTAGGGTTACTGCTGAAAAGGGTCCCCCGTTACTAGGTTTTCTATCTCTAGCCAACATGCTAAGTTGGTTAAGTGTTTTTCTAACCTAACCCCCACCAGTCCGTTTAGTTTAGCATGTTCCATTTTGATTAAGTCTTTAGTTCACTTAATCCTAACAATCCTGACTCGGCCTTAATTGTCTTATTAAGGCCCTGACCTCTCACATTAGACAGGAATTGTTGTGGCTGCCTGTTGCCGGTTGGTTCCGGGCAGTCTTACGCCACAACTCAGTCTAACTTCGGGTCCTTATTGGGCTCCATGTTTAACCTCCCACATTGGATAGGTAATGTTGTGACTACTGGACAGCCGGGCGGTTCCGGGCAGGTTTACATCACAACTCAATCCAACCTTGGGTTAAACACATCGTATGTTCTACATTTACATATTTTGTCTTTCTTCCTTATTTTCTTATATGTAAATATTTGCGGCCCATTATTAAGTTAATGGTGTAAAGGTTACACCAATCATGGGCCCAACCCATGCTTGAATTTGGGCCCTTCTATTTTATATTTTCATTCATTAGTAATTTTAACCCAACGTTATTTTCCCCCGTTTTACACGTCCGTTTATTATATATATATTGGGCTTAGCCTTTTAAAGCCCAACTTAGCCATGCGAAAAGGGGAGGCTTAAAGCGTGATTACATACACAAAGAGGGGAATGTGAGCGCATGAACTTGCAATATGACGTTGGAAATACAAAATAGAAACTGGTGTACTTGCATAGTAGTGACATATACTTTGGTCATAAAGCATAGGTGACATGAATCAAAGCATGTGAACTTGTAGTTGAGATAAGAATCTAAATTGGGTATCATTATTGACACATAGTCATAACTACAACATGAACCTATATTTTTATTTAGGCATAATATCAACCATAAGCATGGCATAAATATTTCTAACATAAGCATGGCATAATGTCAAACATAAGCATGGCATAATGTCAAACATAAGCATGGCATAAGTATAGTTAATTTTGTTCACATAACCATGGCATAAATATTTCTAACATGAGATCATGATTCTTACTTTAGTCATGTAAACTTGCAAAAAGGGATTTTGAATCTAACCTAGCTATGTACCACATATGTCATCATATGATTCTTGTAAACAATATAGACTTAATTATGCAAAATATCAACCATAGCCTAGTCATATTCATAAGTTTGCAAATAGGTTTTCTAGTACAAAAGCATGACTTAATACATATATCATGGTGCCAAAATTTCAACATAGTTTCATATGAACTATAACAACCAAACTTGTTCCAATTACTTACAAAATGATTTATGCACAAAAATATACATCATGATGGCATAGTAGCAAAACCCCAAACTTGCATGAATTTCAATTAATCAACTACATACATGTAGCTTCAACATGGATTACATAATTTGCGAATATTCCAAACGTATACTTGCATAGAACTACCGCATGTAGTTCTTTATAATGAATAACATAATTCCCAAATCGATAAGAATCATAGTAACGCACAAATTATGATTTATTTATTACCACAACCAAGTATACAAACCAACACAGTTATTTGTTCATAGCAAAGTAATACTCTACTTACAATGGTGAGGCGAATTCTCAAATTTAGGGATTTGAAGATGCGGTTTGATTTGATTGAGTTGCTTTATGCCTTAGAATTTGCCTCCTACTCCTCTCTCCAATTGGTGGCTACCCCTAGTCGTTCCTCAGCAACATGGCGGCTTTGTTCTTATTTTTGAATGAATAGATTAGGGTTAGTCTAGGGTTGTTTTTATAGAGGTTATAAACTGATTAGGACCATTGATGTTGCTTGGATTGATCGTAGCCATTCATCCTAAGGAGAGGCCAATTAGAGCCTGCCACCTAGCCCTAATGACAAAGCAGTCTACAGAAAATTGACCAACATAAAATAGGCCAGCCAGGTTGGACTGGGTTCGACCTAGCTCTGGACCAGGTCGACATGCCTGTCGACAGCCCTGTCGACAGCCCTGTCGACCTGGTTGGACCAGGTCGACAGCCCAGTCGACCTGGGTGCGTTAGGGGGGTGTTCTTCTGCCCTGGCCCATTGGGCCCCACTTTTAATTTTAAACTGTTTTATTCTGTTTGAATTTTAAATTTAATTCAGAAACTTCCGAAGGCCATATCTTCTTCATACGGACTCCGTTTTTCGAAAACTCGGACTCTATTTCGCGTATTTTTCCGAGACGAACGCAATGGCGTATCCCATTTCCCTTAGTTCTCTGATTTCGAATTAATTATACTTTAATTTGTTAATTTCACAGTTATAGAATTCGCGGGGTGTTACATTCTCCCCCACTTAAAAGGATTTCGTCCCCGAAATCTTCAAGTTAGGAGGAATGTATATCCTAACATCCAATCATCCATCTACTCATCCATCAAACACGAGCATCCATTGTCCTTAAAAGACTTCTAATGCTTCATGATCATATGCGAAGTGTGTGTGTGTGTATGTACTTATCTAATGCAAAATCAGGCGGTCTACTGATTCAGTTGACCTCCTTAATGCGAATTATGTAAGTGCCATGAATCCATTATGTATGCAAATTTTCCTATTCTTGATTCTACATGAGTGCACAATCATTCAATACAAATGCAGCATCCACATGACAACACATTAAAGTTCAACCACATACGAATGCAAACATATATGCATATGCAATATGAAGTGACTGAGCCGATCTAAAACCTAGATTGTGTGTGTATATGCAACCACGAGCAACCACTAGCAATCACTTGCAACCACTTGCAACCATCATCCATAACATGTTTCAATTACATGTTTCGATCCAAAGGGTTTCTACCTAAAAGATAAGGTCAAGGAAATATACCTAAAATGATAGATAAAAGCGCAACTTAAGGAAAATGAAAGATCAAGGATGTACCCTCGAAAAGAAAAGGGTAGGCTGTACGGATTCTAGCTTCAGTTTCCCAAGTCGCGTCTCCCTCGGCGTCGCTCCACTGAACTTTGACGAGCTTGACTTCGCGGTTGCGTAGCTTCTTCACTTCCGTTCCTAATATGCGGGTTGGAACTTTTCTTATGGTTGCTTCGCGTTCCACTTCGGCCTCTTCGAGGATATTTGGCTCTACCACCTCGGCTGACTCATGTAGACATTTTCGGAGATGTGAAACGTGAAAAACGTTGTGGACTCCAGCCAACTTCTCGGGTAGCTCTAATCTATAGGCCATTTTCCCAATTTTCTCGATGATAGGGAATGGCCCTACGAACCTTGGTGCTAGCTTTCCTGTGGTTCCAAAACGAACAACGTTTCTTAGCGGTGATACCTTGAGAAAAACTCTGTCTCCAACCTCAAATTCAAGGTCGGCCCTTCTCTTGTCGGCGTAGGACTTTTGTCTGTCTTGGGCCGTCTTCATCCTTCTTCGTATTAAGCCTACTTTCTCTGAAGTCTCTCGGATCATATCTGGTCCAAGTACGAGCTTATCAGTAGACTCCCACCAACAAGTGGGCGATCGGCACGGTCTTCCATATAAAGCTTCGAAGGGCGCCATTCCGATGGTTGCTTGATAGTTGTTGTTGTAGGCAAATTCCACCAAAGGAAGGTGGTCTTCCCATGTCCCTCCGAAGTCAAGGACGCATAGTCTTAGAAGGTCTTCCAAAACTCTGTTCACTCTCTCTGTTTGGCCATCGGTTTGGGGATGATAGGCTGTGCTCAAGCATAACTGCGTTCCTACTGCTTCTTGCAGACTCCGCCAAAACTCGCTGGTGAAGATGGGATCTCGGTCACTAACAATGCTAGATGGTATTCCATGGAGTCGCACGATTTCCTTGAGGTAAAGTGATGCTAGGGATGAGGCAGTTCTCTTACTTTTGACAGGTAAAAAGTGGGCGCTTTTAGTAAGCCTATCCACTATTACCCAAATGCTAGTGTTGCCTCTCCTAGACCTAGGCAGCCCATCGATGAAGTCCATTGAGATGCTATCCCACTTCCACTGCGGGACCTCCAGAGGATGTAGCAGTCCGCCAGGCTTTTTCTGTTCCGCCTTAACCCGTTGGCACACCATGCACTTAGAAACGAATTCTGCCACGTCCTTTTTCATGCCGTTCCAGAAGAAAGTCCTTTTTATGTCTTTGTACATTTTATCTCCGCCTGGGTGTATCGTCATCTTGGAGTGATGTGCTTCCTCGAGAACCTTCTTTATTAAATCTTTTGTCTGTGGGACGCATAGTCTTCCGTCTCGCCTTAGCAAACCCTTATCGTCAATGGAGTATCTGTTGAGGTGACTTGAAGTCTCACCCCTAATTAGCCTATCAATTGTTTCCACAAGCTGAGGGTCTTCGCGTTGTGCTGTCCCTACTGAATCCACTAAAGTTGGGCGCACTTCGAGAGATGCTAGCAAGCCTGGTACGAAATCGGAGGAAGGCCTAAAGTCGAAGCTGGCTATAAACTCTAGGCTTTGTCTTTCAACAAACAACGGGCTTAGAGTCAGTTTCTTTCGGCTCAACGCGTCTGCCACTACGTTGCCTTTGCCCGGAGTATAGGAGAATTCGAAATCGTACGAGGCAAGAAACTCCATCCATCTCTGTTGCCTCAAGTTAAGATCCTTCTGCGAGAAAAGATATTTCAACGATTTATGGTCAGTGTAAAGTTCGAACTTCTCACCTAGGAGATAGTGTCGCCAAGACTTGAGTGCAAAGACGATGGCGGCTAACTCAAGATCGTGGGTTGGGTAGTTCTTTTCGTGCACCTTCAACTGCCTCCCGCCATAAGCTTCTACCCTTCCTTCTTGCATTAAGACGGCGCCTAGCCCTGTCCCACATGCATCCGTATAAACAGTGAACATCTTGCTCCCATCTGGCAGCGTCAAAACTGGGGCTGTTGTGAGAGCCCTTTTCAGTCGTTGGAAAGCAAACTCGCAATCCAAGTCCCAATTGAACACTAGATTCTTCTTAGTCAATTTCGTGAGTGGAGCTGAGATTTTCGCAAAATCCCTTATGAACTTTCGATAGAAACCCGCTAGTCCTAGAAAGCTTCGGACTTCAGTTGCATTCCTTAGTGTCTTCCAATCCTGTACCGCCACTATCTTAGCAGGGTCCACTGCTAACCCTTGTTTGGATACTATGTGCCCAAGGAACCTCACCTCTTCTCTCCAAAAGTGGCATTTGGAGAACTTGGCTTTTAGTTGATGGACTCGCAAAGTTTCCATGATTGCCCTTAAGTGTTGAGCATGTTCCTCTTCACTCTTTGAGAAGATAAGGATATCATCTACGAAGACCACCACGAATTTGTTGAGGAAATCTCTAAATACCCTACTCATCAGGTCCACGAAGTACGCAGGTGCATTTGTCAAGCCGAAAGGCATGACAAGCCATTCAAAGAAGCCGTATGGGGTTCTGAATGCCGTTTTATCGATGCTATCTTCAGCCACCCTTAGCTGATGAAAACCAGTTGCTAAATCGAGTTGGGAGAAAACAGACGCTCCTACAAGCTGGTCGAACAAATCGTCAATTCTAGGGAGAGGGTGCCTATTCTTTTTCGTTAGCTTGTTGAGCTCCCTATAGTCAACACATAGACGGAGTGAACCATCCGCCTTTGTAGCGAACACCACTGGAGCGCCCCATTCTGAAATGCTCCTCCTAATGAACCCCTTTTCTAGAAGCTCTTTAATCTGTTTACTGAGCTCTTTCCTTTCTCGTGGAGCCATGTGTCTAACGGGCAACGCAACGGGCTTTGCATTATCTACAAGATATATGCGGAAGTCTATTTCCCGCTTCGGAGGCAAGCCCTTCACCTCTTCGAAGACATCCGGATATTCCCGGACCACTCTAACTGATTGCAAATTTTCAACAGAGGCATCTAGCGATTCAAGATAACTAAGCATAACCGCACACGAGGGATTATAAGAAATTTCCAAAGTATTACCGAGCTGGGTTAGGAGCCTAACAACCCTTTTCTCACAATCAAGGATGGCCCCATTACTGGATAGCCAATCCATACCCAAAATCAAACCATACCCCGAAATGCCCAAAACAAAGGCACTACATTGAAATTCTACACTTAGAATAGAAATTTTCAATCCCACACAGATCATAGACAAATGAGCTGGGCCCCCAATTGGGTTTGAAACAATTAAGGGGTCCTCTACCATACTAGTTTTTAGGTGCAGAGATTCTACTAAAGCAGACGAGATAAAGGAGTGTGATGCGCCAGAATCAAATAAGGTGCGAACGGGGTGATCATAAAGATAAACTACACTTTCTACAGAAGTATTTATACCTCGTTGTTGCAGAGGTGGCGCTTCCAGCACATGAACCTGTGCCCCTGGGGTGGATCCAGCCCTCTGCCCCTGTCCTTGTTTCTTTGGGCAGTCCTTAGCCCTATGGCCTGTCTCACCGCAAGAAAAGCACCCACCATTCTCCTTGGCCTTCTTTTTCCGGCAGTCCTTTACTAAGTGCCCCACTTTGCCATAGAAATTGCACTTCCTCTTCTCTTTGTTGCCTTTCCCGCCTTTCTTAAAGTCTGTCTTCTTAGGCTGCAAACCCTCTTTCTTCCCTTGAGAGCTTTCTGCCTTCGTCTCCTTCTTGCTCTTATCCTCTTCATTCAGCAATGCCATTTGCACCAATCTTTCATACGTGGCTCCCATGGGTATATGGGTCATGGCCAAACTGTGTAATGGCTCATTCAACCCTTTGACGAAACGGAGAGCCTTCTTGTGAGGGGTGTTGACTAGGTCAAGCCCAAACCTAGCCAGCTCATCGAACTGATTCACATACTCTCTGATTGTCTTGTCCCCTTGCTTAAGAAATAAGAATTTTTCCAACTGCAAACTTCTTTCCGCATCTGAGAGAAATTTAGTCTCAAACCTTGCCCTAAAGTCCTCCCATGTCTCCACTGGTCTTTCAGCATTAGTGACTTCCCACCAGTAGGAAGCCTCGCCCTTCAATAGCCACACTGCCAATTGTACTTTTTGTCTATCCTCTACCTCAAAGATGATGAATAGTTCCTCAGTTTCTTTCAGCCAATTTCTAGCTGCCACGAAGGACTCAGTTCCATGGAAATCCCTTCCTCCCATAGCTTTAAAATCTTTACATATCTTAGCAAACGTGTTTCCCCGTGGAGGAGGTGGAGGAAAAGGTGCTGCTGCAGCTGGATGATTTCCCGCAGCTGGGGGAGGAGGAATGGTAGGACCTGGCTGAGTGGCTCTTGCTTCTAAGAACCGTCTAAACCAACCAGGTATTGGCACCCCTTCCGGCAAGTTAAAATCTTCGGACATGTTGAAACAAAAAGGATAGATTCAAAACGAAGGATAAGAGATAGTACCTATGGCTTTGGGGAGTGGACTTTGCCTTTTTAAAATAAAATAACATTTTTCTTTTAAAAATGCTTCTTTAAATTTCTTTTTTTGAAAATAATTTTTCAAAAATTTTTATCTTATCTGGTAAACCTATGCTCTGATACCAAGTGAAACACCCCACCTCCGTTAGGGTCACTCTCAAAGGGAATGCCCTAATTTTGGTGGAGGTTTATAAGTATAAGTCACAGATATACAAGACAGATATAAGAACACATATTTGTAAACAGCGGAAAATCAACAAACTTTTATTTCATGAAAGCAAATACGTGCTACAACAACATCACCATAATTGTCTTACATCTTTTCCAAAACATAACATAACACTTTCATAGTCTGTCTTGATTACATTATTTAAAGAAGCATAAATAAAACATAGATAAACTGCAAAAGCCCCATAGAGTTTGTCCAAAGCCATAGTTCAAAACGGAAAGGTCCAAGCAATACATTTCTCTTCTTCAAGCTGGATGTTAAGGCTGGTCAAGCTGCTGTGTTCCCTCCCTGTGGACCTGCGGGGGAAACGGAAGAAAAGAAGACGAAAGAAAAGTAGAGTCAGACATAAAGCCTGAGTAAGTCTAGTACTATTCTGTCTATGAATAAAGAACTGGGTATGATAAGTATAAACAAGAAGTGGGAAAGCACTATAACTTGGTTAAGTTGTCTAGGGTCGAATATACTATCGTACCCCATGTTAATCTCTGAACCCATATAAACTAGTTTCCAACTGGCACCCCATAATACGGGTGAAGTGATCCATTCTATGATGATCGGCTCCTACTCGCATAGTTACATGTGTCTTACGGCCCCCGATGTTGTAGTTACCTATGTTGGTCCCACCATGGGGTGTATCAAGTCCCATGGTGGCGGCCCGACACAATCCTAGAGTGCACAGGTATGCTACTGGTGTCCAGTGCCTTATTTTTCTGCGCCGGAGTGTGTGCACGCCCGCACCCCGTTAGAACCTACACTGCTACACCACCGCCGTCGATTTGACCTCTTACAATCAGCCCAGTAATCGTGCCCCACCCTGCCTAGTTTCAGGGTATCCTGATACACCTTCTAGGGTTACTGCTAAAAAGGGTCCCCCGTTACTAGGTTTTCTATCTCTAGCCAACATGCTAAGTTGGTTAAGTGTTTTTCTAACCTAACCCCCACCAGTCCGTTTAGTTTAGCATGTTCCATTTTGATTAAGTCTTTAGTTCACTTAATCCTAACAATCCTGACTCAGCCTTAATTGTCTTATTAAGGCCCTGACCTCTCACATTAGACAGGTATTGTTGTGGCTGCCTGTTGCCGGTTGGTTCCGGGCAGTCTTACGCCACAACTCAGTCTAACCTCGGGTCCTTATTGGGCTCCATGTTTAACCTCCCACATTGGATAGGTATTGTTGTGACTACTGGACAGCCGGGCGGTTCCGGGCAGGTTTACATCACAACTCAATCCAACCTCGGGTTAAACACATCGTATGTTCTACATTTACATATTTTGTCTTTCTTCCTTATTTTCTTATATGTAAATATTTGCGGCCCATTATTAAGTTAATGGTGTAAAGGTTACAGCAATCATGGGCCCAACCCATGCTTGAATTTGGGCCCTTCTATTTTATATTTTCATTCATTAGTAATTTTAACCCAACGTTATTTTCCCCCGTTTTACACGTCCGTTTATTATATATATATTGGGCTTAGCCTTTTAAAGCCCAACTTAGCCATGCGAAAAGGGGAGGCTTAAAGCGTGATTACATACACAAAGAGGGGAATGTGAGCGCATGAACTTGCAATATGACGTTGGAAATACAAAATAGAAACTGGTGTACTTGCATAGTTGTGACATATACTTTGGTCATAAAGCATAGGTGACATGAATCAAAGCATGTGAACTTGTAGTTGAGATAAGAATCTAAATTGGGTATCATTATTGACACATAGTCATAACTACAACATGAACCTATATTTTTATTTAGGCATAATATCAACCATAAGCATGGCATAAATATTTCTAACATAAGCATGGCATAATGTCAAACATAAGCATGGCATAATGTCAAACATAAGCATGGCATAAGTATAGTTAAATTTTGTTCACATAACCATGGCATAAATATTCTAACATGAGATCATGATTCTTACTTTAGTCATGTAAACTTGCAAAAAGGGATTTTGAATCTAACCTAGCTATGTACCACATATGTCATCATATGATTCTTGTAAACAATATAGACTTAATTATGCAAAATATCAACCATAGCCTAGTCATATTCATAAGTTTGCAAATAGGTTTTCTAGTACAAAAGCATGACTTAATACATAGATCATGGTGCCAAAATTTCAACATAGTTTCATATGAACTATAACAACCAAACTTGTTCCAATTACTTACAAAATGATTTATGCACAAAAATATACATCATGATGGCATAGTAGCAAAACCCCAAACTTGCATGAATTTCAATTAATCAACTATATACATGTAGCTTCAACATGGATTACATAATTTGCGAATATTCCAAACGTATACTTGCGTAGAACTACCGCATGTAGTTCTTTATAATGAATAACATAATTCCCAAATCGATAAGAATCATAGTAACGCACAAATTATGATTTATTTATTACCACAACCAAGTATACAAACCAACACAGTTATTTGTTCATACCAAAGTAATACTCTACTTACAATGGTGAGGCGAATTCTCAAATTTAGGGATTTGAAGATGCTGTTTGATTTGATTGAGTTGCTTTATGCCTTAGAATTTGCCTCCTACTCCTCTCTTCAATTGGTGGCTACCCCTAGTCGTTCCTCAGCAACATGGCGGCTTTGTTCTTATTTTTGAATGAATAGATTAGGGTTAGTCTAGGGTTGTTTTTATAGAGGTTATAAACTGATTAGGACCATTGATGTTGCTTGGATTGATCGTAGCCATTCATCCTAAGGAGAGACCAATTAGAGCCTGCCACCTAGCCCTAATGACAAAGCAGTCTACAGAAAATCGACCAACATAAAATAGGCCAGCCAGGTTGGACTGGGTTCGACCTGGCTCTGGACCAGGTCGACATGCCTGTCGACAGCCCTGTCGACAGCCCTGTCGACCTGGTTAGACCAGGTCGACAGCCCAGTCGACCTGGGTGCGTTAGGCAGGTGTTCTTCCGCCCTGGCCCATTGGGCCCCACTTTTAATTTTAAACTGTTTTATTCTGTTTGAATTTTAAATTTAATTCAGAAACTTCCGAAGGCCATATCTTCTTCATACGGACCCCGTTTTTCGAAAACTCGGACTCTATTTCGCGTATTTTTCCGAGAAGAACGCAATGGCGTATCCCGTTTCCCTTAGTTCTCTGATTTCGAATTAATTATACTTTAATTTGTTAATTTCACAGTTATAGAATTCGCGGGGTGTTACAAATATATTTGCAAACAAAAATGTAACTTCTGAAAATAATTTCTTATTTACATATAAAATGTAAACAAAATTGTGATTTCCAAAATATGTATTTTTACTTATATAAAAATGTAAACAAAAAGGTGGTTTCCAAATATAACCTTTAATTTACAAATACAATGTAAATAAAGTTTTATTTTATAAATATGTTTTTAATATCAACAATAAAATTTAGTATTTTATTGTTATTCTTATTCTGGAACATCTTACGTTTAATGTGACAGTAAAAAGAAGAAATTTTACTGTAATTCATAAATCGTGTCCTAAATGTAAATAAATAAAAATAGGATTTTACTTGTTAGCCAAATTCTGTTGTAATAGAAACAAATAAAAATATACTCTATTTGTTGTTCATATTCTATTGTAAATAAACAAATAAAAATAAGGTTTTATATGTCGTTCAAATCCTGTTCTAAAATAAACAAATAACCATAAGGTTTATTTGTTGTTTAAATTCTATTGTAAGGTAAACAAATAAAAATAAGGTTTTATATGTCGTTCAATTTCTATGGTAATATCAAAAATTAAAAAAAATTGAGTTTTTATTCGTCGTTCCAATTCTATTATAGTATCAACAAATAAAGATACGTTTATTTGTCATTCAAATTTTATTGTAACATCAACAAACAAAAATAAATTTTTATTTGTCGTTCAAATTTCATTGTCCATTTCAGAATAATAAAAATAATACTTTAATAATTTAAAATAAATTAAAGCAACTAGATTATGATTTAAATCTGAATAAAATATGATTTAGATCTAATTCTCTAACCACAAATAAATTCAACAGTATATAAAATTCAATGCAGATCTAGCCTTCATGAATAACAAAACTTACCACCAACAACAATCAACAATTCATCAACCACAGAACATTTCAGATCTGAATCAGTATTATAATACAATAATTTTTAACATGAGAAAAATAATTAAAAATAAATTTTATAATAAAAATTAGAGTTCTCACATTGATATGGCTGAAAATTCAACTGTCTCGGTTTCAGCTCTGGTCAGCGCCATTGCGAAGATCTCTGAAAGACGAGTCCAGCGCAACTTACGGTTCGTAAAACGGCACTCGTATGAAAGAGTTATTGAATTTTAAAGATTGGATAAATTAAATATTAAATAAATAAAATAATATTAAAATATAACCTTCTTCCCCTTTTCATGTTTCGGCCGAACCCATTCTCCATCCTCCAACCCCCACGTCGCACGCACCATAGAGCCCCCATCCTTTGATCCAACACCATCACTCCGAAGCCCGAACCACGAGCCACCACCGCCCAGAAACCCACCAAGCTCGGTCCTCACCTCGTATCGAAACCCGAACCCGAACGGCACCCCTTCCTGCTCCAATTTCGCAAAATCCTTGCACCAAAACCCGATCTTAACCATATAGATTCGAAGCACTCTGAATTCTCTTCGATTTGATATATAATTTGTTGATTTTCACTGAACGGATTGAGAGAAATTAACGTTTGAAATTCGAATGATTTTGGCCTTCGAATAGACATAGCAGCGGCTGCATTAGGGTTAGGGTTTATTTTTTATTTTTTTTTTATTAAATTCATTGAAAAACGTGTTATAAAGGTGGATTTCTGGACTGTCTCCAAATTGGGCTTGCTTACTGTCGATCTTAACGTTTTGAGGCCTTCTGAACGCAATGGGACAGGTCTCGGGGTCCAATTCCGAAATCTGTAGAATATTTATTTAAAATTCTATTAAAATTTAATTAATTAAATATTGACCGTACATTTAAATATGTCGGGGCCACATATGACCTCTAAAAATTCCAGAAAAAATATTTTTATCTTTCTTATGATGATACGGTTCTAACAAGACTAATTTCGTCGAATTCCGAGACTGTTTGAAAAATGGCTATTTTCAAGTCGTTTAAATTTAACTGAAATAGTCAAAACACATTTTCTTTCGCCACGCTCACATATTAATTCGAAGAATTCTGAAAATTGAAACCTAGCTATAATTTGACATTCCGGTTCCAACAAAAGTGGTTTCGTCGAAAACGGAGGTCGTTTGAAAAATGACTATTTTTAAGGGCAATATATTTAATATTAAAAATACATTTTTAAACAAATAATTTCTGAAACTCAAAATATATAAGTGTTTATACTTTTTAAATGCAGAAACATCATTCCAGACTCAATGGAAGTGGTTTCGAGTCGAAATTCCTTCGTATGTAAAAAGTAGCCCTTCGGGACATATATATAATATATATATATATATGTATATATATATATATATATATATATTCAACAGCGACCTTTCTAAATATTGAATTGGCCATAACTTTTGATTCCAGCTATGAAATTTCAATTTTTCAGATCCGTTTGAAAGAAATGATTAAACAGATTTAAATATTTCTGGTTCCACTCAATTCTGATTTATTTTGAATCTTGTACATTCAGTTAAATTTAAAATTAAAATTTTAAAACTACCGCGCCATTTCTAACTCCATTTATATTTAAATTAAATTTATTCATTTTAACTTCGATTAAAATAAATTCTAGCCATTACTATTTAAAATAAATTACTTTATATTTTCAAAATTCATTAAAATTTTCTAAAATAAAAATTTTAAATTGGTTCAGAATTTGCGGGTTGTTACAACGAAATCCAACACGAATCGGCGTCTTTAGTAAAAATTTGGCCTCCACAGTTTACTAACTTCGATCACATCTATACAGGATTATGCTGGGAGAAATCTCTACAATCTTCATATATAAATCATGTTTTAATTCATCGGATTTTGGTTGGGATTCGGGAATTCAAAATCGAGCGGATTTGGCCCTTGCTTTAGAACCAGCGGCGGCTGCTTTATGCCCTAGGGTTTTAGTGGAAAACATATATATAATAATTTTAATAATATTTAATTTTCCATTTACTTCGATTTTGCTTCGAACTCCAAATCAAGCCCAACGACTGACATTTCTAACTAATTACCCCTATTTCGGACACAATGGGATATGTCCTATAAGCCAGTTTGACTGTTTCATTCAGTTTTCATTAAAATATAAATTAATTTAATGTTCCAAAATGATTTCAACGTATATTTTAATTTACCGGGGCCACATATTGACTCTAAAAATTACAGAAAAATAAATCTAACTATGTTTTGATGATACGGTCCTAACAAAACTAATTTCGTCGAATTTGGAGATCATTTGCAAAATGGCTATATATTATATAAAATATACATAAATTCCATAGCGACTATTTTAAAATTTAAACTGGACATAACTTTCAATTCTCGTTATGAAATCTGGATTTTTCACATTCGTTAGAAAGATATAATTAAAAAGATTCAAATATTTCTTGTTTTACTAAAATCCAATTTATTTTGAATTCTGTATATTCAATTGAAATTTAAAATCGAATTTTCAAACTACTGCACCATTTCAGGCTCGTTTTATAATTAAAATAAATTTATACATTCTAACTTCGATTTAAATAAATTTTTGGTCGTTTTTATTTAAATAAATCATTTTAAATATCCAAAATCCATTAAAATAGCCAAAACAAAATTTTTAAATTGGTTCTGAAAATCTGGGTTGTTACAAGTTAGGTGAGCACATAAAGTTGTTCAAATGACAAGTAAGAGGTTATTCTCATATAAATATATTATGATATTTCGTTGTTCAACACTATGGAGTTTAACATTACTTTATTTATTTACATACATGATTTTGAGAATTATTTTAGAGATGTATAACTTTATTACATGTTAGCCTGCTTTGTGACCAGACTATCCAAAGCCGAATAACTCTATCAGGAAGGCCACTCAGGGCTTGAGTATGAACTGCCAGAGATCGACATCGGCTTGGACGAAGTAACGAAGGATGGAAAAACTCGTATTTCTGTGCACACAAGCTTCGGGTTGGATTCCACCATTTCGGATCAAGCTAAAGCGAATATTTCTGACCAACCAAACCGGATCGGGTAAACCGGATCGGGTCATCCGGATCGGGCCAACCGGATCGGGTCTCTACCCCTAACCGAATTCTGGGCAGTTAAAGACCATTTCCCCGTGTTCTCCACTACTTCCGAGATTTACTCTGAAGCTGCCACGTGGCCACTCAACCCTAACCGAATTTCTACCTATAAATACACATACAACACATCATTTAAGGGGACTTTTTTGGCCTCAAGGAAGCTCTATCTATTTCGGCCATGGCTACCAACGAAGAAACTTCATCCTCTTTAATAAAATCAATGAATTCAGAGAGTATTATTCATTGTAATTGAGTGCTTGAGCGTCAATACTCATTGTATTTGTAATTTCTGAATGAATTGAGAAGCTATGAAGTGGATGTAGGCTTGTTAACGCCGAACCACTATAAATTCCGTGTGTTGATTGATTTTTCTTGCTTTTTGTTCATGATTCCTCATTATTATCTACAAAACATTATCAATTGGGTGTTAGGACCATTTTTTGGTCTAACATTACACATACTATATTGTTTTGATTTGTTGCTCTAATGTTGGGATACATTTCCTTTATTTACTATCTCATATGTTTTATATCAATATGTTTTTATTATTACATGTTATTCTGTGCACTGTGATACATACAATAGGTTCTATGTAGTTTTAGTCCTTTTTCCACCTAAACGACCACCTTACACCATCCAAGCACCGTAGTACTGCACTCTTCAGGTGCCTCGGGTGTCGGAAGTGTAGGATGGTCGTTTCAAGATGTATAATATAATATAGTATAAATAAATGGACCAAAAATAACTAAAATTTTTAATCACGTTCAAAATAAATATTCAAAGACACTGACATATACTAAGGGTGTCTTTGCACGTAACAAAAACGGAGCATTTTAGTGGGGTATTTAAGTGGGGCATTTAAATGAAGTTGAAAGTTAAACGGATTATGCGTTTACGGCTTCAAACGGGGCATACAAGTGGTGCATTTAAGCAGTGTATTTTAATTTGCGATTTTTTATTATTTTTATAGTTAATTAATCATTTATTTGGTTTTGTAATATGCGTTTAATTGAAGTGAAATAATAGTACGGAGACTGAAACAAATGCATATAAATTAAAATACGTTAACAAATACAGTGATAAAATGTAGAAATAATTAATATAAAAATACAATTTTGTGGCAATCCTTTTTGCTTTCACCACCACCTTAAATTAAAAAATACATGGAGCCATAGAATCACATTCGAGTTTTTGTCGTATATGACAACTATTCCTTAAATCATCATCATTAAGCATATTGAAAAAATATGTATTATGCGTAATAGCCTATAACGCTTCAGCAAAAGTAAAATTTGTTGTTATTGCTAGAAATTTAACGTGAGCTACAATATCTGCG
The DNA here is from genome assembly GCA_030737875.1 of Allium sativum. Classification (NCBI taxonomy): domain Eukaryota; kingdom Viridiplantae; phylum Streptophyta; class Magnoliopsida; order Asparagales; family Amaryllidaceae; genus Allium; species Allium sativum. The sequence continues at coordinate 447,223,304 of CM060921.1, forward strand.
TACCTTGAGGAATTCCATTTGACCGTATGTTATTTGTGTTCAGACAATGTGAAGTCGAATGCGATTTCTTTATTTGTCGCTCGTAAATGACGTCAACTATTTCAGCCATCTTATCATCAATTTCATTATGACATCTTTTCGAACTGCTGCATGTACTAAAAGGAGAATCAATGTGTCGAGTGTGTTTCCCGAGACTTTTAACACACAACATTTTTAATAATTAAATTATAAGATAAGTTTGTAAAAAAATTTAAATTTGACTATGGGAATTGTATCATTGTATTCATGGTAATTATCTGATTAACTTACATATAAAATTTGTAGAAAACGGTGTTAAAATGATAAAATTATTAGAGAATGAAGTTTCAGAATATACACACACACACACAAAATGGTCAGCTCGATCTTCGACCCGACCAGGCCGACCCACATCCCAACAGGGTTGACCCTTAGGTCAACCAGAGCTATGCGGGAGTCGATTCTCCCAATTGCCTATACGTGATTTTTGAAACACCCCACCTCCGTTAAGGTCACTCACAAAGTGAATACCTTAATTTTGGTGGACGGTTATAGGTACAAGACACAGAAAATTTTACAAGACAGATAAGTATAAGCATCGGAATTCAAATCATTTATTGAATACGTGGTTCAATACAAAAGCATTACATCAATTTGTCTCAAAACAACTTCCAAAACATTACAACATAATTTCTGTCTTGATTATTTAATAATAAATCATAAATAAAACTGCATTAATCCCCAAGGATAATGTCCAAGAGCGATAGCCAAGATTGAGAGAGAGTCCAAATCATACATATACTTTCTTGAAGCATACAAAGGGCCTGACTAAGCTGTAGTATTCCCTCCCTGTAGACCTAGGGGGACGAAAGAAAAAAGGACGAAAGAAAACGGGTCAGACAATAAGTCTGGTAAGTTCGGTGATTAGTAGTATTTAAACAAGGAAAGGGATCATGACAGTAATAACAGAACATAGGACAATACCCTAATATAAGATAAGAGGAACATGTGATCGCACCCATTACTACAGTCTATGCACCTACTTAACCATTGGATCCACCAGCCCTACATGTTTATAACAAACGATCCCCTTAATGATCGGATCCTACTCGCATGCATTCATATCCTGTGTCATTCGGCCCTGCTTGACTGTAGATACCTGTGATGGTCCCACCATGGGTGTATCAGTCCCTTTGGTGGCAACCCGACACGATTCAGGATGCACAGTGTATACTATTGATGCCCAGTGCCTGATTTTTCCACTCCGGAGTACATGCACGCCCATACTCCGTTGGAACCTACACTGGCCCACCAACCGCCAACGTTTTTACCACTTATAATCAGCCCAGTAATCGTCCCCCACCCTGCCTAGTTTCAGGGTACCATGATACATCTATGTGGGTTACTGCTGAAATGGGTCCCCGTTACTGGGGTTTTCTAATCAACATGTTTATTTGGCTAAGTGTCCAAGTTTACTTAACCCCACCCATTCGTTTAGTTAACATGTTGAATCAGTTAAGTGTTTTTCCCTAATTGACTTAACCCTTCCAATCCTGACTTAGCTTTAATTTATTAAAGCACCAACCACTCACATTAGACAGGTCTTATTGTGGTCAATGGATGTGCTAGTCGGTTACGGGCAGGTTTACGCCACAACTCAGTCTAATCACGGTTTCTTTTTGGGCTTGATGCACTAACCGCCCACATTAGACATGTCTTGTTGTGGTCACTGAATATATCGGTCGGTTCTGGGCAGATTTACACCACAACTCATTCTAACCTCGGGTTAGGCATATTCGTCTTTTTCTAAGTTCACATTTTTCTATATATATGTCTAATTTCTTTATTAAATTTAATTTAATCATGCCATAATTATCCTTTGATTATGCTCACCACAAATGGTATATCAAATATACCATTTTATGAACAAATCCATACCATGAATCTTCATATTTTCCCATCGCTACCCCCGTGGAACGTACGCATGAATCACATACAATGTTGGGCTAGTAAATTAGCCCAACTGATAAACATGAAAAGGGGTAGTAAAACAAGAGACATGAAATGAACATAAAATAGCATAATTTCAACTTGTCATGTGTAACTTGGCATAGAGGTATCATTTAACTTTAACTAAATGGGCAAAGGTCAACTTGTGACTAAGTTGGGTCTAGTTGTCATGTAAACTTGACAAAGGTCTAGCATGGAGGTTTAACATATAATCACAGTTTTAAACCACAACTTAGCATATTAACTTATGTATGTTAAACATAAGAGAACTATTATCAACATATCCGAATCATAACTTAGCATGGTACTTATGTATTAAAACATAAAAGGACTACAATTCCAATTTTTTTAACATAAATAGATTCAATCTAACATGAATATACATGAGTATTGATCTAACATATAAGCATGTGTTTTTAGATCATAAACTTGCAAATAACCACCAATTTATAACATGACATGTTTCACCATTTAATTGGCAAAATAAAATCCATTACCCAATCATAATAGATTCCAATAACATACAATATGTTCATCACCACAAGCATATAGACATGATTAATATACAATATGTTCATCACCACAAGCGTATAGATATGATTAATTACAACGATACTTTAAGATAAACGAGAATCAAATCTTATACATAAGCATCATTCTATATCCAATTTACAACATGTCATGATTCAATCGATAGAGTATTTAATTATGCGTAATAACCAACTTACAAACTAAAAAGGAATTATTGCGTTTTGAAATCCGAATTCTGAAATTGGTAAGCTCGCCTTTGATGTAGATCATTGAATTTGATAATCTTTTAATTTGATTTTTGATTCAAGTTCTTATCTTTTCTTTGAATTGGTGACGGCTACTCCAAGTTTTCCAATGACAGCACGATAATTCTAGGATTATTTTTGTGTGATTTTTAGGTTTGGGCATTTGGTTTTTTATATAGAATTTCAACTCAATTTAAGCCATCGGATGATCCTAGGGTTAACAACAGCCATCCAGTGAAGATAGGGTGACACCTTAGCCCTAGTGACTCAACACCGAGTCAAAAAATCATCACCATTCAGATCTGCCCGGGGGGCAGGTCGACCCCCAAGTCGACCCCTAGGTCGACCTGTAGGGGGGAGGTCGACACTAGGGTCGACCCCTTGGTCGACCTGGGTCCTGGGAGGGAATTTTCCCACCCAGCCCACTTCTGACTTCTAATTCGAATTTGAATTTGTTTTCGAGTTGTTTGAATTTATTTGAATTTTCTGGAAACTTTCGACAGCCATAATTTCTTTATACGTAGTCTAATTTACGAAAACTCGGACTCTATCTCAACCAGAATTCCGAGACGAACACAATGGCGTAACCCATTTCCCTTAATTCTCACATTTTAAATTAAGTATTGTTTAATTCGTTACAATAACATTAACAGAAAATACGGGGTGTTACATTCTCCTCTCCTTTTAGGATTTCGTCCCCGAAATCTTCAAGTCGAGAAGAACTTATATCCTACCATCCAATCACCCATCTACTCATCCATCAAACACAGGCGTCCATTGTCCTTAAAAGATTTCTAATACTTCATGATCATATGCATTGTGTGTGTACATGTCCTTATGTAATGCAAAATCAGGCGGTCTACTGATTCAGTTGACCTCCTTAATGCAAATTATGTTAGTGCCATGAGTCCATAATGAATGCGATTTTTCCTACTCAAAATTTCCTACATGAGTGCACAATCATTTATACAAATGCAACATCCACATGATAACACATCAAGTTTTAATACATATACCAATACATATATGCATATGAAATATGGGAGTGACTGAGCCAATCTAATACCTAATGTGTGTGTATATGCATCCACTAGCAACCATCAATCATAACATGTTTCAATTACATGTTTACATCCAAATGGGTTCCTACCTAAGGATAAAGCATAGGATCGAGGAGATATACCTAAAAAGATATATACGAGCATAAACTTAAGGAAAAAGAGATTAAGGATGTACCCTCAAAAAGAAAAGGGTAGGCTGCGCGTATTCAGTCCTCAGTTTCCCAAGTCACGTCTTCCTCGGTGTCGCTCCATTGAACTTTGACGAGCTTAACTTCACGGTTGCGTAGCTTTTTGACTTTTGTTCCCAAGATATGGGTTGGAACTCTCCTCACAGTTGCTTCTCGTTCAACTTCCTCTAGCATACTTGGTTCTACCACCTGCGCAGACTCGTGTAAGCATTTCTGCAGGTGAGAGACATGAAAGACATTATGGACCCCGACCAACCTTTCGGGGAGTTGTACCCTATAAGCCATCTTCCCAATCTTCTCGATGATAGGGAATGGCCCTACAAATCTTGGTGCTAACTTTTTTGCGTATCCAAAGTGAACGACGTTCCTCAAAGGAGATACTTCAAGGAACGCCTTGTCTCCAACTTCGAACTCAAGGTCAGTTCTTCTTTTGTCTGCGTAGGACTTCTGTCTATCTTGGGCAGTCTTCATTCTTCTTTGTATCAAGTGTACTTTCTCTGAAGTTTCCCTAATCATGTCTGGTCCAAGTATGAGCTTGTTTATGGACTCCCACCAGCAAGTTGGTGACCTGCACAGTCTTCCATATAAAGCTTCGAAAGGCGCCATGCCTATAGTGGCTTGGTAGCCATTGTTGTAAGCAAATTCCACCAAAAGTAGATGATCCTCCCATGTACCTCCGAAGCCAAGAATGCATAGTCTCAAGAGGTCGTCTAATACTCTATTGACTCTTTCTGTCTGGCCATCGGTTTGTGGGTTATAGGCCGTACTTAAGCATAACTGTGTGCCTACAGCCTCTTGTAAACTCTTCCAAAACTCGTTCGTGAAGATAGGGTCTCGATCACTCACTATGCTGGAGGGTATCCCATGGAGTCGAATTATCTCTTTAAGATATATGGACGCTAGAGATGACGCAGTCCTTCTACTCTTGACGGGTATAAAGTGGGCGCTTTTTGTGAGCCTGTCCACTATTACCCAAATGCAGGTATTGCCCCTTCTTGACCTAGGCAACCCATCTATAAAGTCAATCGAGATGCTATCCCATTTCCACTGTGGGACCTCTAAAGGATGGAGCAGGCCACCAGGCTTCTTCTGCTCCGGCTTGACTTGTTGGCGTATTAAACACTTAGAAACAAATTCAGCTACGTCTTTCTTCATGCCATTCTAAAAGAAAACTCTTTTGATATCTTTATACATTTTGTCTCCGCCTGGGTGTATGGTCAGCTTGGAATGGTGTGCCTCTTCTAGAATCACCTTTACCAAATCCCTTACTTGTGGGACGCATAGTCTTCCATCTCGTATCAACCAGCTCTTGGCATCAATGGAGTATCTATTGAAGTGACTGGAAGTCTCACCCCTAATTAACTTGTCCATCACATCGGCTAGCTGAGGGTCTTCTCTTTGTGCGGCTCCGATTGAGTCTAATAGAGTTGGTCGCACTTCTAACGTTGCTAGCAAGCCAGGTACAAAGTCAGAGGAGGGTTTGAAGTTAAAGCTTGCTATGAACTCCAAGCTTTGCCTTTCCACAAAGAGAGGGCTTAAGGCCAGCTTCTTTCTACTTAAGGCGTCTATTACTGCATTGCCCTTGCCAGGAGTGTAGGAAATCTCAAAATCGAAAGAGGCAAGAAACTCTATCCATCTTTGCTGCCTCAAATTGAGATCTTTCTACGAGAAAAGGTATTTCAATGATTTATGGTCCGTATATAGTTCAAATTTCTCACCTAGGAGATAATGGCGCCAAGACATAAGCGCAAAAACGATGGCTGCCAACTCTAGGTCGTGGGTTGGGTAGTTTTTCTCATGTACTTTCAACTGCCTTCCACCATAAGCTACTACCTTCCCTTTTTGCATCAGAACAGCGCCTAGTCCCGTTCCGCAAGCATCTGTGTATACTGTGAAATCTTGCTTCCATCAGGCAATGTCAGAACTGGGGCTATTGTTAGAGCCCTTTTCAAACGTTGGAAAGCAATATCGCAATCCAAATCCCAATTGAAAGCAAGGTTCTTCTTTGTCAATTGTTAGATCAAAATTTGGACCTAACACCCAAATTGTTCTGAATCTTATAGAGTTTCAACTGAAGAATGAGGAAAAAGAAAATAACACATAGAATTTATAGTGGTTCGGCGTTAACGAGCCTACGTCCACTTTATATATTATTGATTATACTTTGAAAGCTAATACAATCAATGATTTCTCTCAATACTCTAGTAGTCTGACAATAATGGCGGATTCAGTACTCAATATTGCCAAAAAGATCCCAAAAAATGCCAAGCTCCGGGCTATTTATAGCTGATTTTGTCAGGCGGGTCGTGGTAACACGTAGCACGAATCCCGAGAACATCGGATCGCATCGCTACCGTTGAAGAAATAGTCAAATTAGCCGTTTTGGACAGGTGTCGCGATCCCCTTGAAAATCGGATCGTGCAGATGGGGAGAATCGGTCAAAATGATGGTTAGGGACACGTGTCGCTAGATCCGTGCGTCTCGGATCGCTGAAGACTAGCTCACGCTTGAACGGGTCAGAGGGTTCACCATGCATCAGGGGATCGGATCGGTCTACGCTGGGCAACAATATAAGTTCAGATCGAGTCGCATAGAGGTTTCGTTTCGCTAATGGAATGGGGGCGATCCGTCGAGATGCGATCCGATGGTGGGCGAGTCGATAGTGTGCGATCCGACGTCGGGTGAGTCTATGATGCAATCCGTTCATTCATGCACTTGGGGGATATAGTTTCATACCTTCCTCTTGTGAGTGAACCTGGGCAGTTTGGTCAAAAAGCTAGCCAACATTTTGCCCCCTCGAAGTATGTTTTATCGATGATGGAACATGCTTCGAAGCTATATAATCGTCTTTTCACAGCGAGTCGCGAATCAGTGAACAATTCTTTTTTTGGGATTTTTCAGAGTCTTCGTTACTGAATTTATCGATTCGGATCGCGTGCTCGAGTCGCGGTCCGTTAGCAAGCCATTCGTTTCGTTCTTTGGTGTGCACTTGGGCCTCTTCATGGAACAGAACGAAACGGGCTCCTCCCCGAGACGTGGTGGGCTTTTGGTTCGCGGCCCGCCTATTTTCGTGGATCGAATAGGACAAAGAAGGGGAGACAAACGATCGCCCTTTTGCCTATATAAGTCAACCCCCCACTCCACTTTCTTCCTTCTTCTTTCTTCCGTATCGTTTCGCCTGCATCGTTGAAAAAAAAACCCTAGTTTTTCAAACCTTCAAAAATCTGATTACTTTCCCAATTTTTAGAAAGGTAATTCCACCGAAAGCACCCTTATTCGTAATCGCTGTTGTTTATGAATTTTTTCGATTAGTTTGAGGGAAGAAACGATGGAATATCGTGATTTTTGGGGGAACCATCGAGGCGCCATGGCTGATGGGTTCAGAGGTTGGAGTTCGGAGATGAGAAGGAGAGGAGAAAAACGGAGGAGGAAGGAGAAGAGAGAAGGCCGATTCGGATCGGGGGCAAAGAGAGGAGAGGAAGAAGATGAAGGCGAGTGGCGAGACGGAGGGTCGTGGTGACGGCAGAGGCGCGTATCGTGGGGGGCTGCAACGATTCGGCAAAGACCCCGATCACCTAATTTCACGATCCGTAAAGGGGCGATCCCTTTGCCCTGCGATTCGACGGAGGGCGATCCCTCTACCCTGCGATCCGAAGGAGGGCGATCCCTCTACCTTGCGATCCGAAGGAGGGCGATCCCTCTACCTTGCGATCTGAAGGTGGGCGATCCCTCTACCTTGCGATCCGACTCGTAGTTCACGATCCAAACAAATTTCGAACTTTAAACGATGCCTTGTCACCATAAAATTCTGAACAATTAGGCTAGGGCCTTGATGTCGGACTTTCTGGACTAAATGACCACATAATTTGACTGCATATGACGACTAATATTTTGATGATCTTGATAGCTTTCACGCTTTATCTTTAATGCACACACAAGCACACACACCGGCACTTGCACACACGGGGGACGGGTAGTTTTAATCTCATTATTCATGTTTTCTTGTCCTAGTAGTAATGTTGAATAATCAATCTCCTTCAAGATCCGCAACAGAAACGGAATCCGAGGTCCCTAAGCAATACAACCCCGAGATTCCTCCAATTAATCCAGGAGGTGAAGATTCCGGATCTGAATACGAGGCAACAGAATCAGATTCGTCCGAAAACACTTCATCTAGTGAAGAGTCTGAGATAGACAGGCGAGCTCCCGACGAGATTCCTGGCGCGCTCGGGATAGAGAAATTTTCTGATTCTTTAGCATCTAAACTCGATGATATAAAGCTTAAAAGAATCTGCTTGAGACACGGGATTCCTTGGGATGATATTATGACACCCGGTAGCGAAGATAGACCCCACTTAGCTCCGGAAGGATATATGGCAATCAGTCGAACCATGTGCTTGGTAGGAGCTATTCCTCCGTTTCCTTCAATTGCCATCGAGACTTTAAAACGACTGGGTATCTCCCCGATGCAGCTTCATCCTAATGCCTACGCATCTCTATACTCCCTATATGTTGCATACGCGGAGATCCTACACACCGAACTCACATTCAGAGATTTGACATTCTTCTTTCTTTTCAAGCATCGCTCCTCGGCTACCCCAAATTTCTCTTTCTTTGAATCGGTGGCGAATAGGAAGGTTCTGTACGATGGATATAGCAATATAGGGGATCCTAAGTCTGATTGGTTCTATATAAAGAAACAGGCCGGATGCTCAAGAAGATGGCTTAAATCAAGTAAACTTCAAGCTTTTAACCAAGTATCTTGTTAAAGAAGTCAAAGCATTAACATTCTTCCCCCTTTTTCTTTGTCTTAAACAGATCACGTCTTCCTGAAAACAGAGGGTCCGTTATACAACCATCGATTGTCTATTCTTTTACAAAGCAGATCCGACTTTCTAAGGATCGAAAAATGCATTACTGATGAGAATCTTCATAAACATCATCTTCTGGATATAAGATTTGGACTTGGTGCTGGCGGCAAACCCTATAAGTATGTGCCCCCAACGGAAGGAGAGGGAACATCACAAGCAGTAGAAACATCCAAGTTTCGCGGAAGTCCTTCCCCGATAGTTATCCAAGATGATGAGGACTTGAACATATACAAAGGGGATGAGACCCGCGGTGACAAGTCCAGGGAAATCCCAGTTTCTACTCCAATCGAGACCGCTGCTCCCGATGAGTTGACAGAAGAGCAGTTATTCGACGAGCTGAGCAAAATTCCTCTACACGATGATGTATACACAGAGAGGGACTTTGAAGGGGAGCTATTATTCCCCACTTCTGAGGAGGCCATCGCTCCAACTAGAGAACAAGAAACTGCTCAAGTGAGCCTGTCTTCAGGCCCGGGTCTGTTAGGGGGAATTATATGGGATGCACAATTCACACACATTATCTGACCTCGCACTCTTATATCGTCAATATTCAAAGTTTTAATATGCTCTTTGCTCTTTTGCAGGAAAGATGTCCCACAGGCGATCTTATTCTTATCGTTCTCTTCATGAGGGGACACCCAGTCTTCATCCGGGTACTGAGCGCTCTCGCGGCCCTTCTCACAAGCCGACTTCCTCACAACCCCTATCTCCACCGAAATCGACATCTTCCAAGCTTCCTAGTTATCCGGTAGTCCCTGCAGGGGGAAAGAAACTTCCTAAAGAGTTAACTCCTCCGAAAAGCGCACCTTCTCACAGTAGGTCGTCAAAAAGGCATCATGAGTCTAAGGATAAGGGCAAGGACCCAATCAAAGAGTCTGAAAAGGAGAGGAGTGACATCGTCCCTTCCAGTCAGCCAGAGTTGGCTGCCCCCGGGTCACGGGATTACATGCATGGTCCCGAGATTCAGGGTAGGCTGGAAAAGCTGCGGGAACAATTCCCAGACATATTCTTCGACAGGATGACGTTTGTTCCAGCCTTGGAACCGGTCCCTAAGAACTGGGTTAATGAAGTTGTCGGGCACATCCGCCACGTTGCCAGGCAGTATGAGATGATGAAGAAACATGCAGTTAACCTTTCAGAAGTCATACGAACGCTCGAAATAGAAGCACACAGATCTAAGGCGAAACTTGAAAACAATGAAAGGGCCAGGACAAAGATGGAGAAGGACCTGGAAGATGCTCAATCCCAACTTGCTTTGGCGCGGAGAGATGTTGAAAATTATAAGATTGAATTAGAGAATGCTAAGCAGCGCTTTCATTCAGAACTTGACTCCAATAGCCAAGAGAAAATGGCCTTAAAGAAGGAGATTGAAGATCTCAAAATGGCCAATATTGAGTTGAAAACAGCACAAGGCCATTTTGAAGCTGAAAGAGCTGCTTGGGAGGCAGAAAAAGCAAGTTTGAAAGAAAGTTTGGCTTTGGCTAAAGCAGAAAAGGTGATTTTGAATGATCAGGTCGCGGACGCGGAGAGACGGGCAGCTCTCACCGAAAAGAATGTTGAAAGTGCCATCGAATTGGCCACTGCTTCTAACAACAAGCTCCTCGAAAGAGAGAAGGATATCGAGGGGTTTGAAGAAATGATTTTCGACTTCCTTGGCCAAGTTCTGAAAACCTGCAACATCTCGTGGATCTCGGATTACCACGTTACCTTAGCCAATTTATGGGATGCGATTGTTGAGGGTGAGAAGCAGAGATTGGGAGTCGAAGAAACAGATGAAGATGAGTTAATAAAGAGCATCTTGAGGGATAACGAGCCCGAGGACCTGGCAGAGGGTCGTCGTCTGATTCTAGCGGAGATGGAAAAGGAAAGGGCCCTGGCAAAGGGTAAAGGCAAAGCTGACGAGGGTTCGAGTTCAGCCGTGGAGCCCATTACCTCCGGAGTTGAGGAATACCATCCCGATGATCCACTAATCCCTTTGGGCCTAACTCCCGTGGTTGTTGGAGCTTCTGCAACTACTCAAGAAGGAGGATCTGCGGAAGGTATCTCCCTCTTTTCCCCACAATTTGTCAAAGCAATTGTGAATTGTCGTCGTCTGGTAGAACAACCAATTGAATTAGTAACGTGTGTTCCCCATAATACAGGTGGTGAGCCCGCCGACAAGGGTGTTGAAAAAGGAAAAGAAGCGGAGAAGGAAGCTGTCTCGCCAGGTGCCGGTATTGATACATCAAAGTAGGCTGAGGTCACAACAGCAGAAAGAAGCATCTCGGTACCTAGTACTGATGTTCCCAAGGATGCTGAGACCATTGAGGCCTTGAAAGACATGGATGGGCGCCATGTAGAGGATGAGGAAGATATTATCGGCGCCAAAAAAGCCGACGACGATGACGACGAAACCTTGGCCAGCCAAAAGGCTAGGCAGGAAAAAGAGATGGCTTCAAAGAAGGCGGCAGATGAGACTTTGGACGTAGTCCCTCTTGCAGAATTTGATCCCAAAACCGGGATGATTTTGAAAATCCAGCCCAAATCCATCAGCAGACAGCTTCATTTTGCAAATCCCGATGATTTCCCGGCTTCCCTTTCTGATAGAAGGAAGAGAAAAGAGGTGGAAGAGGAATCTTCAGAAGAGTCGGATGTTCCTCTCATAGACAAAAGGAAGAGGAAGAAAGGGGATTAGTCCGATGCCGACAAGGCGAAGCTGGAGAAACAGAAGCAGGAGAAGAGGCCAAAGCGTAAATAGGATATTGTTGCCTGTTGATATTTTGTCTTTAGGTTTTCCACTGGCCAGGAAGTGTAATTGTGAGACTGGCCCTCACTTTCCGCTCTAGGTCGTTTTTCACTTTGTTGGTTCGCAGTATATAAATGAAAGTTTATCTCTTTTTGCATCATTGTGTACCTGTATTCAAATAAACTTTCCATGTTTAGTCATAGACCATCTAATTATAATTACAAATCAATCCAACAACAGAAGGAAAATTTTCGTGCTGCGTTAAAGTTCGTGTGTATATGCATATGGCCCGTAATCAATCATTAACGTAACGCCCAACTAGGGCTTATTAAAAATTGATTAGCATTATTTGCAGATTGCCCCTTATTTCTGAATATGGGGTACATAGAGGATTTCACAAGATAACTGTTCTTGTGGTACCAAATCTCTGGCACCTTCCTTAGCGCTTATCAATAGACTCCTTTATACTCTCCTGGCGGTTGCCGGGGGTAGAGTTCAAATTCAACAGTTCAGTCGGTCCCTGTTCCTTTAGCAGGGACGGTGTTCTTTCTCAGCGCTCAATTGGAGATGTTTTTATACTTTCTCTCTCTCTGGAGAGTTAGAATTCGAGCTCTGCGATTCATTCGCTCCCCGATCCTTCAGCGGGGAAGGAGCTCTTTCTCAGAGCTCCATCGGAGACGCTTTTATACTCTCTCTCTCTGGAGAGTTAGAGTTCGAGCTCAGCGATTCATTCGCTCCCCGATCCTTCAGCGGGGAAGGAGATCTTTCTCAGCGCTCAATCAGAGACGCTTTTATACTCTCTCTCTCTCTGGAGAGTTAGAGTTCGAGCTCAGCAACTCATTCGCTCCCCGATCCTTCAGCGGGGAAGGAGCTCTTTCTCAGCGCTCAATCAGAGACGTTTTTATATTCTCTCTCTCTTTGGAGAGTTAGAGCGCTATCAACGATATAATTTACTTTATTGTATCCTCAGAATTTTGACTTGTGATTACATTCCATTCTGATGGAAGGAATTTATGATTATATGCTTCTGGGATCGTTGGATTATTCACAACGATTTTTATAACAAATAAACAGGAAGATAAATAAAGGTGCAGTAAAGGTAAATGACACACAAGACTTTTATAGTGGTTCGGTCGAATCATGACCTACGTCCACTTTATAATTTTTTGCTTTAAGGAATCAGACTATTATAGGCAAGTAGTCGTGCCTTTTACATGGTTTTCAACAAAGCAAAAGATTAGATTTGAAACCGTCATGTTAAGTATGGCCGTAAATGTTGGGCATTCCACACTCTGGGGATCTCTTTTCCATCTACGGTTGCCAGCTTGAAGGTTCCATTATCAAGCTTGCTCAGAATGGAGTACGGTCCTTCCCACTTCACTCCCATATGAGTTGGGGGTGGAAAGACACGTTTCAGAACCAAGTCTCCGGGTTCCCAGGTTCGGGCTCGAACCTTTTTGTTGTAATATCGGCCGACCTGTTGTTTGCATCTCAAGGCACGCAGGTCTGCTTCATCCCTCTTTTCTTCGATCATATCTAGGGACTCAAGGAGCAATTCATTATTGGTCATCGGATCATAATAAGTCACCCGGTGAGAAGGTACCTTTATCTCAACCGGGATGACTGCTTCCGTTCCAAAAGCAAGGGAGAACGGGGTATGTCCTGTTGCCGATTTATATGTTGTCCTGTAGGCCCATAGTGCCAAGGGCAATTCATCAGCCCACATGGCTCTAGCCCGCTTCAGTCTTCTTTTCAGAATGGACTTAATTACTTTATTTGCCGCTTCGACTTGTCCGTTCGATTGCGGGTGCGCCACAGAGGTGTACCGATTCTCAATGTGGTATTTTTGGCAGAAATTTCTGAATTCAGCGCTATCGAACTGAGTTCCGTTATCCGTTATCACAATCTTTGGAATCCCAAATCGGCAAATGATGTTTCGAACGATAAAATTGATCACTCGTTTGGTTGTGATTGTAGTTAGTGGTTCAGCCTCGACCCACTTAGTGAAATAATCCACGGCCACAATAGCGAACTTTGCACCGCCCCTTGCTATGGGGAGACTTCCAATGATATCAATTCCCCACATAGCGAAAGGCCATGGGCTCATCATTGTTTTTAACTGATTAGGAGGTGCTCTAGGTATTTTTGAAAATCTCTGGCATGCATCACACTGTCGTGCATATCTTACCGCATCCTTGTTTATGGTAGGCCAGAAATAACCATGCCGCAATACCTTTTTTGCCAAAGTTTGCCCTCCAGTGTGGTCGCCGCATTCGCCATCGTGTACCTCCTGCAGCACACGCTTGATGTCATCGTGAGCTATGCACCGGAGGAGGGGCATCGAAAATCCTTGTCTGTAAAGAATTCCGCCTTGCAGAACGTATCGGGCGGCTTTACGAATTACTTTACGCCTCTCGCTTTTCTTGGTTGGAAGCGCTCCATTCATCAGGAAATTCTTTAGAGGGGTCATCCACGACTCCCTTTCTGGTTCCGCCTCTAGTATTAGATCGATCTCCATTTGATCAATACTAGGGGACCGAAGTACTTCAACGGGGGCTAGCCCGATTTCTTCAGGATCGTCGGAACTAGCCATCTTTGCCAATTTACCCGCCTGTTGATTCTCCGACCGCGGTATGTGAGATATGCTGTAGTGATCAAAATCGTTCAGCAACTCCTTCACTTTCTTTAAGTATAAAATCAATCTTGCACTTTTAGCTTGGAATTTTCCAGTAACCTGGTTCACAACTAACTTAGAGTTGCAAAAGATGTTCAGCTTTGTGACCTCTAATTCCTTTGCGATCCTTAATCCGGCTATCAAGGCTTCATATTCGGAGTCGTTGTTAGTGCCGTGAAACTCCATCCGGATAGCATAGGATATCAATCGTTTCTCTGGAGTTTCAAGCACTATTCCAGCGCCGGATCTTTCGTTATTCTTAGCGCCATCAGTATAAAATCTCCAGGCATTGGGATCGAAAAGTAGTTTTGAAGGATCGACTTCTTCGTTCGCTATATGTTCCTCCGGGACGGTAAACTCTGCTATGAAGTCGGCTATCACTTGCCCCCGAATTGACCGTCTAGGCTGAAAGTTCAGATCAAATTGACTTAACTCAATGTTCCATTTGAGTAATCTTCCAGATGCCTCTGGTCTCTGTAAAACTTGCTTGAGTGGGTGATCGGTGTATACGGTAATGGGATGCGCCTGAAAATAATGTCGAAGCTTTCTAGAGGCGATTAGTAAACTATACGCCAACTTTTCTATCCTTGGATAATTACGCTCTGCTGCCGTTAATTTTTTGCTCACGTAATACACAGGTCTTTGGACCTTATCCTCTTCTCTTACCAACGCTGAGCTGATCGCATGGGATGACACTGCCAGATACACGAATAAGTCCTCGTGATCCATCGGCTTAGACAATATCGGAGGTTTCTCCAGGTGCCTTAGTAAGTTCTGAAATGCTTCTACGCAGTCGGGCGTCCATTTGAAGTGGCGTTTTCCCCGCTTTATTAATTCAAAGAATGGGATGCATTTGTCCGTAGCCCTGGAGATAAATCTGCTTAGTGCGGCTACTTTTCCTGCAAGGCTTTGCACATCCTTAATTTGCCTAGGTTCCTGAATGTCTCTGATTGCCGCGATCTGGTCTGGATTAATCTCAATCCCACGGGAACTGACTATGAACCCCAAGAATTTTCCGGAAGCGACACTGAATGAACATTTTGTTGGGTTGAGTTTCATTCCGTACTTTCGAAGAATACCGAACATCTCTGCCAAGTCAGTAGTGTGTTGGGAAGATTGCTTGGACTTAACCAACATATCGTCGACGTATACTTCCATTGTTTTCCCGATCTGGTTATAAAACATTCTGTTGACTAAACGTTGATATGTAGCGCCCGCATTCTTCAAGCCAAAGGGCATCACCACATAACAATATAATCCCAGATCCGTGATAAAACTAGTGTGTTCTTGATCTGGAACATGCATCGGAATCTGGTTATATCCTGAATAAGCATCCATAAATGAGAGAAGCTCATGGCCCGCCGTCGAGTCCACCAACTGGTCAATCCGGGGTAACGGGAAACTATCTTTTGGACAGGCTTTGTTCAAATCCGAGAAGTCGATACACGTTCGCCACTTCCCGTTGGCCTTCTTTACCAGGACTGGATTCGAAATCCAGTCTGGGTAGGTCGAGTCTCTGATGAATCCATTACTCTTTAGCTTTCCAACCTCTTCTTTCAAGGCAGCGGATCTCTCTGGACCCAACATTCGCCTTTTTTGCTTTACCGGAGGATGTTTAGGGTTAATGCTTAATGAATGGCTCATGATTGAAGGGGATATCCCGCACATGTCCGCGTGAGTCCAAGCAAATACATCCAAGTTGTTTTTTAAGAAACCCATCAATTCTTTAGCGAGATTCGGATTTAACTGGGATCCAATCTTAAGGACCTTCTCCGGGTCACTATCATCGATCGGTATATCCACAGTTGTCTCATCGGGAGTCGCCATTCTGCCCCCAGGTTCTTGATCCTCTCTGGGATCTATATCCTCGGGCAACTCTCTGGGCGACTTTCCAATGGTTATCCTCTTTAGTTGCTATAAGGTCTCCTCCCTTGTAGGGGGAGAAGCGCCCTTGGTTTCTATGTCCCCTCCATTGCGAAGTAACTTTAGCTCGGCAACATAGCATGCTCACGCAGCAACCTGATCTCCTCTGACGATACCAATGCCAGCTTCTGTGGGGAATTTCAATAACAAGCACCAGGGGGCTATACAGGGTCTAAACTTTGCGAGGGCCGGTCGGCCCAAGAAAGCATTGTAGGGCGATTCAACGTCCAAAACCACGAAGGGAAGGATTCTCACTCTCTGGCGTTCTCCTTCCCCAAGCGTAACCGGTAACTCTACATAACCCATTGGAGCGGTGGATGCTCCGTTGAATCCACGGATCCATCCTTGACAGGGCTTCAAGTCTTTTATTTCGAGGTTCATCTGGTTAAATGTCCTTTTGAAAAGAATGTTGACGGAACTCCCGTTGTCCACTAAAACCTTATGAACAGTGGCTGGTCCAATAGGTACTGTAATTACAAATGGATCTTCAGTCGGAGCGTGGACTCCAATGCTTTCTCGTTCTCGGAAAACGACATCGTCGATCATCATCTTTTGTTGCTTTACCGGGATATTGTCCTCAGGGTTACTACACTCCCCTACCTCGAGGTGTTGCTTGGCTGCATTGACATATTGATCCAATGCCTTGGAACTATGCCCGGCAAGATAAAGTCCTCCGATTACGGTATTGATAACAATGTTCTTTCCCTTTTGCTGGGCAGTTGGCCTAGCAGCAAGTTGATTCTGGTTCTGATTTGGAGCCTGTACTGCTTGCCCCCTGTCTCTAGGCGTTACTCTGTATTCATTTAATTTTCCTTCTCGAAGCAGCCTTTCGACTACATCTCTTAGGTGACGGCATTCATTTGTCGAATGGCTGTGAATCTGATGAAAGAGACAAAACTTCCCCGTTTCACGTTCTTTCTCCGTCGACTCTCTGGGAGGTTGCCTCTTATTCTGGAAGACTTCATACGCATCCATGAAGATATTTTCCAGAGTATCATTTATTGGTGTATAACTTTCAAAGGCCCTGGGACGAGTCCTTCTCTGGGAGTCGTTCCCTCGTTTCCTCTTCCGGTTGTTGCCGTTACCATTATTATTGTTGTTCCCTGACTGACGACCACCCTGATTCTGATTTCCGACATTAACCTCGACTTTCCCCGAGCTGTCTCCTGTCTGCTTAATGGCGACATTGCTCTGGATTTCCTCCTTATCAGCTGTTTTTGCCTTTCGGTTAGCATATACTTCTTCCCGACGTAAATGTACGTTAGATTTTCGAAGAATAACTCTCTAGTATGGGGTGGCTTGCCTGCCAGGTATCTCCCGAATTCAGTGTCTTTATCTACTCCATCAACCAGTGCTGCGACAACGGTTGGTTCATGGGAATCTTTAACTTCAGTAGCGGCCAAGTTGAAACAATCTAGGTACGCCCTCAAACTCTCGCCTGGTCGCTGCTTGACGAGGAACAAATCAATCACACTCTTTGTCTTTTGTGCATAGATACGGAATTGTTCTACGAACTTCTCACTCAACTCCCTGAAGCTAGAAATCGATCTTGCTGGCAAGCGAGTAAACCATAACAATGCTACATCCTCCAAGAATATGGGAAATGCTTTGCACTTGACAGCGTCCGAAGTTGCGGCAGCGGTCATTGACCAAGAGTATCTCATCAGATGCTGGACAGGATCAGACCTACCCGCGTATCGGTTCATCTGTGGCATGTTGAAATGCCTCGGGAAAGTCGCATCCAAAATATCATCAGTGAAAGGGGTGTGACTGCGGTCAATTCCCCAATCTTCATTCCGTTGCCCACGACTATCTGCCAGAATTTGATGGATCATGGCTGCCACATTTGCACTGGTCAGCGGAGGTTCAGGGTCAGTGCTTCTGGCTCGGCGGGGTTCTCTAGTCTCTCTTCCGGGAACAGTCACAAAATCTGGGGCTCGGATAGGGCTTCGTTGCCCCTTGTTACCACGAGCATGTACGCGACGACGGTGCTGAGGTAGTCTGTTCTGTACAGGATCGTCCACATCTCGAGCTCTGGGAGTCGCGGCGTGATCGTTCACATTACTGTTTGAGGGCCCCGCCTCCAGCGTTTCTTCTTCCCGTGATGGCAGGGTTCCGAACCGAAGCTGCTCTATGTTTTCGTCTCTCTCATATGGTCGCCGCGGAGGTCTCGGCGATTCCTCTGACGAAGAAGAATATCCTGGAGTGAGCGGACGAGCTGGTGGCGTCCTTTGCCTTGCGAGTTCATCAAGCCTTTTATCCATAGCAGTCAAATTTTGTCGCAGGACGGAGCTTTCCTGCCTTTGGGCAGCCAATTCGTCAAACAATCTCTCCCACATTTCGGAAAAGCGAGAGAGATCCCCCTCAGTAACGGGAGCAGCAGGGTCATATTGGTCATCATCACTTTCTCTTATACGCAAAGAGTTTGAGCCAGGTCGAGCGGAGGGGCCAGGACGGTAGGGGCGAGCCATAGGCTCCTTTCCAGGTCGAGTTGTAGTCTGGTCATCAATTCGGATCGCTGTGGATCGAGGATGGTGGCTCGCAACGCCTCCCTGGGATCGGTTCGTGGTCACGATGCGCGGAGGATTCGAGGCGTTATCTCGGGATCGAGTAACAACCCCTTCAGCAGTCTGGATCGCCTCGTTCTCGTCGACTCGGAGCGTGGCGTCTTCATCGGATCGGTTCGCCCCCTGCGCTCTGCGATCCAGAATTTCCTCATTGCCTAGCTCGTGCACACTTTCTTCGATTGTTTCATTGGTTCGTGAAGCTCGTGCTTCCTTAGATCTCTTTCCAACCATGATATCCGAATCGCTGGAATCTTCAAAGAACTAAATAGTGAAACTTTAGGACTGTTTTCTCAGTGAAAGCACCAAAATGTTAGATCAAAATTTGGACCTAACACCCAAATTGTTCTGAATCTTATAGAGTTTCAACTGAAGAATGAGGAAAAAGAAAATAACACACAGAATTTATAGTGGTTCGGCATTAACGAGCCTACGTCCACTTTATATATTATTGATTATACTTTGAAAGCTAATACAATCAATGATTTCTCTCAATACTCTAGTAGTCTGACAATAATGGCGGTTTCAGTACTCAATATTGCCAAAAAGATCCCAAAAAATGCCAAGCTCCGGGCTATTTATAGCTGATTTTGTCAGGCGGGTCGTGGTAACACGTGGCACGAATCCCGAGAACATCGGATCGCATCGCTACCGTTGAAGAAATAGTCAAATTAGCCGTTGTGGACAGGTGTCGCGATCCCCTTGAAAATCGGATCGTGCAGATGGGGAGAATCGGTCAAAATGACGGTTAGGGACACGTGTCGTTAGATCCGTGCGTCTCGGATCGCTGAAGACTAGCTCACGCTTGAACGGGTCAGAGGGTTCGCCATGCATCAGGGGATCAGATCGGTCTACGCTGGGCAACAATATAAGTTCGGATCGAGTCGCATAGAGGTTTCGTTTCGCTGATGGAATGGGGGCGATCATTCGAGATGCGATCCGATGGTGGGCGAGTCGATAGTGTGCGATCCGACGTCGGACGAGTCTATGATGCGATCTGTTCTTTCATGCACTTGGGGGATATAGTTTCATACCTTCTTCTTGTGAGTGAACCTGGGCGTTTTGGTCAAAAAGCTAGCCAACATCAATCTTGTCAGTGGAGCTAAGATTTTTGCAAAATCTTTGATAAACTTTCAATAAAAGCCTGCTAGCCCGAGAAAGCTTCGAACTTCGGTTGCTTTTCGAGGAACCTTCCAATCTTGCAAAGCAACCACTTTCGCGGGGTCCACAGCTATCCCCTCTTTTGACACCACGTGTCCAAGGAACCTAACTTCTTCTCTCCAGAAATGGCATTGGGAGAACTTTGCCTTCAACTGATGTGCACGGAGAGTATCCATGAATTCTTTTAGATGCTGAGCATGCTCTTCTTCATTCTTAGAGAAGATCAAAATATCGTCTACGAAGACCACCACAAACTTATTGAGGAACTCTCGGAACACCCTGCTCATTAAATCAACGAAGTAAGCGGATGCATTTGTCAAGCCGAAAGGCATGACAAACCACTCAAAGAAACCATCTAGAGTTCTGAACGCGGTCTTATCAATGCTGTCTTCAGCCACACTTAGCTAATGAAACCCGGTAGCCAAATCTAATTGGGAGAAAACCGATGCACCTACAAGTTGATCGAATAAATCACCTATTCTAGGGACTGGGTGCCTATTCCTCTTGGTCAGCTTGTTTAGCTCCCTATAATCAACGCAAAGTCGAAGCGAACCATTTTCTTTAGTTGCGAACACTACTGGGGCACCCCATTCAGAAAACTCCACCTTATAAACCCCTTCTCAAGCAATTCTTTAACTTGCTTGCTGAGTTCTTTCCTCTCCCTCAGAGCCATGTGTCTAATAGGTAAAGCAACGGGTTTTGCGTTGTCCACGAGGTATACGCGGAAGTCTAACTCCCGCTTCGAAGGTAAGCCCTTTACCTATTCAAACACATCCGAGTATTCATGAACTACCCTTACAGACTGCAAGTTCTCAAGGGACGCATCAAGAGATTCTAGATAACTAAGCATAACGAAGTTCATGGGATTACAAGAAATTTCGAGAGTGTTACCGAGGCGATTCATGAGTCTTACCACTCTTTTTTCACAATCGAGGACGGCACCATTACTGGATAGCCAATCCATGCCTAGAATCAACCCATAGCCCGTGAAGCCCAAACAAAGGCATTACATTTAAACCCAATGCTTAGTATAGATAAATTCAAATCCAAACAAACCATTGACAAATAAGCTGAGTCCCCAATTGGATTTGAAACAACCAAGGGATCCTCTACTATGCCTGTGTCTAGGTGCAGAGATTCCACTAAAGCGGTAGATATAAAAGAGTGCGATGTGCCAAAATCAAATAATGTACGAACAGGATGATAAAAAAGATAGACTAAATTTTCGACAGAAATATTTCTACCTCGTTCTTGCGGAGGGGCCGTGAGAGTGTGAACTTGTCGTCCAGAAGAAGGTCCAGCTCCCTGCCCTTGCTTCCTTGGGCAAGCCCTAGCCATGTGTCCTGCCTCACCATAGTGGAAACAGCCACCCATCTTCCTTTTCTTCTTCTTGTAGTCTTTGATCAGATGCCCAGGAATGCCACAGAAATTACACTTTCTCTTCTCACGGGGTTTGTTGTTCTTCCCGCTTTTCTTTGAATCAGCCTTCTTGTTCTCCGACCCCTCCCCCTTCTTATCTTGAGGCACTTCCGCTTTTCCCTTATTCCTGCCCTTGTCTTCCTCATGTAAGAGTGCCATGTCCACTAACCTCTTGTAAGTAGCCCCAATAGGTATATGGGTCATAGCCAAGCTGTGAAGTGGCTGATTCAATCCTTTGACAAAACGGAGAGCCTTCTTATGAGGAGTATTCACTAATCCAGTCCGAATCGGGCCAGCTGATTGAATTGATTGACGTACTCCTTGACCGTCATACTTCCTTGCTTAAGAGATAAAAACTTTTCTAGTTGTAAACTTCATTCAGCTTGTGAAAGGAATTTCATCTCAAACCTTATTCTAAAATCCATCCATGTGTCAACTGGTCTTTCTGCTTTAGTGACTTCCCACCAATAGGAAGCTTCATCTTTGAGCAACCATACAGCCAACTGTATCTTCTGTCTATTGTCCACCTCGAAGATAACGAACAGATCCTCAGTTTCTTTGAGCCAGTTCCTTGCTTCTACGAATGATTCAGTTCCCTTGAAATCCTTTCCCCCCATGGCTCTAAAGTCTTTACAAATCTTTGAGAAAGCATTTGCACGAGGAGGAGGAGGAGGAGGAACCACTGCAGCTAGAGGAGGAGGAATATCTGTCGGGCCTGTGTCGTTGGCCCTAGCCTCTAAGTACCTACTGAACCAGCCAGGTATCGGTACACCCTCTGGAAGGTTAAGATTCCCAGACATGCTGAAACGAAAAAGAAAAGATTCAAAACGAAGGATAGAAAGATGGTGCAGATGGATTTGGGGATTATGCCTTTTTTAAAATTTAAAACAACACTCTTTCTTGAAAAATGCTTCTTTATATTTCTTTTTGAAAATAATTTTCAAAAACTCTTATCTGTTCTGGTAAACCTCGCTCTGATACCAAGTGAAACACACTACCTCCATCACGGTCACTCACAAAGGGAATGCCTTTACTTTGGTGGAGTGTTATAGGTACAAGACACAGAAAATTTTACAAGACAGATAAGTATCAGTAGCGGAATTCAAATCATTTATTGAATACGTGGTTCAGTACAAAAGCATTACATCAATTTCTCTCAAACAACTTCAAAAACATTACAACATAATTTATGTCTTGATTATTTAATAAAGAAGCATAAATCATAAATAAAATTGCATAAATCCCCAAGGAAAATGTCCAAGAGCCATAGCCAAGATTGAGAGAGAATCCAAATCATGCATCTACTTTCTTCAAGCTTGCAAAGGGTCTGACTAAGCTGCAGTATTCCCTCCTTGTGGACCTGGGGGTGGAACGAAATAAAAAAGGACGAAAGAAAACGGGTCAGACAATTAGTCTGGTAAGTTCGGTGATTACTTGTATTTAAACAAGGAAAGGGATCATGACAGTAATAACAGAACATAGAACAATACTCTAATATAAGATAAGAGGAAAATGTGATCGCACCCATTACTATAGTCTCTGCACCTACTTAACCATTGGATCCACCAGCCCTACGTGTTTATAACAAACGATCCCCTTAATGATCGGCCCCTACTCGCATGCATTCATATCATGTGTCATTCGACCCCGCTTGATTGTAGATACCTGTGCTGGTCCCACCATGGGGTGTATCAGTCCCTCTAGTGGCAACTCGACACGATTCAGGATGCACAGTGTATAATACTGATGCCCAGTGCCTGATTTTCCACTTCGGAGTATGTGCATGCCCATACTCCGTCAGAACCTACACTAGCCCACCAACCACCGATGTTTTGACCACTTATACTCAGCCCAGTAATCGCACCCCACCCTGCCTAGTTTCTGGGTACCATGATACATCTATATGGGTTACTGCTGAAATGGGTCCCCATTACTAGGGTTTTCTAATCAACATGTTTATTTAGCTAAGTGTCCAAGTTTACTTAACCCCACCCATTCGATTAGTTAACATGTTGAATCGGTTAAGTGTTTTTCCCTAATTGACTTAACCCTACCAATCCTGACTTAGATTTAATTTACTAAAGCACCAACTACTCACATTAGACAGGTCTTGTTGCGGTCATTGGATGTGCCGGTCGGTTCCGGGCAGGTTTACACCACAACTCAGTCTAACCTCGGTTTCTTTTTGGGCTCGATGCACTAACCACCCACATTAGACTGGTCATGTTGTGGTCACTGGATATGCCGGTCGGTTCTGGGCTGATATACACCACAACACAGTCTAAACTCGGGTTAGCCATATTCGTCTTTTTTTAAATTCACATTTTTCTATATATATGTCTAATTTCTTTATTAAATTTAATTTAATCATGCCATAATTATCCTTTGATTATGCTCACCACAAATGGTATATCAAATATACCATTTTATGAATAAATCCATACCATGAATTTTCATATTTTCCCATCGCTACCCCTGTGGAACGTACGCATGAATCACATACAATGTTGGGCTAGTAAATTAGCCTAACTTATAAACAAGAAACGGGGTAATAAAACAAGAGACATGAAATAAACATAAAATAGCATAATTTCAACTTTTCATGTGCAACTTGGCATAGAGGTATCATTTAACTTTAACTAAATGGGCAAAGGTGAACTTGTGACTAAGTTGGGTCTAGTTGTCATGTAAACTTGACAAAGGTCTAGCATGGAGGTTTAACATATAATCACAGTTTTAAACCACAACTTAGCATATTAACTTATGTATGTTAAACATAAGAGAACTATTATCAACAAATTCGAATCACTACTTAGCGTAGTATTTATGTATTAAAACATAAGAGGACTACAATTCCAAATTTTTTTTTTCAACATAAATAGATATAATCTAACATGAATATACATGAGTGTTGATCTAACTTATAAGCATGTGTTTTTAGATCATAAACTTGCAAATAACCACCAATTTATAACATGACATGTTTCACCATTTAATTGGCAAAATAAAATCCATTACCTAATCATAATAGATTCCAATAACATATAATATGTTCATCACCACAAGCATATAGACATGATTAAATACAATATGTTCATCACCACAAGCATATAGATATGATTAATTACAACGATACTTTAAGATAAACGAGAATCAAATCTTATACATAAGCATCATTCTATATCCAAATTACGACATGTCATGATTCAATCAAAAGAGTGTTTAAATCTGCGTAATAACCAACTTACAAACTAAAAAGGAATTCTTGCGTTCTGAAATCTGAATTCTAAAATTGGTAAGCTCGCTTTTGATGCAGATCGTTGAATTTGATAATCTTTTAATTTGATTTTTGATTCAAGTTCTTATCTTGTCTTTGAATTGGTGACGGCTACTCCAAGTTTTCCATTGACAGCATGATAGTTCTAGGATTATTTTTGTGTGATTTTTAGGTTTGGGCATTGGGTTGTTTATATAGAATTTCAACTCAATTTAAGCCGTCGGATGATCCTAGGGTTAACCACAACCATCCAGTGAAGATAGGGTGACACCTCAGCCCTAATGACTCAACACTGAGTCAAAAAATCGTCACAATTTAGATCTTCCCCCGGGGGGAGGGTAGGTCGACCTGCAGGGGGGAGGTCGACACTAGGGTCGACCCCTGGTCGACCTGGGTCCTAGGAGGGAATTTTCCCGCCCAGCCCGCTTCTGACTTCTGATTCGAATTTGAATTTGTTTTCGAGCTGTTTGAATTTATTTGAGTTTTCTGGAAACTTCCGACAGCCATAACTTCTTTATACGAAGTCCAATTTACGCAAACTGGGACTCTATCTCAACCAGAATTCCGAGATGAACACAATGGCATAACCCGTTTCCCTTAATTCTCATATTTTAAATTAAGTATTATTTAATTCATTACTATAACGTTAACAGAAAATATGAGGTGTTACAATTTCGCTCGGGTATGAATACATGACGTATTTCTTTCGATTTCGGCTGACGTGATTTGCTTTTTTTTAGCTGATTATGAAATTTAGGCTAACATGGCGAGTTCCTGTACGCCGATCGACATAGTTAGCTTAGATTTATTTAAAAAATCCAATGGCATAAGTTCCCTAGCCTAAACTATAAATAGACTCTTAAACCAAACTAATTGTTCACAATGCATTCTTTTCCCTTTTGGGTTCTCTCCTTTTGAGATAGACATAAATTGATTTTTTTTTTAGGTGAAAAGGTTTAAAAATAAATAAATATATATATAATCCTATTAGATGTGAGGTTTGTAGCAACCAAAGAAAAGAGTTTAGGACGATGGATCAGTGGATTTAATTATATATCTTTTAATAATGGTACATAGTATTATATAATTCATGTTAAAATTAAGTATAATTCAATTTAAGATTATTTGTTGCAGTTTATTTCCTGTTATACTTAGGAATAGTATATTTATAGTTTTTTAGTTCCTACTATGATTAGATTTGATATATTTTAGCTAGGATTGTTTGCAGTAAATCTATAGTTAAAATGTAACTTTGGTAAACCTTATATGTAGAAGTTAATTTTTTAGAACTAAACCTAAACAGATATAAGTACAGTTGAGATAAAAGAGTTGAAAATGGGGTATAGGCCCAATTGTGGTAAATTTACAGTAATTATGTCAAATTTGGGAAATAAATTAAGGATGAAAATTGAAATATACTAATTAAATTGCAAGTTCAGAATAACCTAGTTTGGTTTATAAATGAAGCAATAAACTTTGAAATGAATTGTTGTGAAATAGGAATTCATCCATATTTCGCACTATCCAATAGCTCAGAAATAGTTAAAAGAAATGTCTTGAAATTATGGATTCCTATTTATAGGATTGTTTAATATTATAATATGAAAATAAATTTTAGTACATTTTCAGTAACCAACCAATTAGGAATAAGTATAACTTCCTAAAGATAAAATTTACAAAGTTGGTAAGTATAAGAGTAACATAACTAAAAGGTATTATGGAAATAAAAAGAGTAAGAAATCAGGTTAAGGTACGTAATAATCAGAAAAGAAGGTAACCTATTATAATAAAAGTTAATATCACATACTCAAGCTAGGAACTGAGTCAATAAGTTAGACTTAGATCTTGGATCGAGCTAAAAAAAGAAAGATAGATTAAGAAAATCTGAATGTTTGCAAGTAAAATTATAACACGAGGTTGTAATTGAAAAATGGAAAAGAGAATTAAAGTAAGAAAGACTTATTATGAATAAAACTTATATTTGAGATTAAATTGATAACAACAGTGGTTCGTTCGGGCAAGAAATGCTAATTAGGGAAAATAAATGATCGATAAAGTTAATAAGTAAATAAGCTCTGATTAGAGGAAACCGGGCAAGTAACGCTAATCAGTGTTATAATAAAAAGAAAAGAAAAGTAAGCTAAACACATAATGAAAGACTAGACGTAGGGTCTAATGAAATAGTGAGGTGCTTTTGGAGCAATCTGAAGGAAGTCTGGATAAAGGGCCCGACGAAGCAGATTATCGTAGATGTTTTAAATAGAGTAGGAGCACATCCAACGTGATGTTCATGTTGAGCATAATAATATAGTTTTTGTTTGACGATAATTAACATATATACTATTATATAAATTTATTTTTAACTGTACTATTCTACATTACATCTATATAGAAATAAATATTTATATATAATAAAATGCTATCGCACTTTGGTATTCAAATAGTTATTTCATTCAATATAAATATTTTATTTCAATAATTAAAATAGTATAATTTTATGACTCCACTATTGTACAACACGATGATGTATAATACAAACACACACTAATGTACATACATTCCTCACTTTAGACTAATCACTCAGTTCCACGTGCATATACATGTCTACAGTCACTTAGTTAAAATAGAACATTTTTTTGACTACATTGTTGTATAACTCACCGATATATAATATAGACACACACTGATATATATACATTCCTCACTACAGAATGATCACTCAGTTCACTCATGTACACACTCATATACATGTATACAGTCACTCAATTACTCACTCTTTCATTCTTGATTTTCAATGCATGCTTAGGTTTTTGTCCAGTCTTCCGTTAAATTGTCAAATTAGAAAAAACTCAGTAAACTAGAAAAGAAACAATTTAATATGCAAATATAAAATTTAATTTTAAGTATTTTTATTTGCCTTAGTTATTTAAGTTTTTTTCTCATTATTTTTCTAGACATGTCATGTATATACTTATACGTCTCGATCAACGTATAATATTCACAATAATACACTATAAATATTGAATTTTTCAAGTATGTATTATTTCCATGGTCAATTGAAAAGGTCAAATCAACAAATTCAACTAAGTTCAGTTTAACGGACTACAATTTTATTTTGGCAACGACAGAAATTTATGTTAAAATTCATGTATGTCATCAAAAAAGCTCACGTATATAAATATCAAAATTACACATGCACAATACATGTATACACATACATGTACATGTATATACATTTATACATATGTATACACATACATATACATATATATGTGTGTGTGTGTGAAACATGTGCAGGTGCATAGGTCGGCCACTCCAAAATAGTACAAAAGTAAAAAATGTGATATGCAACATGACCATGTAAAAACACAATTCAAACAAAGTACACAGCCATCAACAAACCAACAATTTCATGCCATAAAGGAAAGATGAAATAGGTGCATGTAGCAAACATTACAAGACAGTGCGCGTGATCATTGCACCAAGAAAAAACAGGGGTAAACCAATATAAACAATGCATGGCACAACAAGTCACAAGAAAAAGATGCAAACCACAAACTAGTACAAAGACAGAAACAGGGGTAAACTAGCATAAATAATGCATGGCACCAAAGTCTAAATGTGCATTGAAATGCTACTTATACTCAAGACACAAACAAATGAAACAAAGTGCAATAGGGCAAGCATGTATGACACTATACACAAGTACAATATGCTACTAGATGAAGCAGGCAAAGGCTCAAAGCTAAGTGTTCAGGATAGAGATAGTGGCTATAGTGAAGCAGCAGTGAAGCAACAGAGAAGTTTTTACTCGAACAAATATTACCAGGAAATACAACATGTGTACACAACACAAATGAAGTAGTAGTTTACAATTCAGATGAATAACCAATGCAAATTCAAAGCATACTGACAAACTCGAGTGTAGTACTTATTCTCTATATCACGTAATAACAAAAAGAGGAAGCCAAAATTTCAAAGGTAGTATATATCTGCCCCATCACGCAAGAGGAAAATAAATAATACAGTGGGTAGAGCATCAGTCAAAGAGAATTCTGTTGAATTGGTCATATTCGAAATTACCAAAAAAGTCAACACATACGAAATTCGAAAATTTTATTCTGGGCAAGTGTAACACCCCGTATTTTCTATAAACACTAAGGTTACAAATTAAAGAATAATTAGTTTCAAATGTACGAATTAAGGGAAAAGGGTTATGCCATTGTGTTCGTCTCGGAATTCTGCTTGAGATAGAGTCCGATTTTGCATAAATCGGTCTTCGTATGAAGGAGTTATGGCCTTCAGAAGTTTCAGAATTAAATTAAAAATTCAAACAGCTCGGTTCAGAATTCAAAATTCAAAAATCAAAAGCGGAAGCGGGCTGGGCGGGAAATTTCCCACCCAAGACCAGGTCGACCAGGAGGTCGACCAGGGGGTCGACCTCCCCCCAAACAGGTCGACCAGGGGGTCGACGTACCCCCGCCTCCCTGGCAGATCTGAATGATGACGATTTCTAACTCCCTACTGAGTCATTAGGGCTTGTGTGGCTATTCTATCTTCTCTGGACGGTATTGATTGCATCTAGGGTTGATCTAACGGCTCTTATTTAATTAAACTTCTATAAAAGCAATCCAACTCTCAACCGTAAATCACAAATATTCATACCAAAAGTCGTCATGCCGTTAATGGTCGACCTAGAGTAGCCGTCATCCTCCTTCCATTTGAAAGCAAGATTGAAGCTTCATATCAAATTAAATCAAATCTAATTTAGAACAACGATTAGTCTACATCAAAGGCGAGCAATTCAGTTTCAGAATACAGATCCCAGAAATCAAGTTTTTCCTTTTGTTGTAAGTGTAGTTATCTTTCAGATGTGAATAACTTAAAGACATGATTTGTAATGAATTATAAAATAGAATTGTACCAAGTTGTATGTGATGCTGATTCATGTATATTCATGTCTATTCTATCATGTTAGCCTATGAACTATTGTGGTTTATCGAACCTATCATGTTATGTAGAAATTGGTGAATGAATCTATTGATGTTGTATAGGAATTTGGGAATGAGAAAATATCATGTTATACGCAAGTTTGGCGATGATATCATGTTATGAATACATTCAAATTTATAGGCTAAAACATGATTATGTAAACATGTATGTTTAGATCCATAACCTTATACATTTAGATCCATATGCCTTTAGGTTAGATCTATGTTAACTTGATTCAACCCCTATGCAAGTTCACAACTACATGCCAAGTTTAATTTGTATAATTTTATGTAAATTCACATGCTTGTGGTTCATGTTGCGTAGATCTAGTTTGCAAGTTCATAATTAAAAATATATTGTTCTATGCCAAATTCATATGACACATGTATCGTTGGATCCATATTTTTGTATGGTGTTGGAATGTTGCAAGTTCCTCTTTTTCCCCTTTTTGTTTTATAAGTTAGGCTAAAATATTGAACCTAACATTCTATGAAATTTTGCGAACGTACAACGGGGGTGACGTGGGGAAAACATGAAATTACATGTAATTGGCATTTTTGGAACATAATCATGATAAGTGGCATGAAAACGGTATAATCTATATACCAAAAATTATGAATTTGATTTAGAGGGAAAGTGGTCCATGACAATAAATTGTTGAAAATTTACATAAAAGAATAAATATGTAAATTTAGTAAAAGACGAATAGGCCTAACCTGAGGTTATATTGAGTTACGGTATAAGACTGCCTGGAACCGCCCGGCAAATCTAGCAACCGTAACAAAATAGATCTAATGTGAGAGGTTGGCGCATTGAGCCCAAAAGAACTCGAGGTTAGGCTGAGTTGCGGTGTAAAACTGCCCGGAACCGACTGGCACGTCCAGTGACCGCAACAATACCTGTCTAATGTGAGTGGTTGGTGCTTTAATGAATGAATTAAAGCTAAGACAGGAATGGTAGGGTTAAGTTAATTAAGGTAACACTTAACCAATACACCATGTTAATTAGACAAGTGGGTGAGGTTAAGTAAATTTAGAACACTTAACCGTTATAACATGTTAATTAGACAAGTGGGTGAGGTTGCGTAAATTTAAAACACTTAACCGTTAAAACATGTTAATTAGACAAGTGGGACAAGTTAAGTAAATTTAGAAACACTTAATTAATATAACAAGATGAATGATTAGGGTTAAGTTAATAGGAAACACTTAACCAGTATAGCATGATGAATGGGTAGGGTTAAGTAATAAGAACACTTAACCAATATAACTTGATTTATGGAAAGGTTAATTTAAAATAAGAGGGCAACACTTAACCAATATAACTTGATTTGTAGTAGGGTTAAGTTAACACAAGAAGGCAACACTTAACCAAAGTAACATGACACGTAGGTGGGTTAATTTAACTTGAAATGATTGATGACACTTAACCAATACGATAGGATGAATATTTGGGGTTAAGTTAACACTTGACCAGTATAACTTGATGAACGAACGGGGTTAAGTTAATGGGAAATACTTAACCGATCCAACATGATAAGTAAGGAGGGTCAAGTTAATAAGAAACGCTTAACCAACACGACATGATGAATGAGTGAGTTAAGTTAACATGAACGGACAACACTTAACCAATATGATGTAACGTGTGGGAGGGTTAAGTACATATCGGGTTGGTGGGTAATATCAGTACATATAGGCCCACAAACTTAACCATTAAATAAACCTGCTTGAATCAGTGGAAGGGTTAAGTACATATCGGGTTGGTGGGTAATATTTGTACATATAAGCCCACAAACTTAACCATTAAATAAACCTGCTTGAACCAGTGGAAGGGTTAATTACATATCGGGTTGGTGGGTAATATTAGTACATATAGACCCACAAACCTAAACCATTAAATAAACCTGCTTGAATCAGTGGAAGGGTTAAGTACATATCGGGTTGGTGGGTAATATTAGTAGATATAGGCCCACAAAACTTAACCATTAAATAAACATGCTTGAATCGGTGGAAGGTTAAGTACATATCGGGTTGGTGGGTAATATTAGTAAATATAGGCCCACAAACTTAACCGTTAAGTAAACATGCTAGAATCAGTGGGAGGGTGAAGTATGTCTCGTATAAATGGGTAATATTTGTATATATAGACCCACAAACTTAACCAGTAAGCTACCCTAGTGACGGGGACCCATTTCAACAGTAACCCACATAGATGTATCATGGTACCCTGAAATTAGGCAGGGTGGGCCACGATTACTGGGCTGATTGTAAGCGGTCAAAGCAGCGGCAGGGGGTACGTCAGTGTAGGTTCCGACGGTTTACGGGCATGCACGTACTCTAGTTTGGGAAAAAGAAGGCACTGGGTACCAGTAGTTATACACTATGCATCTTGAATCGTGTTGGGTCGCTATCATAAGGATTCATACACCTTATGGTGGGACCAGCATAGGGTATCTACACGCAAGAGAGGGCCGATTGACATAGACACATGGAACATGAATACAAGTAGGGAGCCGATCGATAGGGTAGTAAGGGTACATCTAACATGTTTATGGCAATTAGGCTGGTTGAGGTGGAATCCTCACGGTAGATGTACACCTGAAGGATACCACAATTACGGGGATTGGGATCACATTGTAATTTTATACAGATTACTAGTTGGGACACTAGTTAGGCGGTGCAGATATATAGAAATTAGATTAATAGAGTAGTAGAGAAGCAGAGAAAAAGTTGGAGCGCATTCAGTTCACCTTGCACTTATCTTGTCTTTAGTTACCTTGTTTTTATGGTATTGTCCTATTTTCAGTTTATTCATGTCATGATACTTTATCTTGTTTGCATGCTGAAAGATCACTGGACTTACGAGACTTATGTCTGACCAAGTTTGTTTTTCGCCTCTTTTATTCCGTCCCCTCCCCCCCAGGAAGTCAGGGAGGGAATAGCTCAGCCTAGCTTGGACCTCTTCTCTTTCCAAGCTTGAAGATTAGTTGGTGTATTGCTTTGGAATCTCTCTCTCTTCCACTGCTATGGCTGGTTCATGCTTTATTAGGGAATATCGTTGTTTTTATGCTTGTTTTATTCTTGGAAGTTTGTAAATCAAGACAGAAGTTCTATGTATTGCATTTAAGTATGATTGAGGAAATTGTTGTAAAAGCTTGACTGAATTAAGTTGTTTATAAAATTTCTTTATTTTTCCGCCGCTTTATTTGTCTGTCTTGTAATTTATCTGCATCTTTTACCTATAATGCTCCACCGAAGTTAAGGCATTCCCTTTGTGAGTGATCGTAACGGAGGCGGGGTGTTTCACTTGGTATAAGAGCTGAAGGTTACCTGATCAGATAAAAGATTTGAAAAATTATTTTCAAATCAGTTTTAAAAGAAGCATTTTCAAAAGAAAAGTTTTGTTTTAAAGGCATGTTCCCCAAAGCCATATGCACTATCTTTTGATCCTCTGTTTGAATCCTTGTTTCCTTCTTTCCTGAGTCTCTGTGGCTCCTGGCTTTCTGGGAGGTAACCTCATCGCGGTATGGTTCCGTAGGCCCGACGAGACTATGACACTTTTCAAAGGGCAAACAAGTGCCCAACTTCCATCTATAGCCGTAGTAGTTTCACCTGCGGCTAATTTTCTTTCGAGCTTTGTAGGATTCTCCATGCGATGGAGGCAGCTTTCGAGAGACTGTCAATAAGTTACACAAGGACGGAAAAGATGAGAATGAGGGAGTTTGGCTAAGGAGCACAACACAAGGATGAAGAACTCATGGATATGGACTTAGTTCACAAAGGAGGGGAGGAAAGAATAGTAAAACCTAAAACAAGAGGAAGTATCTTTATTTTGGGTATTACGGGTCGTATAATTAAGGGCAAGGGCAAGAACAAAGGACGGGATTTTCCGGAAGGCAAGTGCATGCTCTCACCGCCAGCATACCTGAGAGAGAGGCAGTAAGATTTCTATTGAAAGATTTTTTCCGTTTGATCATCCCGTTAGTACTCCTTCTTATTTTAGCGCTTCACATTTGTATATATCAGCTTCCATAGATTCTCTGCACCTTAGTACTTGTATAATAGAGGATCCCATTATTGTCTCAAATCCAATTTTTGGTTCGGCTCATTTATCTTTGGTTTGTAAGGATTTGAGATGCTTATGATTCCGGGTTTCATGGGCTATGGGTTGATTCAAGGCATGGATTGGTTAGCTAGTAATTGTGAAACGAGGATAGTTATACTTTCGACTTGCCTCAGGAATTCCCTCGAAATTTAATGCGATCCTAAGGGATCAGTTTGTCTTAGCTACTTAGAATCACTTTATGTATTTATCGACGATTTTCGATCCGTTGGAGTAGTCCATGAGTACGTAGATGTTTTTGATTAGGTTAGTGGTTTTCCCCCAAAAACTCGAAATAGACTTCTGCATATATTAAGTTGACAATGCAAAGCCAGTTATGCGATCAACGATAGTTTTGGAACAAGATTGGCAAGGATAGCCAGAGTCGGTTAAGTGCTCAATTGTTTGGTTGTTTTGCTATTATCATCTCACATAAATCATCCAAATTCGGAGGAGGTATTCCTTGGGTGCTTCTCTGATATTGGTTTAGGCCTTTGGGGCTTGTACTTGAGGGATGTCGAGTTCGACGAGGATGGTTTGCATGAGAAATAAATGGTTGTGGCAGGCGCCCTAAGTAAGACTGAACTTAAGAGTACATAGCAACCTTTAGCTTTAGACCCTCAGACTTGCGACATGATGGATAAGCTAATCATCTTAGTATACACACTTGGTATCATGGTTAACATCTGTTAACTTGGAAAGATAGTTCGACAACATTGGATACCCTTTGGCGCAGTAAGTGATCGAGGTCCTATTTTTACTAGTGGGGTTTTGGAAATGGAGGTCAAGAAGCTTTGTAATCGTGAAGTTAAAATAGATAAGGTACAGTGGAGTGAAGCTTGATACGAATTAGAAGACTGAAGACTAGATACGAGCATTATACCCTTTTTAAGGGTATACCCTTGATTCCTCTTTTTCTACAATGTTTATTTGCATGCTAGTCTTTATCTTTCAAGTATATCCTCTTGGTCCGATTCTCGATCCTTAGGTAGAAGCCAACGAATGTAAACATGTGTTTGAGACATGTTATGTTTGGTGGATGCAAGTGTTTGCTAGTGGTTGCTCGTGGATGCATATACACACATTAGGCACTAGATCGGCTCGGTCACTTTCGTATTGCATATGCATATATGTACTTGTATATGATTGAAACTTGATGTGTTATCATGTGGATGTTGCATTTGTATGGATGATTGTGCACTCATGTAGAAGTTATAAAGTACGACTAGGGATGATTGCATACATGATGGACTCATGGCACTGACATAATTCGCATTAAGGAGGTCAACTGAATCAGTAGACCGTCTGATTTTGCATTAGATAAGGACATGTACACACATTGTGCATATGATCATGAAAGCATTAGAAATCTTTTTAAGGACAATGGACGCCTATGATTGAATGGTTGAGCAGATGGACGACTGGATGGTAGGATATACGTTCTTCCTAACATGAAGATTTCGGGGACGAAATCCTTTAAGGAGGGGAGAATGTAACACCCCGTATTTTCTATAAACACTAAGGTTACGAATTAAAAAATAATTAATTTCAAATTTAAGAATTAAGGGAAACGGGTTACGTCATTGCGTTCGTCTCGGAATTCTGCTTGAAATAGAGTCCGATTTTGCATCAATCGGACTCCGTATGAAGGAGTTATGGCTTTCAGAAGTTTCAGAATTAAATTAAAAATTCAAACAGCTCGGTTCAGAATTCAAAATTCAAACATCAGAAGCAGAAGCGGGCTGGGCGGGAAATTTACCGCCCAAGGCCAGGTCGACAAGGAGGTCGACCTCCCCCCAAACAGGTCGACCAAGGGGTCGACCTACCCTCTCCCCCCCTCCCCCCTCCACGGGCAGATCTGAAAGATGATGATTTCTGACTCCTTGCTTAGTCATTAGTGCTTATGTGCCTATTCTATCTTGTCTGGACGTTATTGATTGCATCTAGGGTTGATCTACCGGCTCTTATTTAATTAAATCTCTATAAAGGCAACCTAACTCTCAACCCTAAATCACAAATATTCATACCAAGAGTCATCATGCCGTTAATGGCCGACCTAGAGTAGCCGTCATCCTCCTTCCACTTGAAAGCAAGATAGAAGCTTCATATCAAATTAAATCAAATCAAATTTAGAACAACGATTAGTCTACATCAAAGGCGAGCAATTCAGTTTCAGAATACAGATCCCAAAAATCAAGTTTTTCCTTTTGTTGTAAGTTTAGTTATCTTTCAGATTTGAATAAATTAAAGACATGATTTGTAATGAATTATAAAATAGAATTGTACCAAGTTGTATGTGATGCTGATTCATGTCTATTCATGTTTATTCTATCATGTATGCCTATGAACTATTGTGGTTTATCGAACCTATCATGTTATGTAGAAATTGGTGAATGAATCTACTGATGCTGTATAGAAATTTGGGAATGAGAAACTATCATGTTATATGCAAGTTTGGCGATGCTATCATGTTATGAATACATGCAAGTTTATAGGCTAAAACATGATTATGTAAACCTATATGTTTAGATCTACAACCTTATACGTTTAGATCCATATGCCTTTAGGTTATATCTATGTTAACTTGATTCAACACCTATGCAAGTTCACGACTACATGCCAAGTTTAATTTGTACAGTTTTATGTAAATTCACATGCTTGTGGTTCATGTTGTGTAGATCTAGTGTGCAAGTTCATAATTAAAAATATATTTTTCTATGCCAAATTCATGTGACACGTGTATAGTTAGATCCAAATTTTTGTATGATGTTGGAATGCTGCAAGTTCCTCTTTTTCCCCTTTTTGTTTTATAAGTTTGGCTAAAATATCGAACCTAACATTCTGTGAAATTTTACGAACGTACAATGGGAGTGATGTTGGGGAGAACATGAAATTACATGTAATTGGCATGTTTGGCACATAAGCATGATAAGTGGCATGAAAATGGTGTAATCTATATACCTAAAATTATGAATTTGATTTAGAGGGAAAGTGGGCCATGACAATAAATTGTTGAAAATTTACATAAAAGGATAAATATGTAAATTTAGTAAAAGACGAATAGGCCTAACCTGAGGATAGATTGAGTTATAGTATAAGACTGCCCGGAACCGCCCGGCAAATCCAGCAACCGTAACAATATAAATCTAATGTGAGAGCTTAGCGTATTGAGCCAAAACAACCCGAGGTTAGACTGAGTTGCGGTGCAAAACTGCCAGGAACCGACCGCACATCCAATGACCGCAACAATACATGTCTAAAAGCATTTGGGTAATAGTGGACAGGCTTACTAAAAGCGCCCACTTTATACCCATCAAGAGTAGAAGGACTGCTTCGTCTCTAGCTTCTGTTTATCTCAAGGAAATAGTTCGACTCCATGTAATACCCTCTAACATAGTGAGTGACAGAGACCCCATCTTCACGAGCGAATTTTGGCGGAGTCTGCAAGAAGCTGTCAGCATACAGTTATGTTTGAGCACGACCTATCACCCCCAAACTGACGGTCAGACAGAAAGGGTGAATAGGGTACTAGAAGATCTTCTAAGATTGTGCGTTCTTAACTTCGGAGGGACTTGGGAGGATCACCTTCCTTTAGTGGAATTCGCCTATAACAATAGTTACCAAGCCACCATTAGTATGGCGCCCTTCGAAGCTTTGTATGGAAGACCTTACCGATCACCAACTTGTTGGTGGTAGTCCACTGACAAGATTATACTTGGGCCAGACATAATTAGAGAGACTTCAGAAAAAGTGGACTTGATACGAAGGAAAATGAAGACTGCCCAAGATAGACAGAAATCCTACGCTGACAAATGAAGGACCGACCTTGAGTTTGAGGTTGGGGACAGGGTTTTCCTTAAGGTATCCCCTTTAAGGAACGTCGTTCACTTTGGATCCGTAGGAAAGCTAGCACCAAGATTTGTAGGACCGTTCCCTATCATCGAGAAGATTGGGAAAATGGCTTATAGAGTAGATCTGCTTGAAAGATTGTCTGGAATTCACAACGTCTTTCATGTTTCTCATCTCCGGAAATGTCTACATGAATCAGCCGAAGTGGTAGAGCCAAGCATTCTAGAAGAAGCCGAAGTGGAACGCGAAGCAGCTGTGCGGAGAGTTCCAACTCGAATCACAGGAACTGAAATCAAAAAGCTACGCAATCGCGAAGTGAAGCTCATTAAGGTTCAATGGAGCGACGCCAAGGAAGACGCGACTTGGAAAACTGAGGATAGAATACGCGCGGCCTACCATTTTCGTTTTGAGGGTACATCTTTGACCTCTCTTTTTCCTTAAGTTGTGCTTGTATCTATCTTTTTAGGTATATCTCCTCGATATTATCCTTTATCCTTCGGTAGAAACCCCTTTGGATGTAAACATGTATCTGAAACATGTTATGGTTGATGGTTGCAAGTGGTTGTTAGTGGTTGCTCGTGGATGCATATACACACACAACCTAGGTTTTAGATCGGCTCAATCACTTAATACTGCATATGCATATATGTATTTATATCTGTATGTGGTTGAAACTTGATATGTTGTCACATGGATGTCGCATTTGTATTGATGGTTGCGCATTCATGTAGAATTATGATTAAGGACAAATTTGCATACATAATGGATTCATGACACTTAAATGATTTGCATTAAGGAGGTCAACTGGATCAGTAGACCGCCTGATTTTGCATTAGTTAAGGACATATGCACACACTGTGCATATAATCATAAAGCATTAGAAGTCTTTTAAGGACAATGGACGCCTGTGTTTGTTGGTTGAGTAGATGGACGATTGGATTTTAGGACTTACGTTCTCCTAGACTTGAAGATTTCGGGGACGAGATCCTTTAAGGAGGGGAGAATGCAACATCCCGAATTTTCCGTTAACTGTAACTTAACAAATTAAAGAATAATTAATTCTAATTGGTGAAATCAGGGGAAATGGGTTACACCATTGCGTTCTTCTCGAAATTCTGCTTGAGATAGAGTCCAAGTTTGCGTAAAATGGATATCGTATGAAGAAGATATGGACGAACGAAGTTGGGCAGAAAAACCAAAAACAGGTCAGAATGTACTGGCGCACTTGGGAAGTACGCCAGAACAAAATTGAACTGGCGCACTTGGGAAGTGCGCCAGTACAATTTTAGCCTGGCGCACCTGCCAAGTGCGCCCAGGTCAGAAAGACCTGTTGGTCAGGCCCTGGCATGCCTGTTCAGGGTCTGGTCGAATTCTGAGGCTTGGCTGAGTCACTAGGGCTTACATGATACTTTCTGATTGGCTTCTCTTGAGATGGATGGTCTGGATTCACTCTAGCTTCATCGATGGCTCTAATTAGATTGAAATTCTATAAATACAACTTAAGTCTAACCCTAAATTCACACAAATAATAGAATACTAAAGCTGTCATGTTGCTGGAAAGAAACTAGGAGTGGCCGTCAGTTAGAAAGCCTAGAGACAAGCCAATACTAAAGCTAAACACGAATCAAAACAACGTTAGTCTACCCAAAGGAAAGCATTTCAAATCCAGAATTCAGAATCCAGAATCCAAGTTTGTCGTTCATTGTAAGTATAGTGATTTTTCCGATGAAAATAAAACTAATACTTGATTCGATGTAGACTGGAAGTGGAATTGTGCTATTATGTAACGACGATGTTAATTCACATCTATGTATTGAAATGGTTGTGTTGCGAATGAAATTGGGATGTTTGTGGTAAAATTATGATTGATGTTGATCCTATTGTATTTTTAGAATGACAACAACATCACAAGCAAGTTGTATAGTTCATGATTATGTGATTATATAGATCGCTTGTGATTAGAACCTCATGTATATACTTTATGCTAGAAAATCTTTATGCCTAAATGGTTATGTTCATATACATGTCCCTATGTTTATGTAAAAGTTGCAAGTTCCTAATTGGATCCATGTCAAGATCCACTTTAGTACATGTTTCATGTTGTAATTAGATATGCGATTGGATCTAGTTCACAACCTAGTCATAAAGTTATACATATTTATGAAAAATTCATATTCTTGTCATGTGCTAGTGATGTTCGATGTTATGCCTAGATCCAAAAACAAGTTTAGACTTATGTTGTCTAAATCATATGCTATTTCATCTGACACCTATTTGGTTAGACCCTTATTTCAATGCAAATTCACATATATGTAAATTGATTTAGGCTATGTTGCAAATTCACACATATGTATATTGACTATTTTGCAAGTTCACATCTATGGCA
The DNA here is from genome assembly GCA_030737875.1 of Allium sativum. Lineage (NCBI taxonomy): Eukaryota > Viridiplantae > Streptophyta > Magnoliopsida > Asparagales > Amaryllidaceae > Allium > Allium sativum. Next base: position 447,263,299 of record CM060921.1, read on the forward strand.
TTCATGTTGGCTATTTTGCAAGTCCACACCTATGATGTTCATATTGACTATGCCAAGTTTACATCTATGTCATGTTTATGTTTACGAATTCCCTTATGTCTATTTGTGTGCGCTAAATTAGGCTAGGTTTTTAGCCTAATATTATATGCTAAAACTATGCAAACGAAAATTAGGCTAAGGTTGTTAGCCTAATGTTTAAACGGGGTAACGTTGGAAATATTAGAAAAACTTGTCATAAAATATATAAAATTGGCATGTTTGTCACATGCCAAAATTGGTGGCATTTAAACGGTATAAATTCTTATACCAAAAATGTAAAACTTGGAATGTGGGCCATAATATTTAATTGTTGACAAATTTACATATATTCAGAAATAAAGACAAATATGTAAATTTAGAAAATACGAATATGCTTAACACGAGGTTGGATTGAGTTGTGATGTAAATCTTCCCGGACCCACCCGACTGTCCAGTAGTCACAACAATACCTATCCAATGTTGGTGGTTAAGCATAGAGCCCAATAAGGACCCGAGGTTAGACTGAGTTACGGTGTAAATCTGCCCGGAACCGACCGGAACATCTAGTAACCGTAACAATATCTGTCTAATGTGAGTGGTCGGTGCTTTAAAAGGCTAAGGACAGATGGTAGGGTTAAGTTAACTAAAACACTTAACCAATTCAACATGTTAATGAAATTGATGGGTGGGGTTAGGTAAATACAGACACTTAACCACATAGCATGTTTGACTAGAAAACCCTAGTAACGGGGACCCATTTCAGCAGTAATCCAATTAAGTATCATGGTACCCCGAAATTAGGAAGGATGGGGCACGATTACTAGGCTGATTGTAAGCGGTCAAAGCGACGGTGGTGGGTGCAACAGTGTGGGTTCAAACATAGTGCGGGCGTGCATGCACTTTGGAGCAGACAAATAGGGCACTAGGGGCACCAGTAGTATAACCTATGCAACCGTGGGACTTGATACACCCCATGGTGGGGCCAGCATAGGTATCTACAATTCCCGGAGACCGTACGACACAGATGATTATGCAAGTAGGATCCGATCTTTGAAATAAGCGGATAACTTACCCTCAGCATAGGGTGCATCTTTAGAAACGGGATCACTTTACCCTCAACATAGGGTGCATCTTTAGAAACGGGATCACTTTACCCTCAACATAGGGTGCATCTTTATAAACGGGATCACTTCACCCTCAGCATGGGGGTGACAGTTAAGATAATACAAGTAGGTGCAGAGATAGTGTGGGGTGCGATAGTATATTCGTTTCAAAATTACTTCATCTTATTTTATGATACTTTCATGTTCCAGTTTATACCTATCATGCCCTTATTCTTATTTTCATATTGAAGAGTCACTAGACTTACCAGGCTTTATGTCTGACCCTATTTTCTTTCGTCTTCTTTTCTTCCGTCCCCCCCCCCCCCCCAAGGTCCACAAGGAGGAATTAGCTCAGTTTGGTCAGATTCTTTAAAAGCTTCAAGAAAGTTGATGTACGATTTGGAGTCTCTTTCCTTGGCTATGGCTGTTGGTCACACTCTATGGGGATTTATGCAGTTTTAATCATGTTTTATGCTTCTTTATTTAAAAAAACCAAGACAGAAATGATGTTGTAATGTCTTTGGAAGTTGTTATGAGACAATTATGGAAATGTGTTGTATGAACAAGTATTTTATGAAATAAAAGTCTGATGTTTTCTGCTGCTTATATATATGTGTTTATATCTATCTTGTGTTTTATCTGTGACTTTTACTTACAAACCTCCACCAAAGTTAAGGCAGTCCCTTGTGAGTGACCTTAATGGAGGGTGGGGTGTTTCACTTGGTATCAGAGCATAGATTTACCAGACTAGATAAAAAAATTTGAAACTATTTTCAAAAAGAAGATTAAAGAAGCATTTTCAAAAAAAAGTTTTGATATTTTAAAAGGCATAATCCCCCAAAAGCCATATGCACTATCTATCTATCCTTCGTTTTGAACCTTTCCTTTTGTTTCAGCATGTCTGGAGACCTTAACCTTCCGGAAGGAGTACCTGTACCTGGCTGGTTCCGAAGGTACCTAGAGACTAGGGCCAATGGTACTGGCCCAGCGGACATCCCTCCTCTAGTGGCAACAGTTCCTCCTCCTCGTGGAAACACTTTCGCTAAGACATGTAGAGACTTCAAGGCTATGGGAGGAAAGGACATTTATGGAACTGAATCATTTGTGGTAGCAAGGAACTGGCTGAAAGAGACTGAAGATTTATTCGTTATCTTCGAAGTTGATGACAGGCAGAAGATACAGCTAGCAGTGTGGTTGCTCAAGGATGAAGCTTCCTATTGGTGGGAAGTTACGCATGTAGAGAGGCCAGTGGAAACATGGGAAGACTTCAAGACAAGGTTTGAGATGAAATTCCTCTCCCAAGCTGAGAGAAGTCTGCAGATGGAGAAGTTCCTAACTCTGAAACAGGGAAGTATGACAATCAGGGACGTTAATCAGTTTAATCAGCTGGCCAGATTTGGGTTGGACTTAGTAAACACCCAACACAAGAAGGCTCTCCACTTCGTCAAAGGTCTGAATGAGCCTCTACATAGCCTTGCTATGACTCATGTATCCACGGGAGCGACTTATGAAAGCTTAGTGGACATGGCATTGCTACACGAGGAAGACAAGGGCAAGAAAGAGACTAAGGTGGAAGAAAATAAGGAAGGTTTACAGGCTAAGAAAACAGACTTCAAGAAAGGTAGGAAGAATAACAAATCCCGTGAAAAGAGAAAGTGCAATTTCTGTGGCATTGTGGGACATATAGCAAAAGATTGCAGAAAGAAGAAGGCAAAGATGAATGGTGGTTGCTTCAGTTTCGGCGAGACTAGACACTTAGCTAAGAACTGCCCAAAGAAGCGGGGGGCAGTGACAGAGGACTGGATCCACCTCAGGCGGGCAAGTTCACGCGCTGGTGGCACCTCCACAGGAACGAGGTAGAAACATTTCTGTAGAAAGCTTAGTTTATCTTTATGATCATCCAGTTCGCACTCTCTTTGATTCTGGTGCATCACACTCCTTTATTTCATCTGCTTTAATAGAATCTCTGCACCTAGAAACTAGTATGGTAGAAGATCCCTTGGTTGTTTCAAATCTATTTGGGGGCTCGGCTTATTTGTCGATGGTTTGCTTGGATTTGAAAATCTCTATTCTAAGTGCTGAATTTAGATGTAGTGCCTTTGTTTTGGGCTTCTCAGGGTATGGACTGATCTTAGGCATGGACTGGTTATCCAGTAATGGTGCCATTCTTGATTGTGAGAAAAGAGTGGTTAGGCTCTTGACTCGGCTCGGTAACACTCTAGAAATTTCTAGTAATCCCTTAAATGCTGTTATGCTTAGTAATCTAGAGTCGCTTGACGCTTCTGTTGAGAATTTGCAGTCGGTTAGAGTAGTCCGGGAATATCCGGATGTCTTTGAAGAGGTGAAAGGCTTACCTCCAAAGCGGGAAATAGACTTCCGCATATATCTCGTTGATAATGCAAAGCCCGTAGCTCTGCCTGTTAGACACATGGCTCCAAAGGAGAGAAAGGAGCTCAGTAAGCAAGTTAAGGAGCTTCTCGAGAAGGGGTTTATAAGAAGGAGTATCTCGGAATGGGGTGCTCCAGTGGTGTTCGCCACCAAAGCAGATGGCTCACTATGTCTTTGTGTGGACTATAGGGAGCTAAGACTAAGAAGAATAGACATCCGCTTCCCCGTATAGACGATTTGTTTGATCAACTTGTAGGTGCGTCGGTCTTCTCCCAACTTGATTTAGCTAGTGGGTTCCATCAGCTAAGGGTAGCTGAAGATAGCATTGATAAAACAGCGTTCAGAACCCCAGACGGTTTCTTCGAGTGGCTTATTATGCCTTTCGGTTTGACGAACGCACCCGCTTATTTCGTAGACCTGATGAGCAGGGTGTTCAAAGAATTCCTCAATAAGTTCGTGGTGGTCTTCATAGATGATATCTTGATCTTCTCAAAGAATGAGGAAGAACATGCTCAGCATCTGAAAGAGATCATGGATACTCTCCGTGCACATCAGCTAAGAGCCAAATTATCCAAGTGCCACTTTTGGATAAAGGAAGTAAGATTTCTTGGGCATATTGTGTCCAAAGAGGGGTTGGCTGTGGACCTCGCGAAAGTGGTGGCAGTGCAAGATTGGAAGACACCAAGAAATGCAACCGAAGTTCGAAGCTTTCTTGGGCTAGCCGGTTTTTACCGAAAGTTCATTAGGGATTTCGCGAAGATCTCATCTCCACTCACAAGGCTAACAAAGAAGAATCTGGCGTTCACTTGGGATTTGGATTGCGAGTTTGCTTTCCAACGATTAAAAAGGGCTCTCACAACAGCCCCAGTTCTGACTTTGCCAGATGGAAGCAAAATGTTCACAGTATATACGGATGCTTGCGGTACGGGGCTAGGCGATGTTCTGATGCAAGAAGGAAGGGTAGTAGCTTATGGTGGAAGACAATTGAAAGTGCATGAAAAGAACTACCCAACCCGCGATCTTGAGTTAGCCGCCATCATCTTTGCGCTTAAGTCTTGGCGCCATTATCTCCTAGGTGAGAAGTTCGAATTATACACTGACCATAAATCATTGAAGCATCTTTTCTCACAGAAAGATCTTAACTTGAGGCAGCAAAGGTGGATGGAGTTTCTTGCCTCATATGATTTTGAAATTTCCTATACTCCCGGCAAAGGCAACGTAGTAGCAGACGCGTTGAGCCGAAAGAAACTGACCTTAAGCCCTCTCTTTGTAGAAAGGCAAAGATTGGAGTATATAGCCAATTTTGACTTTAGGCCCTCCTCAGATTTTATACCTGGTTTATTGGCATCCTTAGAAGTACGACCCACTCTTTTAGACTCGATAGGGGCCGCACAATGAGAAGACCCTCAGCTTGTGGATGTGATTGATAAACTAATTAAGGGTGAAACTTACAGTCACCTCAATAGGTACTCCATCGATGATAAGGGTTGCCTGAGATGGGATGGAAGGCAATGTGTCCCACAAGCTAGGGATTTTGTGAAGAAGGTTCTCGAGGAGGCACATCATTCCAAGATGACAATACACCCAGGTGGAGACAAGATGTACAAGGACGTAAAGAGAGCTTTCTATTGGAGCGACATGAAGAAGGACGTGGCAGATTTCGTTTCTAAGTGCATGACATGCCAACAGGTCAAGGCGGAACAAAAGAAACCTGGAGGACTACTTCATCCTCTAGAAGTCCCGCAATGGAAGTGGGATAGCATTTCAATGGACTTCAATGACGGGTTGCCTAGGTCAAGAAGAGGCAATACTAACATTTGAGTAATAGTGGACATGCTTACTAAAAGCGCCCACTTTATACCTATCAAGAGTAGAAGGACTGCTTCATCTCTAGCTTCTATTTATCTCAAGGAAATAGTTCGACTCCATGGAATACCCTCCAGCATAGTGAGTGACAGAGACCCCATCTTCACGAGCGAATTTTGGCGGAGTCTGCAAGAAGCTGTCGGCACACAGTTATGTTTGAGCACGGCCTATCACCCCCAAACTGACGGTCAGACAGAAAGGGTGAATAGGGTACTAGAAGATCTTCTAAGACTGTGCGTTCTTGACTTCGGAGGGACTTTGGAGGATCACCTTCCTTTAGTGGAATTCGCCTATAACAACAGTTACCAAGCCACCATCGGTATGGCGCCCTTCGAAGCTTTGTATGGAAGACCTTGCCGATCACCAACTTGTTGGTGTGAGTCCACTGACAAGATTATACTTGGGCCAGACATAATTAGAGAGACTTCAGAAAAAGTGGACTTGATACGAAGGAGAATGAAGACTGCCCAAGACAGACAGAAATCCTATGCCGACAAAAGAAGGACCGGCCTTGAGTTTGAGGTTGGGGACAGGGTTTTCCTTAAGGTATCCCCTTTAAGGAACGTCGTTCGCTTTGGATCCACAGGAAATCTAGCACCAAGATTTGTAGGACTGTTCCCTATCATCGAGAAGATTTGGAAAATGGATTATAGAGTAGATCTGCCTGAAAGATTGGCTGGAATTCACAACGTCTTTCACGTTTCTCATCTCCGGAAATGTCTACATGAATCAGCCAAAGTGGTAGAGCCAAGCATTCTAGAAGAAGCCGAAGTGGAATGCGAAGCAGCTGTGAGGAGAGTTCCAACCGAATCGTAGGAACTGAAATCAAAAAGCTACGCAACCGCGAAGTGAAGCTCGTTAAGGTTCAGTGGAGCGACGCCGAGGAAGACGCGACTTGGGAAACTGAGGATAGAATACGCATGGCCTACCCTTTTCTTTTTGAGGATACATCTTTGACCTCTCTTTTTCCTTAAGTTGTGCTTGTATCTATCTTTTTAGGTATATCTCCTCGATATTATCCTTTATCCTTAGGTAGAAACCCCTTTGGATGTAAACATGTATTCGAAACATGTTATGGTTGATGGCTGCAAGTGGTTGCAAGTGGTTGCTAGTGGTTGCTCGTGGATGCATATACACACACAACCTAGGTTTTAGATCGGCTCAATCACTTAATACAGCATATGCATATATGTGTTTATATTTGTATGTGGATGAAACTTGATATGTTGTAACATGGATGTCGCATTTGTATTGATGGTTGCGCACTCATGTAGAATTATGATTAAGGACAAATTTGCATACATAATGGATTCACGACACTTACATGATTTGCATTAAGGAGGTCAACTGGATCAGTAGACCGCCTGATTTTGCATTAGTTAAGGACATATGCACACACTGTGCATATAATCATAAAGCATTAGAAGTCTTTTAAGGACAATGGACGCCTGTGTTTGTTGGTTAAGTAGATTGACGATTGGATGTTAGGACTTACGTTCTCCTAAACTTGAAGATTTCGAGGACGAGATCCTTTAAGGAAGGGAGAATGTAACACCCCGAATTTTCCGTTAACTGTAACTTAACAAATTAAAGTATAATTAATTCTAATTGATGAAATCAAAGGAAATGGGTTACGCCATTGCGTTCGTCTCGAAATTTTGCTTGAGATAGAGTCCAGGTTTGCGTAAAGCGGATATCGTATGAAGAAGATATTGACGAACGAAGTTGGGCAGAAAAACCAGAAACGGTTCAGAATGTACTGGCGCACTTGGGAAGTGCGCCAGAACAAAGTTGAACTGGCACACTTTGGAAGTGCGCCGGTACAATTTTAGCCTGGCGCACCTGCCAAGTGCGCCCAGGTCAAAAAGACCTGTTGGTCAGGCCCTGGCTGGCCTGGTCAGGGTCTGGTCGAATTCTGAGGCTTGGCTGAGTCACTAGGGCTTACATGTCACTTTCTGATTGACTTCTCTTGAGATGGATGGTCTGGATTCACTCTAGCTTCATCGACGACTCTAATTAGATTGAAATTCTATAAGTACAACTTAAGTTTAACCCTAAATTCACATAAATAATAGAATACTAAAGCCGTCATGCTGCTGGAAAGAAACTAGGAATGGCCGTTAGTTAGAAAGCCTAAAGACAAGCCAATACTAAAGCTAAACACGAATCAAAACAACGTTAGTCTACCCAAAGGAAAGCATTTCAAATCCATAATTCAGAATCCAGAATCCAAGTTCGTCGTTCGTTGTAAGTATAGTGATTTTTCCGATGAAAATAAAACTAAGACTTGATTCGATGTAAATTGGAAGTGGAATTGAGCTATTATGTAACGACGATGTTAAATCATATCTATGTATTGAAATAGTTGTGTTGCGAATGAAATTGGGATGTTTGTGGTAAAATTATGATTGATGTTGATCCTATTGTATTTTTAGAATGACAACAACATCACAAGCAAGTTGTATAGTTCATGATTATGTGATTATATAGATCGTTTGTGATTAGAACCTCATGTATATACTTTATGCTAGAAAATCTTTATGTCTAAATGGTTATGTTCATATACATGTCCCTATGTTTATGTAAAAGTTGCAAGTTCCTAATTAGATCCATGTCAAGATCCACTTTAGTACATGTTTCTTGTTGTAATTAGATATGTGATTGGATCTAGTTCACACCCTTGTCATAAAGTTATACATATTTATGAAAAAGTCATATTCTTGTCATGTGCTAGTGATGTTCGATGTTATGCCTAGATCCAAAAACAAGTTTAGACTTATGTTGTCTAAATCATATGCTATTTCATGTGACACCTATTTGGTTAGACCCTTATTTCAATGCAAATTCACATATATGTAAATTGATTTAGGCTATGTTGCAAATTCACATATATGTATATTGACTATTTTGCAAGTTCACACCTATGACATTCATGTTGGCTATTTTGCAAGTTCACACCTGTGATGTTCATATTGACTATGCCAAGTTTACATCTATGTCATGTTTATGTTTATGAATTCCCTTATGCCTATTTGTGTGCGCTAAATTAGGCTAAGTTTTTAGCCTAATATTATATGCTAAAACTATGCGAACGAAAATTAGGCTAAGGTTGTTAGCCTAATGTTTAAACGGGGTAACGTTGGGAATATTAGAAAAATTTATCATAAAATATATAAAATTGGCATGTTTGTCACATGCCAAAATTGGTGCCATTTAAACGGTATAAATTCTTATACCAAAAATGTTAAACTTAGAATGTGGGCCATAACATTTAATTGTTGACAAATTTACATATATTCAGAAATAAAGACAAATATGTAAATTTAGAAAATACGAATATGCTTAACACGATGTTGGATTGAGTTGTGATGTAAATCTGCCCGGACCCGCCCGGTTGTCCAGTAGTCACAACAATACCTATCCAATGTGGGTGGTTAAGCATTGAGCCCAATAAGGACCCGAGGTTTTACTTAGTTACGGTGTAAATCTGCCCGGAACCGACCGGCACATCCAGTAACCGTAACAATATCTGTCTAATGTGAGCGGTCGGTGCTTTAAAAGGCTAAGGACAGATGGTAGGGTTAAGTTAACTAAAACACTTAACCAATTCAACATGTTAATGAAATTGATGGGTGGGGTCGCCACCATGGGACTTGATACACCCCATGGTCGGACCAGCATAGGTATCTACATTTCCTGGGGGCCGTAAGACACAGATGATTATGCGAGTAGGAGCCGATCTTTAAAATAAGGGGATCACTTACCCTCAGCATAGGGTGCATCTTTAGAAACGGGATCACTTTACCCTCAGCATAGGGTGCATCTTTAGAAACGAGATCACTTTACCCTCAGCATAGGGTGCATCTTTAGAAACGAGATCACTTCACCCTTAGCATGGGGTGACAGTTAAGATAATACAAGTAGGCGCAGAGATAGTGTGGGGTGCGATAGTTTATTCATTTCAAAACTACTTCATCTTAGTTTATGATACTTTCTTGTTCCAGGTTATACCTATCATGCCCTTATTCTTATTTTCATACTGAAGAGTCACTAGACTTACCAGGCTTTATGTCTGACCCTATTTTCTTTCGTCTTCTTTTCTTCCGTTCCCCCCCCCCTCCCCAGGTCCACAGGGAGGAAATAGCTCAGTTTAGTCAGATTCTTTAAAAGCTTCAAGAAACTTGATGTACGGTTTGGAGTCTCTTTCCTTGGCTATGGCTGTTGGTCACACTCTATGGGGATTTATGCAGTTTTAATCACGTTTTATGCTTCTTTATTAAAAAAAAACCAAGACAGAAATGATGTTGTAATGTCTTTGGAAGTTGTTATGAGACAATTATGGAAATGTGTTGTATGAACAAGTATTTTATGAAATAAAAGTCTGATGTTTTCCGCTGCTTATATATATGTGTTTATATTTGTCTTGTGTTTTATCTGTGACTTTTACTTACAAACCTCCACCAAAGTTAAGGCAATCCCTTGTGAGTGACCTTAATTGAGGGTGGGGTGTTTCAATGTAGGTGGGTTAAGTTAACTTGAACTGATTGATGACGCGTAAATAATACAACATGATGAATATGTGGGGTTAAGTTAACACTGGACCAATACAACTTGAGGAACGAACGGGGTTAAGTTAATGGGAAACACTTAACCGATCCAACATGATAAGTAAGGAGGGTCAAGTTAATAAGAAGCGCTTAACCAACATCACATGATGAATGAGTGGGTTAAGTTAATATGAACGGACAACACTTAACCAATATGACGTAACGTGTGGGAGGGTTAAGTACATAACGGGTTGGTGGGTAATATTAGTACATATAGGCCCACAAACTTAACCATTAAATAAACCTTGTTGAATCAGTGGAAGGGTTAAGTATATTCGGGTTGGTCGGTAATATTAGTACATGTTAGACCCAAAAGTGGTTCTAACACCCAAATTGATTAAAAGCAAAATGAAATGAGATAAAAATAAAAATGAACACACAGAATTTATAGTGGTTCGACGAAGAAATGCCTACGTCCACTTATCTTTTACTATATTCAATGATTCAGTTGCAAATACAATGTAAGATTCACTTGATTCCACTCACAACTCACTTATATTCACTCAATTGACTAAAACAAATAATGAAAAATGATTTGGATTCTCCGGGAGTATTGGAGTTCGGACTATGGAGGTGGTTGAATTCTCGAAGTGCCCGAAAAAAGATCCTTTTCTTTGTCTCCAAACGGGGTATTTATAAATGTGAATTTGCTCAAAACCCGATCCGGATCGGAGCCACGTGTCGTCCATCCCATTAGCTTCGGCTTCGGATGAATTATTGTGTTGACAACGCATCAGAGTAATGAACGTTATGGGTAGGAACTGGTCATAGCCAATCCGGATATCCAGGCGCTTTTGCTGGAGAATGATATGGAAAATGGGCTCGGGTCGGAGACACACATAGAAGGGGTTCGGATCGGGATACCCGATCCGACCCGGATTGGCTTGGAAGCAACGCTCTCTCTTCTTTAATCTGCTCCGCTCCACTCCGATCTATTTCCGTGGCAACCAGGTGGCTTTCCGATCCAATTGATATTATATTGCCCTCCGATCCGAATAGCTATGCCTTACCAATTTCCTCAGCAACAGTTCACCGATCCGAACAGAAGATTTTATCCGACCCGAACCGATACGTTGCTCTGACCCGACCCGAACAATTGCAACTGTCCGATCTAGGCTGTAGTGTCTTCTCCGATCCGAACTGAAGTCTTCTAATTAAAAATGCTCTTCAATGTCTGATATCTAGACTTTGTGTTGCCTAGTTCACAAAGTAGGCTAACACTTTGCCCCCTCAAAGGATGCTTCTGTTGGAAATGGAGCATGCTTTGATTGCTGTTGCACAACGCCTTCATCCTTCCTTTTGAATACGCATGCCAAGCTGTCGTACTGCATCCTGTTCGGTTCGGATTCCGACCCGAACGGATTTCTGGTTTGGGTTCCGACCCGAACGGATCTCCTTCTTCCTATTCCCTGCATTGGATTAGTGGGCCAAGTTGCGTCATTGGGCTTTTCGAACCGGTCCGATCGGGAATACGAATAGTCAGCTTGTTTTTTGTATAAATTTACTTCACTTTTCTTCCTTTCTTTCATTCACTGTTCTTGCTCATCCGAACCGATTCCACATCGAAACTTTAGTCTTTCCAAGAAACTTCAAAATTCTCGCTTCAACCTTTGAATCAAATACATAGGTAGCCTTGTAATCTTGAATCTCGTTGCCATAATTGCTTTTAATTTATATCCGTAGTTAAGATAAACGATTCTAGCAAGGTAATTGACTAATTCCATCGCCACGGCTTCCTTCATCCTCCGCCTTCGTCGTTAATGGCATCGACGCCATTTCGAGGCGTTGGAGGAGGGTACTGAGACTCGTTGTTGAATACTTGAATGCTTAGGCACTTGGTTTTAATTAAGGCTTGGAATATCGAGTTGGGTTCGCCACTTAAGAGAAGGAAGAGGAAGGAAATTGAAGGAGATCGGTTCGGGTGGGGGAACAGCAGGAGAAAAAGGAAAAGAGAGAAATTCACAGAATCGGACCGGGTCGGAGCCATAAGGCAAAGAAATGGGACTTATCTTGCTTGACCGGGTCGGATCGGACCTATGAATAAAATGGAGGTCAAGACTTATGCGCTCGGATCGGACCGGGTTGTGAAACAAGAGAGAATAGTAGTATGGTTATCCAGGTTAATCCGACCCGCCCCGAAAGTCGATCCCCGAACCGATCCGGATATATCTCTCTGAGTGTGAGCCTTTGCTTATCCGATCCGATCCTGGTGTCTGCATCCAAACCGAAAACTACTCAATCCAAAACACAAACTTTCGTCCAACTATTTAAAAGATATTACTTCTAACTTCATGAACAGTTAGGATAGTGCCTTGCGGACATAAATGAACATTAAGAACTACTCTGACTATCTCTTTCTCTTCGAAGTTTCTTCTTACATTGTTGCACTTTTACTTTGCATTTCTCACATTCGCTGCACGCATTTTAGTTCACACACACGCACAGGGGGGTACGGGCTAATTTACTATAATTTGTGCTATTGCTTCTTCAATAGTTCTATGACAATGAGACCCAGACGCTCTTCCAGACTAGCTGAGAGGAAAGAAGCCACGGAAACCTCTAACAAAATCACTCTTGAGGATATATCTTCTTCTTCGGATCCAGAATGGGACAGCGAGGGTCCAGACTACGGGGTTGGAAGTCGAGAAAGCAACGAGGTGTCTTCAGAGAATGAAGTTTCTCTAGGTTTCGAGGAGGAAGGAGGGATTGGTGACGATCGAGCCCCTGACGAATTTGAATCGGTCATTATATTGGAATCACCTCCAGACTCCGTTGAATCAACAATTGACAACGATCGACTTATCCGAATTTGCTTAAAGTACGGGATAATGAAAAGGGACACTCTAGTGCCTTCACGCTCTGACCGTCCCCACAACCCTCCAGAAGGATATATGGCGGTCACTCGATTGATGTGCATGGTCGGCGCTATTCCTCCATTCTCTCCCTTCATCGTTGACTTTTTAAGACAAATGCGGATTGCCCCCATGCATTTGCATCCCAATTCATATGCCTATTTGCACACCTTGTACATAGCATATCGTGAAATCTTAGGCCTAGAGCTCACGTTCGATGACGTTCACTTCTTCTATAATTTCAAGCATCGAACTCGAGAGACTCCATCTTTCTGCTACTTTGAATCAGTCCCAAAAAGGAAGGTAATCTCGGCACCATTTAGCAGTAAAGCTGGAGATTCCAGACTAGAATGGTTCTATGTGAAGCGACAACCTGGATGTGCCAGGAGGTGGACAAAATCAAGTAAAGCACTGATTTTCTAAATCCGGGCTCTATACACTTGAATCATCACCTTGACTTGTTTTCCTTTTTGTTTGCAGTCGACAATCCCAAACAGATATCAGACCAGGTGTTCTTCGATCGGATGCACCGACTTCTTAATGGCGATCAGAAATTCTTGACTATCGACGAAGCCCTTAAAGACGAATACCTTCACTTTCATGGGCTGTTATATGTTTTTCGTAGCATTGGTCATGGGACGGTTCCATACGCATACATTCCTCCGGTGGAGGTAGTCCCAGAGACAGGAGAAGGCTCAGGAGTTCCTACAGCGCCTCTTCAAACTTCACCTTCTCCATCTTCTACACAAGATGATGAATTGGCTAATCTGGCCGAAAAGCATCGTGAAGGATATATTGCCCCCGAGGAAACTACTTCTCTAGAAAAGTCAAAATCCTCCCAAGAGTCGCCACTTCACACTTCCGAGGGGGATGTCCCTAGTACTGATGAGCAAATATTTCAAGGTTTGGGGGATCTCCCCTTACCTGAGACTATATACACTTCAGAGGATTTCAGGAAGGATCCTTTAGTCTTCACCTCTTCTGAAGAGACCACTCCCGCTAAGGCCAAAGAGCCTGCCCGTACTAGTCTAGCTTAAGACTCGGGTTGGTTGGGGGGAAACACACCACTTAGGATACACTTTATAACGGCATTAGCATTCATTGCACCTCTTTCCTTGTGAATCCATTAATTCTAAATTTCGTTTGTTTTATCGTGCAGGTACGATGTCTTGGTCCTACTACGATATCAGGAAGCTTCGTTGCAGCATGTCCAATCCTCCTCAGGATGTCGAGTATGATCGCCGGGATGATCGTGGTAGGGAGGAGAGAAGACCTTATGATCCCTATCGTTCTCGACCCTCACGTTCCCGCTCACCAGTTCGATCGGAACAAGAGAAATATAAGGGTTATCAAAGCCGCAGGGAAGAGGACAGACCACCATCTAAAGATTCCACTTCTTCCCATGAAAAGCGCAGTAGAGAGAGAACTCCTCCAAAAGAAACTGGGTCTCGAAGCAAGCACAAGGTCCCTGCTACTAAACGACCTAGGACAGACAAAGAGACTACCGAATCCTCTTCACACAGGGACACCGAATTATCGATCCCTGCTCCTCCCCCACTAGATGAGGAAACTGCAGTAAAGCGGGCATATTTGGTGGAGCAATTTCCCGAGCACTACTTCGAGACTTTGACTTTTTTACCTGCCCTTGAACCTATTTCGTCTAAATGGGCAGATGAGGCCAAAGCAAAAATAGATGCGGTGGAAAAACAGTATACTGAGATGTTCAAATATTCACGCAATCTTTCTAGAATCATCCGCACTCTAATCACAAATACTGATTCAATGCAAAAGACCGCGGAGGAGGATGCTAAGGCCTTAAAAGCTCTAGGAAAAGATTTGGAAGACACTCAAGCTCAGCTAGCTGTCGCTCAAAGGGACGCTTCTAATTTCAAACAACAATTCGAGGACATGCAAAAGCGTTATCATGACTTGCTTGAATCTCACACTTAGGAGCGCTCTGAATTAAAAAAGCAAGCTGACGAGGCCAAGTCAGAAGCTGCTAAGACACGCCTTGCTTATGCTAAGCTTGAATGGAAAAACGCCGAGTTTGCAAAGAGGAGTGCTGAATTAGAAAAGAAAAATGCCGACTTGGCTTCAAAGCTACTGGAGGCAGAGAACAGGGCTGCCCTGGCCGAGGGCAACGTGGAGTGTGCTATTAAATCTGCGGAGGAAGCCCGCAAACAACTATCAGAGGCGGAAGCTGATATTCAGGGTTTCGGCGAACTAATGATTGAATTCTTCGCACATATTATTCGTCGCCGAAACATTTCTTGGATCGAGGACTATCCATCCACTCTAGTTCAAGTATGGAATCAGATAGTCGAGTGGGAAAAAGAGGAACTTAAGGTCGATTCCCTCAACGAAGATAAACTAATGGAGAAATACTTGTGGGATGATGAACCGGAACGCCTAGCTGAAGGGCGCCGCCTTATTGCTGAGGCCATGGAAGAAGAGAGACGGAAGTCTAAACAAAAAACTGTTCTCGAAGCTGGTTCCTCTTCTTCTGCCCCTGCAACTTCTGAGGTAGAGGGGTATGATCCTGAAAATCCGGGAATTCCCCGAACAACTCTGCTATCCCCTATTCCTAAAACAACACCAGAGGTAGTAGTCACCCCTGCAGAAAAGTCTTCGGAAGGTATCCCTACCTTTTCTCCTCAATTTGCCAAGGCTATGTCTACCTTTCGCCACGTGATTGAACAATCGATGAAAGACCCATTGTTTTCGCCTGAGTTGATAACTGTTGCTTCTCATTCTGTAGGTGTTGAATCATCCGTAAAGACAGATGTGACTCAGGGAGCCACCGCTGGGACAAAGCCCACAGATAAGGCCAAAAAAGGGGAAGACAAGGCTGCTTCTATAGACTTGGAAGAAGGAAGTGAGCCGACTAAGGTCGCCACTCCCTAGGATAAAGAAATGATAGCAGCTTTAAAGGACGATGGCGGAGACGGGGGGCATGAAGAGGAACCAGAAGTTGCAATAGTCGGGGAGTCAAAAAATGCTGATGATGTTACCTTGGCTGCAATGAAAGCCGATCAAGACAAACGCTTGCAATTAAAAGCTGAAGAGCTAGACCCCGAAGTCCTCAAACCCCTCGCAGTCGTGGATGTGGGATCAAGGTTAGTTGTTAAGCTCTCAACTAGATCTATTACAGAGGAACTCGCTAAAAAATCTTCTCTTGATTCCAGCGCCCCGCCCTCCGGGAAGAAGTCTACTGGTTCCAGCACCGCATCTTCAGGAAAAAAGAAGTCAAAACGAATCTTGACGGAGGCTGAGAAAGAAGCAAAGGACGCGGAGAAGGCCGCCAAGAAATCCAAGGCTCATTCAAAATCTAAATAGTGGATTGCCTTGTATCGTTTTAGCATTTAATGAACCAATAATTGCTGCTACAAGAGTAGCTCCTGCACTTTTTTTTTTTTTTTAGCTATTTTCCTGTACAAATTCATTCATTTGTAAATAAAAATAACTCATTTTTTGCAATGTTTGTTTGTTAGTAGTTCTGCACTTATGTAAAAATGCATGTCTATAGTTATGAAACGAAGTTGTGGAGGGGGGAAATATGCGTATACATACGTGCCCCCAATCAATTCCCACAAATTATTTAATGCTTAATCAAGCAGTCTGAATGCTCCCGATTCTCTGACGGGATAGCACTTCCTGTGTCGTCAGTACCTGTCATTTTTTCTGGCATTTCTTTTATACTCTCTCTCTCTCTCTTGAGAGTTAGAGTTCGAGCTCAGTCATTTATTTATTCCCCGGTCTTTCAACGGGGAAAGATTTCTTTCTCAGCGCTCAGTCGGAGACGCTTTTATACTCTCTTTCTCTCTGGAAAGTTAGAGTTAGGAGGAGAATTTCTTTTTCAGCGCTCAGTCGGAGACGCTTTTATACTCTCTTTCTCTCTGGAAAGTTAGATTTAAGAATGTCGTTTTCTCATTCTTTTATGTCTTATCGCACAAATAGTCGTTGTGCTTCTTTTTATGTCTAAACTGTTTTCAACCTTTTTAGGTTGTAAGTTATCCTGTATCTTATAATCACAACAGAATAACTGATAAATGTATATATGTAATGCATAAAAGTAAATAACACACAGTATTTTTATAGTGGTTCGGCTAAGTCGTAGCATACATCCACTTTATAGTTCTTCATTCATATCGTCAGATTTTCCCAAGGCAAGTCGTGCCTTATTACAGGGTTCATAAGAAAAATAACACAAAGTACAGCATTTCTAATCCAAATATCGCATTAAGTGCTGGGCATTCCATGCTCTGGGGACTTCTTCGCCATCCACGGTCGTTAACTTGAAGGTTCCTTTTTCAAGTTTCCGTTGAATGACAAAGGGTCCTTCCCATTTTGGACCAAGGTGAGGAAGGGATGGAAAGACTCTCTTTAGCACCAAATCTCCTGGTTCAAAAGTCCTGAGGCGAACTTTTTTGTCATAATAGCGTGCCATCTGACGCCGATGTCTTGCCGCACGCAAATCTGCTTCGTCCCTTTTCTCTTCGACTTCATCAAGAGACTCAAGTAAAAGTGCCCGATTTGTCATCGGGTCATAATATGTCACCCTGTGGGAAGGAACTTCTAGTTCAACTGGAATTACAGCTTCTGAGCCAAAGGAGAGAGAGAAAGGGGTATGACCGGTGGCCGTTTTAACTGTTGTTCGATATGCCCACAAGCTAGGGGCAATTCATCAACCCATTTTGCCTTTGCACGCTCTAATCGTTTCTTGAGGATGGATTTTATTACTTTGTTTATTGCCTCTACTTGCCCATTCGATTGCGGATAGGCAACTGCAGTATATCGTTTGTCTATCTTATACTTCTGACAGAAATTTCTGAATTCAGTACTATCAAATTGGGTTCCGTTGTCAGTTATAATCGTCCTTGGGATCCCGAACCGGCATATGATATTTCTGACCACAAAACTTATCACCTTTCTTGCCGTGATCTTGGTCAAGGGCTCAGCTTCCACCCACTTCATAAAATAGTCCACGGCCACTATTGCATACTTAGCTCCTCCTTTAGCAATTGGTAGAACTCCAATGATATCAATTCCCCACGTGGCAAATGGCCAAGGACTCACCATTGATTTAAGTTGGGTCGACGGTGCCCTGGGGATTTTGGCGAATCTTTGGCACTTATCGCAGCGTCGTGAATAATCAGCTGCATCTTTATTGATCGTAGGCCAGAAGTATCCGTACCGCAATATCTTCTTTGCTAAAGTTTGACCTCCTGTATGATCTCCACACTCACCTTCGTGTACTTCTCTTAGTACACGCTTGATGTCGTCGTGTGCTATACATCGTAACAGGGGCATAGAAAATCCTTGCCTATAAAGAGTATCATCTTGTATGACATATCTGGTAGCTTTGCGAACTACAGCTCTTTTCTCACTCTTCTTTGATGGGAGTGTCCCATTCTTAAGGAAATTCTTAATTGGAGTCATCCACGACTCCTTCTCTGGTTCCGCTTCAAAAGCGAATTCAATTTCCATTGACTCAAAGCTTGGCGATTCCAACGTTTCAATTGGAATTATTTCGGTCTCTTCTGGATTGTCAGAACTAGCCAGCTTTGCCAGTCTATCCGCTTTCTGGTTTTCAACTCTGGGAATGTGTGTTATTTCGTACCACTCAAAGCTATTCAATAGCTCTCTCACTTTCTTGAGGTAGGCGATAAGTCGAGGTCCTCGAGCCACAAACTCCTCTCGCACTTGGCAAACAACAATTTTAGAATCACAGAATATATCTAACATTTTTACTCCGAGGTCTTTAGCAAGCTTCAGCCCGGCAATCAGGGCTTCATATTCAGAGTCATTGTTAGTCGCCGAAAATTCTAATCGCAGGGCGTAATATAACGACCGTCCTTCGGGAGTGACTAAGACGATTCCAGCTCTGGACCTTCGGTCATTCTTGGCTCCATCTGTATATAGTTTCCACGGATCTATCTTTAACTCATCCTCAGACTTAACCACTCTGTCATCGACTACTTCCTCCTCTGGAATGGTGAACTCCGCAATAAAGTCTGCTAGAGCTTGCCCCCTGATTGACTTTCATGGTTGAAAATTCAAATCAAACTGACTTAGTTCTATGTTCCATTTGATCAACCTTCCCGATGCTTCGGATCTCTGCAACACCTGCCTTAAGGGCTGGTCGGTGTATATGGTTATTGGATGAGCTTGGAAATAGTGACGAAGTTTTCGGGATGCGATCAAGAGGCTGTAAGCGAGCTTCTCAATTTTTGGGTAGTTGCGCTCTGCCGCTGCTAATTTCTTGCTTACATAATACACTGGCCTTTGTATTTTGTCTTCTTCTCGAACCAGGGCTGTGCTGACGGCGTGAGCCGAGACTGCCAAGTAAACAAACAATTCTTCGTGATCTACGGGCTTTGATAAAATCGGCGGTTTCTCTAGCAGTTCCAATAAATTTCGAAAGGCTTCAACACAGTCCGGAGTCCACTCGAAGTTCTTCTTTCCTCTTTTAATCAAATCAAAAAACGGAACACATTTGTCTGTGGCTTTGGAGATGAATCTACTCAGCGCCGCTACTTTCCCTGCAAGACTTTGGACGTCTTTTATTCTCCTCGGCTCTTCGATATTTCTAATCGCTGCTATCTGGCTAGGGTTGATTTCAATTCCTCGGGAACTCACAATGAAGCCAAGGAACTTTCCCGATGCCACGCCAAATGAGCATTTCAGAGGATTCAATTTCATCCGGTACTTTCGCAGGATACCAAACATTACCGCCAAGTCTTGCGTATGGCTGGAGGACTGCTTCGATTTGACAAGCATATCATCCACATAAACTTCCATAGTTTTTCCTATTTGATTATAAAACATTCTGTTCACCAAGCGCTGATAAGTAGCTCCAGCGTTTTTCAATCCGAATGGCATTACAACATAACAATATAATCCCAAATTCGTAATGAAGCTCGTATGTTCTTGGTCTGGTACGTGCATAGGAATTTGGTTGTATCCAGAATATGCGTCCATGAAAGAGAGAAGTTCATGACCTACTGTCGAGTCTACAAGCTGGTCAATCCTGGGAAGTGGGAAACTATCTTTCGGGCAAGCTTTGTTTAAATCTGAAAAGTCAATGCAAGTCCGCCACTTTCCGTTTGGCTTCTTTACTAAGACGGGATTCGATATCCAGTCGGGATAAGTCGAATCTCGAATAAATCCATTCTGCTTCAACTTCTCTACTTCCTCTTTGAGAGCAGCCGACCTCTCTGGGCCCAGCATGCGTCTCTTTTGCTTCACATGCGGATGCTTCGGATTTACATTCAATTTGTGACTTATAATGGATGGTGATATCCCACACATGTCAGCATGGGTCCAGGCAAACACGTCTAAGTTTGCCTTCAAGAAGTCCGTTAGTTCTTTAGCTCGACGTGGATCCAATTGAGAACCAATTTTCAAAACTTTTGTCGGATCAGCTTTATCAATGGGAATTTCCACTGTCGCTTCATTAGGAGTTGCATTCCTAGCCTCTGGTTCCTCGTCTTTTCTGGGATCCAGGTCTTCGGGCGTTCCTTTGGGCAACTCCTTTGGGGTCAATCTCTCTAATTGCTATGCCGAGCCCCCCTTTGAGGGAGACGAGGCATCTTTACTCTCAACGTTAAGTCCTTTCATCAACATCTTTAATTCGGCCACGTAGCAGGCCCGTCCGAAAACTTGATCCCCTCTCATTACTCAAGTTCCGGCTTCGGTTGGGAACTTAAGTAACAAGCACCAAGGGGCGATACAAACTCTGAATTCAGCAAGAGCAGGCCTCCCCAAAAATGCATTATAAGGCGAATCTACGTCCAATACTACGAACTGAAGCATCCGCACTCTTCTACGTTCTCCTTGCCCCAGGGTCACGGGCAATTCTATGTATCCCATGGGGGCTGTCGACGCCCCGTTGAAGCCTCTGATCCATCCTTCACATGGCTTCAAGTCTTCAGATTCAAGCTTCATCTGATCAAATGACTTCTTGAACAAAATATTAACGGAACTTCCGTTGTCTACTAATACCTTATGGACCAAGGCCGGCCCAATGGTGGTAGTAATAACCAACGGATCATCGGTGGGTGATTGGATCCTAGTATTGTCTCGGCTGCGAAATACCACGTCGTCAAACATGGTCTTCTGTTGTTTTATGGGGGTGATATCTTCCAAATCATCACCTTCATTCACGTCTAGATGCTTGGCAGCATTTACATATTGATCCATTGATCTGAAACTTTGGATTGCCGGGTGAGGTCCGCCTACTATGGAGTTGATAACAATTCCTTTACCTTTCTGCTGCGCTGTAGGCTTGGGAGCAGGTAGAATCTGTTTTGGAGCCTGTTCTCCTTGCCCTCTGTCCCTCGGGGCAACCTTGTATTCATCCAACTTCCCTTCACGCAGCAGCTTCTCAATCACATCCCTCAAATGCCGACATTCATTGGTTGAATGCCCGTGAGTTCCATGAAACAAACAAAATTTCCCTGTCGCCATTTCTTTCTCGGTCGAATCACGAGGTGGCGGTCTTTTGTACTGTAACACATTGTACGTATCCAGGTAAATATTTTCCAAGGTGTCGTTCAATGGTGTATAATTCTAGTAGTTCTGGAATCGGGGTCTTTTGTTAGGATCACTTCCCCTATTTCTGTTTCTTCTGTTACCGTTCGGATTACGGTTATTGTTGTTGTTACCCCCGCTTCCAGCATTGCTGTTTCCACCCTTGTTTCCTACATTTACTTCAACCTTGCCAGAACTTTCCCCAGACTGCTTCACGGCGATATTACTCTGCACATTCTCCTTTGAAGCCGTCTCAGACTTTCTCTTTCGGTTTGCCCTGGCCTCCTCTCGCCTTAGATAAATATCGGCTTTTTCGTAGAATATCTCCCTTGTGGAGGGTGTTTTCCCAGAAAGGTAGTCTCCAAACTCAGATTCAGGATCGACTCCTTCCTTCAATGCCATCAGAATAGTGGGCTCATGCGGGTCACTGACCTCAGTCACAGCTTGGTTAAAACGGTCAAGATATGCCCTCAAAGACTCTCCTGGTGCCTGTTTGATTCTCGATAATTCAATAACACTTTTGGACATTCAGGCATGGAGTCGGAACTGGTTCATGAAATGCTCGCTTAGTTCCTTGTAATTCGAAATCGAATGAGGAGGAAGTCGGGTAAACCAGAACAGCGCCACATCTTCTAAGTAGATTGGGAATGCTTTGCACTTCACTTCATCAGGGGCAGCAGCAGCATTCATGAGCCACGAGTATCGCATTAAATGCTGTCCCGGATCAGTCCTTCCGTTGTATTTGTCCATCTGTGGCAAGTTAAAGCGTCGGGGAAATTGGAAGTCGAGGATATCATCGGTGAAGGGAGTATGACTACGTTCGATGCCATAATCTTCATTTGTATAGTTCCGGCTCTCGGACATGATCTGGCGAACCATTGCCTGCACATCAGCATTAGTTAGGGGCCGCTCAGGTTCCCTGGCCCTAGTATCCGAGTTCCTTCTGGGCTCTTGTTCAGGAGATGCCCTTCTTCTTCGAGCTGCCTCTGCTCGATTCCGTTCCCTGCGCTCCCGGTCGATCTCGAGAGGAGGGGATTGGAGTCTTTGCCCTCGAGTGGGGTCATTGTTTCCTAGCGCTCGTGCAATATCCTCACGAGATCCCAAAGATCCAAATGTCAGCTGCTCCACGTTCTGAGGTCGTTCGAGCGGCCTTCGTTCACGGGGCCGCTCTTCCTCGGAAGATGAAGATTGATCCACTGGTGTGTGACGAACCGGTGATGGAGTTCTCTGTCGACGGAGTTCACTAATCTCCCGACTCATGAGCCTCATATTTTCCTGCATCATGAGATTAGTGCGCTCGTGAACTTTCATAGCCTCCCTTGTGCTCTCAAGCATGTCAAGTAAGCGCGAGAAATCTCCTTGAGTGATGGGCGCAGATGGATTGACCTGATCACTAACCGTGGTGGCTGGAATTGGAGCATTCGTAGGGACTCGAGTAGAGGTTCCAGCTTCACCAAGCATCGGGTCGGATCGGAGGTAGGAGGTCGGGTCGGTTCGAAGCTGGGGGGCCTGGTCGGATCGGTACGTGGCAAGCTGCTCGAGTCGGTTCAGATTGGGGGAATGCACTGCTTCAGAATCTCCTACCCGGATCGGATCGGAGCTCTCCCCCTGCTGGCGGCTCGGATTTCCTGCATTGGTTCTTCCTGCTGCTGAACTCTGCCCCCGAGACCTTGTTACAACCGCATTTTGCTGATCTTCGCCAGCTCCATTTCCTCGACCAGATTGAACTTCTTTGCCTTTTCCTTTGGCCATGATTCTTTGACAATCACTTCAACAAATATAAAAGAGCGGAGTAACTTAAGGATTAACTTCTTTGAACTCAACGGTCCAAAAAGTAGAAAGAAATCCTGGAAAATAAAGAATTTAGATGAGGATTCTTAGTGAAAGAACCAAAATGTTAGACCCAAAAGTGGTTCTAGCACCCAAATTGATTAAAAGCAAAATGAAATGAGATAAAAATAAAAATGAACACACAGAATTTATAGTGGTTCGGCGAAGAAATGCCTACGTCCACTTATCTTTTACTATATTCAATGATTCAGTTGCAAATACAATGTAAGATTCACTTGATTCCACTCACAACTCACTTATATTCACTCAATTGACTAAAACAAATAATGAAAAATGATTTGGATTCTCCGGGAGTATTGGAGTTCGGACTATGGAGGTGGTTGAATTCTCGAAGTGCCCGAAAAAAGATCCTTTTCTTTGTCTCCAGACGGGGTATTTATAGGTGTGAATTTGCTAAAAACCCGATCCGGATCGGAGCCACGTGTCGTCCATCCCATTAGCTTCGGGTTCGGATGAATTATTGTGTTGACAATGCATCAGAGTAATGAACGTTATGGGTAGGAACTGGTCATAGCCGATCCGGATATCCAGGCGCTTTTGCTGGAGAATGATATGGAAAATGGTCTCGGGTCGGAGACACACATATAAGGGGTTCGGATCGGGATACCCGATCCGACCCGGATTGGCTTGGAAGCAACGCTCTCTCTTCTTTAATCTGCTCCGCTCCACTCCGATCTATTTCCGTGGCAACCAGGTGGCTTTCCGATCCAATTGATATTATATTGCCCTCCGATCCGAATAGCTATGCCTTACCAATTTCCTCAGCAACAGTTCACCGATCCGAACAGAAGATTTTATCCGACCCGAACCGATACGTTGCTCTGACCCGACCCGAACAATTGCAGCTGTCCGATCTAGGCTGGCTGTAGTGTCTTCTCCGATCCAAACTGAAGTCTTCTAATTAAAAATGCTCTTCAATGTCTGATATCTAGACTTTGTGTTGCCTAGTTCACAAAGTAGGCTAACAGTACATATAGGCCCACAAACTTAACCATTAAATAAACCTGCTTGAATCAGTGGAAGGGTTAAGTACATATCGGGTTGGTGGGTAATATTAGTACATATAGGCCCACAAAACTTAACCATTAAATAAACCTACTTGAATCAGTGGAAGGGTTAAGTGCATATCGGGTTTGTGGGTAATATTAGTAGAAGGCCCACAAAACTTAACCATTAAATAAACATGCTTGAATCAGTGGAAGGGTTAAGTACATATGGGGTTTGTAGGTAATATTAGTAAATATAGGCCCACAAACTTAATCGTTAAGTAAACATGCTAGAATCGGTGGGAGGGTTAAGTACATCTCGTATAGATGGGTAATATTTGTATATATAGGCCCACAAACTTAACCAATAAGAAACCGTAGCAACAGGGACCCATTTCAGCAGTAACCCACATAGATGTATCAAGGTACCTTGAAACTAGGCAGGGTGGGGCACGATTACTAGGCTGATTGTAAGCAGTCAAAGTAGAGGCAAGGGGTACGTCAGTGTAGGTCCGATGGTTTACGGGCGTGTACGTACTCCAGAGTGGAAAAAAGCAGGCATTGGGTACCAGTAGTTATACACTGTGCATCTTGAATCGTGTCAGGTCGCTATCATAAGGATTGATACACCTTATGGTGGGATCAGCACTGGGTATCTACACGCAAGAGAGGGCTAATTGAAACAGACACATGGAACATGAATACAAGTAGGGAGCCAATCGATAGGGTAGTAAGGGTACATCTAATATGTTCATGGCAATTAGGTTGGTTGAGGTGGAATCCTCACGATAGATGTACACCTGAAGGCTACCACAATTGCTGGGATTGGGATCATGTTGTAATTTTATATAGATTATTAGTTGGCACACTAGTTAGGCGGTGTAGGGATATAGAAATCAGATTAATAGAGCAATAGCGAAGCAGAGAAAAAGTAGGAGTGCATTCAGTTCACCTTGCACTTATCTTGTCCTTAGTTACCTTGTTTTTATGGTATTGTCCTATTTTCAGTTTATTCATGTCATGATACTTTATCTTGTTTGCATGGTGAAAGATCTGAAATGACCCAAACTTCCCCGTGAAGGAAAGCCCGGAATGTTTTGAGAACAACACACATCAGAACACAAAACAGAAGAACATTTTATTGTTGATACAACAATTACATCAGAGTACAAGAATATAACAGAGCATGAATAAATATTTTACATTAGAAATTCAATATCAGAGATTTAAAATTACATTTAAATAGCAGCTGGAAAATAATACAAAATACAACTGAAAGAAATACATGGATACAGAGCTTTCCGAATATCGCTTTAACTGTAAACCAGGATCCTGTGAATAAATATCTGCAAAACCAAAACTACAAGCTGCCGTGTGGAAAATAGGGGCACCCATAGTTTAGGTTAAAACAATAAACTCCAGGTCAGTCATGGGACTGGTATGAGAGCTAAAACAATTTTTAACTTTATTTTGAAGTTGGGTAAGTCAAGGGACCACGCCGCTATCGCGGAACGGGTTTCCTCCCAAGAATACCAATGCATAAAAACAACGCAATGCTTTTAGAAAATGAAACCATTATAAGACTCAAGTCCCTTGCAACGAAAGCTGAAGGATAGAGTTTACCTTATAATGGTCAAAAATGCTTAATACGCGAAATTCATCTTGTACATTATAAGTGCACAGTGTAGAAATCAATTTTTGAGTATAAATGTATCAATCTTAGGTGGCATAATACACTATGTAAGTGGCATAATATATTATGTCACCATATAAGTATACAACTAAAAACCGCAAAGCCTCTATTGAAAAGTTGGGTTTCCATCATGATGGCTCCAGATTCGAAAGATATATCACGAATGTATCTCCACGGCTTATGTCCCGGCAAGAGAAAACACCGTAATACATATACTACGCACTTTGGAAGAAGAATCTAGTGTTCTATCCCCATGGGCTTCGCTAAAATGACAGCCCAATCTCTAGATGTGGAGCGACCACACCCAGAAACGACCCAATCCATTATATATAAAGTATATTGGTCAACCTACTAATCAAATAAACCGTTCACCAACATACAGGGGAGCAAGGCTCGTGAAGTAACGATATACTCAAAGCTATGCTAATTTACGCCGTGCTTAGATCTTCATCCTCAAGGCTCTGCTTTTCAACAAAAGCCTTGATCATATGCATCTTAGCATGCTACATTGTCAGACCATACTATATCATTAATCATCTACCAATATATAACAGGGTGTTAAGCAAGGGAATAAATTCTCCACCACCGAACAGCTATATATGAAACAGAGATCAATGAATACAATATAAAGGAATACAATGTCAGACACACAATCCATTTACAAGTTCGTTCTGGGTCTGAACGAAACCATATCCTGTAGATCTCCGAATACGTCTAGATGATCACCAATTATTCCCTCTTCTTGGGTGTACGGTCCAATCAAGATATCAGAAATCATCCATATGATGTGAAAACCCCCGGTCTTCAGCCACCGTCTTCATCTTTGACTTTTAATCATCGTATGAATTATTCAGAATGGGTTAAACCCGGTCTTTCTGAATAAATCGCGCATCTTCAAATCGTGTGCTATAAAAACGCAACCTATTCCTCATTCCAATCAAGAAAATTCTTTGATTTAACTTAAACCAAATTAAGGTTCATTCAACTAGTTGGGAACAATGCATTACCGAAGTAATCATTTATTATATTATCCCAATCCCAACCTATTCATCTCATGGAGTAAAACTGGTGGTACCCCATATTTAACACCCAATGTGTTTCGGTAAATTAATTACCGTTGATTGTTCAAATCTGATTAAGATTCAACTATCGCATGGAGTAAAACTGGTGATACTCCATTCTCGGTTATTTCTAGAATTCAGTCAACTTAATTACTTTATTCTTATTTAATCAGATTAAAGCTTCATTAAAACTCCATTTAGTTTTAATCTTCTAAAATCATTATTTAAGGGTTATTCAACTTAAGAAATTAATCTTGTCTTTAACTGGGTTAAAGAACAAATGTCGCTTAAAAACATAGTTCACGATGAACCCCAAAAATCCTATTCCATTTAATTCCAATTTGATATATTAAATTGGGAAACTTCTCTTTATAAAACTATATTAAATTTTAATTAAAAGATTTATAAATTATAAATCATAATTTCACTTTTAATTGGGTTTTTTGAGAATCATTTAAAACATTGCTCACAATTAACCCAAAATCAATTTCCACTTTATTTCAATATTGGAAGGTAATTTCTTTTCAAATCTAATCCAATATATGTACTGGAAAACTCTGCTTATAATAAAACCATTTTAAATCCTTTTATTTATTTATAAAATACATAAATCACTCATTCTGATAAAAATACCTTTCATCTTTATAAACTTCGAATTTTTCATCAAAAACCCCTTTAAATCAGTTATTATGATTTTACATAATTTTTCCCTATTTTTATTTATTCAAAAATAGGCCTATTCGGTTAAATGACGTTTCAGGTCATTTAACTGTACTGACGCTGTTTTTATTCAAATTTTGAATTTGACATTTCTAGAATCTAACCATTGGATTTCACATCTCTTATTATCATATGAAAGCTCTTTTCGATACGAACCCGTAGGTTCCGGTTTCAGAAGAATCCGACGGTTGGATCTTCCGCTACGTCCAATCGAAGTTAATGGTCGAAATTCGCGAACGGTCGTTGTGCGAAACATTCTATTCAGGCCAATATATATATATATATATATATATATATATATATCTTCGATTTCCTTTCTAAACGTATTTTAAAACGTTTGTAAATTCATTTTAAAACGATTCCAACTAGCATTTTAATTTTAAATCAAAATTGAATATTCTATATCATTATAATATTAAAATGATAATATTATCAAAATATTATATTCTGAAATTACTTCTTTATATTATATTCATTATTAAATGAATAAAATCGATCGATACACCCGTCTAGGTAAAATGTAACACCCCGAATTTCAGTTAACACTGATATTCACTAATTACAGAATTAGTAATCTTAGATGTGAGAATCAGGGGAAACGGGTTACGTCATTGTGTTCGTCTCGAAAAAATACCAGAAATAGAGTCCGAAATTTTGTAAATCGGAGTCCGTATGACCCGGTTAAGGCCCAAAGAAGTTTTCGGGAAATTTGAATTTCGAAACATGCAGAAATGGGGGCCAGGCGGGAAAACTCCCGCCCAGCCAAGTCGACTTGGCTATCGACAGGGATGTCGACTTGCCTGTCGACATGCCTGTCGACTTGGCAGTCGACAGGGCTGTCGACTTGCCCTGTCGGCTGATTCTGGCCTGGGTGCACCTGGTTGAGTTTTGGGCTGGGTTGGAGGGCTTGGGACGAAATCTGACGGACCTAAACTAACCTAGGGTTAATCTAAGGGTTTAAAACACATCCTAATCCTATAAATAAGACCCTAAGCTAGCCCTAAATGATCATAATCCTATCCTCTAACTAAACTATGCCAAAATTTTCTATGATCATGGCCTCCACTCAAAACCCTAGCCTCCATCCTCTTTCTAAACTATTTCTATGAAGGCTTTCATGTTCATACAAGCATTTTTAAGTTGTATGAGTGATCATTAGCTTGCATTCATCATCAAGTTGCAAGCTTTATTTTCAAGGCTAGAGTTTTTGGGTGATTTTTGGCAAGGGTTTGCTTATTGGAGTTTAGTGGTGAGTTTCTATAGCCTTAATAATCAATTGTTAAATTGATTATGATAGGATATGATAAGATATGGCTATATTTGTGGATCAATGTGTTTATGCAAGTTTAGTATAGTGTATGTTGTGTGTTTTGCGAGTTTTATGCTATATGTTATGCAAGTTTAATGCTATGTTTTATGATGCTCATTATGCAAAACACTATGTTGAACATTGATTCATATGTAACATGTTATGCAAGCTATATGTGAGATTATATGCAAGTTCATATGTAACATGTTATGCAAGCTATATGTGAGATTATATGCAAGTTCATATGTAACATGTAATGCAAGTTATGTGCATGATTATATGCAAGTTCATATGTAACATGTTATGCAAGCTATATGTGAGATTATATGCAAGTTCATATGTAACATGTAATGCAAGTTATGTGCATGATTATATGCAAGTTCATATGTAACATGTTATGCAAGTTATGTGTTTGGTTATATGCAAGTTATTCATATGTAACATGTTATGCAAGTTATTTGTTTGGTTATATGCAAGTTATGTGCATGATTATATGCAAGTTCATATGTAACATGTTATGCAAGTTATGTGTTTGGTTATATGCAAGTTAACATGTGACATGCTATGCAAGTTCACACCTTTGTATGACATAAGAATCATATGCAAGTTACCCCCTTTGTGACATATGTGCTTCATGCAAGTTTGGGTTAAATGCTAGTTGGGTTTAATGTATGCTCATATATGCAAGTTGACACCTTTTAAACCCATGATAAAGTTATATGCTATGATTGGTTAAACCCATGGCATTTGTGATGAATCTTCCCTTTATTATTTCATGTTATGAGAACGAATTACGTGGGAAACGATGGGGTTAATATGCATGTTAATAAAATGGTATGAAATGGGTATGCTTAAGCATAACATAAAGTGAATGGACATAATTGGGAATTTACCTATTAAGTTAGGTCTACCCATATTATGGAATTGGGAATTTACCTATTAAGTTAGGTCTACCCATATTATGGAATTGGGAATTTACCTATTGAGTTAGGTCTACCCATATTCTTGAAATTGGTAATTAATTAGGGATAATTAATACAAATTATGGGGGTGATTAATTAGGTTAATTAATCGACTAAGACACGTGGTTGGACCCTTTTGTAGCATAAGACTGCCCGAAACCAACCGGCAAATCCAGCGGCTACAAATGATTGGCCCAATGTGAGAGGTCTTAGTCATAAACTAAATACGTGACAAGTGTAAAGACACGAGGTTAGACTCTGTTATGGTGTAAGGCTGCCCGAAACCAACCGGCATATCCAGCTGCCATAGAAGACAGTCTAATGTGAGAGGTCTTTACAAAGGTTACGATCTTAATTAATTAAGAAACACTTAACCAAATTAGCATGTAGTGGGGCATGAGGGGTTAAGTGGGTGCCTTGGGTGGCATGTAGTAACTAGTGGGGGTGCCTTGGGTGGCATGAGGAAACTAGTGGGTTGCCTTGGGTGGCAATAGAAAATACGATTAGAATACTTAACCAAAGTGGAACATGTAATTAAACATGATTAAAGGGTTAAGTAAGTGCCTTGGGTGGCATGTGGGAATCAAGTAAGTGCCTTGGGTGGCATGTGGAAATCTAGTGGGTGCCTTGAGTGGCAATTAAAATATGATTAAAAGACTTAACCAAAATTTATAACATGTAAGTGGATATGGTTAAAGGGTTAAGTGGGATTCACTAGAAATGACAAGCTTAGGTGGGTAGCTTGTGGGGGCCCATTTCAACCAATATCCCAAACGTATCTTTGTGGGCTCGACCCAAGTCGAGGACAGGACACGCATATTGGGCTTGACTGTAAGAGGCCAAAACGGGTTAGCGGTGGCAACGCAAGTCCAACGGGTTTCATATGCGTGTGTGGACCCGGGCTGGTAAGTAAGACGTTTTTGCATCGTGTAGGTATAAGCCGTGCACCGTTGATATTATCAGGTTGCCACTTTGGGGAATGATACACCCCACTGTGGGGCCAGCACGGGTATCTACGTTAGGGAGCCGATCGCTTGGGGAGTAGTGGGTACACCTAGTGGAGATAGGGGCAGACGGCACCTATGTAGTCAGCTAGGGGTACACGAAACTACTATTAAAAATTACTAAGTACACTTAGTGGGATCAACCTTAAGTAAGAATTACCCTTGGGTGGGTAGAACTGGTGTGGTGCAGTGTAGGAATTACCCTTGGGTGGGTAGATCTGGGGTGGTGCAGTATAGTAATTATCCTTGGGTGGGTAAATGTGTCTTTTCGGTTATCTTAGTACATCCTGTGTTTAGTTGGCTACTTAGTGTAGTCATTATCCCCAGAGGTACCATACCTTGTTTATATCATACCCTAACTACTTTAATGATTGTATTGTTAAGGTTATAGGACTCGCTCAGACTTATGTCTGACCCCGTTGTTTTTTTATCTTTTTCCCAACCCTCAGGTTTTCAGAGTGGGCCTAGGACTAGTGGGCTTTGATCAGACTGCTTTATCTATCTTTTGGAGCTTGGACCGTGGATGTAAAGCTCAGTTTATCTTTTCTATTATGGCTATTAAGTTATGTAGTGGGATTATGTACTTTTGTTTTATCAGGATGGATATTATGTACTTGACTCTTGTTTATGGTTTTGGTGTAACCAAACATGTTTTACTTTCCGCTGCAATGAAATGATGTTTTAAATTCTCAATTATTACTTATATCTGTCTTGTTGTAATTTTTCTGTTCTATATTCACTTAAAATACTCCACCGATGTTATGGCATTCCCTTAGTGAGTGTCCGTAGCGGGTGTGGGGTGTTACACGTGGTATCAGAGCTTAAGGTTACCAGAACAGATAAATTTTTTAGAAAAACTATTTTCTAAGAATATTTTTGAAAGGAGTATTTTCAAAAACATGACTTTTAAGAGAAAAGTTTTTGAAAGAAAAGCATAATCCCCGATAGCCATATCTTTATCTTTCGAATTCTCCGTTTTGAATCTCTTCCTCTTTCGTTTTGAGTTTCCCCTCCGTGTATAGATGATCTTTCTAAGATAGATAAGAATGGAAAACCACTTCTAGGGACTTAGACGTTAGTCGGATTAGAAGTTGGTTCAAGAAGGAGGAGGACTGGTAGGTACCTATTGGATAGACGATGGGAGGAAGGCTCAAATAGTTGTTTGGTTAATGAAGGATGGAACCTCATTGGTGGGAGGTTACAAGTGGAGAATGGGAAGAAGAAGGCGAGTAGTTATCCTTTTGGGAGGAATAGGACACCTTATTAGGGTTGTCTAAAGGGGCAAGGGCAAGGTATGGAATCTTCTCGAGGGTAGTTGTATTCCCTCACGGCTAGTGTACCAGATGGGGATAAGACCGTCTAGGTTGGAATTTGGATTTCTTTATTATCCGGTTCGAACTTTATTTGATTCTGACGCATCGAGTTCGTTTATCTCATCGTTGTTAGTTGAGTCACCGCACTTAGACACCAGTTTAGTAGATGATCCCTTAGTTGTTTCAAACCCAATTGGGGGCTCCATGATGTGTTTGGGTTTGAAAGTTTCTATACTTAGCGTTGAGTTTAGATGTGATGCTTCTTGGGCTTCACGGGCTATGGGTTAGTTTTGGGCATGGACTGGTTATCCAGTAATGGTGCCGTTCTTGTTTGTGGAAGGAGAGTTGTTAGGCTTACGACCCGCTTGGGTAACACTCTCGAGATCTCTTGTAATTCCATGGAATCTGTTATGCTAAGTTATCTAGAATCGCTTGACACGTCGGTCTAGAGTTTGCGATCTGTTAGAGTGGTCCGGGAATACTCGGATGTGTTTGAGGAGGTGAAGGGCTTACCTCCGGAGCGGGAGATTGACTTCCGAATATATCTGGTAGACAATGCCAAACCAGTATCTTGGCCAGTGTGCCACATGGCTCTTCATGAGAGGAGGGAACTCCATAAGCAAGTAGGCGATTTGCTTGAGAAGGGGTTTAGAAGATGAAGTATATCGGAGTGGGGTGCTCCATTAGTTTTTGCTATGAAGGCGGATGGGTCCCTCATACTTTGTCTAGATTATAGGGAGTTTAACACGATAACAAAGAAGAATAGACACCCATTGCCGAGGATTGATGATCTCTTTAATCAGTTGGTTGGCACCTCAGTGTTTTCGTAGTAGGACTTAGCCATGGGGTTTCATCAGTTGAGAGTGGCTGAGGATAGTATAGAGAAGACTACCTTTAGGACTCCAGATGGTTTTTATGAGTGGCTGGTGATGCCATTTGGTTTGACGAATGCCCCCGCATACTTTGTTGATTTGATGAGAAGGGTGTTCAGGGAGTACCTAAATAAGTTCGTGATGGTCTTTGTAAATGACATCGTGGTCTTTTCTAGGAGCGAAATAAGTTTTCGTATGTGCTCAATAGGTTGAGCAAAGCCATTTATGGGATAAACGGTGGTTTTGGAGCGATACTGGCAAGGACATCCAGAGTTGGACAAGGGCTTAATTATTTAGCCGTTTTTACTAGTATCATCTCACGTAGGTCGTCTGAATTCGAAGGAGGTATCCCTTGGGTGTTTGTCTGATATTGGTTTAGGCCTTTGGGGCTTGCATTTGGGGGATGTCGAGTTCGACTAGGGTGATCTGCGTGAGAGATGGACAGTTGTGATGATTTTGGATGGGGTAATATCCTTGTTTTCTCTAAAAGTGGAGAAGAGCATGCCATGCATCTTAGGGAAGTGTTGGAGACTCTTCGAGCGCATAGTCTTAGGACAGCAAAAGTGGATGGGATTCTTAGCATCCTATGAGTTTGAGATAGCGTATACCCATGGCAAGGGTAACGTGGTAGCGGACGCCTTAAGTAGAAAAAGGTTGTCCTTGAGTTCATTGTTCATTGAACGACGGAGCTTAGAGTTTATTTCTATGTTTGACTTTAGACCTTCCGTTGACTTTGTACCCGGTTTGCTAGCCTCCTTGGAGGTTAGTCCTACTCTTTTGGGGAGGATTGGCGGAACGCAGCAAGACGACCCACAGTTGGTTGAGTTAGTAGAGAAGCTCATGAGGAGGGGGAGTCGTCCAGCCATTTGAGTAGGTACACCCTAGATGGTAAGGGGTGGTTGCGTAGAGACGGTAGACTTTGTGTACCGCAAGACGAGGGTTTGAGGAAGGCTATACTTGATGATACACATCATTCGAAGATGACCATTCATCCTGGTAGGGACAAGATGTACCAAGACATGAAGCGAGTCTTCATTTGGGCCGGTATGAAGAAAGACGCGGCTGAGTATGTCGCTAGATGCTTGGTGTGCCAACAAGTAAAAGCGGAGCAAAAGAAACCCGGTGGGTTGCTTCACCCATTGGAGGTTCCGCTATGGAAGTGGGATAGTGTCTCGATGGATTTCGTCAATGGATTACCAAGATCGAGGAAGGGTAATACGGGAATTTGGGTTGGGGTAGACAAACTTACTAAGAGTGCCCATTTTATACCCGTGAAGAGTAAGAGGACTGCTCAATGGCTAGCTTCAATCTACATTCGAGAGATTGTTAGATTGCATGGTGTACCTTCCAGCATAGTGAGTGATCGAGATCCTATCTTCACTAGCGAGTTTTGGAAGAGTTTGAAAGAGGCGGTAGGGACTCAGCTGTGTTTGAGCACCGCAAATCATCCTCAGACGGACGGCCAGACCGGGAGGGTAAATCGCATTTTAGAAGACCTTTTGAGGCTATGTATCTTAGATTTTGGAGGTACATGAGAAGAGCATCTTCCATTGGTGGAGTTCGCATATAATAACAGCTTTCAGTCTAGTATTGGCATGGCTCCTTTCGAAGCTTTTTATGGAAGGCCTTGTCAATCACCTACATGTTGGTGGGAATCTACGGATAAGATCTTGCTTGGGCCCGATATGGTTAGGAAGACTTCGGAAAAGATTGATTTGATTCGAAGAAGGATGAAAGCGGCGCAAGACAGACAGAAATCTTATGCGGACAAGAGGAGAATAGAGCTTGAGTTTGATGTTGGGGACATGGTCTTTGTCAAAGTATCTCCGTTACGGAATGTGGTTCGCTTTGGATCTGTTGGGAAGTTAGCACCAAGGTTTGTTGGACCGTTTCCTATTAAGGAAAGGGTTGGACAGATGGCCTATAGAGTGGAGTTGCCCGACAGACTTAGTGGTGTACATGATGTATTCCATGTGTCACATTTGAGGAAGTGCCTACATGAGACCGCAGAGGTGGTAGAGCCGAGCTTGCTTAGAGAAGTAGAGATAGAGCGTGATGCGACTATTTGACGAGCTCCTACACGCATCCTTAGGTCAGAGATTAAGAGGTTGAGAAACAAGGAGGTTCAACTAGTCAAAGTGCAATGGGGAGAAGATGAGAGCAACGCTACTTGGGAGACGGAAGCGAAAATGCGTTCATTATACCCATTCCTTTTTGAGGGTATGTCTTTTAACTTCTCCTTTATCGTTTGTCTAGTACTTATCTTATCTTTAGTATGTCCTCTTGTTAGTGCCTTTGACCTTTAGATAGGGTAAACCTATGGTTGAAACATGTGTTTGAGACATGTTATGATTGATGGATGCATGTGGATGCAAGTGTTTGCTAGTGGTTGCTCGTGGATGCATATACACACACTCTAGACACTAGATCGGCTCAATCACTTCATATTGCATATTGCATATAATTGTGTGTAGGTAGCTATATTTATGGATGTATAATGGTTGTGTTATCATATGGATGATGCATTTTGGTGAATGATTGTGCACTCATGTAGATATAGTATGTGTCGATAGGGTTCTTTCGCATACATATTGGATGCATGGCACTACCACGGTTTGCATATGTTCATACATTAGATAGGGAACATATACACACACTTTTTGCATATGCTCATACATCAGTAGAAATTGTTTTAAGGACAATGGATGCCCATGTTTGATGGATTGAGTAGATGGTTGTTTGGATGGTAGGATATGCATTCTCCTTAACTTGGAGATTTCGGGGACGAAATCCTTTAAGGAGGGGAGAATGTAACACCCCGAATTTCAGTTAACACTGATATTCACTAATTACAGAATTAGTAATCTCAGATGTGAGAATCTGGGGAAATGGGTTACGTCATTGTGTTCGTCTCGGAAAAATACGCGAAATAGAGTCCAAAATTTTGTAAATTGGAGTCCGTATGACCCGGTTAAGGCCCAAAGAAGTTTTCGGGAAATTTGAATTTCGAAACATGCAGAAATGGGGGCCAAGCGGGAAAACTCCCGCCCAGCCAAGTCGACTTGGCTATCGACAGGGCTGTCGACTTGCCTGTCGACATGCCTGTCGACTTGGCAGTCGACAGGGCTGTCGACTTGCCCTGTCGGCTGATTCTGGCCTGGGTGCACCTGGTTGAGTTTTGGGCTGGGTTGGAGGGCTTGGGACGAAATCTGACGGACCTAAACTAACCTAGGGTTAATCTAAGGGTCTAAAACACATCCTAATCCTATAAATAAGACCCTAAGCTAGTCCTAAATGATCATACTCCTATCCTCTAACTAAACTATGCCAAAATTTTCTATGATCATGGCCTCCACTCAAAACCCTAGCCTCCATCCTCTTTCTAAACTATTTCTATGAAGGCTTTCATGTTCATACAAGCATTTTTAAGTTGTATGAGTGATCATTAGCTTGCATTCATCATCAAGTTGCAAGCTTTATTTTCAAGGCTAGAGTTTTTGGGTGATTTTTGGCAAGGGTTTGCTTATTGGAGTTTAGTGGTGAGTTTCTATAGCCTTAATAATCAATTGTTAAATTGATTATGATAGGATATGATAAGATATGGCTATGTTTGTGGATCAATGTGTTTATGCAAGTTTAGTATAGTGTATGTTGTGTGTTTTGCGAGTTTTATGCTATATGTTATGCAAGTTTAATGCTATGTTTTATGATGCTCATTATGTAAAACACTATGTTGAACATTGATTCATATGTAACATGTTATGCAAGCTATATGTGAGATTATATGCAAGTTCATATGTAACATGTTATGCAAGCTATATGTGAGATTATATGCAAGTTCATATGTAACATGTAATGCAAGTTATGTGCATGATTATATGCAAGTTCATATGTAACATGTTATGCAAGCTATATGTGAGATTATATGCAAGTTCATATGTAACATGTAATGCAAGATATGTGCATGATTATATGCAAGTTCATATGTAACATGTTATGCAAGTTATGTGTTTGGTTATATGCAAGTTATTCATATGTAACATGTTATGCAAGTTATGTGTTTGGTTATATGCAAGTTATGTGCATGATTATATGCAAGTTCATATGTAACATGTTATGCAAGTTATGTGTTTGGTTATATGCAAGTTAACATGTGACATGCTATGCAAGTTCACACCTTTGTATGACATAAGAATCATATGCAAGTTACCCCCTTTGTGACATATGTGCTTCATGCAAGTTTGGGTTAAATGCTAGTTGGGTTTAATGTATGCTCATATATGCAAGTTGACACCTTTTAAACCCATGATAAAGTTATATGCTATGATTGGTTAAACCCATGGCATTTGTGATGAATCTTCCCTTTATTATGTCATGTTATGAGAACGAATTACGTGGGGAACGATGGGGTTAATATGCATGTTAATAAAATGGTGTGAAATGGGTATGCTTAAGCATAACATAAAGTGAATGGACATAATTGGGAATTTACCTATTAAGTTAGGTCTACCCATATTATGGAATTGGGAATTTACCTATTAAGTTAGGTCTACCCATATTATGGAATTGGGAATTTACCTATTGAGTTAGGTCTATCCATATTCTTGAAATTGGTAATTAATTAGGGATAATTAATACAAATTATGGGGGTGATTAATTAGGTGTAATTAATCGACTAAGACACGAGGTTGGACCCTTTTGTAGCATAAGACTGCCCGGAACCAACCGGCAAATCCAGCGGCTACAAATGATTGGCCCAATGTGAGAGGTCTTAGTCATAAACTAAATACGTGACAAGTGTAAAGACACGAGGTTAGACTCTGTTATGGTGTAAGGCTGCCCGGAACCAACCGGCATATCCAGCTGCCATAGAAGACAGTCTAATGTGAGAGGTCTTTACAAAGGTTACGATCTTAATTAATTAAGAAACACTTAACCAAATTAGCATGTAGTGGGGCATGAGGGGTTAAGTGGGTGCCTTGGGTGGCATGTAGTAACTAGTGGGGGTGCCTTGGGTGGCATGAGGAAACTAGTGGGTTGCCTTGGGTGGCAATAGAAAATACGATTAGAATACTTAACCAAAGTGGAACATGTAATTAAACATGATTAAAGGGTTAAGTAAGTGCCTAGGGTGGCATGTGGGAATCAAGTAAGTGCCTTGGTGGCATGTGGAAATCTAGTGGGTGCCTTGAGTGGCAATTAAAATATGATTAAAAGACTTAACCAAAATATTTAACATGTAAGTGGACATGGTTAAAGGGTTAAGTGGGATTCACTAGAAATGACAAGCTTAGGTGGGTAGCTTGTGGGGGCCCATTTCAACCAATCCCAAACGTATCTTTGTGGGCTCGACCCAAGTCGAGGACGGGACACGCATATTGGGCTTGACTGTAAGAGGCCAAAATGGGTTAACGGTGGCAACGCAAGTCCAACGGGTTTCATATGCGTGTGTGGACCCGGGCTGGTAAGTAAGACGTTGTTGCATCATGTAGGTATAAGCCGTGCACCGTTGATATTATCAGGTTGCCACTTTGGGGAATGATACACCCCACTGTGGGGCCAGCACGGGTATCTACGTTAGGGAGCCGATCGCTTGGGGAGTAGTGGGTACACCTAGTGGAGATAGGGGCAGACGGCACCTATGTAGTCAGCTAGGGGTACACGAAACTACTATTAAAAATTACTAAGTACACTTAGTGGGATCAACCTTAAGTAAGAATTACCCTTGGGTGGGTAGAACTGGTGTGGTGCAGTGTAGGAATTACCTTTGGGTGGGTAGATCTGGGGTGGTACAGTGTAGTAATTATCCTTGGGTGGGTAAATGCGTCTTTTCGGTTATCTTAGTACATCGTGTGTTTAGTTGGCTACTTAGTGTAGTCATTATCCCCAGAGGTACCATACCTTGTTTATATCATACCCTAATTACTTTAATGATTGTATTGTTAAGGTTATAGGACTCGCTCAGACTTATGTCTGACCCCGTTGTTTTTTTATCTTTTTCCCAACCCTCAGGTTTTCAGAGTGGGCCTAGCACTAGTGGGCTTTGATCAGACTGCTTTATCTATCTTTTGGAGCTTGGACCGTGGATGTAAAGCTCGGTTTATCTTTTCTATTATGGCTATTAAGTTATGTAGTGGGATTATGTACTTTTGTTTTATCAGGATGGATATTATGTACTTGACTCTTGTTTATGGTTTTGGTGTAACCAAACATGTTTTACTTTCCGCTGCAATAAAATGATGTTTTAAATTCTCAAGTATTACTTATATCTGTCTTGTTGTAATTTTTCTGTTCTATATTCACTTAAAATACTCCACCGATGTTATGGCATTCCCTTAGTGAGTGTCCGTAGCGGGTGTGGGTCGTTACATAAAAATGGCGTTGTTACTTAACCGGCTTCATATTTTTATATCTAATTCTTTTTAATGCCATAAACATATAATGAAAATATAATTTTCATCGTCAAATATTTTAAAGGAAACAAAGTTACAATAAAAATGTAATCTTTAATTTCTAATCTTTCTATTTTAACAAAATGACGATAAAAATATGAACTTTTAATTTTACTCTTTTTATCGTAACAAAATGACAATAAAATGTGTTCTTTTAATTGTGCTCTTTTCATTGTAACAAAATGATAATAAAAATATGTTCTTTATATTCTACTCTTTTTATTGTAACAAAATGACAATAAAAATGTAATCTTTTTATTTATATCGTTTTACCGCAACATATTGACAATAAAAATATAATCTTTTTAATTTAATCTTTTATTGTAACATATTGACAATAAAAATATAATCTTTTTAATTGAAAACATCAAAAACCATCATTTGATTCCTTTAACTTAATATAATATTAAAAACATTCATTTATTCCCAAACTGGAATGAGACCCAAACAATTACCATATAATCTGATTATATTAATTTCATACATCGCATGTATTCTATACTAATGATCGATAATCATTAAAACATCCAACAGTATCCAAATTGCATCCTATAACTGTATAAGCATTGAATAAATAAATAATGCTTAAAACAGTCTAACTAATCACAAGGGAGATGTGTGATCAGAATATCATCCCAAGACCCGTGTGGGGTTTCATCCAACACATAATCAAATAATATATTATTATTTGTGCACTTGGGTGATGTGTGAAAATTATAGTCCCAATCAACATAAACAAGTCGTGTAACTTGTTAATAGAAGTGTAAAATTATTTAAATTATCATAAGTATAATAACATTATTTTAACATGTTAAATATCGCAAATCTCAATCACATCATAACATAACATACATTTCAACAAGTCATTCATGCAATAGATATGATCAAACAAATATTTCATCATAGACATTTAATTACATTTAGTTATAAAAATAAATAACTGTACAAAAATTTGAGTGAGAAAGAGTTCTCACCTTCTTTTCCACTCCATCAGTTTTATTCCTGAACTTCTGAACAGTTTGTATTTTCCCGAAATTCAAACGCAATCTTTTTCACGCTATTCATAGTAAAAATCACTTTTCTAATACGATGTTATCTAAATAAAAATCATATTTTTATTTCAACTTTATATACATAAATCATATTTTTCTATGCAGTGAAAGATCATATTTTCTATACATTGAAATCGTTTTCTTCTATATAATGGAAAATCATTTTATTCTATACAATGAAAAATCATTTTTTATATTATAAAACAAGGATTTTGTTTTAACGGACAAACTTTGGAAAAAATTTGGTGAAACCTATGGGAAGTTTCAAAATTAAGGAGAAGGACACATTTATACTAAAGGTGGAATTCAGGGGACCCACTGACATTTTTACATTTACACTATCATTTGGCCTTCTCACTAAATTCTGAACTTTCCATACTTTTCACCAAATTTTTTATTAAGTTTGTCCTTCTCCCTATTTTCCACTTTTAAAACCATGCTATTTTCATTTTAAAACAATGGTATTTTCATTTTTAAAACGATGACGTTTTTACCTTTTTAAAACAAAGACATTTTATTTTTAAAATAATGCTTTGTTTATTTATTTATTTATTTATTTATTTACAATATAATTTTTCTTTTCTAAACAATGCGGATTTTGTTTACAAAACAAATGCGGATTTTATTACAAAACAATGCGATTTTTCTCTTTAAAAACATTACATTTTTATTTTGAAACAATGCTAATTTTTTGTCTTTAAAAACAATTTTGTTTATGTTAAGATCTGATATTTAAAAACCATTTTATTTATATGTCAAATCAGATTTTATACATGTTATTTTATTTTAAAACATCATGCTAATATTGTGTTGAAAACAATGCTAGTTTTATATGTTACAAAGCAATGTTAATTTTATATTTACAAAGACAATGCTAATTCTTTTTAATTACAAAAACAATATGATGTTATCTTTTTTTAAAGCAATCTGATTTTATATACGAAAACAATATGATGCTATATACTTTCAGTTCCAATCTTTTTACAACATAACATCCAAATTCACAATTCATTCAACAAACAATTATTTCCAACACAGATAATTAATTTAAATTTAATTATCAAAAATTAATAACTGTTCAAAAGATTGAGTGAGAAAGAGTTCTCACCTTGCGCGGATATGAGGAAAACAAGAAACAAGCGACCAATCTTAAGCAGCAAATTTGCAAATTAAAGATCCTCTTTTTTTGTTCTTTTCTTTTCTTTTGAGCAGGATCATGAAAGAAAATTTAAGAAGAAGAGGATACCGCAATTCTTTTATGCTTATTTGGAAGAGGAAGCTGATGAAGGTGGAAAGGAATTTAGGCTTAGGGTTTTTGTTGTGTGAAGAGGAAGAATGAAATCTAAAATTTATAGAAGATGATTGCAAAAAAGAAGAAAAAGAATGAGGAAGGAAGAATTTGAATTAGAAATGGATGTTCGTTAGTTTGATTGTGAAAATACTCCTATGCATGGAAAACATGCTATGTTTGAAAAGTTACTGAAGTATATGTTGTTAACAGTGTAAACTTTTGTACGAAGAAATATCGCAAATTTGAATTTGAAAGGTCTACTCGATGGTCATTAATTTGGAGATACAAGAAACAAAAAGTGTTAAAAAGGCAATTAAGGCCAGTTATAGGAAGATATAAATTCTAAATTTGAAATAAAGAATAAATGTTCGTTGGATTAAGCATCAATAAAAACAATCATAATGCATTTATGAGGAAACAATTGGAAATTTAATAGGAAGTTAATAAGTTGGATAAATAATACATGGAAGGAAGAATTTAAGGAAAGAGAGAAACTTCCGTAGAGAGATGGATGTTAGTTTTTACCAAAATGATAGTTGAAAAGTTGGAAGGAGAGGATAAATATTTTTCTTTTCTTTTTTCAAATTTCAAAAATAAATCACATAAGAAAAGAGAGTAACAGAAAGAAATAAATGTGATTTAATGATACATCTTGTACATAAAGAATTGATTTTGTGAATAATGCTTGAAATGGAATCAAATTAAAAATTTAGGAATTATTTCACAAATCAATACGACATGAACTTAATCTAGTTTATTAAGTGATGAACTTTCAATAGTTATATATGATTATGACTTGTATTTGGTAACATAAGAAAGATTGTTCGGTAAAGTATTTTATAATGACATTTGAAATTAACATTGAATAAGCAATATATAAAATAAATTTATAATTTTGGAATTCCTTATATATTGAAAATTAGCGTAATAATTAACATTGAATTGCATATGTGAATTCGTTTTAAACTATGGTAAAATTTTGAGTAATCAAAACGATAAAATTTGCTACTTATGAAAGTTGAATAAAAAGGAAAGTTAATTAATGTTCAACAGAAATTGGGAAATAATAGTTGAATTTGACAATTGTAACATATATCATTGATTCGTATAACTGATATTTGCCTCAATTTAATTTAGCAATGTTTGGAATTAAATTAAACGTGAATAAGAAAAAGCTTGAATGTTTTATTTATCTCATCAACCATTGAGATTCTTTTAAAAATAAATATTCATAAAGTTTAACCTAATTCACGTTCCCATCTTCTTGATTGTTTCTTTGCCATGAAAATCCATTGTTCTTTTTAGAAGAAAAGGAAGAAAGAAAATCCAATGTTCCTCCTCTTTCAAAAATGTATAACCATACAAAAAAAATTCCTAAATTTGTGAAGCTTATTCCTCATGGTTATTCAAACCTTGACCTTCATTTCCATTCGCGTCTTGAAGATTGTGGTGCCATGCGAAGTTGAAGAGATAGAGGAGAGAAGTGGATGGGTTAAAATTTAATTCAATTTTTCAAGAACAAATTAAATTAAACAAAATATAAATTCAAGTATAATTTCTACGTTCAAATCCTAATTTAAACTTACAATCTCGAATTGAATATCATAAATTGATTTACACAGTCAAATCAAATTTAACTATTTTGAGTATTCATTCATGCAATTATTCATAAACAATTCAATTGTTATAAATCACCATTACAAATTGTTTATTAGAAATAAATTTAAAATCGTTTATTAATAACATCATAAAATTTATATATAAAAATCATTTTAAATTCAATAATTTAAAAAAATAAAATGGAATTTTTAAATTCTGACACATTTTCTAACAAAATTTCCTTAAAATAAAATTTTAAATTGGTTCTGATTTTCCGGGTTGTTACAATATCCCCCACTTAAAAATCTTTTCGTCCTCAAAAAGGAACGAGGTTGAAAGCTGTTTAACTAACCAACTCAACTTCCATTTTTTTTATTAGTTTCAGTAATTTTATTAGTTGAACCAATAATTACACAACATAACCAGCAATCAATTAGTTGATTAAATTTCCAAATGCATAACTTTTATATATATATAATCAAAAATCATATTTTTGATGCCAAGTCACAACAATTTCTAAGCTTTGGTTCTCACACCAGTCGATTGAAAATATATAGATATCCCACTTTCGAAACTCGAGCATAAACTACTGATGTTGACTAGTCAATCACTAGTTTCATCAGAGTTACCTCCGAGCTACTAGAGTGTGATTTTATATCTACCCAGTATATTTGAGACTCTGTATACACATTGATCAGACGTATATACAAAATCTACTAATATTCGATAGTCCAAAATATATTAAAATAAAATACTCAAATACGTGTAACAAGTTATAAATTTTCAAAACTAATTTTATTTTAAAACAAATTGCACTCTTTAAACTCATCCTAGGATACTACTGATCCTATCTCTGACGAGTTATTCTTATAGGATATTACAAATCCTATCTCTGATGAATTCTTTTTTCAGTTCTGTTGTGTCTTGTTCTCGAGCTTTGTAAAACCAAAGCTCTGATACCAAATGTGTAACGACCCGGAAAATCCGAACCAATTTAAAATTTTTATTTTA
This sequence comes from Allium sativum, assembly GCA_030737875.1. Taxonomy (NCBI): domain Eukaryota; kingdom Viridiplantae; phylum Streptophyta; class Magnoliopsida; order Asparagales; family Amaryllidaceae; genus Allium; species Allium sativum. The sequence goes on from CM060921.1 coordinate 447,307,841, forward strand.
AATTATTTGGTGGGAAAATGTGGCAGAAATTAAAATTTTCATTTTTAAATAATATTAAAGCCAGTAAAAATAGTCAATTTTCAAACGATCTCTGTTTTCGATGAAACCACTTTCATTGGAACCGGAATGTCATATTATTGCTAGGTTTCAATTTTTAGAATTTTTCGATTTAATATATGAGCGTGGCGAAGGAAAAGGTGTTTGGTCGATTTTAGTCAAATTTAATCTACTGAAAAATAGCCATTTTTCAAACAGTGTCAGAATTCGATGAAATTAATTTTATTAGGACCGTATCGTCATAACATAGACAAATATATTTTTTCTGGATTTTTCTGAGTCCATTTGTGACCTCGGAGAATTTATTTATGCAGACAAAATAAATTAATGAAGGAATTAAATATTAAATTAAATAATGCAGGCCACAGGCAGCCGTTTGGGCTGACGGGACCTGTCCTATTGGATCCGGAATATGGGCTTTTGGCTAGGGTCACTTTCTGCTGGACTGAAATTAAACCGTTTTGGAAGATATGGTTTTTTTGCAAAAACACATTAGAATATTATAAATATAGGAATTGGAAAACCCTAATGCACTATTCATCATCTTCTGCCACCCCTCCCCCCAAATTAATGGCCTACGACCTCCAAACTTTCTCCACTAATCTCACCTCCATCCCTTCGAATTAGAACCCCTCCCATATACCAAATCGAAGCCCTTTCCTCCCCCTTTAATTCCATATGGATAGATCATCCTCTCATCGCCTGAAGCCCGAGCAGCAACCCCCCGAAGTCCGCCGTTTTCCACCATGTCGGCCCTCCCTAGTGTGACGGCCAGAGTTTCGCTCGATCTGAATCAGTCGTTAAACCAATCTAGACCGTTCGAAACCCCTGATCGTTGAGAACAGGACAAATCAGAACACAAACAGAAGAACATTTCATTGCTATTACAACAATTCCATCAGAATACAAGAATATACAGAGTATAAATGAATAAATTACATTCGATAAATATCAGAGATTACAATAAATACATAGCAGTGGAAAATAATACAAAGCACAACTGAAGGCGATATACGGATACAGAGCTTTCCGGATACCATTCCAGCTGTAAACCATGATCCTGTGAATATAAATCTGCAAAACCAAAACTACTAGCTGCCTGTGCGGAAAATAGGGGCACCCAGAGTTTAGGTTAAAACAATAAACTCCAGGTCAGTCATGTGACTGGTGTGAGAACTAAAACAGTTATTTAAAACTTTATTTTAAAAGAGAGTAATTCAAGGGACCACGCCGTATAACACGGAACGGGTTTCCTCCCAAGAATACCAGTGCATAGAATAAACAGCGCAATGCTTTTTCGAGAAAATGAAGCTATTATAAGACCCAGGTCCCATCACACAATGCAACGCAAGCCGGAGGATAGGGTTTTACCTTATAACAGCCAAACATGCTTGATACGTTTAAAACAAATCATTTGATACTATAATAAGTGTATAGTGTCAAAACAATTTCAATCATAAATATAAATCATAGACGGCATAGTATCCCATGCTACTATGTCGCCATATTAGGCTCTACAAATAAAGCCGAAATACACGTATTGGAAATTGGATTTCCGTCATGAGTCGAGGCAAGGGGCAAGCTCCTCTCCGCGTTCGAGACACTCTAGCAAATGCCTCAGGGTTACGCACTCTGGGCAACCCCGGATCTTCAGGGCCGGTCCTCACTTACGTTAGAGGATTAGTTATTCCTGAACACACGTTTCCCGGTCCTTACTGACCTAAAATCGAGGCGCCTCATCCAACAACCACAAAGGTGAAAAGTATATAAATGTCAGGGCTGGTAAGTCACTGACACCACCAAAGCTAGAAAGAAACGTCGTGCTCTCCCTGCAGTCCTTATCCCGTTTTTGACTCATACTGTAATAACCCGAAAATCTGGGCCAGTTTAAAATTTTTATTTTGGCAATTTTGGCGGATTTTGATTATTTAAAATAGATTATTTTAAATAATATCGACGAGAAATTTATTTTGAATAGCATTCGACGTATATATTATATACGTCGTCGTTAGAATATAAATAATTATATATAATTATAAATAGAATTGAAAATGGCGCGGTAGTTCGATAATTTGATTTCAAACTTCAATTGAATGTACCGGGTGCAAAACAATCCGGATTTTAGTGAAACCAAAAACATTAGGATCTAATTGATGATATCTTTCCAACGAATCCGAATAATCGAAATTTCATAGCGGGAATCAAAAGATATGTCCAGTTGAAAATCCTGAATAGTCGCTATGGAATTCAGGCCCTTAAAAATAGACATTTTGCAAATGACTTCGGATTTCGACGAAACCAGTTTTGTTGGATCCGCAGTGTTAAGTTATTGCTAGGTTTCAAAATTCATAATTTTCTGAATCAATATGTGAGCGTGGCAAAGGAAAACGCGTTTGACCAGTTTTAGTTGATTTTAATCGACTGGAAATTGGCCATTTTTCCAACAGCCTCAGAATTCGACGAAACTAGTTTTGTTAGGACCGTATCGTCAATACGAAGCTAGAAAATATTTTTATGGAATTTATAGAGTTCGTATGCGACCCCGGTAATTTGAAATGTACGTTTAAAATTCAATATAGTGATTTAAATGTAAATTTAACGGAAACTGATTCAAACAGTCGAATCAGCCTACGATACATATCCCATTGTGTTCGGAATGGGGGTAATACGCTATGGACGACAGGCGGTGGACCTCGTTTAGAGGTCGTATGTAAAAGTCAACTTTATGTGAAAATAAATAAATAAAATAAATTAATTATATATTATTATTCCCCCCCCCCCCCACTTATCCCTACCGTTCATTCAAAATAAAAAAAGAAAAAAAAAAGAAAAAGGGCGACTGCGAAAACCCGCCGCCACCCTCGGAGGACCGCCGCCGCCTCGAGAAGACGCCCCCCCCCCCCCAGCCAGGCGCCACCGTCGTTCGCCGATAGCCCCCCCCTTTGGAACGACATCAGAAACCGCCCCCTCCTCTCGAATCCCGCCTGCGCTCCACCACAAGCCCCACCGTCGATGAGCTGCCGCCTCCCTTCCTTCTTCCCCTCCCCTGACGCAACCGAGCCCCCCCTCTTCCCAAAACCCGACACCCCTTTAGCCCTAGCCACCGCCGCCGACCCCACCCAGACCCAAACCCGCAAACCCCCCCCCCTTCTTCGGCAAAACACTGTAAGTTTTTTTTTATGTTAATTTTATTTTTATTTATATACTCTATTTACTTTATTATTTATTTTTCAGATTAGGATTTTTAAATTATAAAAGACGATATTTTTAAAACATAAAAGACGATATTTTTAAAACATAAAAGACGATATTTTGAGATGAGTAGTGAAGTAAAAATATAATTTTTATATAAGGAAGATAATCAAAATATTATTTATATATTTTTAAAGTGGTAAAAATATAATCTTTATTATTGTAGAAGGTGTAAAAATATGATTTTTATATTTTTAAAGAATTAAAAATATGATCTTTATATTTTTGAAGTATTAAAAATATAGTCTTTACCATATAGATGATGTAAAATATGACTTTCGTTTATGTAGAGAATTAGAAATATAATTTTTACATGATAGCAATATTAAAAATAGCATCTTTATATGTGTAGAAAAATAAAAATATGATTTTTATAATGATGTATATGAAAAAGTTCAATCTTTATATTTGAAAAGCTAAAATCTTTTTATGTAAAAAGGCGAGATCTTTATATTGAAAATAGAGAAGTAAAATATGATTTTTTATATATTGAACATCATAGTAAAAATTAGATTTTTATATATTGAATAGCATAGTAAAAATTCGATTTTTAAATATATGAAGTGATTATAAAAATATGATTTCTAAATTGAAAATGAATAAATAAAAATGTGATTTTTATTTTACAGACATCGAAATATAAAAATGTGTGACTTTTATATATATAGTGACTACGGGCAACGAAGATGGCGAAGATAGGATAACGACGAAGATTTTCTACAAAAGAAGTGTCGTGAAGTTGGATAGCTTTAGGTGAGAACTTCTCACTCTAAACTTCTTTTTCTAGTTATATATATACTAGGATGCAGACGGTGCTTAGTAGCACCCGACACCCGTCATCCACAGACCATGGATGGCTTGTTTGTTAAATTGTTTGGTTGTGTAGTTGGTTAGTCTATTTGGTTTAAATTGAATTGTTTGGTGAATTGAGATTGATTTGATTGATGTGTGAATGGCGTGGGCCTTCACTAGACCGGGGACAAGGCTAGGCCTTGTCCCGTTTCTAGTATCGTGCCGTTATGCCGCCGAAATTTTCTAAAATATGTTAGAAAAATAAAAATATCATTTTTATTGTGTAAATGAACTGAATAGAAATTCAAGTGTTGAAATAAATATTTTTGACGTTAAAAATATAATTTTTAACGTGAAAGTGAATAAATAAATATTTATAAACAAATCGGCCGATTTGTTTATTTACACTGATTTGACTGATATTGATTGGGTTGATAAATTTTACACATCGCCCAACTGCACAAACAAAAATGTGTGTTTGTTGATTTGAAACTGCACACGGGTGTTGGGATGATATTTGGTGTACACTAATCCCAATTATTTAATTATTGTCGATCGATTGGTCGACAGATTGTGTAAGCGTCGATTATTTATATTTGATGCTTATGCAGTTGTGTAGTGCACTTTGGTTGATGGTTGATTATTTTTCAATGCTAATATATACATGTGTTGTATGGAATCCATATAATTAACATTATATGGTGATTGATTGGGCCTCATTCCAATCGGGAAAATAATGAATATTATAAAAGAAAATTCATGTGTTGAATATAAAAATAGTCATGTGTTGACGATGTTCATGTGTTGAGTGAAATATTTTATATAATAAAAATTTACATCTTTATCATATTTAAAATTAGAACTACTTCCCAGTAGAAGTCTAATTGAAAATCAAACGATAGATACCATAGTTTTATAAAATATTTTACATAACAAAAATAGTGATGTGTTGACAGTACTCATGTGTTGAGATTAGTCGTGGGTTGAAAAAAAAAATATAGATTCATGTGTTGAATGGGATGAATATTCATTTGTTGAATAAAATAAAGAAGTTGTGAAAAATATAAAGCCGTGTTGATTAGTTTTGCGCCATTTGGACGTGAACGATATTTATATCGATTTTATTCGTTGTATAATGAATTGAAAGTGATTTCGAAATTAAATATTTTGAAATTGAAATTCGAAATGAATTGAATTGAAAACGATTTCGAAATGAATTGAATTGAAAATGATTTCGAAATGAATTGAATTGAAAACGATTTCGAAATGAATTGAATTGAAAACGATTTCGAAATGAATTGAATTGAAAACGATTTCGAAATGAATTGAATTGAAAACGAATTCAAATTGAATTGAAAGTGAATTGAAATGAATTCAAATTGAATTAAAATTTGAATTGAAAAGAAATGAATTTTAAAACGGATTTATAAAGAAGAATTCAATTTTGATTTGAATTGAATATAGAAGTTGAATTGTTTCAGAAACGAATTTAAAACGAGTTATAAAATTCGTTTTAAATGGAAATCGACGAAATATATATTATATATATTATATATATAATATAATGGCCTGAATAGAACGCGCCGCGCCGCGGCAGTTCGTGAATTTCGACCATTTATTTCAAACGGACATTGCGGGAGATCCGACCGTCGGATTCTCCTAAAACCGGAACCGTTGGGTTCGTATCGAAAAGAGCTTTCCAATGAATATTAGAAATTTGAAATCCAACGGTTAGATTTAGAATTATGTCCAAATCAATTTCAGAAAAGGTCGTTGTAAGTGCAGTTCGATGGCCGTTGTTGGAAATCGAATGTACGGGCCTTGATAAAATTATTAAAAATATCAATAATTTGTGTAAAATTATAATATGTGAATTGGAAAGAATTGGGCTGGAAAATTCCACATTAAAGGATAAAAATAGATTTTTATCGAAATGAACTAGTTTTGAACTAGAATTAAAATCAATTTATTTTTGAAATAAATAAATTGAATTGGAAAGTGATTTTAAAAATAATCAATATTCCCAATACGTGGATTGGACTGGAGTTGAATCGAAATTATCTTCGGGATATTTCGATGTTGGATTTCGTGACTATACAGATATTGTTATGGGAATTTGAAAGATATATTTTATATCGTTATTTCCAATACGATATTTGTTGGTTTCAGAATTTGATATTGAATATAAGCCGATATATTTTCTATTCAGAGCCTTGTATTTAATATCAAATGTGATTTGGGTTTATCGTGAATCGTGTTTTAGATGACATTGGTTCTTTAACCAGGTTAAAGGCAAGATATTGATTTTTGAGAAGATTAAAACTAAGTGGAGTTTTAATGAATCTCTAATTAGATTAAAAATGTGAATTGATAATTTAAATTATCAAATCTGAAAGGTGATCGGGAATGGAGTACCACCAGTTTTGCTCCAAAGCGATAGTTAAATCTTTAATTAGATTTGAACGTGAAATGGTAATTAATTTTACCGATAACACCGTGGTGTTAGATGTGGAGTATTACCAGTTTTCTCCATGGGATATATAGGTTGGGATTGGGAAATAAAATAAATAATTACTTCGGTGTGGTTCGCTAATCCCGACTAGTTTGAAATGATATCCAAAGGAAGATTGTAGGATAAATTTAGAAGAAATTATCTTGGATAAAATTAATGGGAACATTTCCCTAAGAATGTGATTTTGTGAATAAAAGAATATTCTGAAATGGAATGAGGCGTTCATTGTGTTTGTGTAACATTTGTTTATTATATACGTGGGTTATTCAGAAAGGCCGGGTTTATACCCATTCTGAATAACCGATTCGACGAGATGTCGAAGATGAAGACGGTGGTTGAAGACCGGAAGTCTTCACATCGTTTGGGTGATTACTGATGATCTTGATTAGGCTGTACACCCAGGATGAGGGAATCAGTTGGTGATCTTCCAGACGTACTTGGAGATGGATGGATATGCGAGGAAAGTGCCTCCGGTTTCGTTCAGACCCAGAACGAACTTGTAAATGGATTATGTATCTGACATTGGATTTTATTCTATTTTGATTGATCTCTATTAAATATACATCTGTTTGGCGGCGGAGAATTTATTCTCTTGCTTAACGCCCTTCTCTGAGACGTACGAGCTCAGAGGTTGTATATCGATGGACATCAGTCGCATGGAGTGAATTGCCAATGTGGCACGCGTAAGTGGCAATTGATCAGGGCTTCTGTTGAAAAGAAAAGTCTTGTGGTTGATGATCAAAGCACGGCCTGTGTGGCGTAGCTTTGTGTATAACGTGAATTCGCGAGCCTCACACCTCGGTATGAGTCAAAAACGGGATAGTGACTGCAGGGAGAGCACGACATTTCTTTCTAGCTAGGGTGGTGTCAGTGACCTACCAGCCCTGACATTTATATACTTTTTACCTGTGTGGTTGTTGGATATGAGGCGCCTCGGATATAGGTCTGTAAGGACCGGGAAACGTGTGTTCAGGAATTGCCAATCCTCAAAAGTAAGAGAGGACCGGCCCTGAAGATCCAAGGATCATAGTGGGGTCCTGGGACATTTGCTAGAGTGTCTCGAACGCGGAGAGGAGCTTGCCCCTTGCCTCGGCTCATGACGGAAATCCAATTTCCAATACGTGATATTGCGGTTTTAATTGTAGAACTAGTATGGCGACATGATATATGGTACCCATGTCGCCTATGATTGATATTTATGATTGAAATTGTTTTGACACTATATACACCTATGATAGTATCAAATGATTTGTTTTAAACGTATCAAGCATTATTTGGCTATTATAAGGGAAAACCCTATCCTCCGGCTTGCGTTGCATTGTGTGATGGGACCTGGGTCTTATAATAGCTTCATTTTTCCAAAGAGCATTGCGTTGTTTTGTTACATGCACTAGTATTCTTGGGAGGAAACCCGTTCCGTGTTATACGGCGTGGTCTCTTGAATTACTATCTTTTAAAGCAAAGTTTTAAATAACTGTTTTAGTTCTCACACCAGTCCCATGACTGATCTGGAGTTTATTGTTTTAACCTAAACTCTGGGTGCCCCTATTTTCCACACGGGCAGCTAGTAGTTTTGGTTTTGCAGATTTATATTCATAGGGTCCTGATTAATAGCTGGAACGATGCTCGGAAAGCTCTGTATCCGTGTATCACTTTCAGTTGTGTTTTGTATATTTTTCCGCTGCTATGTAACTTATTGTAATCTCTGATATTTTTCGAATGTAATTTATTCATTTATACTCTGTATATTCTTGTATCTGATGGAATTGTTGTAATAACAATGAAATGTTCTTCCATATGCGTCATTTTGTGTGTTGTTCTCAAAGTATTCGTGCTTTCCTTCACGGGGAAGTTACGGGTCCTTACAGTTGGTATCAGAGCTTTGGTTTACAGAGCTCGAGAACAAGACACATTAGAACCATACGAAAGAATTCATCAGATATTGGATTAGCAAAATCCAATTAGAATGACTCGTTAGAGATAGGATCAGTAGTATCCTAGAACGGGTGTGAAGAGTATATTTTTCAAATGAAAACCATTTTGTTTTGAAAATTTAAATCGTTTTATACGTATTTGAATATTTATTTATTTTGAATATGGACAATCGAGTATATATAGATTTCGCGTATACGCGTCATGAACGTATAGTCGAAATTTTAATATACTGGGTAGATATAGAATCACATTCTAGACACCCGGGGATAATTCTGGTGATGTGGCCACATCATCAGTATTTATGTTCGTGTTTCGAAGGTGTGACTTTTATATATTTACATTAGACTGGTGTGAGAACCAAAACTTATATAGCTAGAATACATTGTTGTGAATTGGCATCAAAAACATGATTTTCTGTAGATATATCAAAATTATGAATTTGAAACTCTAATTCACTAATTGATTGATGTTTGAGTTGTTTGTTTATTTATTTGATAATTTTAACCATTTATGTCTAATTGAACCAAATATTGAATTATATTGAAAATTGGTCGCATTTGCTTGCATATACATATACTTACATTGAACAGGTCACAGCAAGGAGGCTAGAGCCAGAGAATAAAATTTGTTTGCCCGACAAATAGGTACATGTTTACTACATAATTTACTGTTTTGTTTGGGTGATGATGATTTTATGAGCCTATTGGCTAGCCGCTTGGCTTTTTCTTTTTCTTTTTGAGATCTGAAGGACCGGGGAAGCTATTTGAAATTCCCCGATGCTCCCGGTGCAGGGGAGGTTATGGCGAAATTTTTCGAAAATTTAGGGTGTTAGCCAAATTTTTGAAATTTTGAAAATTCTCAGAAACTAAAAAGTTGGAGAATAGAAGCCAGATCGAGCATAGATTTGAATAATCAAACCACTTTCAACTTTTTTCCTTTTTGGGGACGAAAAGTTTTAAGTGGGGGAGATTGTAATAACCCGAAAATCTGGGCCAGTTTAAAATTTTTATTTTGGCAATTTTGGCGGATTTTGATTATTTAAAATAGATTATTTTAAATAATATCGACGAGAAATTTATTTTGAATAGCATTCGATGTATGTATTATATACGTCGTCGTTAGAATATAAATAATTATATATAATTATAAATAGAATTGAAAATGGCGCGGTAGTTCGATAATTCGATTTCAAACTTCAATTGAATGTACCGGGTGCAAAACAATCCGGATTTTAGTGAAACCAAAAACATTAGGATCTAATTGATGATATCTTTCCAACGAATCCGAATAATCGAAATTTCATAGCGGGAATCAAAAGATATGTCCGGTTGAAAATCCTGAATAGTCGCTATGGAATTCAGGCCCTTAAAAATAGACATTTTGCAAATGACTTCGGATTTCGACGAAACCAGTTTTGTTGGATCCGCAGTGTTAAGTTATTGCTAGGTTTCAAAATTCATAATTTTCTGAATCAATATGTGAGCGTGGCAAAGGAAAACGCGTTTGACCAGTTTCAGTTGATTTTAATCGACTGGAAATTGGCCATTTTTCCAACAGCCTCAGAATTCGACGAAACTAGTTTTGTTAGGACCGTATCGTCAATACGAAGCTAGAAAATATTTTTATGGAATTTATAGAGTTCGTATGCGACCCCGGTAATTTGAAATGTACGTTTAAAATTCAATATAGTGATTTAAATGTAAATTTAACGGAAACTGATTCAAACAGTCGAATCAGCCTACGATACATATCCCATTGTGTTCGGAATGGGGGTAATACGCTATGGACGACAGGCGGTGGACCTCGTTTAGAGGTCGTATGTAAAAGTCAACTTTATGTGAAAATAAATAAATAAAATAAATTAATTATATATTATTATTCTCCCCCCCCCCACTTATCCCTACCGTTCATTCAAAATAAAAAAAAAGAAAAAAAAAAGAAAAAGGGCGACTGCGAAAACCCGCCGCCACCCTCGGAGGACCACCGCCGCCTCGAGAAGTCGCCCCCCCCCCCCCCCCCAGCCAGGCGCCACCGTCGTTCGCCGATAGCCCCCCCTTTGGAACGACATCAGAAATCGCCCCCTCCTCTCGAATCCCGCCTGCGCTCCACCACAAGCCCCACCGTCGATGAGCTGCCGCCTCCCTTCCTTCTTCCCCTCCCCTGACGCAACCGAGCCCCCCCTCTTCCCAAAATCCGACACCCCTTTAGCCCTAGCCACCGCCGCCGACCCCACCCAGACCCGAACCCGCAACCCCCCCCCCCCCCTTCTTCGGCAAAACACTGTAAGTTTTTTTTTATGTTAATTTTATTTTTATTTATATACTCTATTTACTTTATTATTTATTTTTCAGATTAGGATTTTTAAATTATAAAAGACGATATTTTTAAAACATAAAAGACGATATTTTTAAAACATAAAAGACGATATTTTGAGATGAGTAGTGAAGTAAAAATATAATTTTTATATAAGGAAGATAATCAAAATATGATTTATATATTTTTAAAGTGGTAAAAATATAATCTTTATTATTGTAGAAGGTGTAAAAATATGATTTTTATATTTTTAAAGAATTAAAAATATGATCTTTATATTTTAAAGTATTAAAAATATAGTCTTTACCATATAGATGATGTAAAATATGACTTTCGTTTATGTAGAGAATTAGAAATATAATTTTTACATGATAGCAATATTAAAAATAGCATCTTTATATGTGTAGAAAAATAAAAATGTGATTTTTATAATGATGTATATGAAAAGGTTCAATCTTTATATTTGAAAAGCTAAAATCTTTTTATGTAAAAAGGCGAGATCTTTATATAGAAAATAGAGAAGTAAAATATGATTTTTTATATATTGAACATCATAGTAAAAATTAGATTTTTATATATTGAATAGCATAGTAAAAATTCGATTTTTAAATATATGAAGTGATTATAAAAATATGATTTCTAAATTGAAAATGAATAAATAAAAATGTGATTTTTATTTTACAGACATCGAAATATAAAAATGTGTGACTTTTATATATATAGTGACTACGGGCAACGAAGATGGCGAAGATAGGGTAACGACGAAGATTTTCTACAAAAGAAGTGTCGTGAAGTTGGATAGCTTTAGGTGAGAACTTCTCACTCTAAACTTCTTTTTCTAGTTATATATATACTAGGATGCAGACGGTGCTTAGTAGCACCCGACACCCGTCATCCACAGACCATGGATGGCTTGTTTGTTAAATTGTTTGGTTGTGTAGTTGGTTAGTCTATTTGGTTTAAATTGAATTGTTTGGTGAATTGAGATTGATTTGATTGATGTGTGAATGGCGTGGGCCTTCACTAGACCGGGGACAAGGCTAGGCCTTGTCCCGTTTCTAGTATCGTGCCGTTATGCCGCCGAAATTTTCTAAAATATGTTAGAAAAATAAAAATATCATTTTTATTGTGTAAATGAACTGAATAGAAATTCAAGTGTTGAAATAAATATTTTTGACGTTAAAAATATAATTTTTAACGTGAAAGTGAATAAATAAATATTTATAAACAAATCGGCCGATTTGTTTATTTACACTGATTTGACTGATATTGATTGGGTTGATAAATTTTACACATCGCCCAACTGCACAAACAAAAATGTGTGTTTGTTGATTTGAAACCGCACACGGGTGTTGGGATGATATTTGGTGTACACTAATCCCAATTATTTAATTATTGTCGATCGATTGGTCGACAGACTGTGTAAGCGTCGATTATTTATATTTGATGCTTATGCAGTTGTGTAGTGCACTTTGGTTGATGGTTGATTATTTTTCAATGCTAATATATACATGTGTTGTATGGAATCCATATAATTAACATTATATGGTGATTGATTGGGCCTCATTCCAATCGGGAAAATAATGAATATTATAAAAGAAAATTCATGTGTTGAATATAAAAATAGTCATGTGTTGACGATGTTCATGTGTTGAGTGAAATATTTTATATAATAAAAATTTACATCTTTATCATATTTAAAATTAGAACTACTTCCCAGTAGAAGTCTAATTGAAAATCAAACGATAGATACCATAGTTTTATAAAATATTTTACATAACAAAAATAGTGATGTGTTGACAGTACTCATGTGTTGAGATTAGTCGTGGGTTGAAAAAAAAATATAGATTCATGTGTTGAATGGGATGAATATTCATTTGTTGAATAAAATAAAGAAGTTGTGAAAAATATAAAGCCGTGTTGATTAGTTTTGCGCCATTTGGACGTGAACGATATTTATATCGATTTTATTCGTTGTATAATGAATTGAAAGAGATTTCGAAATTAAATATTTTGAAATTGAAATTCGAAATGAATTGAATTGAAAACGATTTCGAAATGAATTGAATTGAAAATGATTTCGAAATGAATTGAATTGAAAACGATTTCGAAATGAATTGAATTGAAAACGATTTCGAAATGAATTGAATTGAAAACGATTTCGAAATGAATTGAATTGAAAACGAATTCAAATTGAATTGAAAGTGAATTGAAATGAATTCAAATTGAATTAAAATTTGAATTGAAAAGAAATGAATTTTAAAACGGATTTATAAAGAAGAATTCAATTTTGATTTGAATTGAATATAGAAGTTGAATTGTTTCAAAAACGAATTTAAAACGAGTTATAAAATTCATTTTAAATGGAAATCGACGAAATATATATTATATATATTATATATATTATATAATGGCCTGAATAGAACGCGCCGCGCCGCGGCAGTTCGTGAATTTCGACCATTTATTTCAAACGGACATTGCGGGAGATCCGACCGTCGGATTCTCCTAAAACCGGAACCGTTGGGTTCGTATCGAAAAGAGCTTTCCAATGAATATTAGAAATTTGAAATCCAACGGTTAGATTTGGAATTATGTCCAAATCAATTTCAGAAAAGGTCGTTGTAAGTGCAGTTCGATGGCCATTGTTGGAAATCGAATGTACGGGCCTTGATAAAATTATTAAAAATATCAATAATTTGTGTAAAATTATAATATGTGAATTGGAAAGAATTGGGCTGGAAAATTCCACATTAAAGGATAAAAATAGATTTTTTATCGAAATGAACTAGTTTTGAACTAGAATTAAAATCAATTTATTTTTGAAATAAATAAATTGAATTGGAAAGTGATTTTAAAAATAATCAATATTCCCAATACGTGGATTGGACTGGAGTTGAATCGAAATTATCTTCGGGATATTTCGATGTTGGATTTCGTGACTATACAGATATTGTTATGGGAATTTGATATATCGTTATTTCCAATACGATATTTGTTGGTTTCAGAATTTGATATTGAATATAAGCCGATATATTTTCTATTCAGAGCCTTGTATTTAATATCAAATGTGATTTGGGTTTATCGTGAATCGTGTTTTAGATGACATTGGTTCTTTAACCCAGTTAAAGGCAAGATATTGATTTTTGAGAAGGTTAAAACTAAGTGGAGTTTTAATGAATCTCTAATTAGATTAAAAATGTGAATTGATAATTTAAATTATCAAATCTGAAAGGTGATCGGGAATGGAGTACCACCAGTTTTGCTCCAAAGCGATAGTTAAATCTTTAATTAGATTTGAACGTGAAATGGTAATTAATTTTACCGATAACACCGTGGTGTTAGATGTGGAGTATTACCAGTTTTCTCCATGGGATATATAGGTTGGGATTGGGAAATAAAATAAATAATTACTTCGGTGTGGTTCGCTAATCCCGACTAGTTTGAAATGATATCCAAAGGAAGATTGTAGGATAAATTTAGAAGAAATTATCTTGGATAAAATTAATGGGAACATTTCCCTAAGAATGTGATTTTGTGAATAAAAGAATATTCTGAAATGGAATGAGGCGTTCATTGTGTTTGTGTAACATTTGTTTATTATATACGTGGGTTATTCAGAAAGGCCGGGTTTATACCCATTCTGAATAACCGATTCGACGAGATGTCGAAGATGAAGACGGTGGTTGAAGACCGGAAGTCTTCACATCGTTTGGGTGATTACTGATGATCTTGATTAGGCTGTACACCCAGGATGAGGGAATCAGTTGGTGATCTTCCAGACGTACTTGGAGATGGATGGATATGCGAGGAAAGTGCCTCCGGTTTCGTTCAGACCCAGAACGAACTTGTAAATGGATTATGTGTCTGACATTGGATTTTATTCTGTGTTGATTGATCTCTATTAAATATACATCTGTTTGGCGGCGGAGAATTTATTCTCTTGCTTAACGCCCTTCTCTGAGACGTACGAGCTCAAAGGTTGTATATCGATGGACATCAGTCGCATGGAGTGAATTGCCAATGTGGCACGCGTAAGTGGCAATTGATCAGGGCTTCTGTTGAAAAGCAAAGTCTTGTGGTTGATGATCAAAGCACGGCCTGTGTGGCGTAGCTTTGTGTATAACGTGAATTCGCGAGCCTCACACCTCGGTATGAGTCAAAAACGGGATAGTGACTGCAGGGAGAGCACGACGTTTCTTTCTAGCTAGGGTGGTGTCAGTGACCTACCAGCCCTGACATTTATATACTTTTCACCTGTGTGGTTGTTGGATATGAGGCGCCTCGGATATAGGTCTGTAAGGACCGGGAAACGTGTGTTCAGGAATTGCCAATCCTCAAAAGTAAGAGAGGACCGGCCCTGAAGATCCAAGGATCATAGTGGGGTCCTGGGACATTTGCTAGAGTGTCTCGAACGCGGAGAGGAGCTTGCCCCTTGCCTCGGCTCATGACGGAAATCCAATTTCCAATACGTGATATTGCGGTTTTAATTGTAGAACTAGTATGGCGACATGATATATGGTACCCATGTCGCCTATGATTGATATTTATGATTGAAATTGTTTTGACACTATATACACCTATGATAGTATCAAATGATTTGTTTTAAACGTATCAAGCATTATTTGGCTATTATAAGGGAAAACCCTATCCTCCGGCTTGCGTTGCATTGTGTGATGGGACCTGGGTCTTATAATAGCTTCATTTTTCCAAAGAGCATTGCGTTGTTTTGTTACATGCACTAGTATTCTTGGGAGGAAACCCGTTCCGTGTTATACGGCGTGGTCCCTTGAATTACTATCTTTTAAAGCAAAGTTTTAAATAACTGTTTTAGTTCTCACACCAGTCCCATGACTGACCTGGAGTTTATTGTTTTAACCTAAACTTTGGGTGCCCCTATTTTCCACACGGGCAGCTAGTAGTTTTGGTTTTGCAGATTTATATTCACAGGGTCCTGATTAACAGCTGGAACGATGCTCGGAAAGCTCTGTATCCGTGTATCACTTTCAGTTGTGTTTTGTATATTTTTCCGCTGCTATGTAACTTATTGTAATCTCTGATATTTGTCGAATGTAATTTATTCATTTATACTCTGTATATTCTTGTATCTGATGGAATTGTTGTAATAACAATGAAATGTTCTTCCGTATGCGTCCTTTTGTGTGTTGTTCTCAAAGTATTCGTGCTTTCCTTCACGGGGAAGTTACGGGTCCTTACAGTTGGTATCAGAGCTTTGGTTTACAGAGCTCGAGAACAAGACACATTAGAACCATACGAAAGAATTCATCAGATATTGGATTAGCAAAATCCAATTAGAATGACTCGTTAGAGATAGGATCAGTAGTATCCTAGAACGGGTGTGAAGAGTATATTTTTCAAATGAAAACCATTTTGTTTTGAAAATTTAAATCGTTTTATACGTATTTGAATATTTATTTATTTTGAATATGGACAATCGAGTATATATAGATTTCGCGTATACGCGTCATGAACGTATAGTCGAAATTTTAATATACTGGGTAGATATAGAATCACATTCTAGACACCCGGGGATAATTCTGGTGATGTGGCCACATCATCAGTATTTATGTTCGTGTTTCGAAGGTGTGACTTCTATATATTTCCATTAGACTGGTGTGAGAACCAAAACTTATATAGCTAGAATACATTGTTGTGAATTGGCATCAAAAACATGATTTTCTGTAGATATATCAAAATTATGAATTTGAAACTCTAATTCACTAATTGATTGATGTTTGAGTTGTTTGTTTATTTATTTGATAATTTTAACCATTTATGTCTAATTGAACCAAATATTGAATTATATTGAAAATTGGTCGCATTTGCTTGCATATACATATACTTACATTGAACAGGTCACAGCAAGGAGGCTAGAGCCAGAGAATAAAATTTGTTTGCCCGACAAATAGGTACATGTTTACTACATAATTTACTGTTTTGTTTGGGTGATGATGATTTTATGAGCCTATTGGCTAGCCGCTTGGCTTTTTCTTTTTCTTTTTGAGATCTGAAGGACCGGGGAAGCTATTTGAAATTCCCCGATGCTCCCGGTGCAGAGGAGGTTATGGCGAAATTTTTCGAAAATTTAGGGTGTTAGCCAAATTTTTGAAATTTTGAAAATTCTCAGAAACTAAAAATTTGGAGAATAGAAGCCAGATCGAGCGTAGAGTTGAATAATCAAACCACTTTCGACTTTGTTCCTTTTCGGGGACGAAAAGTTTTAAGTGGGGGAGATTGTAATAACCCGAAAATCTGGGCCAGTTTAAAATTTTTATTTTGGCAATTTTGGCGGATTTTGATTATTTAAAATAGATTATTTTAAATAATATCGACGAGAAATTTATTTTGAATAGCATTCGACGTATATATTATATACGTCGTCGTTAGAATATAAATAATTATATATAATTATAAATAGAATTGAAAATGGCGCGGTAGTTCGATAATTCGATTTCAAACTTCAATTGAATGTACCGGGTGCAAAACAATCCGGATTTTAGTGAAACCAAAAACATTAGGATCTAATTGATGATATCTTTCCAACGAATCCGAATAATCGAAATTTCATAGCGGGAATCAAAAGATATGTCTAGTTGAAAATCCTGAATAGTCGCTATGGAATTCAGGCCCTTAAAAATAGACATTTTGCAAATAACTTCGGATTTCGACGAAACCAGTTTTGTTGGATCCGCAGTGTTAAGTTATTGCTAGGTTTCAAAATTCATAATTTTCTGAATCAATATGTGAGCGTGGCAAAGGAAAACGCGTTTGACCAGTTTCAGTTGATTTTAATCGACTGGAAATTGGCCATTTTTCCAACAGCCTCAGAATTCGACGAAACTAGTTTTGTTAGGACCGTATCGTCAATACGAAGCTAGAAAATATTTTTATGGAATTTATAGAGTTCGTATGCGACCCCGGTAATTTGAAATGTACGTTTAAAATTCAATATAGTGATTTAAATGTAAATTTAACGGAAACTGATTCAAACAGTCGAATCAGCCTACGATACATATCCCATTGTGTTCGGAATGGGGGTAATACGCTATGGACGACAGGCGGTGGACCTCGTTTAGAGGTCGTATGTAAAAGTCAACTTTATGTGAAAATAAATAAATAAAATAAATTAATTATATATTATTATTCTCCCCCCCC
Organism: Allium sativum; assembly: GCA_030737875.1. Taxonomy (NCBI): domain Eukaryota; kingdom Viridiplantae; phylum Streptophyta; class Magnoliopsida; order Asparagales; family Amaryllidaceae; genus Allium; species Allium sativum. Next base: position 447,325,875 of record CM060921.1, read on the forward strand.
CCCCACTTATCCCTACCGTTCATTCAAAATAAAAAAAATAAAAAAAAAAGAAAAAGGGCGACTGCGAAAACCCGCCGCCACCCTCGGAGGACCACCGCCGCCTCGAGAAGACCCCCCCCCCCCCCCCCGCCAGGCGCCACCGTCGTTCGCCGATAGCCCCCCCTTTGGAACGACATCAGAAACCGCCCCCTCCTCTCGAATCCCGCCTGCGCTCCACCACAAGCCCCACCGTCGATGAGCTGCCGCCTCCCTTCCTTCTTCCCCTCCCCTGACGCAACCGAGCCCCCCTTCTTCCCAAAATCCGACACCCCTTTAGCCCTAGCCACCGCCGCCGACCCCACCCAGACCCGAACCCGCAAACCCCCCCCCCCCCTTCTTCGGCAAAACACTGTAAGTTTTTTTTTATGTTAATTTTATTTTTATTTATATACTCTATTTACTTTATTATTTATTTTTCAGATTAGGATTTTTAAATTATAAAAGACGATATTTTTAAAACATAAAAGACGATATTTTTAAAACATAAAAGACGATATTTTTAAAACATAAAAGACGATATTTTTAAAACATAAAAGACGATATTTTGAGATGAGTAGTGAAGTAAAAATATAATTTTTATATAAGGAAGATAATCAAAATATGATTTATATATATTTAAAGTGGTAAAAATATAATCTTTATTATTGTAGAAGGTGTAAAAATATGATTTTTATATTTTTAAAGAATTAAAAATTTGATCTTTATATTTTTAAGGTATTAAAAATATAGTCTTTACCATATAGATGATGTAAAATATGACTTTCGTTTATGTAGAGAATTAGAAATATAATTTTTACATGATAGCAATATTAAAAATAGCATCTTTATATGTGTAGAAAAATAAAAATGTGATTTTTATAATGATGTATATGAAAAAGTTCAATCTTTATATTTGAAAAGCTAAAATCTTTTTATGTAAAAAGGCGAGATCTTTATATAGAAAATAGAGAAGTAAAATATGATTTTTTATATATTGAACATCATAGTAAAAATTAGATTTTTATATATTGAATAGCATAGTAAAAATTCGATTTTTAAATATATGAAGTGATTATAAAAATATGATTTCTAAATTGAAAATGAATAAATAAAAATGTGATTTTTATTTTACAGACATCGAAATATAAAAATGTGTGACTTTTATATATATAGTGACTACGGGCAACGAAGATGGCGAAGATAGGATAACGACGAAGATTTTCTACAAAAGAAGTGTCGTGAAGTTGGATAGCTTTAGGTGAGAACTTCTCACTCTAAACTTCTTTTTCTAGTTATATATATATATACTAGGATGCAGACGGTGCTTAGTAGCACCCGACACCCGTCATCCACAGACCATGGATGGCTTGTTTGTTAAATTGTTTGGTTGTGTAGTTGGTTAGTCTATTTGGTTTAAATTGAATTGTTTGGTGAATTGAGATTGATTTGATTGATGTGTGAATGGCGTGGGCCTTCACTAGACCGGGGACAAGGCTAGGCCTTGTCCCGTTTCTAGTATCGTGTCGTTATGCCGCCTAAATTTTCTAAAATATGTTAGAAAAATAAAAATATCATTTTTATTGTGTAAATGAACTGAATAGAAATTCAAGTGTTGAAATAAATATTTTTGACGTTAAAAATATAATTTTTAACGTGAAAGTGAATAAATAAATATTTATAAACAAATCGGCCGATTTGTTTATTTACACTGATTTGACTGATATTGATTGGGTTGATAAATTTTACACATCGCCCAACTGCACAAACAAAAATGTGTGTTTGTTGATTTGAAACCGCACACGGGTGTTGGGATGATATTTGGTGTACACTAATCCCAATTATTTAATTATTGTCGATCGATTGGTCGACAGACTGTGTAAGCGTCGATTATTTATATTTGATGCTTATGCAGTTGTGTAGTGCACTTTGGTTGATGGTTGATTATTTTTCAATGCTAATATATACATGTGTTGTATGGAATCCATATAATTAACATTATATGGTGATTGATTGGGCCTCATTCCAATCGGGAAAATAATGAATATTATAAAAGAAAATTCATGTGTTGAATATAAAAATAGTCATGTGTTGACGATGTTCATGTGTTGAGTGAAATATTTTATATAATAAAAATTTACATCTTTATCATATTTAAAATTAGAACTACTTCCCAGTAGAAGTCTAATTGAAAATCAAATGATAGATACCATAGTTTTATAAAATATTTTACATAACAAAAATAGTGATGTGTTGACAGTACTCATGTGTTGAGATTAGTCGTGGGTTGAAAAAAAAATATAGATTCATGTGTTGAATGGGATGAATATTCATTTGTTGAATAAAATAAAGAAGTTGTGAAAAATATAAAGCCGTGTTGATTAGTTTTGCGCCATTTGGACGTGAACGATATTTATATCGATTTTATTCGTTGTATAATGAATTGAAAGTGATTTCGAAATTAAATATTTTGAAATTGAAATTCGAAATGAATTGAATTGAAAACGATTTCGAAATGAATTGAATTGAAAACGATTTCGAAATGAATTGAATTGAAAACGATTTCGAAATGAATTGAATTGAAAACGATTTCGAAATGAATTGAATTGAAAACGAATTCAAATTGAATTGAAAGTGAATTGAAATGAATTCAAATTGAATTAAAATTTGAATTGAAAAGAAATGAATTTTAAAACGGATTTATAAAGAAGAATTCAATTTTGATTTGAATTGAATATAGAAGTTGAATTGTTTCAGAAACGAATTTAAAACGAGTTATAAAATTCGTTTTAAATGGAAATCGACGAAATATATATTATATATATTATATATATAATATAATGGCCTGAATAGAACGCGCCGCGCCGCGGCAGTTCGTGAATTTCGACCATTTATTTCAAACGGACATTGCGGGAGATCCGACCGTCGGATTCTCCCAAAACCGGAACCGTTGGGTTCGTATCGAAAAGAGCTTTCCAATGAATATTAGAAATTTGAAATCCAACGGTTAGATTTGGAATTATGTCCAAATCAATTTCAGAAAAGGTCGTTGTAAGTGCAGTTCGATGGCCGTTGTTGGAAATCGAATGTACGGGCCTTGATAAAATTACTAAAAATATCAATAATTTGTGTAAAATTATAATATGTGAATTGGAAAGAATTGGGCTGGAAAATCCACATTAAAGGATAAAAATAGATTTTTATCGAAATGAACTAGTTTTGAACTAGAATTAAAATCAATTTATTTTTGAAATAAATAAATTGAATTGGAAAGTGATTTTAAAAATAATCAATATTCCCAATACGTGGATTGGACTGGAGTTGAATCGAAATTATCTTCGGGATATTTCGATGTTGGATTTCGTGACTATACAGATATTGTTATGGGAATTTGAAAGATATATTTTATATTGTTATTTCCAATACGATATTTGTTGGTTTCAGAATTTGATATTGAATATAAGCCGATATATTTTCTATTCAGAGCCTTGTATTTAATATCAAATGTGATTTGGGTTTATCGTGAATCGTGTTTTAGATGACATTGGTTCTTTAACCCAGTTAAAGGCAAGATATTGATTTTTGAGAAGATTAAAACTAAGTGGAGTTTTAATGAATCTCTAATTAGATTAAAAATGTGAATTGATAATTTAAATTATCAAATCTGAAAGGTGATCGGGAATGGAGTACCACCAGTTTTGCTCCAAAGCGATAGTTAAATCTTTAATTAGATTTGAACGTGAAATGGTAATTAATTTTACCGATAACACCGTGGTGTTAGATGTGGAGTATTACCAGTTTTCTCCATGGGATATATAGGTTGGGATTGGGAAATAAAATAAATAATTACTTCGGTGTGGTTCGCTAATCCCGACTAGTTTGAAATGATATCCAAAGGAAGATTGTAGGATAAATTTAGAAGAATTTATCTTGGATAAAATTAGGGTGCGTTTTTTAGAGGTCCCTATTAAGTTTCAAAATATAAAAAAAACCCGGTCATAAACTTATTGTAAATTAGGTCCCTATTTTCTGAAAAGTCATCAAAAAAATATGAAAAAAATATAAAAAAATCACGATAATTCGTATTTAAATTAAACATGTACTCGCCCAAAAATTCAGATCATAATAAAATCAAAACATGCATCAAAATCAAAAAAATACAGAAAACAACGAAAAATGCAGTAATTTGCATCAAATCATGCACATATTTGGAATACTTGCATTCATTTGTGCAAGTATTTCTCTGTTATATTTTTACATGCAATACTTGCATACATGTGTGCAAGTATTTAAAATAGTTGCATACATGTATGCAAGTTTCTGCACACATTTTATTTTCACATGTAAATACTTGCATACAATCAACACAGAATAAATTCTCCGCCGCCAAACAGATGTATATTTAATAGAGATCAATCAACACAGAATAAAATCCAGTGTCTGACACACAATCCATTTACAAGTCCGTTCTGGGTCTGAACGAAACCGGAGGCACTTTCCTCGCATATCCATCCATCCCCAAGTACGTCTGGATGACCACCAACTATTTCCATCCTCTTGGGTGTACTGCCCAATCAGGATCGTCAGTAGTTATCCAAACGATGTGAAGACTTCCGGTCTTCAACCACCGTCTTCGTCTTCGACATATCGTCGAATCGGTTATTCAGAATGGGTATAAACCAGGACTTTCCGAACAACCCGCGTATATTAAAAACAAATGTTATAAGAACACAACATACGCCTCATTCCAATTCAGAATATTCTTTTATTCGCAAAATCACATTCTTAGGGAAAGGTTCCCATTAATTTTATCCAAGATAAATTCTTTAAAATTTATCCTTTAATCTTCCTTTGGATGTCATATCAAACCAAATTATGGTTTTCTGAACTAGTCGAGATTAGCGAACCGTACCGAAGTAATTATTTATTTTATTTCCCAATCCCAACCTATCCATCCCATGAAGCAAAACTGGTAATACTCCATATCTAACACCACAGTGTTATCGGTAAAATTAATTACCATTTCACGTTCAAATCTAATTAAAGATTTAACTATCGCTTTGGAGCAAAACTGGTGATACTCCATTCTCGCTCGTTTTCTAAATTTGATAATTTAGATTGTAAATTCACATTTCAATCTAATTGCAGATTCGTTAAAAACTCCTTTTATTGGGTTAAAGAACTAGGTGTTATTTAAAACACAGTTCACGACAAACCCAAATCACATTTTATTTATTTCAAATCAAATATATTAGGAATTCCGATTATTTAAAACCCCCTTTTAAATCTAATTTATTTATTTAAAAACAAATCGGGTTTTAAATTTAGTTCAAACTAGTTCATTTTGATAAAAATCTATTTTTACCTTTTCTAATATGGAGTTTTCTCACCCTAATTCTTTCTAAATCATTTCTTATGATTTTACACAAATTATTATTATTTTTAATAATTTTATCAAGGCCCGTACAGTCGATTTCCATCAACGGCCATCGAACTGCACTTACAGCGACCTTTTTCAAATTTGATTTGGACATAATTACAAATCCAACCGTTAGATTTTGAATTTCTAATATTCGTTAGAAAGCTCTTTTCGATATGAACCCAACGGTTCCGGTTTTAGGAGAATCTGACGGTCGGATCTCCCGTAATGTCCGTTTGAAATAAATGGTCGAAATTCACAAACTGCCGCGGCGCGGCGCGTTCTATTCAGGCCATTATATTATATATATAATATATATTTAGTCGATTTCTATTTAAAACGAATTATATAAATAGTTTTAAATTCGTTTCAAAAGCAATTTCAACTTCCATTTCAATTTAAATCAAAATTGAATTTCTCCTTATAAATTCGTTTTAAAATTCATGTTTATTCAATTCAAATTTCAATTCAATTTGAATTCATTTCAATTCGTTTTCAATTTAATTCGAATTCAAAGTGGTTTTCTATTCAATTCATTTCGAAATCACTTTATATTCATTTCACTATGAATAAAATTGACATAAATATCGTTCACGTCAAAATGGCGTCAATCTAATCAACACGGCTTCATATATTTCTATTTTCAAATATTCTATTTCAAATATTTCTATTTCAAATATTTCTTTCTCAAATATTTCTATTTCAAAATATTTCCTTTTCGAATATTTCTATTTCAAAATATTTCTATTTCAAATATTTCTTTCTCAAATATTTCTATTTCAAAATATTTCTTTTTGTCAACACACGACTAATCTCAATGAATGAGTACCATCCACGTGTGACTATTTTTGTTAAATTATTTCGTTCAACACATGACTAATCTCAACGGATGAGTACAGTCAACACATGAACCTTTATTTTATATTGATAAAGATGTAATTTTTGTTATAAAAATATTTCATTCAACACATGACTAATCTCAACGGATGAGTACAGTCAACACATGAACCTTTATTTTATATAGATAAAGATGTAAATTTTATTATAAAAATATTTCGTTCAACACATGACTAATCTCAATGAATGAGTACAGTCAACACATGAACCTTTATTTTATATAGATAAAGATGTAAATTTTATTATAAAAATATTTCGTTCAACACATGACTATTCTCAACGGATGAGTAGAGTCAACACATGAACCTTTATTTTATATAGATAAAGATGTAAATTTTATTATAAAAATATTTCGTTCAACACATGACTAATCTCAACGGATGAGTACAGTCAACACATGAACCTTTATTTTATATAGATAAAGATGTAAATTTTATTATAAAAATATTTCGTTCAACACATGACTAATCTCAATGAATGAGTACAGTCAACACATGAACCTTTATTTTATATTGATAAAGATGTAATTTTTGTTATAAAAATATTTCGTTCAACACATGACTAATCTCAACGGATGAGTACAGTCAACACATGAACCTTTATTTTATATTGATAAAGATGTAATTTTTGTTATAAAAATATTTCGTTCAACACATGACTAATCTCAACGGATGAGTACAGTCAACACATGAACCTTTATTTTATATATTCTTTATCTTCTAAATTGGAATGAGGCCCAATCAATCACCATATAATGTTAATTATATGGATTTTCATACATCGCACGTATATAATAGCATTGAAAAATAATCAACCATCAACCAAAGTGCACTACACTGTATAAGCATCAAATATAGATATCTAACGCTTATAACAGCCTGTCAATCAATCGATCGACATATTTAATAAATCAGGATGAGTGAACTTCAAATTTCATCCCAACACCCGTGTGGGGTTTCAATCAACCAACACAGATTCTTATTTGTGCAGTTGGGCGATGTGTAAAATTTATCGTCCCAATCAATGTCATTTAAATAGGTGTACATAAACAAACCGTCCGGTTTGTAAACGAATATTTTATTTACTTCACTTCACATTAAAAATTATATTTTTAACGATAAAACATTTTATTTTAACATATGAATTTCTATTCAGTTCATTCTTTAAATAAAATGATATTTTTATTTTTCTAACTTATTTTAGAAAATTCGGCGGCATAACGGCACGATACTAGAAACGGGACGAGGCCTAGCCTTATCCCCGGTCTAGTGAAGGCCCACGCCATTCACACATCAATCAAATCAATTTCATTTCACCAACTAATTCAAATTTCAATCAAATCATCTAACTAATTTATGCAACCAAACAACTAAACAAACAAGCCATCCATGGTCTGTGGATGACAGGTGTCGGGTGCTACTAAACACCGTCTGCATCCTAGTATATATATAACTAGAAAAAGAAATTGAAAGGTGAGAAATTCTCACATATAGCTATCCTAGCTCCACGGCACTTCATTGATAGAAATCTTCATCGCCATCGCATCTTCGTCATCTTTGTTGCCCGTAGCCACTACATATATAAAAATCACACATTTTTATATTTTGATGTCTTTAAAATAAAAATCACATTTTTATTTATTCACTTTCAATTTAAAAATCATATTTTTATAATCGCTTCATACCTTTAAAAATTGAATTTTTATTCCGTTATTCAATATATAAAAATCAATTTTTTACTTCGTTATTCAATATATAAAAATCAAATTTTTACTACGTTATTCAATATATAAAAAAAATCAAATTTTACTACTATGCTATATAGATAAAAATTATATTTTTAGCACGCTATTTTCCACCTAAAGATTTCGCCTTTTCTAAAATAAAGATTTCGCCTTTATAAACACATAGACCTCGCCTTTTCAAATTTAAAGATTTCATCTTTATAAAGATCTCATTTTTATTTTTCTACACATATAAAGATGATATTTTTTAATATTCCTATCATGTAAAAATTATATTTTTAATTCTCTACCTAAACAAAAATCATATTTCTACCACTTCTATATAGTAAAGATTATATTTTCAATACTTTAAAAATATAAAAATCATATTTTTATTATCCTCCTATATATTTAAAAATCTAACTTTGCCATTCTCATATAAACTGACTTTTTTTTATAGAGTAATTACTGAAAATTAACAAAATAAATAATTAACTAAATTGAAATTAAAACTTACAGTTTAATTGGAAGGGGGGAGATGGGCTGTCGCGGTCGGAGGGGTGATTGGCTTTGCCGGCTTCGAGGGGGAGGGCTGAAGTCGGCGGCGCGGCGGTTGGCGGTCCATCTCTGGTGGAGGCGCGGGTAGGGTTTCATTGGAGGAAAGAGGGAGGGAAACGGGGAGAGTGGTTCGGCGAGGGGGCTTGAAGGAGGGAGAAGTGGCGGAGTGGGGGGGTTTCGAACGTCGGATTGTGCCAGAGGAAAGGAAGGGGAGGGAGAACGGAGCGGGTGCGCCGCCTGAGGGAGGAGGGTCCGCCGCCTCCGGCGATGGTGGTCAGGCAGAGGGCGGCGCCCTCCTAGGGTTTAGCAGTTTTCTTTTTTTTCAGAAAGAAAATCGAGGAAAGAGAAAGAAGGTTGGGGGGCTGTATATAAATTTTAAATTAATTTTTCTCTCTTTTTTTCCTTTTTTTTCAAAAAGCAACTTTTATTTTTGAACTCGAAACGAGGTCCACCGCCTGTCGTCCATAGCTAATTACCCCCATTCCGAACACAATGGGATATGTATCGCAAGCTGATTCGGCTGTTACAACCAGTTTTCATCGAATTTACCTTTAAATCGCTATATTGAATTTTAAACATACATTTCAATTTACTGGGGTCGCATACTAACTCGAAAAATTACAGAAAAATATTTTCTAGCTTCGTATTGATGATACGGTCCTAACAAAACTAGTTTCGTCGAATTCTGAGGTCGTTGGAAAAAGGGCCAATTTTCAGTCGATTAAAATCAACTGAAACTGATCAAACGCGTTTTCCTTTGCCACGCTCACATATTGATTCGAAAAATTATGAAATTTGGAATCTAGCAATAACTTGACACTACGGATCCAACAAAACTGGTTTCGTCGAAATCCGAGGTCGTTTGCAAAATGTCCATTTTTAAGGGCCTGAATTCCATAGCGACTATTCAGAATTTTCAACTGGACATATCTTTTGATTCCCGCTATGAAATTTCGATTTTTCGGATTCGTTGAAAAGATATCATTAATTATATCCTATCATTTTTGGTTTCACTAAAATCCGGATTGTTTTGCACCCGGTACATCCAATTGAAGTTTGAAATCGAATTATCGAACTACCGCGCCATTTTCAATTCTATTTATAATTATATATAAATATTTATATTCTAACGACGGCGTATATAATATATACGTTCGAATTATATTCAAAATAAATATATCGTCGATTATTATTTAAAATAATCTATTTTAAATATTCAAAATTCGCTAAAATTGCCAAAATAAAAATTTTAAACTGGCCCAGATTTTCCGAGTTATTACAATCTCCCCCACTTAAAACTTTTCGTCCCCGAAAAGGAACAAAGTCGAAAGTGGTTTGATTAATCAAATCTACGTTCGATCTAGCTTCCATTCTCCAACTTTTCAGTTTCTGAGAAATTTCAAATTTTCAAAAATTTGGCTAACACCCTAAATTTTCGAAAAATTTCGCCATAACCTCCCCTGCACCGGGAGCATCGGGGAATTTCAAATAGCTTCCGCGGTCTTTCTAATCTCAAAAAGAAAAAGAAAAAGCCAAGCGGCTAGCCAATAGGCCCATAAAATCGTCATCACCCAAACAAAACAGTAAATTATGTAGTAAACATGTACCTATTTGTCGGGCAAACAAATTTTATTCTCTGCTCTAGCCTCCTTGCTATGACCTGTTCAATGTAAGTACATGTATATACAAGCAAATGCGACCAATTTTCAATATAATTCAATATTTGATGCAATTAGGCATAATGGTTCAAAATTAGCAAACAAATAAACATTCAACACAAACCTCAATCAATTTGTGGATTAACGTTTCAAATTCATAATTTTGATACATATACAAAAAATCATGTTTTTGATGCCAATTCACAACAAAGTGTTCTAGCTATATTAGTTTTGGTTCTCACACCAGTCTAATGGAAATATATAGGTATCACACCTTCGAAACACGAAACTAATTACTAATGATGACGCGTCAATCATCAGAATCAGGTCCTGACGACTAGAGTGTGATTCTATATCTATCCAGTATATTAAAACTTCGAATATACGTTCATGACGCGTATATACAAAACCTTTATATATTGGATTATCCATATTCAAAATAAATAAATAATCAAATACGTTTAAAATGGTTTAAATTTTCAAAACAAAATTGTTTTTCTTTGAAAAATATACTCTTCACACTCGTTCTAGGATACTACTGATCCTATCTCTAACGAGTCATTCTAATTGGATATTGCTAATCTAATATCTGATGAATTCTTTCGTATGGTTCTAATGTGTCTTGTTCTCGAGCTCTGTAAACCAAAGCTCTGATACCAAATGTGACGGCCAGAGTTTCGCTCGATCTGAATCAGTCGTTAAACCAATCTAGACCGTTAGAAACCCCTGATCGTTGAGAACAGGACAAATCAGAACACAAACAGAAGAACATTTCATTGCTATTACAACAATTCCATCAGAATACAAGAATATACAGAGTATAAATGAATAAATTACATTCGATAAATATCAGAGATTACAATAAATACATAACAGTGGAAAATAATACAAAGCACAACTGAAGGCGATATACGGATACAGCACTTTCCGGATACCATTCCAGCTGTAAACCAGGATCCTGTGAATATAAATCTGCAAAACCAAAACTACTAGCTGCCCGTGCGGAAAATAGGGGCACCCAGAGTTTAGGTTAAAACAATAAACTCCAGGTCAGTCATGTGACTGGTGTGAGAACTAAAACAGTTATTTAAAACTTTATTTTAAAAGAGAGTAATTCAAGGGACCATGCCGTATAACACGGAACGGGTTTCCTCCCAAGAATACCAGTGCATAGAATAAACAGCGCAATGCTTTTTCGAGAAAATTAAGCTATTATAAGACCCAGGTCCCATCACACAATGCAACGCAAGCCGGAGGATAGGGTTTTACCTTATAACAGCCAAACATGCTTGATACATTTAAAACAAATCATTTGATACTATAATAAGTGTATAGTGTCAAAACAATTTCAATCATAAATATAAATCATAGACGGCATAGTATCCCATGCTACTATGTCGCCATACTAGGCTCTACAAATAAAGCCGAAATACACGTATTGGAAATTGGATTTCCGTCATGAGTCGAGGCAAGGGGCAAGCTCCTCTCCGCGTTCGAGACACTCTAGCAAATGCCTCAGGGTTACGCACTCTGGGCAACCCCGGATCTTCAGGGCCGGTCCTCACTTACGTTAGAGGATTAGTTATTCCTGAACACACGTTTCCCGGTCCTTACAGACCTAAAATCGAGGCGCCTCATCCAACAACCACAAAGGTGAAAAGTATATAAATGTCAGGGCTGGTAAGTCACTGACACCACCAAAGCTAGAAAGAAACGCCGTGCTCTCCCTGCAGTCCTTATCCCGTTTTTGACTCATACTGAGGTGTGAGGCTCGCGAATTCACGTTATACACAAAGCTGCCACGTAGGTGTGCTTTGATCATCAACCACAAGACTTTGCTTTTCAACAGAAGCCTTGATCATTGCTTCTTAGCGTGCCACACAAGCAATTCATGCCATGCGACTGATGTCCATCGATATACAACCTCTGAGCTCGTACGTCTCAGAGAAGGGCGTTAAGCAAAAGAATAAATTCTCCGCCGCCAAACAGATGTATATTTAATAGAAATCAATCAACACAGAATAAAATCCAGTGTCTGACACACAATCCATTTACAAGTCCGTTCTGGGTCTGAACGAAACCGGAGGCACTTTCCTCGCATATCCATCCATCCCCAAGTACGTCTGGATGACCACCAACTATTTCCATCCTCTTGGGTGTACTGCCCAATCAGGATCGTCAGTAGTTATCCAAACGATGTGAAGACTTCCGGTCTTCAACCACCGTCTTCATCTTCGACATATCGTCGAATCGGTTATTCAGAATGGGTATAAACCCGGACTTTCCGAACAACCCGCGTATATTAAAAACAAATGTTATAAGAACACAACATACGCCTCATTCCAATTCAGAATATTCTTTTATTCGCAAAATCACATTCTTAGGGAAAGGTTCCCATTAATTTTATCCAAGATAAATTCTTTAAAATTTATCCTTTAATCTTCCTTTGGATGTCATATCAAACCAAATTATGGTTTTCTGAACTAGTCGAGATTAGCGAACCGTACCGAAGTAATTATTTATTTTATTTCCCAATCCCAACCTATCATCCCATGAAGCAAAACTGGTAATACTCCATATCTAACACCACAGTGTTATCGGTAAAATTAATTACCATTTCACATTCAAATCTAATTAAAGATTTAACTATCGCTTTGGAGCAAAACTGGTGATACTCCATTCTCGCTCGTTTTCTAAATTTGATAATTTAGATTGTAAATTCACATTTCAATCTAATTGCAGATTCGTTAAAAACTCCTTTTATTGGGTTAAAGAACTAGGTGTTATTTAAAACACAGTTCACGACAAACCCAAATCACATTTTATTTATTTCAAATCAAATATATTAGGAATTCCGATTATTTAAAACCCCCTTTTAAATCTAATTTATTTATTTAAAAACAAATCGGGTTTTAAATTTAGTTCAAACTAGTTCATTTTGATAAAAATCTATTTTTACCTTTTCTAATATGGAGTTTTCTCACCCTAATTCTTTCTAAATCATTTCTTATGATTTTACACAAATTATTATTATTTTTAATAATTTTATCAAGGCCCGTACAGTCGATTTCCATCAACGGCCATCGAACTGCACTTACAGCGACCTTTTTCAAATTTGATTTGGACATAATTCCAAATCCAACTGTTAGATTTTGAATTTCTAATATTCGTTAGAAAGCTCTTTTCGATATGAACCCAACGGTTCCGGTTTTAGGAGAATCTGACGGTCGGATCTCCCGTAATGTCCGTTTGAAATAAATGGTCGAAATTCACGAACTGCCGTGGCGCGGCGCGTTCTATTCAGGCCATTATATTATATATATAATATATATTTCATCGATTTCTATTTAAAACGAATTATATAAATAGTTTTAAATTCGTTTCAAAAGCAATTTCAACTTCCATTTCAATTTAAATCAAAATTGAATTTCTCCTTATAAATTCGTTTTAAAATTCATGTTTATTCAATTCAAATTTCAATTCAATTTGAATTCATTTCAATTCGTTTTCAATTCAATTCGAATTCAAAGTGGTTTTCTATTCAATTCATTTCGAAATCACTTTATATTCATTTCACTATGAATAAAATTGACATAAATATCGTTCACGTCAAAATGGCGTCAATCTAATCAACACGGCTTCATATATTTCTATTTTCAAATATTCTATTTCAAATATTTCTATTTCAAATATTTCTTTCTCAAATATTTCTATTTCAAAATATTTCCTTTTCAAATATTTCTATATCAAAATATTTCTATTTCAAATATTTCTATTTCAAATATTTCTTTCTCAAATATTTCTATTTCAAAATATTTCTTTTTGTCAACACACGACTAATCTCAATGAATGAGTACCGTCCACGTGTGACTATTTTTGTTAAATTATTTCGTTCAACACATGACTAATCTCAACGGATGAGTACAGTCAACACATGAACCTTTATTTTATATTGATAAAGATGTAATTTTTGTTATAAAAATATTTCGTTCAACACATGACTAATCTCAACGGATGAGTACAGTCAACACATGAACCTTTATTTTATATAGATAAAGATGTAAATTTTATTATAAAAATATTTCGTTCAACACATGACTAATCTCAATGGATGAGTACAGTCAACACATGAACCTTTATTTTATATAGATAAAGATGTAAATTTTATTATAAAAATATTACGTTCAACACATGACTAATCTCAACGGATGAGTACAGTCAACACATGAACCTTTATTTTATATAGATAAAGATGTAAATTTTATTATAAAAATCTTTATTTTATATAGATAAAGATGTAAATTTTATTATAAAAATATTTCGTTCAACACATGACTAATCTCAACGGATGAGTACAGTCAACACATGAACCTTTATTTTATATTGATAAAGATGTAATTTTTGTTATAAAAATATTTCGTTCAACACATGACTAATCTCAACGGATGAGTACAGTCAACACATGAACCTTTATTTTATATTGATAAAGATGTAATTTTTGTTATAAAAATATTTCGTTCAACACATGACTAATCTCAACGGATGAGTACAGTCAACACATGAACCTTTATTTTATATTGATAAAGATGTAATTTTTGTTATAAAAATATTTCGTTCAACACATGACTAATCTCAACGGATGAGTGCAATCAACACATGAACCTTTATTGTATATATTCTTTATCTTCTAAATTGGAATGAGGCCCAATCAATCACCATATAATGTTAATTATATGGATTTTCATACATCGCACGTATATAATAGCATTGAAAAATAATCAACCATCAACCAAAGTGCACTACACTGTATAAGCATCAAATATAGATATCTAACGCTTATAACAGCCTGTCAATCAATCGATCGACATATTTAATAAATCAGGATGAGTGAACTTCAAATTTCATCCCAACACCCGTGTGGGGTTTCAATCAACCAACACAGATTCTTATTTGTGCAGTTGGGCGATGTGTAAAATTTATCGTCCCAATCAATGTCATTTAAATAGGTGTACATAAACAAACCGTCCGGTTTGTAAACGAATATTTTATTTACTTCACTTCACGTTAAAAATTATATTTTTAACGATAAAACATTTTATTTTAACATATGAATTTCTATTCAGTTCATTCTTTAAATAAAATGATATTTTTATTTTTCTAACTTATTTTAGAAAATTCTGCGGCATAACGGCATGATACTAGAAACGGGACGAGGCCTAGCCTTATCCCCGGTCTAGTGAAGGCCCACGCCATTCACACATCAATCAAATCAATTTCATTTCACCAACTAATTCAAATTTCAATCAAATCATCTAACTAATTTATGCAACCAAACAACTAAACAAACAAGCCATCCATGGTCTGTGGATGACGGGTGTCGGGTGCTACTAAACACCGTCTGCATCCTAGTATATATATAACTAGAAAAAGAAATTGAAAGGTGAGAAATTCTCACATATAGCTATCCTAGCTCCACGGCACTTCATTGATAGAAATCTTCATCGCTATCGCATCTTCGTCATCTTTGTTGCCCGTAGCCACTACATATATAAAAATCACACATTTTTATATTTTGATGTCTTTAAAATAAAAATCACATTTTTATTTATTCACTTTCAATTTAAAAATCATATTTTTATAATCGCTTCATACCTTTAAAAATTGAATTTTTATTCCGTTATTCAATATATAAAAATCAAATTTTTACTTCGTTATTCAATATATAAAAATCAAATTTTTACTACGTTATTCAATATATAAAAAAATCAAATTTTTACTACTATGCTATATAGATAAAAATTATATTTTTAGCACGCTATTTTCCACCTAAAGATTTCGCCTTTTCTAAAATAAAGATTTCGCCTTTATAAACACATAGACCTCGCCTTTTCAAATTTAAAGATTTCATCTTTATAAAGATCTCATTTTTATTTTTCTACACATATAAAGATGATATTTTTTAATATTCCTATCATGTAAAAATTATATTTTTAATTCTCTACCTAAACAAAAATCATATTTCTACCACTTCTATATAGTAAAGATTATATTTTCAATACTTTAAAAATATATAAATCATATTTTTATTAACCTCCTATATATTTAAAAATCTAACTTTGCCATTCTCATATAAACTGACTTTTTTTTATAGAGTAATTACTGAAAATTAACAAAATAAATAATTAACTAAATTGAAATTAAAACTTACAGTTTAATTGGAAGGGGGAGATGGGCTGTCGCGGTCGGAGGGGTGATTGGCTTTGCCGGCTTCGAGGGGGAGGGCTGAAGTCGGCGGCGCGGCGGTCCATCTCTGGTGGAGGCGCGGGTAGGGTTTCGTTGGAGGAAAGAGGGAGGGAAACGGGGAGAGTGGTTCGGCGAGGGGGCTTGAAGGAGGGAGAAGTGGCGGAGTGGGGGGGTTTCGAACGTCGGATTGTGCCAGAGGAAAGGAAGGGGAGGGAGAACGGAGCGGGTGCGCCGCCTGAGGGAGGAGGGTCCGCCGCCTCCGGCGATGGTGGTCAGGCAGAGGGCGACGCCCTCCTAGGGTTTAGCAGTTTTCTTTTTTTTCAGAAAGAAAATCGAGGAAAGAGAAAGAAGGTTGGGGGCTGTATATAAATTTTAAATTAATTTTTTTCCCTTTTTTTTTTCAAAAAGCAACTTTTATTTTTGAACTCGAAACGAGGTCCACCGCCTGTCGTCCATAGCTAATTACCCCCATTCCGAACACAATGGGATATGTATCGCAAGCTGATTCGGCTGTTACAACCAGTTTTCATCGAATTTACCTTTAAATCGCTATATTGAATTTTAAACATACATTTCAATTTACTGGGGTCGCATACTAACTCGAAAAATTACAGAAAAATATTTTCTAGCTTCGTATTGATGATACGGTCCTAACAAAACTAGTTTCGTCGAATTCTGAGGTCGTTGGAAAAATGGCCAATTTTCAGTCGATTAAAATCAACTGAAACTGATCAAACGCGTTTTCCTTTGCCACGCTCACATATTGATTCGAAAAATTATGAAATTTGGAATCTAGCAATAACTTGACACTACGGATCCAACAAAACTGGTTTCGTCGAAATCCGAGGTCGTTTGCAAAATGTCCATTTTTAAGGGCCTGAATTCCATAGCGACTATTCAGAATTTTCAACTGGACATATCTTTTGATTCCCGCTATGAAATTTCGATTTTTCGGATTCGTTGAAAAGATATCATTAATTAGATCCTATCATTTTTGGTTTCACTAAAATCTGGATTGTTTTGCACCCGGTACATCCAATTGAAGTTTGAAATCGAATTATCGAACTACCGCGCCATTTTCAATTCTATTTATAATTATATATAAATATTTATATTCTAACGACGGCGTATATAATATATACGTTCGAATTATTTTCAAAATAAATATATCGTCGATTATTATTTAAAATAATCTATTTTAAATATTCAAAATTCACTAAAATTGCCAAAATAAAAATTTTAAACTGGCCCAGATTTTCCGGGTTATTACACCTAGGCTCGACCGAGCTCGGCCAAACCACCCCCTCCCCCACGTGCGCCGCCCTGAGCCGAACCACCCTGCACCCTCTGATCGTCCCGAAGCCCCACGGTTTGTTCGATAATTTCAGACCTAGGTTCGAAGAAAAGGGAAAAAGCTTCGGTCGATACTTCATTTTGGAAGAAAGGGGTATTTTCTTAATTAATTAATTTAACTTGTTTTAAAACTTCAATTAATCATATCTAACTCATTTAAACTCGAAATTCGATGATTTCAGCGGCGTTGTGATCGTGTGACTGAGATCTACGCGAAACTGACTAGAGCTGATTCTGAACAGTTTGAATTTTGGCCAAATTCTTCAACGACTGTGAGATTTATGAATTTGAATAATTAGATAATTTAATTATATTCGATCAGTTGATTCATTGTATGTTATTTCCGATCTGTTATGTGGTGATTGTTGTATAGTTGAATTATATTCATTGTGATATCATGTTATAGTATGATAGT
This sequence comes from Allium sativum, assembly GCA_030737875.1. Classification (NCBI taxonomy): domain Eukaryota; kingdom Viridiplantae; phylum Streptophyta; class Magnoliopsida; order Asparagales; family Amaryllidaceae; genus Allium; species Allium sativum. The sequence continues at coordinate 447,344,156 of CM060921.1, forward strand.
TTGGATCTGTAAAATTCAGATGTAATCATAATAAAGTTCTCACCTTTATTTTTATTCTTATTTTTATTTTTATTCCTTTCTCTTAAAATTGAACTTTTATTTTTGAAACAAAATATAATAAAGTTTTGATCTTTTGTTTTTGAAACAAAATATAATAAAGTTTTGATCTTTTGTTTTTGAAACAAAATATAATAAAGTTTTGATCTTTCGTTTTTGAAACAAAAATAAAGTTTTGATCTTTTGTTTTTGAAACAAAATATAACAAAGTTTTGATCTTTTGTTTTAGAAGATTTGATCTTTTATTTTGAGATATAGTAAATAAAGATTTGATCTTTTATTTTGACTTATAAAATAAAAGAAGTTGGATTTATATAATAAATAAAGATTTGATCTTTTATTTTAATTTATAAAATAAATAAAGTTCATATATTTTGTTTGATTTCACAAAATAAAGGTGGGACCTTTTATTTTGATTCATGGAAATTATACACCCGATCATATGTTGTCATTGTTGTGATGACACAAAATTCATCGTTATGTTGTCGTAGTTGTAATGACACAAAATTTGATCGCTATGTTAATTTAGTGGTAATGACACAAAATTCATCGGTATGTTGTCGTAGTTGTAATGACACAAAATTTCATCGTTATGTCTATTTAGTTGAAATGAACATACTTTGGTGTTGGGTTGAAAATTGAAACTTAGAAAGAAAATGGAACATTTACAATTTTCTATGTAAAGAAAAAAATAGAAAACATTTACATTTTTTTTCTATGTAAGGGAAAATAAAGAAGGAGTTACATTTTCAATGTAAAGGAAAAAAGAAAAGAAAAGAAAGTATTTACATTTTTCAATGTAAAAGAGAAGAAATAGGAGAATTTACATATGTAAATAAAAACAAAATTCATCGTTATGTTAGTTGAAATGAACATACTTTGGTGTTGGGTTGAAAATTGAAACTTAGAAAGAAAATGGAACATTTACATTTTTCTATGTAAAGAAAAATAATAGAAAACATTTACATTTTTTTCTATGTAAGGGAAAATAAAGAAGGAGTTACATTTTCAATGTAAAGGAAAAAGAAAAGAAAAGAAAGTATTTACATTTTTCAATGTAAAAGAGAAGAAATAGGAGAATTTACATATGTAAATAAAAACAATAAAAAGAGAATTTACATTTCAATGTAAAGAATAAAAAGGAATTTACATTTTTCTATTATAATAAAGAGTAATAGGAAATTTACATTTTTCTATTGTAATAAAGAAAAATAGAAAATTTACATTTTTTTCTATGTTAAAATATAACATTTACATTTTTCTATGTAAAGATAGGAAATTTACATTTTAAATTATAATATTTACATTTTCCTACGTGAAGGTATAAGATTTACATTTTTCTTTGTAACTATGAAAAGTTTACATTTTCCCAATGTAAAGATAAAAGAATTTACATTTTTCATTATCAAAGAAAAAGAGATGAAACATTTACATTTTATAAAAAGTTCATTTTTATGTTATAAAACAAATAGGAAAAAAGAACATTTTTATAATTAAAGAAAGAGTACATTTTAAAAAAAACATCATTTTTGTTGCATTAGAGTTGGCGAACAAAAATGTCATTTTTATTTGATATAAAAATATACATCATTGAAAACATCATTTTTGTCGCATTAGAGTTGGCGAACGAAAATGTCATTTTTATTTGATATAAAAATATACATCGTTGAAAACATCATTTTTGTCGCATTAGAGTTGGCGAACAAAAATGTCATTTTTATTTGATATAAAATATACATCGTTAAAAACATCATTTTTGTCGCATTAGAGTTGGCGAACAAAAATGTCATTTTTATTTGATATAAAAATATACATCGTTGAAAACATCATTTTTGTCGCATTAGAGTTGGCGAACAAAAATGTCATTTTTTTTTGATATAAAAATATACATCGTTGAAAACATCATTTTTGTCGCATTAGAGTTGGCGAACAAATATGTCATTTTTATTTGATATAAAAATATACATCGTTGAAAACATCATTTTTGTCGCATTAGAGTTGGCGAACAAAAATGTCATTTTTATTTGATATAAAAATATACATCGTTGAAAACATCATTTTTGTCGCATTAGAGTTGGCGAACAAAAATGTCATTTTTATTTGATATAAAAATATACATCGTTGAAAACATCATTTTTGTCGCATTAGAGTTGGCGAACAAAAATGTCATTTTAATTGAATATACAATATTCAATGTTGAAAACATCATTTTTGTTGCATTAGAATTGGCGGACAAAAATGTTATTTTCATAGAGTAATAGGAATGAATTTTAATAAAGGGAATCGCCCAATGGTTTACATATAAATATAAAATATAAAATTAAATGAAACGAGCGCGGCAGTTCGCGTATCGACAATCGTAACTTCAAATGAATATATAGAAAGATCCGACCGTTGGATTTTCCCAAATCTAGAACCGTTAGGACCGCTTTGGGAAGAGCTTTCCAGCGATATAAATTTCATCAAAATCCGACGGTTAGATTTTAAGATATGTGTAAATCAAATTTTGGTAAAAATAGCACTAGTGCCGCCCATTGACCCGAAACGTCGTTCATTTATTTCGAGCTATTTTTAATAAATAAAATGGCGATAAATAGTTATAAATATATATGAAATGTTTTAAATTATAATTATGCGACAACTATTTGAAAAGGCCGAGTTTAACTCATTTCAAATAACTGCACGGCGATTAAAACAAAGGTGTAAGAAGACGATGGTTGAAGACCGGCGATCTTCACATCGAATGGACGATGACTTCTGATAACTTAGACTGATTTGCTCCCAGGACAGGGTTGAAGCAGTAATTGTCCGGACGTGTGTGTTGGTCGTGCGGATAAGCGAGCGCCTTTTTGGTGTCTCCGGTTTCGTTCAGACCAAGAACGGGCTTGTAAATGGATGCGTGTCTGACGTTGGAATTCGCTTCATGTAATTTAATCGATTTCTATTAATATTTGTCTGTTTGGTGGTAGAGAATTTAATCTCTACTTAACACCCTGATACGTAGTGATAGTTATCGATCGCATGGCGTTGAATTGTCAATGTGGCACGCCAAGATGCAATGATCAAGGCTTTGTTGAAAAGCAGGCCTTGCTGATGATCAAAGCATAGCCTGTTTAGGCATAGCTTTGTGTATATCGTGACTTCGCGAGCCTCACACCCCGGTATGAGTCAAAAACGGGATATGGACCGTAGGGAATGCCCACGTTTCTTTCTAGCTAGGAGTGGTGCTTGTGTTTTGACACGGCCCGGCATTTTACTTATGTGGATTTTGGATTGAGGTACCTCGGGTTTTTATAGGCCGGAAGTGGTCATATTATAGGTCCAAAGGGACCGAGAAACGTGTGTTCAGGCATAACTAATCCACTACCGTTAGGTAGGGACCGGCCCTACCGCATCCAAGGGTTCACTGCGGGGGATCCTGAGGCATTTTCTAGAGTGTCTCGAATCGGAAGAGGGCGATCCCTAGCCTCGACTTCATGACAGAAAACCCAATTCCCAATACGACAACATTTCGGTTTTGATTGTAAACTTATATACGGCGACATAGTAGGATGGGGTACTATGCCGTCTAGGATTGATATATTTAAATTGAAGTATTTTAATACTGCTTAAACACTAATGATAATATTAAATTATCACTTTTCATGTATTAAGCATATTTGATCATCATAAGGGAAAACTCTATCCTCTTGTGTGCGTTGCATTGTGTGATAGGATCTGAGTCTTATGATGATTTCATTTTTCAAAAGTCATTTCGCTGTTTATATAAACTTTATAATATTATGCACTGGCAATCCAATGGAGTAAACCCGTTCCGCGTTAGCGGCGTGGTCCTGAGATTTGCCACGTAGTTAGATAATTTAGTTAAGAATTCTCACACCAGTCCCATGACTGACTCGTAGTTTGTTTCACTTTTGCAAACTCAGGTGCCCTCTTTCCACACGGGCAGCCAATTGACAGGTTCATGTGATACATTGGAGCTTGCTTGGACGGAAGAAGGAGAAGGCTTTTTCTCTAGTTTTATCTTGCTTTGAGACATTTTTCCATCTTTTGCTTTTGATGTGTGTAATGGAATTTGGAATTTATTTCCTTATCTTTTGAGACTTACTGTATTGCTAAGTGGATCCTGTAAAACTGCATACTCTGATGTTCTGTTGAGATGCTGATGACATTTATTTCCGCTGCAATGGTTTATGTGTTATAATAAGTATCTGAGATCTATTTATTGTTGTAAATATGTTGTATTCCAAAATGATTATCCTTGCTTTAGGTCAACGGAAGATTGGGGTCATCACAGTTGGTATCGGAGCCTAAGGTTAACCTTAGCTACGGAATATAACATATTTAGAACAATTCGTCTAGATAGAATCCAAATAATTCTAAGACGAGTAGCTCATTAGTGATAGGACTAGTAATGTCCTAGAGTGAGCACAGCAGAATAGCACATATTTACCAGTCATTACATCATCATCTTTTCATCTCGTCCTTATCTTATCTTTTCTTGAAAAATTCTCATTTTTGTTGGTCTGACTCTTTCCTTGATGGTACAGACTGATTTAAATGGATACTAGAGCAAGAACAGCCTGAAGCGGAGCCCGAGGTGGAGCTCGAGGCGGGGCTAGAGGAGGAACCCGAGTAGGAGCTGGAGGGCAAGCTAGAGACGAGACACCCATCACTCAGGAACAACATAATTCAGAGGTCATAGTCGAACCACCTCCACCTCCACAGCCTTTCAATTTGGAGAGAATGTCTAAGAAATTCAAAAACCTTGGAGGTGTACCTTTTACAGGGCGAGAGTCTGCGATTCAGGCCGAAGCATGGCTTAAAGATTGCGAAAAGATCTTAGAGGGCTTGGAACTGGAAGATCAGCGAAAGTGTTACCTGGCAGTTTGGCAACTAAAAGAGGAAGCAGGGCATTGGTGGGATACGATAAAAATCTGCAATGACGTGGCCAACATGTCTTAGGCCAGATTCAAGGAGCTTTTCAATGAGAAGTATATACCCCCACAAGCTAAAGAGCGTCTGCGCGAGCAGTTCGTTAACCTACAGCAAGGGAATATGACTGTTTCTGAGTATGTGAGGAAGTTTGATGAGCTTTCACGATATGCTCCTAGTTTGATTCAAGATCCAGTAGAGAAGAATTAGAAATTTATCAAGGGGCTGTCCAAGAAATATTTGAACCGAGTCACTACCCATATTAAGCTTCCTTTCAATGAAGTAGTAGAGATGGCGTGCCTCTACGAGGAAAATGACGAGTCTGGACCGCAGGATAGGGGGAAAAGTCAAAGCAACAACCAGAAGGAACAGGCTAACAAGAAACAAGAGGTGAGCAATTCTTCTACAGCTAAACCCCAAGGGAAGAAGAGGGATAGGAGCAAGGTGACCTGCTATAACTGCGGCAAGATTGGACATTTCGATTACGAGTGTAGAGCTCCTAAAAAGGTCAATAGAAATGATTCAGGCCCTAGTCAGAATCGTGGTCAAAGTTCCCAGAACCGTGGTCAGAATTCTCAGAATCGTGGGCAGATTTCGCAGGACAAAAGGGAATGCTACAATTGACATCAAAAGGGGCACATTAAGGCGAACTGTTCACTGCTAAGGAATGCTCAGGTGGCACATATTTATGAGGGAGCAGATACATCAGCTTCGACTGAGGGGCCTAATAAACGCGATGTCTTAGGAGGTACGCTTAATATTAAGAACATCCCTATTACTGTCTTATTTGATACTGGTGCTGCAAGAAGCTTTATTTCTAAAGATGCAAGTAAAAAGTTGAAACTGAAACCAAGAAAACTCAAAAGTTTGATTAGAGCTAATAGTCCGATAGGAGGTTCCCTCATTCTAGATCAATATTGTAAAGTGCTTATCTCCTATTCTCGCTATCAGTTTCCTTTTAATTTGATCATCATGGAGTTTTCTGGGTATGACATCATACTTGGTATAGATTGGTTAGCAAAATATGAAGCTGAGTTAATATGCGCCGAAAGAATTGTCAAAGTTAAAACTAAACTCGGTAATGTATGTATCCCATGCCATGGCTCAGCCACTGACAGGAAAACATTCTGGTCTTCTCTAGAAGTTACCCCTACTTTTATTGAGGATATCCCTGTCGTCAAAGATTACGCTGATGTATTCAAAGAAGTTGAGGGCCTACCTCCGCATAGAGAAATCAGCTTCCGAATTGATTTAGCTCCGAATGCAAGGCCTGTTGTACATCCCATTCGGAGAATGTCGCCAAAAGAAAGAGAGGAGCTGAAAAATCAAACCAAGCAGCTTTTGTGGAAGGGTCTGATCAGGCCCAGCTTCTCAGAATGGGGAGCAGCAGTGGTGTTCGTCCCAAAATCAGACGGTACTCTCAGGCTATGTGTAGACTACCGTGATCTCAACAAGCAAACTCTGAAAAACAAATACCCACTGCCTCGTATTGATGACTTGCTTGACCGATTGCATGGGGCATAAGAATTCTCTATGATGGACCTAGCTACAGGCTTCCATCAACTTCGCATTGCAGAGGAGTGTGTACCTTTAACTACTTTCAGAGGACCGGACATCTTTTATGAATGGCTAGTAATGCCTTTCGGTCTATGTAATGCTCCAGCATATTTTGTTGATTTGATGAATAAAGTATTCAGAGATGTTTTAAATAAATTTGTACTCGTGTTCATCGATGACATCCTCATCTTTTCTAAATCCACTGTTGAGCACGAACAGCATCTGAGAGATGTCTTAGAGATTTCGCGAAGAAATGTACTGAAAGCAAAATTTTCTAAATGCATATTCTGGCAAGAAGAGGTGAAATTCCTCGGCTATGTTGTCTCAAAGGAAGGCATATCAGTAGATCTAGGAAAAATCTCAGCTATCTAAGAATGGAAGCAGCCTAGAACTCCAACGGAGGTCAGAAGTTTCTTGGGACTGGCTGGCTATTATCGGAAATTTATCAAAGATTTTTCGAAGGTAGCTTGTCCATTGACAAACCTGACCAAGAAGCATATGAAATTCAAGTGGACACTAGAATGCGAGACATCTTTCCAAGAGCTAAAGAAGAGGTTGACCAATGCTCCTGTGTTGACCATCATAGATGGCAATCAGGATTTGAAGGTCTGGACCGACGCCTCTAAGCAAGGTTGTTTCTTTTATAAATTAACATGTCAGATATAACATTTTTCCTTTGATGTAAAATCTCATTTTAACATGTTATCCCTTATTTATTTAAGGTATTGGTGTGGTGTTGATGCAAAGAGGCAGGGTAGTCGCATATGCTAGCCACCAACTGAAACCGAATGAGAAGAATTATGTCATGCATGACCTTGAACTAATGGCCATTGTGTTTGCTCTTAAAATATGGAGGCATTATCTCTTGGGTGAGAAGTTTGAAATTTACACGGATCACAAATCCTTGAAACACCTTTTTACCCAAAAAGATTTGAATATGAGGCAGCAACGCTGGGTCGAATTTCTTGCATCATATGACCTGGATATCCTATATACTCCGGGAAAAGCCAACGTTGTAGCCGATGCACTCAGTAGAAAGAATGCAGAATGCAACAATCTCATTATCACTCCTACTTTTATTGATAAAGTCTCTGCTCTTCAGAAGAATGATGAATTTATTCAGAAGCTTTGTGAGTGAGTTCGTAAGGGCGAAGCCTCAAGTTTCCATATTGATGATAACGGGACCCTTAGATTACAAGGGCGAATTTGTGTGCCTGACATTGCTGAGCTAAAAAGAGAAGTGATGGATGAGTGCCACAAATCTAAAATCAGCGTCCATCCAGGCGTAAACAAGATGTACCATGATCTTAAGTGCACCTTTTGGTGGAAATCGATGAAGAGAGATATTTCTATTTATGTTGCTAGATGTCCCACTTGTCAGCAAGTTAAAAGTGATCAACAGAAACTGGCAGGTTTGTTGCAACCGCTAGGAGTTCCAGGTTGGAAGTGGGAGGAAATTTCTATGGACTTTATAGATGGCTTGCCCCGAAGCAGAAAGGGCAACGATAGCATATGGGTGATTGTCGACCGCTTAACAAAATCTTCCCATTTCATCCTTGTTCGGTCCAATAGAACAGCTCGTAGTTTGGCGCAGCTTTATCTCAAAGAGACAGTCAGATTACATGGGGTTCCTAAAAGCATTGTCAGTGATCGGGATCCATTATTTACCAGTAAATTCTGGGAAGCTTTTCAAGAAGAGCTTGGGACCAAGTTCAATCTGAGCTCTGCGTATCACCCTCAGACAGATGGCCAGACTGAGAGGGTGAATCGTGTTTTGGAAGACTTATTGCGTGCTTGCATCCTTGATTATGGCGGTTCATGGGAGGACCACTTGCACTTGGTGGAGTTTTCCTATAATAATAGCTACCAAGCAAGCTTGGGGATATCACCGTTTGAATTACTTTATGGCGGGCCGTGCAGATCTCCAGAATGTTGGGTGGAGTCAGGCAATCGACTAGTCTTGGGCCCCGACATGGTTCGTGAAGCATCTGAAAAAGTTGACTTGATTAAGAAGCGCTTGTTGACTGCTCAGAGCAGACAAAAGAGCTATGCAGACTAGCGAAGAAGAAATCTAGAATTCTCTGTGGGTGATCGAGTATACTTGAAGGTTTCTCCTTTAAGAGGCGTGATTCGTTTTGGGAAGACGGGAAAGTTGGCACCGAGGTTCATTGGTCCATTCCCTATTCTCAAAAGGATTGGTACTCTCGCTTATAGAGTGCAGCTGCCTGACTGGTTGCCAGGGGTGCATGATGTGTTTCATGTGTCTCAATTTCGCAAGCATGTTCACGATCCAGATCTGATAGAGGACGAATTAAACCAATAGGTCCTAGATATTGCTCCAAATCTGACAGTGAGAAAGGACCCGATAAAGATCATTGACAAAGAAACCAAAATGTTGAGGAACAAGAAGATCAACCTAGTCAAGGTTCAATGGAGTGGGGACCCTAGGTACTGTACTTGGGAGACAGAAGATAGCATCAAAAAGGTTTACCCCAAGTGCAGAGTGGATATCTCTGAGTAACTCTTGTACTGAGGTACGTTTATACCAATTTACATTTTCCATCTTGGTTCCTACTTTTCTTTGTTTCCTTTTCGAGGACGAAAATTCTTAAGTGGGGGAGATTGTAACGACCCGGAAAATCCGAACCAATTTAAAAAATTTATTTTAAATTATTTGGTGGGAAAATGTGGCAGAAATTAAAATTTTCATTTTTAAATAATATTAAAGCCAGTAAAAACGTTCAATTTTCAAACGATCTCTGTTTTCGATGAAACCACGTTCATTGGAACCGGAATGTCATATTATTGCTAGATTTCAATTTTTAGAATTTTTCGATTTAATATGTGAGCGTGGCGAAGGAAAAGGTGTTTGGTCGATTTTAGTCAAATTTAATCAACTGAAAAATAGCCATTTTCAAACAGTGTCAGAATTCGACGAAATTAATTTTGTTAGGACTGTATCGTCATAACATAGACAAATATATTTTTTCTGGATTTTTCTGAGTCTGTTTGTGGCTTCGGTGAATTTATTTATGCAGACGAATTAAATTAAAAAAGGGATTAAATATTAAATTAAATAATACAGGCCACAGACAGCCGTTTGGGCTAACGGGACCTGTCCCATTGGATCCGGAATATGGGCTATTGGCTAGGGTCACTTTCTACTGGACTGAAATTGAAACGGTTTGGAAGATATGGTTTTTTTTTTTTTTTGCAAAAATACATTAAAATATTATAAATATAGGAATTGGAAAACCCTAATGCACTATTCATCATCTTCTGCCGCCGCCCCCCCCCCCTCCCCAATCAATGGCCGACGACCTCCAAACTTCCTCCACTAATCTCTCCTCCATCTCTTCGAATTAGAACCCCTCCCATATACTCAAAGCCCTTTCCTCCCCCTTTAATTCCATACGGATAGATCATCCTCTCATCGCCTGAAGCCCGAGCAGCAACCCCCCGAAGTCCGTCGTTTTCCACCGCATCGGCCCTCCCTAGGCTCGACCGAGCTCGGCCAAACCACCCCCCCCCCCCCCCCCGTGCGCCGCCCTGAGCCGAACCACCCTGCACCCTCTGATCGTCCCGAAGCCCCACGGTTTGTTCGATAATTTCAGACCTAGGTTCGAAGAAAAGGGAAAAAGCTTCGGCCGATACTTCGTTTTGGAAGAAAGGGGTATTTTCTTAATTAATTTATTAATTAACTAATTTAAATTGTTTTAAAACTTCAATTAATCATTTCTAACTCGTTTCAACTCGAAATTCGATGATTTCAGCGGCGTTGTGATCGTGTGACTGAGATCTACGCGTCTAAACTGAATGGAGCTGATTCTGAACAGTTTGAATTTTGGCCAAATTCTTCAACGACTGTGAGATTTCTGAATTTGAATAATTAAATAATTTAATTATATTCGATCAGTTGAATCATTGTATGTTATTCCTGATCTGTTATGTTGTGATTGTTGTATAGTTGAATTATATTCGTTGTGTTATCATGTTATAGTATGACAGTTTGGATCTGTAAAATTCAGATGTAATCATAATAAAGTTATCACCTTTATTTTTATTCTTATTTTTATTTTTATTCCTTTCTCTTAAAATTGAACTTTTATTTTTGAAACAAAATATAATAAAGTTTTGATCTTTTGTTTTTGAAACAAAATACAATAAAGTTTTGATCTTTTGTTTTTGAAACAAAAAAAAAAGTTTTGATCTTTTGTTTTTGAAACAAAAATAAAGTTTTATCTTTTGTTTTTGAAACAAAATATAATAAAATTTTGATCTTTTGTTTTAAAAGATTTAATCTTTTATTTTGAGATATAGTAAATAAAGATTTGATCTTTTATTTTGACTTATAAAATAAAAGAAGTTGGATTTATATAATAAATAAAGATTTGATCTTTTATTCTAATTTATAAAATAAATAAAGTTCATATATTTTGTTTGATTTCACAAAATAAAGGTGAGACCTTTTATTTTGATTCATGGAAATTATACACCCGATCATATGTTGTCATTGTTGTGATGACACAAAATTCATCGTTATGTTGTCGTAGTTGTAATGACACAAAATTTGATCGCTATGTTAATTTAGTGGTAATGACACAAAATTCATCGTTATGTTGTCGTAGTTGTAATGACACAAAATTTCATCGTTATGTCTATTTAGTTGAAATGAACATACTTTGGTGTTAGGTTGAAAATTGAAACTTAGAAAGAAAATGGAACATTTACATATTTCTATGTAAAGAAAAATAATAGAAAACATTTACATTTTTTTCTATGTAAGGGAAAATAAAGAAGGAGTTACATTTTCAATGTAAAGGAAAAAGAAAAGAAAGTATTTACATTTTTCAATGTAAAAGAGAAGAAATAGGAGAATTTACATATGTAAATAAAAACAAAATTCATCGTTATGTTGTCGTAGTTGTAATGACACAAAATTTCATCGTTATGCCTATTTTGTTGAAATGAACATACTTTGGTGTTGGGTTGAAAATTGAAACTTTGAAAGAAAATGGAACATTTACATTTTTCTATGTAAAGAAAAATAATAGAAAACATTTACATTTTTTTTCTATGTAAGGGAAAATAAAGAAGGAGTTACATTTTCAATGTAAAGGAAAAAGAAAAGAAAAGAAAGTATTTACACTTTTCAATGTAAAAGAGAAGAAATAGGAGAATTTACATATGTAAATAAAAACAATAAAAAGAGCATTTACATTTCAATGTAAAGAATAAAAAGGCATTTACATTTTTCTATTATAATAAAGAGTAATAGGAAATTTAAATTTTTCTATTGTAATAAAGAGAAATAGAAAATTTACATTTTTTTTCTATGTTAAAATATAACATTTACATTTTTCTATGTAAAGATTGGAAATTTACATTTTAAATTATAAGATTTACATTTTCCTATGTGAAGGTATAAGATTTACGTTTTTCTTTGTAACTATGAAAAGTTTACATTTTACAATGTAAAGTTAAAAGAATTTACATTTTTCATTATCAAAGAAAAAGAGATGAAACATTTACATTTTATAAAAAGTACATTTTTATGTTATAAAACAAATAGGATAAAGGAACATTTTTATAATTAAAGAAAGAGTACATTTTGAATAAAACATCATTTTTGTCGCATTAGAGTTGGCGAACAAAAATGTCATTTTTATTTGATATAAAAATATACATCGTTGAAAACATCATTTTTGTCGCATTAGAGTTGGCGAACAAAAATGTCATTTTTATTTGAAATAAAAATATACATCGATGAAAACATCATTTTTGTCGTATTAGAGTTGGCGAACAAAAGTGTCATTTTATTTGATATAAAAATATACATCGTTGAAAACGTTATTTTTGTCGCATTAGAGTTGGCGAACAAAAATGTCATTTTTATTTGATATAAAAATATACATCGTTGAAAACATCATTTTTGTCGCATTAGAGTTGGCGAACAAAAATGTCATTTTTATTTGATATAAAAATATACATCGTTGAAAACATCATTTTTGTCGCATTAGAGTTGGCAAACAAAAATGTCATTTTTATTTGATATAAAAATATACATCGTTGAAAACATCATTTTTGTCGCATTAGAGTTGGCGAACAAAAATGTCATTTTTATTGAATATACAATATTCAATGTTGAAAACATCATTTTTGTCACATTAGAATTGGCGGACAAAAATGTTATTTTTATAGAGTAATAGGAAGGAATTTTAATAAAGGGAATCGTCCAATGGTTTATATATAAATATAAAATATAAAATTAAACGAAACGAGCGCGGCAGTTCGCGTATCGACAATCGTAACTTCAAACGAATATATAGAAAGATCCGACCATTGGATTTTCCCAAATCTGGAACCGTTAGGACCGCTTTGGGAAGAGCTTTCCAGCGATATAAATTTCATCAAAATCCGACGGTTAGATTTTAAGATATGTGTAAATCAAATTTTGGTAAAAACAGCGCTAGTGCCGCCCATTGACCCAAAACGTCGTTCATTTATTTCGAGCTATTTTTAATAAATAAAATGGTGATAAATAGTTATAAATATATATGAAATGTTTTAAATTATAATTATGCGACAATTATTTGAAAAGGCCGAGTTTAACTCATTTCAAATAACTGCACGGCGATTAAAACAAAGGTGTAAGAAGACGATGGTTGAAGACCGGCGATCTTCACATCGAATGGACGATGACTTCTGATACCGTAGACTGATTTGCTCCCAGGACAGGATTGAAGCAGTAATTGTCTGGACGTGTGTGTTGGTCGTGCGGATAAGCGAGCGCCTTTTTGGTGTCTCCGGTTTCGTTCAGACCCAGAACAGACTTGTAAATGGATGCGTGTCTGACGTTGGAATTCGCTTCATGTAATTTAATCGATTTCTATTAATATATGTCTGTTTGGTGGTAGAGAATTTAATCTCTACTTAACACCCTGATACGTAGTGATAGTTATCGATCGCATGGCGTTGAATTGTCAATGTGGCATGCCAAGATGCAATGATCAAGGCTTTGTTGAAAAGCAGGCCTTGCTGATGATCAAAGCATAGCCTGTTTAGGCATAGCTTTGTGTATATCATGACTTCGCGAGCCTCACACCCCGGTATGAGTCAAAAACGGGATATGGACCGTAGGGAGTGCACACGTTTCTTTCTTTATAGCTAGGAGTGGTGCTTGGGTTTTGACACGGCCCGGCATTTTACTTATGTGGATTTTGGATTGAGGTACCTAGGGTTTTTATAGGCCGGAAGTGGTCATATTATAGGTCCAAAAGGACCGGGAAACGTGTGATCAGGCATAACTAATCCACTACCGTTAGGTAGGGACCGGCCCTACCGCATCCAAGTGTTCAATGCGGGGGATCCTGAGGCATTTGCTAGAGTGTCTCGAATCGGAAGAGGGCGATCCCTAGCCTCGACTTCATGACAGAAAACCCAATTCCCAATACGATAACATTTCGGTTTTGATTGTAAACTTATGTACGGCGACATAGTAGGATGGGGTACTATGCCGTCTAGGATTGATATATTTAAATTGAAGTATTTTAATACTGCTTAAACACTAATGATAATATTAAATTATTACTTTTCACGTATTAAGCATATTTGATCATCATAAGGGAAAACTCTATCCTCATGTGTGCGTTGCATTGTGTGATAGGATCTGAGTCTTATGATGATTTCATTTTTCAAAAGTCATTTCGCTGTTTTATATAAACTTTATAATATTATGCACTGGCAATCCAATGGAGTAAACCCGTTCCGCGTTAGCGGCGTGGTCTTGTGATTTGCCACGTAGTTAGATAATTTAGTTAAGAATTCTCACACCAGTCCCATGACTGACTTGTAGTTTGTTTCACTTTTGCAAACTCGGGTGCCCTCTATCCACACGGGCAGCCAATTGACAGGTTCAGGTGATACATTCTGATTGGAGCTTGCTTGGACGGAAGAAGGAGAAGGCTTTTTCTCTAGTTTTATCTTGCTTTGAGACATTTTTTCATCATTTGCTTTTGATGTGTGTAATGGAATTTGGAATTTATTTCCTTATCTTTTGAGACTTACTTTATTGCTAAGTGGATCCTGTAAAACTGCATACTCTGATGTTCTATCGTGATGCTGATGACATTTATTTCCGCTGCAATGGTTTATGTGTTATAATAAGTATCTGAGATCTGTTTATTGTTGTAAATATGTTGTATTCCAAAATGATTATCCTTGATTTCGGTCAATGGAAGTTTGGGGTCATCACAAAATGAAATGACCCAAACTTCCCCTTGAAGGAAAGCCTGGATTGTTTTCAGAACAACACACATCAGAACACAAAATAGAAGAACATTTTATTGTTGTTACAACAATTACATCAGAGTACAAGAATATAACAGAGCATGAATAAATATTTTACATTAGAAATACAATATCAGAGATTTAAAATTACATTTAAATAGCAGCGGAAAAATAATACAAAATACAACTGAAAGAAATACACGGATACAGAGCTTTCCGAATACCGCTTCAGCTATAAACTAGGATCCTGTAAATAAATATCTGCAAAACCAAACTAATAGCTGCCCGTGTGGAAAATAGGGGCACCCATTGTTTAGGTTAAAACAATAAACTCCAAGCCAGTCATGGGACTGGTATGAGAAATAAAACAGTTATTAACTTTATTTTGAAGTTGGGTAAGTCAAGGGACCACGCTGCTATCGCGGAACGGGTTTCCTCCCAAGAATACCAGTGCATAAAAACAACACAATGCTTTTAGACAATGAAACCATTATAGGACTCAAGTCCCTTGCAACAAAAGCTGAAGGATAGAGTTTACCTTATAATGGTCAAAAATGCTTAATACGCGAATTTCATCTTTTACACTATAAGTGCACAGTGTAGAAATCAATTTTTGAATATAAATGTATCAATCTTAGGTGGCATAATACATTATGTAAGCGGAATAATATATTATATCACCATATAAGTATACAACTAAAACCGCAATGCCTCTATTGAAAAGTTGGGTTTCCATCATGATGGTTCCTGATTCGAAAGATATATCGCGAATGTATCTCCACGGCTTACGTCCCGGCAAGAGAAAACACCTAATACATATACTACGCACTTTGGAAGAACAATCTAGTGTTCTATCCCCATTGGCTTCGCTGAAATGACTGCCCAATCTCTAGATGTGGAGCGACTACACCCAGAAATGCTCAGTTGACCCAATCCATGTATATATAAAGTATATTGGTCAACCTACTAATCAAACAAACCGTTCACCATCATATCGGGGTGTGAGGCTGTGAAGTAACGATATACTCAAAGCTATGATAATTTACGTTGTGCTTTGATCTTCATCCTCAAGGCTCTATTTTCAACAAAATCCTTGATCATATGCATCTTAGCATGCCACATTGTCAGACCATAATATATCATTAATCATCCACCAATATATAACAGGGTGTTAAGCAAGAGAAAAAATTCTCCGACACCAAACAACTATATATGAAACAGAGATCAATGAATACAATATAAAGGAATACAATACCAAACACACAATCCATTTACAAATCCTTTCTGGGTCTGAACGAAACCATATCCGGTAAATCTCCAAATACGTCTAGATGATCACCAATTATTCCCTCATCTTCGGTGTACGGTCCAATCAAGATATCAAAAATCATCCATACGATGTGAAAACCCCCGGTCTTCAACCACCGTCTTCATCTTTGACTTTTAATCATCGTATGAATTATTCAGAATGGGTTAAACCCGGTCTTTCTAAATAAATCGCGCATCTTAAAATCATATGCTATAAAAACACAACCTACGCCTCATTCCAATCAAGAATATTCTTTGATTTAACTTAAACCAAATTAAGGTTCATTCAACTAGTCGAGAATAACACATTACCGAAGTAATCATTTATTATATTATCCCAATCCTAACCTATTCATCTCATGGAGTAAAACTGGTGGTACCCAATATTTAACACCCAATGTGTTTCGGTAAATTAATTGCCGTTTATCGTTCAAATCTAATTAAAGATTCAACTATCGCATGGAGTAAAACTGGTGGTACCCCATTCTTGGTTATTTCTAGAATTCAGTAAACTTAATTACTTTATTCCTATTCAATCAAATTAAAGCTTCATTAAAACTCCATTTAGTTTTAATCATCTAAAATCATTATTTAAGGGTTATTCAACTTTAAGAAATTAATATTGTCTTTAATTGGGTTAAAGAACAAATGTCACTTAAAAACATAGTTCACGATGAACCCCAAAAATCCTATTCCATTTAATTCCAATTTAATATGTTAAATTGGAAAACTTCTATTTAGAAAACTTCATTAATTGTTAATTAAAAGATTTATAAATTATAAATCATAATTTCACTTTTAATTGGGTTTTATAAGAACTAATGTCATTTAAAACATTGTTCACAATCAACCCGAAATCAATTTCCACTTTATTTCAATATTGGAAGGTAATTTCTTTTCAAATCTAATCCAATATATATATTGGAAAACTCTGGTGATAATAAAACCATTTTAAATCCTTTTATTTATTTATAAAATACATAAATCACTCATTCTGATAAAAATACCTTTTATCTTTATTAACTTGGAATTTTTCACCAAAAACCCTTTTAAATCAGTTATTATGATTTTATATAATTTTTCCCTATTTTTATTTATTCAAAAATAGGCCTATTCAGTTAAATGACGTTTCAGGTCATTTAACTGTACTGACGTTGTTTTTATTCAAATTTTGAATTTGACATTTCTAAAATCTAACCGTTGGATTTCACATCTCTTATTATCATTTGAAAACTCTTTTTGATATGAACCCATAGGTTCCAGTTTCAGAAGAATCCGACGGTCGGATCTTCCGCTACGTCCAATCGAAGTTAATGGTCGAAATTCGCAAACGGTCGTTGCGCGAAACGTTCTATTCAGGCCATTATATATATATATATATAATATATCATTGGTTTCCTTTCTAAACGTATTTTAAAACGTTTATAAATTCATTTTAAAATGATTCCAACTTGCATTTCAATTTAAATCAAAATTGAATATTCTATGTTATTATCATATTAAAATGAAAATATTTTCAAAATATAATATTCTGAAATTACATCTTTATATTATATTCATTATTAAATGAATAAAATCGATCGATACACCCTTCTGGGTAAAAATGGCGTTGCTACTTAACCGGCTTCATATTTTTATATCTAATTCTTTTTAATGCCATAAACGTACAATGAAAAAATAATTTTCATTGTAAAATCTTTTTAATGAAACAAAGTTACAATAAAAATGTAATCTTTAATTTCTAATCTTTCTATTTTAACAAAATGATGATAAAAATATGAACTTCTAATTTTACTCTTTTTATTGTAAGAAAATGACAATAAAATATGTTCTTTTAATTGTAATCTTTTCATTGTAACAAAATGACAATAAAAATATGTTCTTTATATTATACTCTTTTTATTATAACAAAATGACAGTAAAAATATAATCTTTTTATTTAATTCTTTTTACCGCAACATATTGACAATAAAAATCTTTTTAATTTAATCTTTTATTGTAACATATTGACAATAAAAATATAATCTTTTTAATTGAAAACATCAAAAACCATCATTTGATTCCTTTAACTTAATATTATATTAAAAACATTCATTTATTCCCAAACTGGAATGAGAGCCAAACAATTACCATATAATCTGATTATATTAATTCCATACATCGCATGTATTCTATACTAATGATCGATAATCATTAAAACATCCAAAAGTATCCAGAGTGCATCCTATAACTGTATAAGCATTGAATAAATAATGCTTAAAACAGTCTAACTAATCACAAGGGAGATGTGTGATCAGAATATCATCCCAAGACCCGTGTGGGGTTTCATCCAACACATAATCAAATAATATATTATTATTTGTGCACTTGGGCGATGTGTGAAAATTATCGTCCCAATCAACATATACAAGTCAAGTAACTTGTTAATGGAAGTGTAAAATTATTTAAATTATCATAAATATAATAATATTATTTTAACATGTTAAATATCGCAAATCTCAATCACATCATAACACAACATACATTTCAACAAGTCATTCATGCAATAGATATGATCAAACAAATATTTCATCACATACATTTAATTACATTTAGTTATAAAAATAAATAACTATACAAAAATTTGAGTGAGAAAGAGTTCTCACCTTCGTTTCCACTCCGACAGTTTTATTCCTGAACTTCTGAACAGTTTGTATTTTCCCGAAATTCCAACGCAATCTCTTCCACGCTGCTCATAGTAAAAATCACATTTTTAATACGATGTTATCTAAATAAATATCATGTTTTTATTTCAATTTTATATATATAAAGCATATTTTTCTATATAGTGAAAGATCATATTTTCTATACATTGAAATCATTTTCTTCTATACAATGGAAAATCATTTTATTCTATACAATGAAAAAACATTTTTTATATTATAAAACAAGGATTTTGTTTTAAAGGACAAAGTTTGGAATTTTTTTGGTGAAAAGTATGTAAAGTTTCAAAATTAAGGAGAATGACACATTTATACTAAAGGTGGAATTCAGGGGGCCCACTGACATTTTTTCATTTACACTATCATTTGGCCTTCTCACTAAATTCTAAATTTCCATACTTTTCACCAAATTTTTTGTTAAGTTTGTCCTTCTCCCTATTTTCCACTTTTAAAATTATGCTATTTTCATTTTAAATCAATGGTATTTCCATTTTTAAAACGATGACATTTTTACCTTTTTAAAACAAAGACATTTTATTTTTAAAATAATGCTTTATTTATTTATTTATTTATTTATTTACAATGTTATTTTTCTTTTCTAAACAATGCGGATTTTGTTTACAAAACAAATGCGGATTTTGTTTACAAAACAATGCGATTTTTCTCTTTAAAAACATTACATTTTTATTTTGAAACAATGCTAATTTTTGTCTTTAAAAACAATTTTGTTTATATTAAGATCTGATATTTAAAAACCATTTTATTTATATGTAAAATCAGATTTTATACATGCTATTTTATTTTAAAACATCATGCTAATTTTGTGTTGAAAACAATGCTAGTTTTATATGTTACAAAGTAATGTTAATTTTATATTTACAAAGACAATGCTAATTCATTTTAATTACAAAAACAATATGATGTTATCTTTTTTTAAAACAATCTGATTTTATATACGAAAACAATATGATGTTATATACTTTCAGTTCCAATCATTTCACAACATAACATCCAAATTCACAATTCATTCAATAAACAATTATTTCCAAAACAGATAATTAATTTATATTTAATTATCAAAAATAAATAGTTGTTCAAAAGGTTGAGTGAGAAAGAGTTCTTACCTTACTCTGATATGGGGAAAACAAGAAACAAGCGACCAATCTTAAGTAGCAAATTTGCAAATTAAAGATCCTTTTTTTTCCTTTTCTTTTGACAAGGATAATGAAAGAAAATTTAAGAACAAGAGGATACTGCAATTCTTTTATACTTATTTGGAAGAGAAAGATGATGAAGGTGGAAAGGAATTTAGGCTTACAGTTTTTGTTGTGCGAAGAGGAAGAATGAAATCTAAAATTTATAGAAGACGATTGCAAAGAAGAAGAAAAAGAATGAGGAAGGAAGAATTTGAATTAGAAATGGATGTCCGTTAGTTTGACTGTGAAAATATTCCTGTGACGGCCCGCTCCGCACCAGCCTGCATTTCCTCCGAAAGTGCGCTGTATACATGCCCAACTAGCACGGAACGGTTGCCAAAGAAAGGAAAGAAGGGAATGAACCAATCAAGGAACCTGTAGAATGTCTCGCAGCGCATGGGATAAAATATAATAATAACATACTTGACATAAAACAGGCGAGACAGTGCATAAGCTGATAACTAAAATCAACATCAATCATCAAAGCAGCGGAAATCCAAATACAGCTTATTACAATTTTCCAAATTTACTGTCTCTAAACAAAAGAAAGCTGAAGTAGAAGATACACCAACAATGCCCAAGCAGTGATCTTCAACAACACAGGGAGAATACTATATATATGTATTACATGGAAGCCTCCTGCTCGTCTCCGGATCATCTACCCGTGCATCACTAGCTAACCTGTCTCTAGTCTGCTCGTGTGAGCACCCAGAGTAATAAGAGGAGATATAAAACTCTGGGTCAGACATAAAGCCTGGTATGAGCGATAAGCATCTAAACAGAATAATAACAGGTACACTAAACCATACCTGAACCTGGACCTGCAACCAAAGAGTTAGTACCACATACCGTACAATACTCCAAGGTGCCATAATAAATAGTGTAAGGATACGGGGGTGGGGTGTGCATGTCACAATGATAGCAAACAAATCATCCATAGCAACCATCCTCACCTCTCTCATTCAGTGCGTAAAGCATACGACATCTACCACTTTGGAACACTAGACAAACTGAGGTAACGACGAATCCCGACTTGTAGAAACCCTGCTGTGACCAAGCCAAACACTTGGAGTCATGACCAAACATTTCAATGACCCACTTCATTGGTCGTAGCCCTTGGTTCTACCGATGCCATAATGGCCCTGAATCCGCCTTCGTATCTCCTACCATAGTGGTCCAAAGCTATAAACGTCGATAACTCCTTGGCACACGTCCCGCAGCAAAGCCCAACTCATGAAGTGAACTCATTGGTTCCCATCTGGATCCTGAGCTCTAACTTCAAACTTGGACTACCTTTGCATCTCGGGTTTTAGTCTTCTCATGTCCAAGCTCCTTGTCTTCCTCACGGTCGCGGTGTGCGGATCGTGGCCTTCCTCACGCTCCAGGTGTGCGGATCGTGCTCCATCTCCACGCTCCAAGTGTGCGGATCGCTATACTTCGTCACGCTCCAGGTGTGCGGATCGCTATACTTCGTCACGCTCCAGGTGTGCGGATCGCTATACTTCGTCACGCTCCAGGTGTGCGGATCGCTATACTTCGTCACGCTCCAGGTGGGCGGTTCGTGGTCATACCCCACGGTCCGAGTGTGGGATCGTGGTCATACCCCACGGTCCGAGTGTGGGATCGTGGTCATACCCCACGGTCCGAGTGTGGGGGGGGGGGGGGGGGCGATCCGATCCGGTCCAAATTCCTGCAACTCTTCCAGCAAGCTATTTACGCCATACGACGACGTTTTTGACCAATCTAACTTTTCTAATCAATCATAAATCATTCTAAACAGTCATAGCAACATATAAAATCGACCATAACCACCAAAACCCATGTTTCTCCCTTTAAGCATGTTTAAGCTAATCTAAGGGTACGATTAGCAAAACCTAACCAAATCATCACAAACTTCTAACAGAGGTCTAAAATAACATTTCAGAAATTTAGAATATTTTTCCAGAATTTTATAGTGTACGAATTTACTAAATATCACTAATCACCCTGATTAACTGTAATTAGTGTCAAAACAATGCTAATCACTCACCTTGGCCACAAACAAAATTCTCAGAACTGAAACTCCTCTGATTTGGGCGAATACTGATGTCCAACAGCAGCTCTAACCTTGCTTTGGTGCTTTTTCTTCTTAATTTGATGCCTCTAAGCCTTAATCCTTGATTAGGAAGTGATTTTGGGTGTTTTGAGAGAGATTTAGAGAGTGGAGGTCATGGCTAGGTTAAGAGGAATGAAAGTGGCGGCTGGAAAATGTCTAAAGAAATGTTTTCTAACCCTAATCAGCCCCTATATACCCCTAAACCCGAAATCCCCCTCTGGGCCTAGCTGCTAATCACCCGGTTAGGCCCAATTAAGCTGTTTTTCACCATCTGAAACTTGTTTTAGCCATATCTCCCAAACGGTGAGTCCGTTTGGCTAATGTAACCACTCTACGGAAAGAGAAACCATCATCCGAAGCCAATGGAAGTGGTTTCAGGTCAAAATTCATTTCCAGTCAAAAGTTATGGCCAACACAGTGCCAACTAGGGGTAAAATGGTCATTTAAAAATCGGGAAAAATCATGAACATGGGAAATGACCCCAATAGTCGTCTCCCAAAGTTACATGACCATACGACTTCGTATGTGAAAGAAATAAATATCCTACGATCCTATGATGCGTAGAATACGGGTCGTTACACTCTCCCCCCCTTAAGAAATTTCGTCCCCGAAATTCCTTAACCCAAAACATACAAAAGATCCCGCATGCCTAACAACCACATACAACAATCAAACATGCAAAACAAGCAAACAAGCCTATCCTAGCATGCGGAAAACTAAATCGAAGTCAAAATCTTACCAGGCAAAGAGTTCTGGGTGTGACTTCCTAATGTTCTCCTCTGTTTCCCAAGTACAATCATTCTCGTCCTCGCTCCACTGTACCTTGACTAGTTTCACCGCCTTCCTTCGAAGTTGCTTCATGTCGTGTGCGACAATACGGGCCGGCTTGCGGTTCCCAACCGCCTCGGGTTCTACTTCGAATTCCTCTAACTGATCAGGTGAAATAGTCATATCTGAGTCGTGAACGAACTTCCTTAGTTGGGAAACATGAAATACGTTGTGAACTCCCGCCATTTTCTCTGGTAAGTCAATTCTATATGCCAAATTCCCGACTAGTTCAAGAATAGGGAATGGGCCAACAAACCTTGGTGCCAACTTGCCCCTCCTGCCAAATCGTATTACGCTCTTCAACGGAGAAATCTTGACAAACACCAAGTCACCAACGGAGAATTTTAAGTCTCTTCTCCTTTTATCAGCATAACTCTTCTGCCTATCTTGGGCAGCCTTCATTCGTTGTTGAATGATCTTGATCTTATCTGAAGTTTCCCTCACCACATCTGGTCCAAGCATAAACTTCTCGCCAGTCTCTATCCAACATGATGGTGAGTTACACGGTCTTCCGTACAAAGCTTCAAACGGAGCCATACCGATACTAGATTGGTAGCTATTATTATATGCAAACTCTACTAGATGCAAATGGTCATCCCATGATCCACCAAAATCCAATATACATGCTCTCAAGAGGTCTTCCAAAATATGGTTCACCCTCTCTGTCTGACCGTCGGTCTGAGGATGATATGCGGTACTGAGATGTAACTCTGACCCTAGAGCCTCTTGTAAGCTCTTCCAAAACCCACTGGTGAACAACGGGTCTCGGTCGCTCACAATGCTTTTGGGTACTCCATGAAATCTCACTACCCACTTCATATACAATTCTGCCAACTTGGTTGCCGTTCTGGTCGATTTGACGGGTATAAATCTTGCACTTTTAGTCAGTCGGTCCACAACTACCCAAATGCTATCATGTCCCGATCTAGTCCTTGGCAAACCATCAATGAAATCCATCGAGACTTGCTCCCATTTCCATTCGGGAATTTCTAATGGTTGCAGTAATCCACTAGGCTTCTTTTGCTCGGCTTTAACTAGCTGGCAATTCATGCATTTGGATATAAACTCCCCAACGTCTCTTTTCATCCCTTCCCAGTAGTAAATCTGTCTCATGTCTCGATACATCTTATTACCACCGGGATGTATAGTCAGTTTTGAGTGATGACATTCTCTAAGCACTTCATCTCTCAATCCATTGACATTGGGTACGACTAGTCTTCCATTCTTTCTAAGCCATCCATCTCGATCAAGCCTATACTTGTTCATCTCCTCATCGATACCCATCTCTAACTTGGAGATGATTTCCAATAGGTTAGGATCGTCCCTCTGACTAGAGCCGATCCGCTCAATTAAAGTGGGTCTGATCGTCAAACTTGCTAACATTTCTGGATCCAATTCGCACTTTGGTCTGAAATCAAACCCCGCGATATACTCCAGTTGCTTCCATTCAAGGAACATAGCCCCTAAGCTGGCATGTCTTCTACTCAATGCATCAGCCACCGCATTGCCCTTTCCCGGTGTGTATGCGATGTCAAAATCATAGGAAGCCAAGAACTCTAACCATCTCTGCTGACGGAGATTCAGATCTTTCTGAGAGAAGAGATACTTTAACGACTTATGATCTGTAAACAGCTCAAATCTTTCTCCCAAGAGATAGTGTCTCCACATCTTTAACGCGAACACGATCGCTGCCAATTCTAAATCATGGGTAGGGTATCTTCTCTCGTGCGGTTTCAATTGCCGACTTGCGTAAGCTACAACCCTACCGCCTTGCATCAATACAGCACCCAGTCCGGTACCACAGGCATCCGTGTATACCGTCATCTCTTCATCCCCCTTAGGAATGACTAACACTGGTGCGCTTGTCAACTTGCCCTTTAGACTTTTGAATGCATTCTCGCACCTTTCATCCCAGACAAAAGCTTGATTCTTCTTGGTCAACTGGGTCAATGGTGCTGCTATCTTGGAGAACCCTTGGATAAACTTACGATAATATCCAGCTAATCCCAAGAAACTTCTTACATCTGTTGCGTTCTTGGGCGTAGGCCAATCCTGTACCGTGGCCACCTTCGCCGGGTCCACGGCAATACCATTCTCAGATACAACATGGCCCAAGAACCTCACTTCTCTCTTCCAGAAGTGACACTTAGAAAACTTGGCTTTCAATTGGTGTTTTCTCAACACCTCCATCGCTACTCTTAAATGTTCTTTGTGTTCTTCCTCTGTCCTCGAATAGACCAAAATATCATCAACGAACACAAGGACAGACTTATTCAACTGATCTCTGAATACCCTATTCATAAGATCCACAAAATATGCCGGGGCATTAGTCAGCCCAAATGGCATAACCAACCACTCATAAAATCCAGACGGCGTTCGAAATGCCGTTTTAGCTATACTCTCAGCTTCCACTCTAAGCTGATGAAAACCTGTCGCGAGATCCAACTGAGAAAATATTCTCGCGCCACTCAACTGATCAAACAAATCATTTATCCGCGGTAGAGGATACTTGTTCTTCCTCGTCACTTTATTCAACTCGCGGTAGTCTACACACAAACGAAGGGAACCATCCGACTTGGTAGCAAACACAACTGGTGCTCCCCATTCAGAAACACTCCTTCTGATAAATCCCTTCTTCAAAAGATCGCTGACTTGCACCTCGAGCTCTCGCTGCTCCCTTGGTGCCATACGACGAAGTGGCATCACTATAGGCCTGGCATCCTTTACCAAATCAATACGAAACTCAATCTCTCGGTGTGGTGGAAGTCCGGTCACTTCTTCGAAAACATCCGGATACTGGCCAACCACGGGCAAACCTGACAACTCACTATGCGGAATGTCGAGGGAGTTTAGAAAACTAGCCAATACCCCCTTACTGGGTAGACCACCAAACACTATCCTCCGCCCATCATCCGTTCTAGCTGTCACCAACAAGCCCTCACAGTCTACCACCACCCCGTATCTTTGGAGCCAATCTACTCCCAAAATAATGCCAAACCCAGTAAAGCCCAAAACAAAGCAATCACAAACAAACATGCATCCATGACTCGATAAGACCACATTACGACAAATCATGCTAAGGCTAGTCGAACCACCAATCGGGTTCGTCACTACTAAAGGTCTATCGACAATCTCGGGCTCCAATCCCAACCTATCTACCAGGTCACTAGATATGAAAGAACTGGAAGCTCCGGTATCAAACAAAACTCTAATAGGAATATCATAAACAGAAAGCATACCTTGAATGACGACATTCTTTCCCTTTTCCGCCGCAGTTGGGGCATTCGACGAAGAAGGAATAGCATTAAGAGCATATGCTTTCACCATTTGCTTTTCCTTAGGGGGCTGTGGACACTTGTCCTTGTGATGTCCCAATTGGCCACAATTGAAGCACTTCCTATCTGCTGGCTTGGCCCGACAATTACTAGCATAATGGCCCTTCTTACCACAGCTGAAGCACTCCACATCTTGCTTATTCTTTTTCTTCTGGCCATCCTTAGCCTGATTCTGCTTTCTCTTATTCTGGGAACCACCTTTGCCTCCACCACTTGCTTGTGGCTTTGGCTCATCTGCGGATGCAACCTCAGTCTTCGGCCTAGGGTAGAGACTTTCTGACCTTAACGCTTTCCCCACAATCGATTCAAACGTCTCATCGATGTGGTTAATAAGTTTTTCCCCCAAGTACTGATCCAAACCATTTATGAATTTCTCATTCTTCTTCTCGGCAGTATCAATAAGAGATAACCCATATTTTGACAAAGTGTCAAATTCAGCAATATACTCCGAGACTGCTCTGCCATTCTGCTTGAGCTCCAAGAATTTCTTGAACAGCACTGACTTCTGAGCAGCCGGAATGAACTTCTCACTAAAACGAGCCTTAAACTGCTCCCAAGTAATCTGATCTTCGGGAGTAGCTGCCTTTATAGCATTCCACCAATTCATTGCCCGTCCTTGCAGCTGACGGGACGCTAGCTTTCTCTTCATCGCATCCTCGATACCCAAATCCTCGAAGATACGTTCGCAGCTATCTAACCAATCTTGAACATCCGTAGCCGACTCCGTCCCGTGGAACGGCTTCCCACCAAGGCTAGTATAATCCTTATTCAGCTTGGCGAAGTCGACTCTTGGCGCCTGCACTATTGGACCACCACCATTTCCACCATTGGGAGCTGCCCTCTGTACATCTCTAAGCATCTCTCTCATGAGGTCAGTAAACATCGTCCTCATGTCAGCAGCATTCCCATTGTTGGCTCCCCTACCAGCACCTCTAGTATATCGGCTCATCGTCAATCTGAAAAAGGAAACGATTAACGACTCCATAGTGGTGCTAGTGCAGTACGACTTCATTCTTATACTACCAATAATATATATATATATATAGCTTTTAAAAACCAAAGTAATCACAAATACGCTCTCTCGTATACGTATATTATCTCTCCCTGATAACTTCCCTAGGTTAACTACGCAACCTAGAGCTCTGATACCAAGTGTGACGGCCCGCTCCGCACCAGCCTGCATTTCCTCCGAAAGTGCGCTGTATACATGCCTAACTAGCACGGAACGGTTGCCAAAGAAAGGAAAGAAGGGAATGAACCAATCAAGGAACCTGTAGAATGTCTCGCAGCGCATGGGATAAAATATAATAATAACATACTTGACATAAAACAGGCGAGACAGTGCATAAGCTGATAACTAAAATCAACATCAATCATCAAAGCAGCGGAAATCCAAATACAGCTTATTACAATTTTCCAAATTTACTGTCTCTAAACAAAAGAAAGCCGAAGTAGAAGATACACCAACAATGCCCAAGCAGTGATCTTCAACAACACAGGGAGAATACTATATATATGTATTACGTGGAAGCCTCCTGCTCGTCTCCGGATCATCTACCCGTGCATCACTAGCTAACCTGTCTCTAGTCTGCTCGTGTGAGCACCCAGAGTAATAAGAGGAGACATAAAACTCTGGGTTAGACATAAAGCCTGGTATGAGCGATAAGCATCTAAACAGAATAATAACAGGTACACTAAACCATACCTGAACCTGGACCTGCAACCAAAGAGTTAGTACCACATACCGTACAATACTCCAAGGTGCCATAATAAATAGTGTAAGGATACGGGGGTGGGGTGTGCATGTCACAATGATAGCAAACAAATCATCCATAGCAACCATCCTCACCTCTCTCATTCAGTGCGTAAAGCATACGACATCTACCACTTTGGAACACTAGACAAACTGAGGTAACGACGAATCCCGACTTGTAGAAACCCTGTTGTGACCAAGCCAAACACTTGGAGTCATGACCAAACATTTCAATGACCCACTTCATTGGTCGTAGCCCTTGGTTCTACCGATGCCATAATGGCCCTGAATCCGCCTTCGTATCTCCTACCATAGTGGTCCAAAGCTATAAACGTCGATAATTCCTTGGCACACGTCCCGCAGCAAAGCCCAACTCATGAAGTGAACTCATTGGTTCCCATCTGGATCCTGAGCTCTAACTTCAAACTTGGACTACCTTTGCATCTCGGGTTTTAGTCTTCTCATGTCCAAGCTCCTTGTCTTCCTCACGGTCGCGGTGTGCGGATCGTGGCCTTCCTCACGCTCCAGGTGTGCGGATCGTGCTCCATCTCCACGCTCCAAGTGTGCGGATCGCTATACTTCGTCACGCTCCAGGTGTGCGGATCGCTATACTTCGTCACGCTCCAGGTGTGCGGATCGCTATACTTCGTCACGCTCCAGGTGTGCGGATCGCTATACTTCGTCACGCTCCAGGTGGGCGGTTCGTGGTCATACCCCACGGTCCGAGTGTGGGATCGTGGTCATACCCCACGGTCCGAGTGTGGGATCGTGGTCATACCCCACGGTCCGAGTGTGGGATCGTGGTCATACCCCACGGTCCGAGTGTGGGGGGGGGGGGGGGGGGGCGATCCGATCCGGTCCAAATTCCTGCAACTCTTCCAGCAAGCTATTTACGCCATACGACGACGTTTTTGACCAATCTAACTTTTCTAATCAATCATAAATCATTCCAAACAGTCATAGCAACATATAAAATCGACCATAACCACCAAAACCCATGTTTCTCCCTTTAAGCATGTTTAAGCTAATCTAAGGGTACGATTAGCAAAACCTAACCAAATCATCACAAACTTCTAACAGAGGTCTAAAATAACATTTCAGAAATTTAGAATATTTTTCCAGAATTTTATAGTGTACGAATTTACTAAATATCACTAATCACCCTGATTAACTGTAATTAGTGTCAAAACAATGCTAATCACTCACCTTGGCCACAAACAAAATTCTCAGAACTGAAAATCCTCTGATTTGGGCGAATACTGATGTCCAACAGCAGCTCTAACCTTGCTTTGGTGCTTTTTCTTCTTAATTTGATGCCTCTAAGCCTTAATCCTTGATTAGGAAGTGATTTTGGGTGTTTTGAGAGAGATTTAGAGAGTGGAGGCCATGGCTAGGTTAAGAGGAATGAAAGTGGCGGCTGGAAAATGTCTAAAGAAATGTTTTCTAACCCTAATCAGCCCCTATATACCCCTAAACCCGAAATCCCCCTCTGGGCCTAGCTGCTAATCACCCGGTTAGGCCCAATTAAGCTGTTTTTCACCATCTGAAACTTGTTTTAGCCATATCTCCCAAACGGTGAGTCCGTTTGGCTAATGTGACCAATCTACGGAAAGAGAAACCATCATCCGAAGCCAATGGAAGTGGTTTCAGGTCAAAATTCATTTCCAGTCAAAAGTTATGGCCAACACAGTGCCAACTAGGGGTAAAATGGTCATTTAAAAATCGGGAAAAATCATGAACATGGGAAATGACCCCAATAGTCGTCTCCCAAAGTTACATGACCATACGACTTCGTATGTGAAAGAAATAAATATCCTACGATCCTATGATGCGTAGAATACGGGTCGTTACAATTCCTATGCATGGAAAACGTGCTACGTTTGAATAAGTTGCTGAAGTAAATATGTTGTTAACAGTGTAAACTTTTGTACGAAGAAATATCGCAAATTTGAATTTGAAAGGTGTACTCGATGGTCATTAATTTGGAGATACAAGAAACAAAAGGTGTTAAAAAGGCAATTAACGCCAGTTATAGGAAGTTATAAATTCTGAATTTGAAATAAAGAATAAATGTTCATTGGATTAAGCATCAATAAAAACAATCAAAATGCATTTATGAGGAAACAATTGGAAATTTAATAGGAAGTTAATAAGTTGGATAATTAATACATGGAAGGAAGAATTTAAGGAAAGAATGAAACTTCCGTAGGGTGATGGATGTTAGTTTCTACCAAAATGATAGTAGGAAAATTGGAAGGAGAGGATAAATATTTTTCTTTTCTTTTTTCAAATTTCAAAAATAAATCACATAAGAAAAGAGAGTAACAGAAAGAAATAAATGTGTGAATTAATGATACATCTTGTACATATAGAATTGATCTTGTGAATAATGCTCGAAATGGAATCAAATCAAAAATTTAGGAATCATTTCACAAATCGATACGATATGAACTTAATCTAGTTTATTAAGTGATGAACTTTCAATAGTTATATATGATTATAACTTGTATTTGGTAACATAAGAAAGATTGTTTGGTAATGTATTTTATAATGACATTTGAAATTAACATTGAATAAGCAATATATAAAATTAATTTATAATTTTGGAATTCCTTATATATTGAAAATTAGCGTAATAATTAACATTGAATTGCATATGTGAATTCGTTTTAAACTATGGTAAAATTTTGAGTAATCAAAATGATAAAATTTGCTACTTATGAAAGTTGAATAAAAAGGAAAGTTAATTAATGTTCAACAGAAATTCGTAAATAATAGTTGAATTTGACAATTGTAACATATATCATTGATTCCTATAACTGATATTTGCCTTAATTTAAGTTAGCAACGCTTGGAATTAAATTAAACGTGAATAAGAAAAAGCCTGAATGTTTTATTTATCTCATCAACCATTGAGATTCTTTTACAAATAAATATTCATAAAGTTTAACCTAATTCACGTTCCCATCTTCTTGATTGTTTCTTTGCCATGAAAATCCATTGTTCTTTTTAGAAGAAAAAAAATCCAATGTTTCTCCTCTTTCAAAAATGTATAACCATACAAAGAAAATTCCTAAATTTGTGAAACTTATTCCTCATGGTTATTCAAGCCATGACCTTCATTTCCATTCGCGTCTTGAAGATTGTGGCGCCTTGCGAAGTTGAAGAGATAGAGGAGAGTAGGAATGGCAATAGGGCGGGTTGGGGCGGGTTTTACATGCCCCAGACCCGACTCGAAATTTTTTATGTGTGCCCCGTACCCGACCCATGAACCCAGACCGGGTCCACTTTTCTGACCCAACCCGTGACCCGTACGGGTCACGGGTAGACTCGCCCCGACCCAAACCCGTTCATTGTGCATGACAGTTTTGTAACTTGTTTCATCCATCGCTCAAATGTAAAATAAACATATACCCGTTTAAATCTGTTCAACATAAACTAGTAAAAAAATTGTAATTGGACGTAGTAAACAAACATTCTTAAACAACTGAAATCACAAAACATAAAATCACACTACTCATTGTCATCATCTTACAAGCATATCAGTGGAAACACAGTTCATTGATCATTAGTGGAATCACGCTACATATCTTCACATTAGTGTCGTGGAACCTTAGATGTGAACAGTAACAAAACAAAATGACAAGCTAACCAAACATACATACAACAAAACATGAGAACAACAACAATATAGCAATTGGCAATTATCAACAGCTAAAAGCACCGAAGTCAAACTGGAGTACCTGCAAATAAATGAAAAAAATGAATTTAGTAGAAGTGGACACTAACAAACATGCAACAATAAGAAAACTAGACATGTAATAATATTAATATTGAAAACTAGACATACATGCAGCGTATATAATAGTAATAATACCCTTGTGCTTTGAAATCATATCATGTGCGTGTATATAATAGTAATAATAGCTAGCCTAAATTGTCTAACGTATGTGTGTGTACCGTAAATTAGATATCTACTTGAATGTTTCATTTAGATTTAGTCCAATCCATTCAGATGTAAATTAGAAAATTCATGATATTATTTTCTAGTATGGTACTCAGTTAGCTCTTTTCTTTAGTTTTCTATATTCTCTTCTTAGCGAAAGCAAATGTAGTTTCATGCGCATAGCCCAAAGAAAGAACACGCAACCTGATGCTATATTTCCTATGTTGAGGTTCTTCAAAGACATATAATTGTTAGACATATGCTGCACTCGCATTTTATACACATTAATTGTCATTGGATAGTCTATATCAATACCAGGTTTATAATTTACATCCACGGATGATGATGTTTGAAATCAATTTTCTATCCAAATTCACATCTAAAAATTTCCATTGACGAGCCTATCTTTAACCGATTTGTTTCTTTACGAAAACTCCTCAATTAAGAATACCAGTCAATGCTCATTCACTTAATTTCTTGTCGAAATTACCTTTGTAAATAGAGCAAGTAGGATTCCAGGACTTCAAAATTTCGTCCAGATTCTCCAAATACCGATCAAGAGGAGAAAAAGTACAAATCTAGATAGGAAAAAGGTTAAATTTGCTACTTGGGTATATATTAAATTTACATAAGCTTGATTGTTATTGGGTATCATTTATATATTTATATGTTTTCATATGTCAAAAATAAATTTCAACAACACCAGTACATACACAATTATAGTAATAATATTTATACATTCAAGCAAAATATTTATACAATTGAAAATATCAACATTTTTTAGCCATTGGTAGCCTCGAATGTATATATAAACTAATGTTCAAACTAGAATTGAGGAGATATTAGGGTGATCTATAGCCTTTTCTCGGTTTATATTTTAAAACAAAACAAAAAAATAATATTTAATATAAAATCCTAAGAACTTAGTAAGAAGTATATCCAGTTTGATTATCAAGGTTAATAATTGAGAGCTTTCATAGCATCATGTACCCAGTTTCTGAAATGCCACTGTTCTATCATCATAGTTTAATATATGAGATTTAATCTACTGCCAAAGCTTAAATATATGAGATTAAATATGCTCGAATGGAGTACAAAATCTGTTGCACTGACTAGTGAGTGGCTATACCATATGTGAAAATAAAAGTAAACTGAATAATTTTAATGAAATTAAGTCACATACCTTTCTAAAGCACGCACGTATGAACCAAGCCAATATATCATAATGAATCAACTCCTTGATCATCCTATACAAAAAAAGAAACATACTCAAAATTTCTTCAAAATTTATTTACTCATGTATATATAACAAAAAATGCATACATCATCACTGTCTACGTCATTATCCATGGTTAAAATAAGTCCACCTTGGGAAGAGTCGACTGTTAACCAACTTTGACAACACATTAATGCCTCTAACATCCTCGGATGCAATCTACTTCTATGGGGGCTAATAAGTCGACCACTAGTACTAAATGCAGATTCCGATGCAACAGTCGAAATTGGTATTGCATAAATATCTTAGGCAATCATTTGCACTATAGGGTATCTAATACCAGTAGTTTTCCACCAAGCTAGAACATCAAAATTATCACTTATTGGCATCATAGGCTCCTCCAAATATCAATCCAACTCCGATTTAGTGCTTACCTTGGCTATTTTTCTATTTAAAAATTCATCAAATCTTTGAAGACTCTCGTCCATGGAACTCAATTGTATTGCTTGTGGATGAGAGGAAGAAGATGAGCCACTTTCATTGGACCTTGAGACCATTTTCTATTTTTGTTCGTACTCATTCAACAAATCATAACAAAGCATGCGGATCATGTTAACTTCTTCTTCCGCATTTTCACCAAAAATATCAACAAAATAAAACTCCAATAACTCAAATTTATATCTAGGATCAAAGACTGCTGCAATTCCCATGATACCGTGTATCATTCTTCAATATTTCTCAAATTTTATAACCATATTGCTTTCCATTTCCCTAACAACTAGAGTATCAGAAGCTAACCATTCAGATAATGCCAATCTAAGTTCACATATGTGACGGAAATAAAGGTTGGTAGTAGGATATTGAGTTCCCGAAAACAATTTGGTCACATTATAAAAAATCTTCAACTTATCACAAATCTCTTTAGCCAAATCCCAATCTGTGTCAGTAGGCAAACATTTATAAAGTGTTTCACGTTGTTGTAGGCGTAGGAAAACATCTTTAAAAACTAATGCAACGATAAGCATGTTATAAGTTGAGTTCCATCTAGTCTTACAATGAAGCACCAACTTCTTGGAGCAAGAAATTTCTAGCTACTTATCAGCTATCTCAAACCTTTCAAGCCTTTTAGGCATTGCAGTCCAAAAGGACACACTATCACGAATTTTAGCTATTTGCTCATTTATGACAGTTAATCCATCTTGGACAACCAAATTTAAGATATGTGCACAACATCTCATATGCATCATGTCACCATTCAATATAAGGGAACTTTTCCCTAGTCTATCCTTCAAAATATCCATTACCTTGTCATTGGTTGAGCAATTATCAAGAGTGATGGTAGATAATTTTCTATCAATGTTCCAATCCAAGAAGCAATTAAGTAAACAATCTGCTAACACATCACTCGTATGTGGACACGGTACATATGTGAACCTATGAATACAAGAAAATATTATGGCGCATTAGGCGTAACAAAAATTAAGCATACAAGATATATATACTAAGTGATAATTAAAAATTATTATTTACCTCATGATTCAACTTTGTAATGTCCACGAATCATCGATAAAATGAGCGGTAATTACCATATACCCCTTCTTTTGGTTGCTAGAAGTCCACATATCACTTGTAACAGCTATTCTACTCTTGTTTTTATCTAATACTTTCATTAAAGAAGCTTTTTCGACATCGTAAATTTTTGTAATATCACCTTTTATTGTATTTCTTGAGACAAGTGAAAATACCGGTTGAAGGCTTTGACAAAATGTGATAAACCCAATATGATCGACAATGGAAAGTGGGTCCTCGTGCATTATAATTATTCGAGCAAGATTAAATCTTGCTTTTTCTTAGTCAAACACATAATTAGAAATACGTACCTTTCCATCTGAACTTCTAGTGTTCTTCAATGCAAATTGACGCATGTCTACTTGTGCCTTTCCATCACATTTACTGTTATGCTACAAAAGGTGTGTTGTACCATCACTAACCCTAGCCACATACACCTTCTTATAATACACTTCGCTTTCTTTTCACCATTGATTACTACTTGGTCAAAATGTTTCCAAGATTCTGATTCTTTCCTTCCACCTTTTTTATTCTCGCCATTATTTGCTTCTTCGGCGCCGTTTCTTTCATCTTTACCATCTTTATAATTGGCAATATTTTCCTGTACTGTATTTGACTGAATCGAACTAGAACCACCTGTTGTAGAACCTTCTATATTAGGTGGAGTTGGGTTTTCATTATTTTGATCCATTTTCCTGCAAATTTGTAAGATAAATAAATGTTTACATCCATATTTAGTAATAAAAAAGAGTTTGTTGTGATTATGCCATACTAAAAATTACTGCTGAAGCATATCTACAACAGGTAAAAACTTGGGAAATAAATACAACTAGTCACAAAATCAAATTTTAAAAGGAAAAAAATGTAAATTGACAAAGCTTCACATTTTAATTGAAACAGGGATTGTGTTCTAAATTATATTCGTATTCCCAAACAATTTTTGTTTTTCCATTCTCCAGTCTATAAACAAAATTCTCATAATGAATCAGTTGATAAAACACGCTAAAACATACCCAACAAACATATTCAAACCACAATAATAAACTAGGCTGCTAAGATGTTCTTTTTATTGTTTAACAGTACATCATATTCAAAAAAATCAAGGATCTAACAAAAGCTAATCACGTCCTATATTCAGTCATTATAATCTGGTAAGCGGTAAACAGTAAGATAAAGGAGATAATTTCAAGATTTATGTTAAAACCCTAAATTATCAACAATCAAATTGTACACCAGCATAAGAAATTAACAAATTCGGAAGGAAACTTACAATTGTACATGAAAATCTGACTTCGTAATGGAATCTATCAAATTCGGTTCGACGTGGGAAGATCAGAGAGTCAGGAAGAAGCGAGATTTGCGTCTGTGAAGGAAGAGGGAATTCTGCGTCTGTGAAGGAAGAGGAAATTCTGAAGATGGGGAGTTGAAGACCTAAGTGCGTGCCGTACTACTCACGAGATAAAAAGTGAAACTGAAGTAATGGGGTTTTGTTTTGACTTTTGAGGCGCTGGCCGCTGAGAAGGAGTGCTGTGAAATTAAAATTTGGGATATAGGATGTCATATTCTATATTTTGACCGGTCTATATTATAGCTGCGGGTCGGGTTGGGGCGGGTTGACCAAGCCCCATACCCACCCCATGATCCGAACAACTTTGAACCGGGTCCGGGTTTACCTGCCCCGCTAACTCGATGGGGCAGGTTTTGATGGGTCAAAACAGGGGCGGGTCTACCGGGTTTAGACCCGCCCCATTGCCATTCCTAGAGGAGAGAAGTGGATGGGTTAAAATTTAATTCAATTTTTCAAGAATAAATTAAATTAAACAAATTAGAAATTCAATTATAAATCTCTATGTTCAAATCCTAATTTAAACTTACAATCTCAAATTGAATATCATAAATTGATTTACACAGTCAAATCAAATTTAACTATTTTGAGTATTCGTTCATGCAATTATTCATAAACAATTCAATTATTATAAATCACCATTACAAATTGTTTATTAGAAATAAATTTAAAATTGTTTATTAATAACATCACAAAATTCATATATAAAAATCATTTTAAATTCAATAATTTAATAAAATAAAATGGAATTTTTAAATTCTGACGCATTTTCTAACAAACAAATAAAATTTTAAATTGGTTCTGATTTTCCGAGTTGTTACAAGATCACTGGACTTACTAGACTTATGTCTGACCTGGCTTGTTTTTCGCCTCTTTTCTTCCATCCCCCCTCCCCCCAGGTAGTCAGGGAGGGAATAGCTCAGCGTATCTTGGACCTCTCCTCTTTCCAAGCTTGAAGATTAATTGGTGTATTGCTTTGGACTCTCTCTCTCTTCCACTGCTATGGCTGGTTCATGCTTTATTGGGGAATATCATTGTTTTTATGCTTCTTTTATTCTTGGAAGTTTTTAAATCAAGACAGAAATTCTATGTATTACATTTAAGTATGATTGAGGAAATTGTTGTAAAAGATTGACTGAATTAAGTTGTTTATAAAATGTCTATTTTTCCGCTGCTTTATTTGTCTGTCTTGTAATTTATCGGTATCTTTTACCTATAATGCTCCACCGAAGTTAAGGCATTCCCTTTGTGAGTGACCTTAATGGAGGCAGGGTGTTTCAGCAAGGAGACTAAATCAACTTTCCAGAAATCAGAGATAATATTTTATTTTCGGCAAGAAGGAGAAATTTATATTAGAAGAAATCTCCATAAATCACAACCCTATATTTTCAAAAAGGACTATCCAAAATCAGAGAACTAAGGATCTCAAAACCCTATATAAATACCCAAGATCATCACAAGCATTCGAATCCAAAAATCGAGCATTAATAAAAGTAAAATGGGGAAAAGCACACACTGATTTCAAAGAGCAATTTCTTCTCGACAAATCAGAATTGAAGATCATCGGAGCAACTAGAGAATAATGAGAGTACAATTGACCAAACGGTGTCTTATCTGATCTGAAGAAACCCTAATTTCAATCGGAGGTGCATCCATTATAGGAAAGAGGTAGAGGCCGACCTTAATACAAGTGATCGAGTACAACTGAGAAAGGGGTCAACCATACACTTTTACTTTATAGTGTTTTAGTCTGTATTTAACTAGGGTTTAAATCCCTTTAGTTTATTTTCTTTTTCGGTTCTAGTTTAAAGAATGTTTGGTTTTTGAGCTAGTAATTACAGGGATTTGTAGTTAGGAAGTCACAACTTAAGGGATTAAGTTGTGTCAGACTTTTGAGCATAGGGTTAGGACAATTGGGAGCAAGTGTCGAGTGTTTACAGAGATTGTAAGAGCAGATATTGTTTTAATTCTTTGTCGTAACCTTGGATGCAGCAGTAGATAGGGTTTTTGCCAAAGTTGGGTGATTATTGTGTGTGATTTATCTTCTGCAAGTTGTTCCATTATTCTGTGTTGTTTTTATTTTAGTTTATATTTCATTTAAATTGCAGTAAACCTTATTCACACCCTCTAGGGTAATTTATATCCTACAAGTGGCATTAGAGCAGGTAATTTTTTATTTTAAAATAACTCTAAGTTATGAATTTGTATAGTGATACTTTTTCTAAGGGTCATTCAACAACTAGGCCACCTATGTTTAATGGACCTAATTATGTGTATTAGAAAACTAGGATGGATTTTTTTATGTATAGTTGATTATGACGTGTGGGACATTGTTGAAAACGGTTATAAGCTTTCCACTATGATT
This sequence comes from Allium sativum, assembly GCA_030737875.1. NCBI lineage: Eukaryota > Viridiplantae > Streptophyta > Magnoliopsida > Asparagales > Amaryllidaceae > Allium > Allium sativum. The sequence continues at coordinate 447,382,652 of CM060921.1, forward strand.
ATTAATGATGTTAGATTTCCTGAACCCAAAGAAAAAGGGGATGCATCTGATAAAAAGTTGTTATCATTAAATGCTAAAGCCATGAATGCTCTTCTCTGTGCTCTTGATAAAACTGAGTTTAACCGATCATCTCATTGTTTAACTAGACAGGAAATTTGGCATACTTTGGAGGTCACACATCAAGGGACATCTCAAGTTAAGGAATCTCATCTTGCTCTACTCAGTAGTGAATATTAAAAAAATCGATGCAAAAAGACGAAGATATAAAAGATCTCGTAACTGGTTTATAATGCAAGAGCTCTAGGTAAAATTTATACTGAAGTGGAATTGGTGCGGAAAATACTGAGAGTGCTACTGATGAACCTTGAAGCTAAAGAGACGACTATTCAAGAGTCAGAAGACATAAATAAATTGAGCATGAAAGAATTGATTGGAAATTTGATGACTTATAAGATGGATCTAAAAGCTCGAGAAGAACGCAACAATTTTGAATCAAGGAAAAAGTTGATTGCTCTAAATAGTACTCTTGAAAGTGATGGTGAATACAAAAATCCTATTGAAGAGTTTTCCATGTTCTTTAAGAAGTGGTCTAACAAAAAATACAAGCTGCACAAGAAGAATTCAAAATCCAACAAGTCCAAAAAGTCAAACAACATAGACGAAGAAATAATTTGCTACAATTGCAAGAAACCAGGACATATCAAACCAGATTACCCACAACTTCAGAATGAAAAAGGAATGGAGAAGAAGAAGGTTTTGCAGCTACATGGGATGATGAGGAAGAAGAAGAAGTTTCCGACAATGATAAAGAGGAAGCTAATTTGTGTCTTGTGGCGCAGTCAGATTCAAAAAGTAGTGAAGAGGACTCCAGTTAGGTACCAAACTACACTTACAAGGATTTAGCTTTAATGCATCATGATCTTATAAGAACTATTGATACTCTTGAGCTAAAAGTTAAGAAATTAAAATCTGATAGGTTAAAATTAGTTCATGAAAACAATAAGTTAGAAATCAAGATTGAAAAGGTTAGAAATATTCGAAATCGTGAATGTGAGAATTAAAAACCTTTTTTGAATGCACAATTTTTTTATGTTATGAAAATGGTGCTTTCCATTTTGAAGAATAATGAAAATGAGCTAGTGAGCATGAACAATGATTTGGAAAAAGAATTTGAAATTTTCAAGGAGCTTGAAAAACATGATTTTGAAAAGCGTGTAACACCCCACCTCCGCCAGGGGCATTCACGAGAGAATGCACTAGCTTTGGAGGGGTGTTGTCTAGGTAAACATGCACAGAGATATCACAAGACAGAACATAGATAAATAAATAAGTAAAGCAGCGGTAGAAATTTAAAAACCATCATTTCAAAACCAAATAGTCAACTTACATCAAAGTGCTTAGTCATTATTTTCCAACTACCACAAGTCTAGAAAACATAAACTAAAAATAACATAAAGTAAACTATCCCCAAGATAGAAGTGGTGAAGCCATAGCAAGCTCAAGTCCAAACCGTACATGAGTTGTCAAGAAAGCAAGCCAAATGTCCAAGCTAAGCACTAGTGTTCCCTCCCTGAGAACCTGGGGGGGAACAGAAGAAAAGAGGCGAAAGAAAAAGGGTCAGTCATAAAGACTGGTAAGTCCTACCTACTATTAGTATAAAAACTAATGAAGTTAACTAAACATGAGAAACTAAAATGAAACATAAAGATGGTAACTAACTGGCATGATAAATAGATAACAAGGTAGATCAAGTGTGGCATCGCATATACAAGGTTTAGTTTTGCACCAATAGTACTAGTAATCCAACCCATGTCAAGTATAAACAAGAAATGATCCCTTGGCCCAATATCATGAGATGACCCAAGTCGGGGTCCAACTACACGGTCTAGTCGATCGGCTCCCTATAAGCCTAACTCGTCGAGTGTCGGTGTCATACGGCCCAATCATGGAATGTTGTCAGACTGTGCTAGGTCCACCCTAGGGTGTATCAAGCCCTAGGGTGCCAACCACTGACACGAATCAAGCACGCACAGTCTAAACCTACTGGTGCCCATCCCTGCTTTTTCAACTCCGGACTATGTGCATGACCATAGTCCGCCTGAACCTACACCGGCGCACCTACTCAGCCGTCGTTCTGGTCGCTTACAATCAGCCTAGTAATCGTGCCCCACCCTAGCCTAGTCCCTAGGGTATCGTGATACATCCAAGAGGGTTACTGCTGAAAAGGACCACGTAACTAGGATTTCTAACGGGTTAAGTGTGGTTAACCCTATCCAATCATGTTTCGAGTTGGTTAAGTGTATCCAAGTGGCTCATGAATTAACCCTAACATGTGGCATTAATTAATTTAATGTACCCAACCTCTCACATTAGACTTTGTTGTGGTTACTGGATATGTCGGGCGGGTCCGGGCAGCTTTACACCACAACCTAGTCTAACCTCGGGTTTCACGCGCGATATGACCAACTTCTCACATTGGGTCCTATTGTTTGTAGCCACTGGATTTGTCGAGCGGTTCCGGGCAGATTTACGCTACAAACTCAACCCAACCTCGAGTTGGCCACTTTATGGTTTTCTACATGTCATGACCACATTCAAGTTTCAAGCAAAACCAAGTTTCATGTCACATTTCAGGTCATGTTTTTCATGTCTTTTCAAGTTTTCCTAACTACCCATAACGTATTCCCATTCGCACGTAAATTCGCATCAACACAAGTGAATCAAGGAACATAAAAATATGACCAAGATGGGCATAAGGTGGTAAAGTTGGTCATAAGTTAAACATGATGATATTTGAGGCAAAGGTGTTCATCACAACTAGCATATAGGATTATTGGCCTCAAAAAACATGCATGACATCAAACTTAGCAAATAAACTTGTGGGTAGCATGTAGTTCAACATCATAGGCAAAGGTGATAACATGATAATAGTTGACATAGGGTGATAAACTTGTGGATAGCATGTAGTTCAACATCATAGGCAATTTAACATCAAGGTTATGAGAGGTTCTATGTTGCATTATGCATAACCACCAAATTCTATGTTGCATTATGCATAACCACCAAATAAAGCTCATAGCTTTCTACCCAAAAAATCAAGGTAAATGGTACTAGGTTCATGATAGTGCCACAATCATAGATCAAAAGAGTCATAAATGGATCTATGCATACAAATATAGCCCCAAGACAAATATTACACCAAAAATCCCATTTCAACTTGCTATATGTTCATATTAAATTCATAGTTTAAATCTAAGAGTAGATTGGGGCTTACAAAGCGTGGCTATGAGAACTAGAAACCAAATAGAACAAGATAGAGACGTTGTAGAAGCTCTAGGAATGATGTAGCAACACTAGAAGTCTTGAGAATAAGTAGCTCCTTTGATTTGATGAAGAAAGATGGCTCCTTTTTGCCTTAGAAACTCTCAAGATGAAGATGGAGGCCATGATTAGGGAGCATTTTGGCAGAATTTAGTTGTTAGGATGATTTGTGATGGTTTAGGCTAGGTATTAGGGTGTTTTTATAGGTGTAGAGACTAGTTTAGGCCATAGGATTAACCCTAGTTTAGATCTGAACCATCAAATCCCGTCACAGGCTAGCTGAGCAGACCAAAGGAGCAAACAGGTGCACCAGGGAAAATCTGGCCGACCAGGGAGGTCGACCCCAGGTCGACACCCAGGTCAACACCCCAGTCGACCTAGGGGGGAGGGCAGGTCGACTCCCCAGTCGACCCCCCAGTCGACCTGGGGTAGGGCGGGAAAATTTCCTGCCCAATCTATTTCTGGCTGGATTTGAATTTCGGGCTGAATTTTGAATTTTCTAAAATCTTCTATGGGCCATAACTTGGTCATACGGACTCCGATTTTCGAAATTTCGGACTCGTTTCCAAGCAGAATTTCGAGACGAACGCAATGGCGTAACCCGTTCCTATTGATTTATAATTTATAATTTAATTCTACCCTGATTTCTTGTTTTAACATTCTATAAAAATTCGGGTTGTTACATTCTCCCCACCTTAAAGGATTTCGTCCCCGAAATCTCCAAGTTAGGAAGAACGTATCCTACCATCCATCATCCATCTACTCAAACATCATCCACAAGTAATCATTGTCCTTAAAAGATTTCTAATGCTGTATGAACATATGCAAAAGTGTGTGTATATGCACCTATCTAATGCGAAAATCAGGCGGTTACTGACTCAGTAAACCTCCTTAATGCAGAATATGTTAGTGAAATGAGTCCAAATGTATGCAAATTCCTAACATAATTTATAATCTCTACATGAGTGCACATAACATTCATTCATATGCAACATCCATGTGATATCATAACAAGTTTCATCCATGAATAAGCATTAACACCCATGCATATGCAATATGTAAGTGTGTGAGCCGATCTTAGTGCCTAACGTGTATCATGCATCCACGAGTAACCACTTGCAAACACTTGCAACCATTTGCAACCATCAAGCATAACATGTTTCAAATACATGTTTCATCCAAAGAGTTTCTACCTAAGGTTCTCATGACAAGATTAACGAGATAACAAGATAAACATGGATAGCAAAAGAAAGATATGCTAACTAGGAAAGGAGATTGAGAATGTACCCTAAAAAAGAAATGGATAAAGCCCGCGCATCTTCTCCTCGGTTTCCCAAGTTGCATCTTCATTGGCTTCACTCCACTGAACCTTTACTAACTTGACTTCTCGATTCCTCAGCTTCTTGATCTCTGTTCCCAAGATACGAATCGAAGCTCGCCTCAGGGTTGCCTCTTTCTCTACCTCCACGTCTTTAAGAATGTTAGGCTCAACAACTTCGGCTGATTCATGTAGGCATTTTCGGAGATGCGAGACATGAAAAACATGGTGCACTCCAGCCAGCTTCTCGGGCAATTCCACTTTATAAGCCATTTGCCCAATCCTCTCGATGATAGGGAAGGGTCCTACGAACCTTGGTGCTAGCTTTCCAACTGCTCCAAAACGAACCACATTTCGCAAGGGAGAAACCTTCACAAAGACCATATCTCCAACTTCAAACTCTAAATTTGTCCTTTGCTTGTCTGCATTGGATTTCTGTCTGTCTTGGGCCGTTTTCATCTGCCTTCGAATCAACTCAACCTTCTCGGATGTGTCCCTTATCATGTCGGGCCCAAGTATAAGCTTATCCGTCGTCTCCCACCAACATGTTGGTGACTTGCACGGCCTCCCATACAAAGCTTCGAATGGTGCCATCCCTATGCTTGCTTGGTAGCTGTTATTATAAGCAAACTTTACGAGAGGAAGATGGTCTTCCCAAGTGCCACCAAAGTCAAGAATGCATAGCCTCAACAGATCTTCTAGTACCCTATTCACCCTTTCGGTCTGACCATCCGTCTGTGGGTGATAGGCCGTACTTAGATTCAATCGTGTACCCATCACTTCTTGCAAACTATTCCAAAATTGGCTAGTGAAGATTGGATCACGATCACTCACTATGCTAGAAGGAACTCCATGCAATCGTACTATCTCTCGAAGATAAACAGATGCTAGCCATGATGCGGTCCTCTTGCTCTTCACTGGAATGAAATGGGCGCTCTTTGTGAGTCTATCCACTATGACCCATATGCTAGTATTCCTCTTCCTTGATCTCGGCAAACCATCCACAAAATCCATAGAGATACTTTCCCACTTCCATTGTGGGACCTCCAATGGATGCAGTAACCCACCGGGCTTCTTCGACTCGGCCTTTACTTGTTGGCAAACAATGCATCTAGAAACAAACTCTGCAACATCCTTTTTCATCCCATCCTAAAAGAAAATGCGCTTCATATCCCGGTACATCTTATCCCCTCCGGGATGTATGGTCATCCTCGAGTGATGCGCCTCCTCAAGAACTTTATTTACTACATCTCCCACTTGTGGGACACATAGTCTTCCATCACGCCTTAGTCATCCCTTGTCATCAATAGTATATCTAGCGAGGTGACTTGACGTCTCACCACGAATCAACTTGTCCATGATCTCGACTATTTGCGGGTCTTCCCTCTGTGAAGCCCCAACTTGATCAAGAAGTGTAGGTCTAAGCTCAAGGGATGCTAACGAACCAGTAATCGACTCAACAGCAGGTGTAAAATCAAAGGTTGCCAAGAACTCTAGGCTCTTCATATCAACAAACAAGGGACTCAAAGTCAACCTTCTTCTACTTAGCGCATCCGCCACAACATTACCCTTGCCAGGGGTATAAGCTATATCGAAGTCATATGATGCCAAGAATTCCATCCACCTTTGCTGCCTTAGGTTCAAATTTTTCTACGAGAAGAGGTACTTGAGCAACTTGTGATCAGTATATAACTCAAACCTTTCACCTAGAAGATAATGGCGCCAAGTTTGAGTGCAAAGACGATCGCCGCCAACTCCAAATCATGAGTGGGATAGTTCTTCTCATGAACTTTGAGTTGCCTACCCCCAAAGCATATCACTCTCCCCTCCTCATCAGGACAGCGCCTAATCCCATGCCACATGCATCGGTGTACACGGTAAACATCTTCCCTCCACCGGGTAATGCTAGAACTGGAGCTGTGGTGAGGGCTTTCTTGAGCCTTTGAAAAGCAAGCTCACACTCTAAGTCCCATGAAAAGACTAAGTTCTTCTTCGTTAACTTAGTGAGAGGGGCTGAAATCTTAGCGAAGTCCTTAATGAACTTCCTATAAAATCCTGCCAGATCGAGAAAGCTTCTCACTTCAGTTGCATTCTTCGGAACTTTCCAGTCTTGTACCGCCACTACTTTAGCGGGATCCACAGCTATGCCCTGCTTAGAAACTATATGCCCAAGGAACCGAACTTCCCTCCTCCAGAAATGGCATTTAGAGAACTTGCCTTTCAACTGATGAGCTCTAAGCGTATCCATAACCTCCTTGAGGTGTGAAGCATGCTCTTCCTTGTCCTTAGAGAAGACCAGAATATCATCCACGAAGACAACCACAAACTTGTTAAGGAACTCCCTAAACACCCTACTCATCAAGTCAACGAAGTATGCGGGTGCATTAGTCAAACCGAACGGCATGACGAGCCATTCAAAGAAACCATCTGGAGTCCTAAACGCAGTCTTGTCAATACTATCCTCAGCCACTCTAAGCTGATGGAATCCGGTGGCTGGATCGAGCTGAGAGAAAACAGAAGCACCTACAAGCTGGTCAAAGAGATCATCAATCCTCGGTAACGGGTGCCTATTCTTCTTTGTCAGCTTGTTTAACTTATGATAATCAACACATAGACAAAGCGAACCATCCGCCTTAGTAGAGAATACCATAGGAGAACCCCATTCAGAAATGCTTCGCCTAATGAAATTTTTCTCAAGCAACTCCTTGATTTGCTTGCTAAGCTCTCTTCTTTCTTGCGGGGCGATGTGCCTAACAGGCAATGAAACTGGCTTGGCATTATCAACAAGATAAATACGGAAGTCTATCTCGCGTTTAGGGGGTAACCCCTTCACCTCATCAAAAACATCAGGATATTCTCGGACCACCCTCACAGATTGAAGATTGTTAATAGATGAGTCGAGGGATTCAAGATAACATGATGGGATCCAGAGGGTTACAAGAAATCTCTAGGGTATTGCCAAGGCGAGTCATAAGCCTCACTACCCTATGCTCACAATCGAGAATGGCTCCATAACTAGACAACCAATCCATGCCCAAAATCAACCCGTATCCCATGAACCCGAGAACATAAGCATTACATGTGAATTCTACGGTCAAGATAGAAATCCTCAAATCCATACAAATCATAGATAGATGGGTGGAACCCCCAATTGGATTTGAAACACTAACAGGATCCTCAACTAGACTAGTACTTAGGTGCAAACTTTCAACAATGTCAGAAGAAATAAAGGTATGCGATGAGCTAGAATCAAATAAAGTTCGAACAGGAAAACCAGAAATGTAAAAAAGGCTTTCTACAGAAATACTACCTCGGTCCGGAGCTGGAGTAGTGTTGAGAGCATGCATCTGCCCTCCAGAAGGTCCTGCCCGCTGAGTCTGTCCTTGCCCCTGCCCTTGCTTCTTTGGGCAATCCTTACTGAAGTGTCCAGACTCTCCGCAATGAAAGCATTCTCCCAACTTCCTCTTCTTCTTCCTACAATCTTTGGCTATGTGTCCAGTGATCCCATAGAAGTTGCACTTCCTTGTCTCCTTTGCCTTGTTGTTGTTGGCCTTGTTACCCTTGTTGTTCTTGTTGTTCTGGTTGCTCTGATTGCCTCCCCACTTGGAGTCCACCTTCTTGGTTTGAGTCTCATTAAGCTTAACTTCTTTCTTGCCATTCTTATCATATCCTTGAAGCAAGGCCATATCCACTAAGCTCTCAAAAGTGGCCCCCATGGGTATATGAGACATGGCCAAACCTTGTAATGGCTCATTCAATCCTCGAGCAAAGCGTAGAGCCTTCTTCTGAGGTGTGCTAACCATGTCTAAACCGAATCGAGCAAGCTGGTTGAACTTATTCACATACTCCCTCACGGTCATGTCCCCTTCCTTCAAAGATATAAACTTCTCCATTTGCAGATTATCTTCAGCAGATGATAGAAACTTAAGCCCAAACCTCATCCTAAAGTCGGCCCAAGTCTCTATAGGCCTAGTAGCGTTGGTGACTTCCTACCAATAAGCAGCTTCCTCTTTCAATAGCCATACTGCCAACAGAACTTTCCTATGATATTCTACATCAAAGATAGCAAAAAGATCTTTAGTTTCCTTTAACCAGTTTCTTGCCTCAACATAAGTCTTTGTCCCTACAAAATTCTTGCCACCCATCGCCTTAAAGTCTTTGCAAATCTTCGTGAAATCCGCTTGTGGACGCTGAGGAGGAGGAGGAGGAGGAACCTCAGGTACGGGAGGAGGAGTGGGAGTGTTTGCTGGGCTCGCATCGTTGGCCCTAGCTTCCAAGTACATTCGGAACCATCCGGGTATGGGTACTCCCTCGGGAAGGTTAAGATCGGCCATGCTGAAAAGGAAAAGATAGATTTAGAACGAGGAAACAAAGGATAGTGCTAATGGCTTTTGGGGAATAGCCTTTTAAAATAAACTAGACATTCCTTGGAAAAATAATTAATTGGTTTGGAAAAAAGTTTTTTTCAAAAAGGGTTTTTAAAACTTTTGTCCGGTCTAGTAAAACCTTATGCTCTGATACCAAATGTAACACCCCACCTCCGCCAGGGGAATTCACGAGAGAATACACTAGCTTTGGAGGGGTGTTGTCTAGGTAAACATGCACAGAGATATCACAAGACAGAACATAGATAAATAAATAAGTAAAGCAGCGGTAGAAATTTAAAAACCATCATTTCAAAACCAAATAGTCAACTTACATCAAAGTGCTTAGTCATTATTTTCCAACTACCACAAGTCTAGAAAACATAAACTGAAAATAACATAAAGTAAACTATCCCCAAGATAGATGTGGTGAAGCCATAGCAAGCTCAAGTCCAAACCGTACATGAGCTGTCAAGAAAGCAAGCCAAACGTCCAAGCTAAGCACTAGTGTTTCCTCCCTGAGAACCTGGGGGGGAAACGGAAGAAAAGAGGCGAAAGAAAAAGGGTCTGTCATAAAGACTGGTAAGTCCTACCTACTATTAGTATAAAAACTAATGAAATTAACTAAACATGAGAAACTGAGATGAAACATAAAGATGGTAACTAACTGGCATGATAAATAGATAACAAGGTAGATCAAGTGTGGCATCACATATACAAGGTTTAGTTTTGCACCAATAGTACTAGTAATCCAACCCATGTCAAGTATAAACAAGAAATGATCCCTTGGCCCAATATCATGAGATGACCCAAGTCGGGGTCCAACTACACGGTCTAGTCGATCGGCTCCCTATAAGCCTAACACGTCGAGTGTCGGTGTCATACGGCCCAATCACGGAATGTAGTCAAACTGTGCTAGGTCCACCCTAGGGTGTATCAAGCCCTAGGGTGCCAACCACTGACACGAATCAAGCACGCACAGTCTAAACCTACTAGTGCCCGTGCCTTCTTTTTCAACTCCGGACTATGTGCACGACCATAGTCCGCCTGAACCTACACCGGCGCACCTACTCAGCCGTCGTTCTGGTCGCTTACAATCAGCCCAGTAATCGTGCCCCACCCTAGCCTAGTCCCTAGGGTATCGTGATACATCCAAGAGGTTTACTGCTGAAAAGGAACACGTAACTAGGGTTTCTAACGGGTTAAGTGTGGTTAACCCTATCCAATCATGTTTCAAGTTGGTTAAGTGTTTCCAAGTGGCTCATGACTTAACCCTAACATGTGGCATTAATTAATTTAATGCACCCGACCTCTCACATTAGACTTTGTTGTGGTTACTGGATATGACGGGCGGGTCCGGGCAACTTTACACCACAACCTAGTCTAACCTCGGGTTTCAAGCACGATATGATCAACTTCTCACATTGGGTTCTATTGTTTGTAGCCACTGGATTTGCCGGGCGTTTCCGGGCAGATTTACGCTACAAACTCAACCCAACCTCGAGTCGGCCACTTTATGGTTTTCTACATGTCATGATCACATTCAAGTTTCAAGCAAAACCAAGTTTCATGTCACATTTCAAGTCATGTTTTTCATGTCTTTTCAAGTTTGCCTAACTACCCATAACGTATTCCCATTCGCACGTAAATTCACATCAACACAAGTGAATCAAGGAACATAAAAATATGACCAAGATGGGCATAAGGTGGTAAAGTTGGTCATAAGTTAAACATGATGATATTTGAGGCAAAGGTGTTCATCACAACTAGCATATAGGATTATTGGCCTCAAAAAACATGCATGACATCAAACTTAGCAAATAAACTTGTGGGTAGCATGTAGTTCAACATCATAGGCAAAGGTGATAACATGATAATAGTTAACATAGGGTGATAAACTTGTGGGTAGCATGTAGTTCAACATCATAGGCAAGTTAACATCAAGGTTATGAGAGGTTCTATGTTGCATTATGCATAACCACCAAATTCTATGTTGCATTATGTATAACCACCAAATAAAGCTCATAGCTTTCTACCCAAAAATCAAGGTAAATGGTACTAGGTTCATGATAGTGCCACAATCATAGATCAAAAGAGTCATAAATGGATCTATGCATACAAATATAGCCCCAAGACAAATATTACACCAAAAATCCCATTTCAACTTGCTACATGTTCTTATTAAATTCATAGTTTAAATCTAAGAGTAGAGTGGGGCTTACAAAGCGTGGCTATGAGAACTAGAAACCAAATAGAACAAGATAGAGACGTTGTAGAAGCTCTAGGAATGATGTAGCAACACTAGAAGTCTTGAGAATAAGTAGCTCCTTTGATTTGATGAAGAAAGATGGCTCCTTTTTGCCTTAGAAGCTCTCAAGATGAAGATGGAGGCCATGATTAGGGAGCATTTTGGCAGAATTTAGTTGTTAGGATGATTTGTGATGGTTTAGGCTAGGTATTAGGGTGTTTTTATAGGTGTAGAGACTAGTTTAGGCCATAGGATTAACCCTAGTTTAGATCTGAACCATCAAATCCCGTCACAGGCTAGCTGAGCAGACCAAAGGAGCAAACAGGTGCACCAGGGAAAACCTGGCCGATCAGGGAGGTCGACCCCCCAGGTCGACACCCCAGTCGACCTGGGGGGGTAGGTCGACTCCCCAGTCGACTCCCCAGTCGACCTGGGGTAGGGCGGGAAAATTTCCCGCCCAATCTGTTTCTGGCTGGATTTGAATTTTGGGCTGAATTTTGAATTTTCTGAAATCTTCTATGGGCCATAACTTGGTCATACGGACTCCGATTTTCGAAATTTCGGACTCGTATTCAAGCAGAATTTCGAGATGAACGCAACGGCGTAACCCGTTCCCAATGATTCTTAACTTATAATTTAATTCTGCCCTGATTTTTTGTTTTAACATGTTATAAAAATTCGGGTTGTTACAGTAAACATTTTGAAAATGAGATGACTGAACTAAGACAAAAATAAAAGCGCTTGAAAATAAAAATATGGTTTTAAAAAAAGTGATTTTGAAAAGAGAGAAATTGCCATTAAAATTTGTTCTAAGCTAATAGAAGAGAAATCTTTCGAAATCTAAAATCAACGATCTTGACTTGCATTTAAGAAAATTTATAAATGGAGAAAAAATGTTGAATATGTTACTAAAAAACCAATTGACTGTTACAAGGACTTGGATTTGGAAAAGATCAAATTGGAAATTTGAACTCTAACAATATCAAAGAATTTTTTAATCACAAACAAGATGAGAACTTGTTTAGAAACAATCTAATTAAACGAGTTTGGATCCCGAAAGATAACATGATAAATGCAATTAAGATTAAATGAATTTGGGTTCCTAAGGGCACTTTAGTGGATGCTAATGGATTATTATATAAATGATTTTTGGTGTTAAAACATTTAAACGAAGTCAAAAGTGGTAAAAACAACTTTTGTTAGACCATTCGATCTTATAAACTATTAGGTACCAAATGAGGCTAAGGAATAACTTTGCGAGAAATAGAAATTCAAGTTGCTTCATATTATTGAATATTCAAAGTTCCTTAGCCAATATTATCGAGCTAAAGAAACCACAATGTCAATGGTAAGTCAGGTTTGATATGTAAACTCGCATGTTTATTTATTCTTCTACTATTGCTAATTCGTATTAAACTGCTACAGTGTTTCTGTCATATCCTGAGCTTTCTAACTTCGAATCACAAAATTCAAGAACTTCTGGGACATATATTCAATTGTCTACAACTTTTGTGTTTTGAGTATTTTTAGATTCCAGACTTAAATCGATGAAAATTTGCAATATATTTGTAGTATAGGTTATAGACTGTTCCCATAATTTATGATAATATTGTAGTATTCTGACCATTACTCCGTTATTCAAAATTATGAAACTTTTGATGTTCTGAAAAGCTAATGAAACACACAACTTTGTTGTTTTGAGTTTATGCTAGTTAATCGTATAAAGTCTTGAAAATCTGCATTCAATAAATTGCACTACTTGGAATCTATTTTAGATGAGTTATGATAATTTCATAGTTTTTTTGGTTTGACTTGACTTGTTGAATTTAAAATCATTTAAATTAATGCTATGTTGAAGAGTATGGACCATCATATTTATAACTTGATTTAATTTTTGAAAACATAAATCTCATTGAGTGATTTCAAATGAACTATCGTAGACTTGAATCTTTGATTGTTGTATACTCTCGTGATTGATAAAAACGCTATGAAGAAATTTTCTTGTGGTTTTTCTCTGAAATTCTGCTACTCTGATAAAAAAATTGAATCTGTGAGCTTGGCAATTGCATGATATATTGGAAAATCAGCTTTTGAGATACCATGTAGTGCACCTATAGGCAATTAGAACTACAAGTGGTATTCAAGTTTACAAAACCCCTATTACAGAAAGTTGGCCTTCACATATTTTTTATATTAAAAATATTTTTGATTGTTTGCTCAAAAAATTAAATGATTGACTAGTTGAGCTGTTTCATAGCTCATCAAAATAAGTTTTAGATTTTCGAAATTATGATGAGTAGTGACTATAATATATTTCATAACAAGAGAAGATATTATTTAAGATCTCACGATGATCAAACAGATTTCATGATATTCTTGAATCAGTGCTTATCGCACGATCATCTTCTTTCACTACCATTTTTTGTCATTCATCACGGTTTTATATAATATGGAGGTTTAATTTTTTTTCTTCGGAAATAAGGAAATACTTTAAAAATAATATTGTTGTCTTGTGTATTTGCTCTCAATTAAAAGCCCTCACAGTTATGCATGAGTAAATCACTTTAATCTTTGCATATGTGCTTCCATTCTCATTTAAAAGTCCTCACGGTTATGCATGGATGAAACTAATATAAGAGATGGATAAATGTTAAGTATGTTTCTAATCTCATTCAAAAGTCCTCATGGTTATGCATGCTTAGAAAATACTTAACAAATTTTAAGTTACTGCTAACCCAAAAGTCCTAACAGTTATGCATTGTTAGAAAGTGCTTAAATTTGAAATTATTTGAAAAAATTGGAATTCATATTCCTGAATTTGGAATTAAAAACTCTCTTCATTTTATAAAATCATCTTCCATTTTGAAAGTGAAAATTGCTTCTAATTTGAGAAATATTATGATTTTCGTTTCATTAAATGAGATTTACATTATGTATTTTTCTATCTTAACTTGAATTTACAAGTTTAGTCTATTTTCATCACTATTTCGATTTTTTCTTGTTCTTTTGATGATAACAAAAAGGGGAGGATGGTTAAGCTTTTGATTAATGAGGGAATAAATAAATATTATTTTAATATTCGAAATTCAGTTGAATTTAAATTTTTTCATATGCTTTTATATATGGGTTGTTCAGTTGTAGGGGGAGCATATAAATAGGGGGAGTACTACATTTCACAGTCAAGCACATTTATCACATTCAAAAACTTAGTGTATGTTTTTCATTGTCAAAAAGGGAAGATTGCTGAGTATAATAATGTGATTTTTGTTTGACGATAACAAACATATATACAATTATATAAATATGTTTGTAAATGTACTATTCTACATTACATCTCATATAAAGATAAATATTTATATTGAATAAAATGCTATTACACAAAATTTGATATTCAAACAGTTGTATTATTCAATATAAATATTTTATTTCAATATTTTAAATAGTATAATTTTCGGACTTCACAACTGTAAAACTCGCTGATATATAATATAGACACATAGTGATATACATACATTCCTCACCACATACCGATCACTCAGTTCACTCATTTCACTCAGTTACACACTCTTATACATGTATACAGTCACTCGGTTAAAATAGTACAATTTTCTGACTCCACTATTGTACAACTCACGGATATATAATATAGACACACACAGATATACTTACATTCCTCACTACAGACTGATCACTCAGTTACACACTCATATACATGTATACAGTCACTCGGTTACTCACTCTTTCATCCTTGATCTTCAATGCATGCTCAGATTTCTGTTCAGTCGTCCATTGAACCAATCAAATTAGAAAAACAAAGTATACTAAAATGACAATTTAATATGCAAATATAAAATTTAATTTTAAGTTTTTTAATTTGCCTTTCCATCAATTTTCAAGATAGGGTCATGTATATACTTATATGTCTCGATCAACATATAATATTCACAGTGATACACTGTAAATATTTTGGACATCAAGTACGTATTATTTTCCCATGGATAACTGCAAAGGTCAAATCAACCGATTCAACTCGGTGTAGTATAATAGACTACAATGATATTTTGGTCACGACAGAAATTTGTGTAAAAAATAATGTCTACCATTCAAATAGCTCATGTATATAAATCTTAAAATTGCACATGCATAATACATCTGTCCACACACATGTATATGCACGCACACACACATACACATATATATATAACATGTGCAGGTGCATATGTCAGATAGTCCAAAACAGT
Source organism: Allium sativum (assembly GCA_030737875.1). NCBI lineage: Eukaryota > Viridiplantae > Streptophyta > Magnoliopsida > Asparagales > Amaryllidaceae > Allium > Allium sativum. The sequence goes on from CM060921.1 coordinate 447,398,144, forward strand.
ACAAAAGCAAAAAAATGTGATATGCAGCATGTCCATGTAAAGACACAAGTTAAACAAAGTACACAACCATCAATGAATCAACAATTTCAATCCATGAAGTATAAGATGTAACACGTATAAACATTACAAGACAATGCATATGATCATTGCACCAAGCAAAAATAAGGTTAAACCAGCATAAACGATGTATGAGATAGTAAGTCACAAGAGCATGATGAAAACCACAAACCAGTATGAAGGCAAGGTGCAACACAACTATGGGAATACACAATAGCATAGTGCATAAAGGTTCATGTTTGGATTGGCATAAAATAGTTTAAGGCAGTCAAAATGATGACATGCACGTGGCAGTAAGGAAAACCAAAATTGGTGCAAAATACCAAGCTTACAACATCAAATTTTAGGTGTGAATTGAAACAAAACTTATGCTCAAGACATATGCAAATGAAACAAAGTGAAACAAGGCAAGCATGCATGACACTGTACACAAGTACAAGATGTTGCTAAATGTAGTAGGCAAATACTCAAAACCAAGTGTTCAGACCAGGGGCAGTGGTTGTAATGAAGCAACCGTGAAGTGGCAGAGAAGTTTTTATTCAACCCAATTGTAACATCCCATATATTAATACACCATAATTGTGCGATAAAGAAAATAAAATGGATATTAATTAATTAAATATTCAGAATTAAGTAAAATTGACTTTTCTGTTGCGTTTATCTCGGAATTCTGGTTCATATCGACCATGAGTTAGCGTAAATCGAATAGTATATGAAGAAGATATGAGCTTTTAAAGTTTAAACAACATTTAAAATTCAAACAGAAAATTAAACGCAGGAAGCAACGGTCATGGGGCGACCCGCCCATACCTGGGTCCACCATTGGGTCGACCCATACCTAAGGGAAGTCAACCCATAGGCCGACATGGTAGGTGGGGGTCGACCTACGGGCATGCGGGTTGAATTCGATGTTCTGCATCTGGACTAGTTTTATATATTAGGTACTTTCGTTGAGTTGTATGGTTGGATTTAATGACCTAGAATCGAACGGTCTAGAATTGGCTTAGTTAATATATAAATAGAGTGGATCTCTCTCATTTCTCTATACACAAGTTCTCTTCATTCCTCTCTTCCTCCATTACTATATTCTAAACTTAATTAAGAAAATGGGGAGATGCTGCTGGAAGATATAGATTAAAAAGATAATTAACAGTCTCCAATCAACAAACAACTCTTTTAAAAAGACACTTTCTGAATCTAATCCTAGCACTGTGAGTTCAAGTTATTTTTAGATCTGACATCTAAAAAATATTATGACAGAAAATATTTTTGGATCTGAAATAAACAGTACTTATATGTAATTTCATATATATATATATATATATACACATATCTTCTTTTACTATTTTGCAGTTATACCGTGTTCTTTTACTGTTAACTTATGTTCATGTATAGATTTATCTTCCTTATCCCTTTTTCTATCTATTATTCATTTACAGTCTTTTATACACCTATTTTATACCATTTGGTTTTGATTATGTTGTTCTCCTTCTTTTTTCCTTTTATTTACGCTGAGCTTAGGCCACCGAGAGCCTGGACCATTTACCATTTATATTGCATACAATTAGAATAATTGAAATAGTTGAAATGACAGTAAAAAGGAGAAATTAAGGCATATAGTAGACTGTAAATTTGGAGACTATAGTGAAAAGGAAAATTTGCAAACATGTTAAACAAACTAAACTTAACTTAAGATTAAATAAAAAACATGTTACGGAAAATGTAAGTACCAGATGTAAATTAAGTAAACTGAATTACTGTAATATGTGTACACATATGGGCAGGTGTTTGTTTAGGGAAGGGGTTGTACACAGAATAACATTTACACAGAAATGTCATTTACAACCATGCTTATTAATGAACTTAAACCTGCTAAGTTAAACTGGATAATTAATAAGCTAAGAGGTCTCTCGTTCTGTTGTCGTATAGGGTTTTGGGACTCTTTAATCCCAGTTACTTAGGGAATAAGCTTAGGGGTTTGGATTGTGTCGGTTTGTGTGGAACCCATATCATTCAGCATCCATGTTGGTATCTTGTTAGGGGGCCTCACACTAGGCAGGGTCCAGGGCACGCTTTACTGATCCGGATAGTAAGAGATTCAAAATAGGAAGGTGGGTACGAGGGTATTCCGGCGGAGTCATGAGCGCGTATGGGTCCGATTGGAGAAACTAAGATGCTTTAACACCCGTAAATAGGTCTGTGTCCAATAAGTTGTCGCTTTAGGGACTGGTACACCCTACTGTCAGGGTTGGCACGTGGTATTTACGTAGTAGAGAGGTGATCGCATGGGCAGTAATTAGGGCAACACCTAATCCTGATATACTAGTATTGGTGCAGAAAACTTGTTATTGGGATGAAAATATGACGACCCCATTTCCCGTACAGACGGAGACAAGGGTAATCTTTGGAATATAACACAGAAACAAATAATAACAAAACAGAAATAGATAAATACACCAGATAATGCACAATAGAATACACTGAATAAATATAATCATCAGAGTTACACAGTATGCAGGATCATACTTAGTACAAAATATAGTTCAACTATACATAAATGTCTACTGCGGAAAAGAAAACATAATATGTTCAACAGGAGCTGAACAGCATAAAAAGAGATAAATGATAGAATCCATCTTCAGCTCCAGCTATCCAGAAAGAGCCTGCTAAAACCTGAATACAAGGCTGCCCGTGTAGAAATAGGGGCACCCGAGTTTGCAAGTGAAACAAACTACAAGTCAGTCATGGGACTGGTATGAGAAATCTACTTAACACATTTTCAAATATGGCTAATCACAGGACCATGCCACTTTCGCGGAACGGGTTTACTCCATTGGATTGCCAGTGCTTTAAAACAAATAAATCTTTTAAACATCGCAATGCTTTTTATAAAAATGAAGCCATTATAAGACTCAGTTCCCATCACACAATGCAACACAAACCAGAGGATAGAGTTTTACCTTATAATTCCAAAATATGCTTGATACGAGCAAAACAAATCATTTGATATTATTGCTAGTGTATATATGTTTCAAAAACAATTTCAATCATAACTATCAATCATAGGCTGCATTAATGCCCCATACCACTATGTCGCAATATATAGGTACACAATCAAAACCGCACGATGTCGTATTTGGAAATTGGATTTCCGTCATGAACCGAGGCAAAAGATAGCCCTCACCGAATTCGAGACAATCTAGCCCTTGTCTCAGAATCAGAACGCATCGACCCTTTGGAGCCACAGGGCCGGTCCACTGATGTGGATTAAAATGCCTGAACACTGCGTTTCCCAGCCCTTTGGGGCGTAAATGAGCCCAATGACTCCATCGGTCCCGGATCGACCAATATATCCGAGGAGCCTCGCAACAGCAACAACCACACAGGTGAAAAGTATATAAATGTCAGGGCTGGTAGGTCACTGACACCACCCTAGCTAGAAAGAAACGCATGTCCTCCCTGGATCCTTCTCCCGTTTTTGGTCCATCCCGGGGTGTGAGGCTCGCGAATTCACGTTATAAACAAAGCTATGCCACACAGGCTGTGCTTTGATCATCAACCACAAGACTTTGCTTTTCAACAAAAGCCTTAATCATCTATCACTTAGGCGTGCCACACAGGCAATTCACTCCGTGCGACTGATTTCTATCGATATATAACCTCTGGGCTCGTACGTCTCAGAGAAGGACGTTAAGCAAGAGAATAAATTCTCCACAGCCAAACAAATATATATTTAATAGAGATCAATCAGCACATAACAAAATCCAATGTCAGACACCCAGTCCATATACACGTTCGTTCTGGGTCTGAACGAAACCGGAGGCACTCAATACCTCACATATCCGTACAATCAACAAGTACGTCCGGGTGGCTACTACTTCAACCCCGTCAAGGAAGCTACTCCTATCATGAGCATCAGTAGCACCCCTCTATTCGACGTGAAGATCATCGGTCTTGCACCGTCTTCATATCTTCGACTTTCACTCGTCGATCAATTATTTGAAATGAGAATTAACTCGGCCTTTTCAAATAATTCACGTATACCTAGAATTTCAAATCAATTCATTTCAATGGTTAAATTATTCGACAACACCAATTTTGTTCTTTAATGTAATTTTCGCACCAAACACATTCAACCATCAAATAGAAAATAAATCGAACAAATTCAGTTTATTTCCATTCCATATCGTATATAATATTTTATCACAATTTATCGCTATTTTTATTTATTTAAAAATAGACAGTTCATTTAAACAATGTTTCAGGCCATAACGCGGTCGTGGCGCTATTTTTCTCCAGATTTGATTTACACATATTTGAAAATCTAACCATTGGATCTTCACAAAATTTATATCATCAAAAAGATCTTATCAAAACGAATCCAACGGTTTCAGTTTTGGGAAAATCCGACGGTCGGATCTCCCGCACTAATCGTTTGAAGTTATGATTTCAAAATACGAACTGCAGCGTCGTTATTCGATTTAATTTAATTATATATATATATATATATATAAATATAATCAATTCTGGCACTGTTTTTCTTCAGATTTGAATTAAACATTCCAGACAATCCAACTGTTGGATCTTTACAAAGTTGGTGTCGTTGGAAAGATATTTTCAAGGCGAACCCAGCGGTTGTGGTTTCAGAAAAATCCGATGGTCCGATCTTCCGCACTAATCGTTTGAAGTTATGGTTTCAAAATACGAATTGCAGCGTCGTTATTCGATTTAATTTAATTATATTTATTTCTATATATTTCATTCTTCGATTTCAAAACCATTTTCACTTCGCACTATCGATAAAAATGATATTTTTATCCAACAGATATTTATTTCTACACATAACCATTTTCCACAGTTCATGTATATAGTAAAAATGTGATTTTTATTGTAAAACAATTTATTTCAAAACACGATTATTTTATATACATGAATTTCCACTCAACAAATGAATATAGTTTCAACAATTGAAAATAAATCAAACACATGAATATTTCAGGAAATTTCGGCAGCATAACGGCAGGGTAGTTAAAACCGGGACCGTCCCTAGTACGGCTCCTCGCTCTACCTTAAAACCTCGTGGTTTTTGACAATGGGGATTCATGCATCTAGTTCGCACGCAGGCGGCATATTTTATTTTCATTTCCACAATCTATTATAATTTTGTTTCAATCGCCAATGGGTGTTTTTCAACCACAATCAATCATTCACATCATTCACCAAATTTCACATCAACCAAATAATCCAAACAACAACACAACCAATAAATATCGTCCATGGTCTATGGACGAGGGGAGTATATATATATTATTATATAAATATATTTCAGTTCACTTCAACACAATTCAATATCATTTCGTTGCATATATAATTTTTACAACGCATATATAACTTATACATCGACCATACAACTTATACAACGCTTATACATGAGATGTACAATGATTATATAACTCATACATCAACTATATAATTTATACATCGTTGTTTTCCATATCGTTTATAAATTAGAAATCTTACATTGGGTTCCACTCCACCAAAAATAGCAGAAGGCTCAGAAAAATATGCGGTCTCTTCTAGAATGTAGAAGATGTCCACACGGTCACGATGTTTCCTGTTTCATCGAATTTCGTTAACACACTAAAAAAATGTGATTTTTCAAAGTTTTGCAACACTTAAAAGTGCTATTTTCAATTCAGAAATTTAAAGCATAATGTTTTGCAAACCTTCGAAACTAGGTTTAAAATTTAAACCAAAACCGTAGCTCGATGTCCAGATCAGACTATACGACGTCGAAGAGCTTCGAACAGGCTTCCTATCGACGGTGGTGAGGTGCAGCTTGGTGGCTCCTACGTGGCTCGGCGGCGCTCCAAAGGTGCGGACTTCCTCGAGGTAGAACGACGCGAATACTAAACGATTTCTGTCGAGGGTTGTATTGATTGAAAGAGGGGAGGAAGGCGGTCAGAAAAGCTAACTGGGGGTGGTGGCGAAATCGCCTGTGGCGGCAGCGATCGAGCTGGGAAGATTCGAGCGATTTGCGTCGTTCGTTCGTGGGGGTTGACCGACTTTCTCAGATGAGAGAGAAATGAAGGGTATTTTCTATTATATTAAAATTTTAAATTCCTATAATATCCTTTCTAACCAACGTACACCAATTTCAACCCAACGACTGTCGCCCCCAGCTAAATACCCCCATTCTGGACACAATGGGATATGTTTCGTTGGCCAATTCGACTGTTACAGACAGTTATTTTTCAAATTAAAGTATAAAACATTTTATATTCAATTTGAACATACATTTAAATTTGCCAGGGCCACAAACTGATTCGAAAAATTCCAGAAAAATAAATCTGGCTATGTTTTGACGAAACGGTCCCAACAAAACTAGTTTCGTCGAATTCTGAGACCGTTTACAAAAAGGCCTATTTCTGGTCGATCCAATTTAATTGTAATTGATCAAAACACGTTTTCCTTTGCCACGCTCACATACTAGCTTCAATAATTATGAAATTTGAAACCTAGCAATAACTTCACATCCCGGATCCAACAAAAGTGGTTTCGTCAAATTCCGAGGTCGCATGCAAAATGGCCAATTTCACGGACTATATAAATTCCAAAGTGACCTTTCTGAAAATTCATTTGACCATAACTTTTGCTTTCCGCTATGAAACTTCGATTTTTCAGATTCGTTAGAAAGGTATTCACAAACAGATTTTAATATTTTTAGTTTCACTCAAATCCGTTTTGTTTTGCACCCGATACAGTCCGACAAAGTTTGAATTCAATTTTTGAAACTGCAGCGCCATTTTCAGGCCTTGTTTACAATTATAATTAATTATATTTGTTTTCAAACGTCGATTCAAACTCACTTTTCATTGCTATAATTTAAAATATCTATTTTAAATATTTAAAATCCATTATTTTAGCCAATTTAAAAATTTTAAATTGGTTCAGATTTTCTGGGTCGTTACAATCTCCCCCACTTAAACTTTTCGTCCCCGAAAAGGAACAAAGTCGAAAGTGGTTTGATTAATCAACTCTACGTTCGATCTGGCTGCAATTCTCCAACTTTTCAGTTTCTGAGAATTTTCAAATTCTTCAAAAATTTGGCTAACACCCGGAATTTTCGAAAAAATTCGTCATAACCTCCTTTGTACGGGGAGGGGTGTGGAAATTTATTGGGCCGTATTAGGTACCCAATAAATCCTAATAAGCATACACATATTTATAGTGATATATTCTGGTGTTTACAGGGGAGCGTGTATAGATAATAACTCTAGAGAATAAATTCTCGTCTTCCTGTCAAAGCCTGAGGGAGTGTGTATTTTAAATGCTCCAGAGGATAAATCCTCGTCACCTCATCCCGTGTGGGAAATAAATAGTCCATGTGCCATATCTAATAACTAGAGAGACGTGATTATTTTCAACTCCAGACCCGTGTGGGGGTTTTTGTTAATTTGGCAATTTTATCGTCACAATTTAAATAGTCCATATCAGTCATCAGTTCAACTTGTAAAATATAGTCATCGTCGTATAAACCTCTCGCTCGTACGGTAAATCTTCAACCTCGTCACACAAGCTCCAAATGCTTATGTGGTATATGATGGAGTATGCCTTTCTTCTAGAAGTATGCCATGTAGTGTAGTTCAAAATTAATTGTTACTATCCTATGGCGACATTTATTAATTACACACAGAATAACCAGCACTCCGCATCCAATGGCATTCACAGGAGTTGATATAATAATATTTCGCATCCAACTCATTAAGGTTTACCTTTCTGTCGGGCACGCAAATAAAATCGTTACTCAACAGCTATCCATTTACCTGTTCAAACATATATAATGCACATGTATATATCTCTATCTATTTTCTAATCAGTTAAATGCGTGATATAATCGAATAAACTCTACCATTCATTCTATCATTGATTAAATTAACTATCGTTTTAATAATTCAATTACTCAAATTTATTATCACACAACACAAACAACAATCAAATTGTTTTTAACTTTTCAAAATCATACAAATCAATTTCTATACTCTTTTCAAATCATTCAGACTATAGAATTAAAAGTGCACATCCATGGAAAGAAATAACAACAGAGTAGAGAACTAAATGGTAATGCAAAGTACGGTAAATGCACCTTGCACCGGAGTCAATCAGAGATATCCACTCGATACCTAGTATAGGCTTTCTGAATGCTCTCCTCTGTTTCCCAAGTACAATCTCGTGGATCTCCACTCCATTGCACTTTGACTAGGTGAACCTTTTTGTTCCTCAGCTCTTTGGTTTCTTTGCCAATTATCTTTAGCGGCTCTCTCCTAACTGCCAATTCTGGAGTGATTTCTATATCCTGTTGCGCTACTTCTTCCACGATCAAAACTAGATCATGAACGTGCTTTCGAAGTTGGGATACGTGAAATACATCATGCACTTCAGGCAACCAATTAGGCAATTGAACCTTATATGCGAGAGTTCCAATCCGTTCAAGAATAGGAAACGGACCAATGAATTTGGGTGCCAATTTCCCTGTTTTACCGAACCGGATAACTCCTCTCATCGGAGATACTTTCAAATATACATAGTCGCCAACAGCAAATGATATATCTCTTCTTCTCTTATCTACATAACTCTTTTGTCGGCTTTGGGCGGCTAGTAATCGTTTCTTAACGAAATCGACTTTATCTGCAGCATCGCGAATCATATCTGGCCCCAATACAAGTCTGTTATCAGGTTCGACCCAACAAGCAGGGGATCGACACGGTCTACCATACAATGCTTCGAATGGTGACATTGTCAGACTCGCTTGGTAACTGTTGTTATATGAAAATTCAGCCAAATGTAAATGGTCCTCCCACGATCCGCCAAAATAAAGAATACAAGCCCGCAATAGATCTTCAAGAATACGATTCACCCTCTCAGTCTGACCATCTGTCTGAGGATTATGCGGTGCTCAAGTTCAGTTTCGTTCCCAATTCTGCTTGGAATGCTTCCCAGAATTTATTGGCAAAAATCGGGTCACAATCACTAACGATGCTCATGGGAACTCCGTGCAGTCTAACAATTTCCTTGAAATATACCTACGCCAGACTCTGAGCAGTCCTATTCGATTTGACAGGTATGAAATGGGTGGTTTTTGTAAAACGAACTACGATCACCCAAATACTGTCATTTCCTTTTCTGGTCCTGGGCAAGCCATCTATGAAATCCATAGAAATCTATTCCCATTTTCCAGCTGGTACTTCTAAAGCTTGCAACAATCCAGACAGTTTCTGCTGATCGCTTTTAACTAGCTGACAGGTGGGACACCGACTAACATATATAGAGATATCTCTTTTCATTGCCTTCCACCAGAAAGTTCGCTTGAGGTCATTATACATTTTGCTAACCACTGGGTGGATACTCAGCTTAGACTTGTGGCATTTGTCAAGAGCTTCTCTTTTGAGCTCGGAGACGTCGGGAACACAAATCCTTCCTTTTAATCTAAGAATTCCCTCGTTATCCACTTGGAAACTGGATGCATCACCTTTTTGAATTCTTTTGATCATCTCCTTAACAAAATTATCATCTTTCTGTAGAATGGAGATCTTATCAATCAAGGAAGTCGTAACGATAAACTGGCGATTATTACATTCTTTCTACTCAGCGCATCTGCCACAACATTGGCTTTCCCTGGAGTGTACAAAATCTCAAAATCGTATGCCGCAAGAAATTCTAGCCAACGCTGCTGTCTCAGATTCAAATCCTTCTGGGTGAACAAATATTTCAATGACTGATGGTCTGTATACAGTTCGAATTTCTCACCTAAAAGGTATTGCCTCTAGATTTTCAAGGCAAATACAATGGCTAACAACTCAAGATCATGAGTAACGTAATTCTTCTCATGCGGTTTCAGTTGACGGCTAGCATAAGCAATCACTCGACCTCTTTGCATTAACACCGCGCCAAGGCCTTCTCTAGAAGCGTCAGTCCAGACTTTCAAGTCCTCATTGCCATCTATTATTGTTAACCCTGGAGCGGTCGTCAGTTTTAATTTCAGCTCCTAGAAAGCTTCCTCACATACCGGAGTCTAATTGAATCTCGAATGTTTCTTCATCAGTTTCGTTAAAGAACTAGATGTCTTCGCGAAATCCTTAATGAATTTCCGATAATAACTGGCTAATCCAAGAAAAATTCTGACTTCTGTGGGTGTACGAGGCTGTTTCCAATTCTGAATAGTAGTGATTTTACTGGGATCCACTGAAATTCCTTCTTTTGACACGACGTGGCCAAGAAATTTGACTTCTTCTTGCCAGAATACACATTTGGAAAACTTTTCTTTTAAAACATTTTTTCTCAGAATTTCTAACACTTGTTCCAAATGTTTTTCGTGCTCGCTTTCTGACTTAGACAAGATCAGGATATCATCAATGAAAACCAGAACAAATTTATTTAATACTCCTCTGAATACTCTGTTCATTAGATCGACGAAATAGGCCGGAGCGTTACATAAGCCGAACGGCATTACTAACCACTCGTAGAATAAATCCGGGCCTCTGAATGCTGTCAAAGGAACACACTCTTCAGCAATACGAAGTTGATGGAAACCTATAGCTAGGTCCATTCGTGAAAACACTTGTGCTCCATTCAATCGGTCCAATAAATCATCAATCCGCGGCAATGGATATTTGTTTTTCAATGTCTGCTTATTCAAGTCGCGATAATCCACACACAATCTGAGAGTACCGTCGGACTTCGGAACAAATACCACGGCTGCTCGCCAATCAGAAAAAATAGGCCTGATCAGACCTTTCCATACTAGCTGTCTAGTTTGATTACTTAACTCTTCTTTCTCCTTCAAGGTCATCCTTCGAATTGCGTGAACCAATGGCCTTGCATTCGGGACTAAAGAGATTTTAAAATCAATTTCTCTTTGCGGAGGTAAACTAACAACTTCTTCGAACACATCCGCATGTTCTTGACAACTGGGATATTTTCTATGTCGATTGGGATATTCTCTGTAACGACAGGAACAGGTTCTATTAGAGCAGGAGAAATATCTAATGCTGCCCAGAAGTCCTTTCTATCAGAATTCGGGCCTGCACAGGGAATTAAAATATTGGCGAGCTTCGTTTTAACCTTGACCACCCTCTCTGCACATTTAACCTCTGCTTCGTATTTGGTTAACCAATCCAATCCTAAAATAAGATCGAATTCGGTAAAATTCATGACGATCGAGATACAAGGAAACCGATAATGAGAAAAGGAAACAGGTACCCCACAAATCCAACTAAGATTGAGGGAACCCACAACCGGATTCTGGACAGTGATGGGTTCTTTGATCTTTTTCAATTTCAAATCTAATTCCTTAATCGCATTCTTTGCAATAAAGCTTCTTGACGCGCCTGTGTCAAACAGTAATTTAACGGGAATGTTCTTGACAATAAGCGTGCCTTCTGAAACATCTGACTTTCCCTGACTAGACGAGGATGCAGGAACTTCTGCCACTTTATTTACTTGTACTATTTCAGATTTCTTTGATAACTGGCAGTCCTTTGCAAGATGCCCCGCCTGATGGCATTGACTGCATTTTCTATTTTCCTGAAACTTGTTCTTGGGTTTTGACCCAACATTTCTTTCTTTCTTCGAGGATTTGCAATTCCCTTGAAAATGGCCTGGCTTCTTGCAGTTATTGCATATTGCAGTCGTTACTAGTCCTTTCTCAGACTTAGCCTTTTCCCTATTGAATCTAGACTTCTTTCTGGCCCCAGACGTCGTACTGGCCTCAGGGTGTGCACTTGTCTCTGGGCTATCAGCTCCAGATTTCCTTTTACTGCTAGTGCTGACTTCCTCTTTGTCGACAAAAAGGCCTCGCCTATCAAGATCTTCATATTGATAAGCCATGTATATCATTTCAGAAAAAGGAAGCTTCACATGGCCCATCACACTATTCTGGTATTTCCTCTGAAGACCATTAATAAATCTTAGATTCTTCCTCTTTGGATCTCGTATTAGATGAGGGGCGAAGTGAGAAAGTTCATTGAATTTCATATGATATTCTGGGATATTCATATCTCCTTGTATCAAATAGTAGAATTCATCACATAACCGCTCAGTTACTTCTAGAGGAATAAATTTTTTATTGAAAAATTGTTTGAACATACCCCAGGTGATATCACCTTCTGGATTATCTTTAATGATTGTTTCCCACCAGATTAAAGCTTCTTCTTTGAGTGCCCAAGATGCCACTAATCTTTTCTGGTCATCTCTCAGCTGGAAACTTTCAAAAATTCTTTTAGAAGAACTCATCCAAGCCTGAGTTTGAATAATAGATTCATTGCCCGTGAATGGTACTCCTCCCAGATTTCGATATCTTTTAAATAGAGCTTCTATATCCGATCCTGGCTGAGGGAGTACAACTGGCTCATTAATTTGTTGAACCATAGGATTATTTCTTCTGCTTCTGCCACTCATTTTCTATGTCTGCAAATAGTAGACAAAGTGTTAGGCCAACAGAAAAAGTGATTTTGAAACATAGAGACATATACTTGCTTGTAAATGTGTCTATCGAAGTGTATTTCATTCTGTTATACTCATACTAGGATATTACTATAATGAGTTACTCTTTCTAGAACACTACTGGTTCTATTTCGGACGAGTTCATTAATATGTTATATTCCAGAACTAAGCTTAACCTAAGCTCTGATACCACGTTTGTGACGACCCCATTTCCCGTACAGACGGAGACATGGGTAATCTTTGGAATATAACACAGAAACAACTAATAACAGAACAGAAATAGATAAATACACCAGATAATGCACAATAGAATACACTGGATAAATATAATCATCAGAGTTACACAGTATGCAGGATCATACTTAGTACAAAATACAGTTCAACTACACATAAATGTCTACTGCGGAGAAGAAAACATAATATGTACAACAGGAGCTGAACAGCATAAAAAGAGATAAATGATAGAATCCATCTTCCGCTCCAGCTATCCAGAAAGAGCCTGCTAAAACCTGAATACAAGGCTGCCCGTGTAGAAATAGGGGTACCCGAGTTTGCAAGTGAAACAAACTACGAGTCAGTCATGGGACTGGTATGAGAAATCTACTTAACACATTTTCAAATATGGCTAATCACAGGACCACGCCACTTTCGCGGAACGGGTTTACTCCATTGGATTGCCAGTGCTTTAAAACAAATAAATCTTTTAAACATCGCAATGCTTTTTATAAAAATGAAGCCATTACAAGACTCAGTTCCCATCACACAATGCAACACAAACCAAAGGATAGAGTTTTACCTTATAATGTCCAAAATATGCTTGATACGAGCAAAACAAATCAATTGATATTATTGCTAGTGTATATATGTTTCAAAAACAATTTCAATCATAATTATCAATCATAGGCGGCATTAATGCCCCATACCACTATGTTGCAATATATAGGTATACAATCAAAACCGCACGATGTCGTATTTGGAAATTGGATTTCCGTCATGAACCGAGGCAAAAGATAGTCCTCACCGAATACGAGACAATCTAGCCCATATCTCAGGATCAGAACGCATCGACCCTTTGGAGCCACAGGGCCGGTCCACCGATGTGGATTAAAATGCCTGAACACTGCGTTTCCCCGCCCTTTGGGGCGTAAATGAGCCCAATGACTCCATCGGTCCCGGATCGACCGATATATCTGAGGCGCCTCGCAACAGCAACAACCACACAGGTGAAAAGTATATAAATGTCAGGGCTGGTAGGTCACTGACACCACCCTAGCTAGAAAGAAACGAATGTCCTCCCTGGATCCTTCTCCCATTTCTGGTCTATCCCGGGGTGTGAGGCTCGCGAATTCACGTTATACACAAAGTTATGCCACACAGGTTGTGCTTTAATCATCAACCACATGACTTTGCTTTTCAACAGAAGCCTTGATCATCTATCACTTAGGCGTGCCACACAGGCAATTCACTCCGTGCGACTGATTTTTATCGATATATAACCTCTGGGCTCGTACGTCTCAGAGAAGGGCGTTAAGCAAGAGAATATATTCTCCGCCGCCAAACAGATATATATTAATAGAGATCAATCAGCACAGAACAAAATCCAATGTCAGACACCCAGTCCATATACACGTTCGTTCTGGGTCTGAACGAAACCGGAGGCACTCAATACCTCGCATATCCGTACAATCAACAAGTACGTTCGCGTGGCTACTACTTCAACCCCGTCAAGGTAGCTACTCCTATCATGAGCATCAGTAGCACCCCTCCATTCGACGTGAAGATCATCGGTCATGCATCGTCTTCATATCTTCGACTTTCACTCGTCGATCAATTATTTGAAATGAGAATTAACTTGGCCTTTTCAAATAATTCACGTATACCTAGAATTTCAAATCAATTCATTTCAATGGTTAAATTATTCGACAACACCAATTTTGTTCTTTAATGTAATTTTCGCACCAAACACATTCAACCATCAAATATCAAATAAATCGAACAAATTCAGTTTATTTACATTCCATATCGTTTATAATATTTTATCACGATTAATCGCTATTTTTATTTATTTAAAAATAGCTAATTCATTCAAACAATGCTTTAGGCCATAACGCGGTCGTGGCGCTGTTTTTCTCCAGATTTGATTTACACATATATGAAAATCTAACCGTTGGATCTTCACAAAATTTATATCATCAAAAAGATCTTTTCAAAACGAATCCAACGGTTTTAGTTTTGGGAAAATCCGACGGTCGGATCTCCCGCACTAATCGTTCGAAGTTATGATTTCAAAATACGAACTGCAGCGTCGTTATTCGATTTAATTTAATTATATTTATATATATATATATAAATATAATCAATTCTGGCGTTGTTTTTCTTCAGATTTGAATTAAACATTCCAGACAATCCAACCGTTGGATCTTTACAAAGTTGGTGTCGTTGGAAAGATATTTCCAATGCGAACCCAGCGGTTGTGGTTTCAGGAAAATCCGATGGTCGGATCTTCTGCACTAATCGTTTGAAGTTATGGTTTCAAAATACGAACTGTAGCGTCGTTATTCGATTTAATTTAATTATATTTATTTCTATATATTTCATTCTTCGATTTCAAAACCATTTTCACTTCGCACTATCGATAAAAATGATATTTTTATCCAACAGATATTTATTTCTAAACATAACCATTTTCCACAGTTCATGTATATAGTAAAAATGTGATTTTTATTGTAAAACAATTTATTTCAAAACACGATTATTTTATATACATGAATTTCCACTCAACAAATGAATATAGTTTCAACAATTGAAAATAAATCAAACGCATGAATATTTCAGGAAATTTCGGCAGCATAACGGCAGGGTAGTTAAAACCGGGACCGTCCCTAGTACGGCTCCTCGCTCTACCTTAAAACCTCATGGTTTTTGACAATGGGGATTCATGCATCTAGTTCGCACGCAGGAGGCATGTTTTATTTTCATTTCCACAATCTATTATAATTTTGTTTCAATCATCAATGGGTATTTTTCAACCACAATCAATCATTCACATCATTCACCAAATTTCACATCAACCAAATAATCCAAACAACAACACAACCAATAAATATTGTCCATGGTCTGTGGACGAGGGGAGTATATATATATATTATTATATAAATATATTTCAGTTCACTTCAACACAATTCAATACCATTTCATTGCATATATAATTTTTACAACGCATATATAACTTATACATCGACCATACAACTTATACAACGCTTATACATGAGATGTACAACGCTTATATAACTCATACATCAACTATATAATTTATACATGGTTGTTGCTATATCGTTTATAAATTAGAAATCTCACATTGGGTTCCACTCCACCAAAAATAGCAGAAGGCTCAGAAAAATATGCGGTCTCTTCTAGAATGTAGAAGACGTCCACACGGTCACGATGTTTCCTGTTTCATCAAATTTCGTTAACACACCAAAAAGATGTGATTTTTCAAAGTTTTGCAACACTTAAAAGTGTTATTTTCAATTCAGAAATATAAAGCAGAATGTTTTGCAAACCTTCGAAACTAGGTTTAGAATTTAAACCAAAACCGTAGCTCGATGTCCAGATCAGACTATACGACGTCGAAGAGCTTCGAACAGGCTTCCTATCGACGGTGGTGAGCTGCAGCTCGGTGGCTCCTACATGGCTCGGCGGCGCTCCAAAGGTGCGGACTTCCTCGAGGTAGAACGACGCGAATACTAAACGATTTCTGTCGAGGGTTGTATTGATTGAAAGAGGGGAGGAAGGCGGTCGGAAAAGCTAACTGGGGGTGGTGGCGAAATCGCCTGTGGCGGCGGTGATCGAGCTGGGAAGATTCGAGCGATTTGCGTCGTTCGTTCGTGGGGGTTGACCGACTTTCTCTGTGATAACCCCAAACTTCCACGGGTGAAAGCAGGAGAAATCATTTTTGGAATACAACATAAATACAATAAAACAGAACACAGATACAATATAGCAAAGGAGATTCATAGAGTAATAACATTATAGCAGCGGAAAAATATAATGTCATCAATCACAGAAAATCCACAGTCACAGAATCTAAGCTATTACAACAAGTTTGCTGAAAAGAAATAAATTTGATGTCTAAAAAGAAAAGAATAGATGCCAATAGAAACAAAAAGTCTTCAAGCTCCAAGTCATCACCTCTTCTCTCAAGCAGAATCCAAGAGAGAGAAAATAAGCAGCTTCAAAGAAAACTCCAAGCAAAGAATGAACCTGTCTACTTGGCTGCCCGTGTAGAAGAGAGGGCACCCAAGTTTGCAAAAAGGTGAAACAAACTATGGGTCAGTCGTGGGACTGGTGTGAGAATTATTAAATAACTTATACTAATAAGGCAAATCCAAAGACCACGCCGCTAACGCGGAACGGGTTGTACCAATGGATTGCCGTGCATAACTATAGTGTCAATACAGATAAGTAAAACGTAAAAAACGCAATGTCTTTTGAAAAATGGAACCACCATAAGACTCAGGTCCCATCACACAATGCAACGCACACCAAGAGGATAGAGTTTTACCTTATGGTGGTTAAACATGCTAAATACGCCAAATACGAAACTAATACTATTATTAGGGTGTATATGTTTTAAAACAATTCAAAGCAATGTATTAATCCTAAGAAGCATAGGTACCATATATTATGCCTCCAATACTAGTAATACAATCAAATCCGTCGGGGTCGTATTGGAAATTTGGGTTTCCATCATGAGTCCAGGCTAGGGAGGACTCCTTACCGATTCGAGACGCTCTAGCTAACGTCTCAGGATTACCCGCAGTTAACCCTTGGATCCTGCAGGGCCGGTCCTCACATACAGCTTAGAGGATTGGCAATTCCTAAGCACACGTTCCCCGGTCCTATAGGACCTATCCGAGGCGCCTCATTTCATCATCCTCCAAAAGTAAAATGACTACTAACTAGAAAGAAACGTGCTACTTTCCCTGCGTTCCCTTCCCCCTTTTTAGACTCTACCGGTTTGTGAGGCTCGTGAAGTCATGTTCTTCATACCACAAGGTTCTGCTTTTCAACAAGAAACCCTGATCATTGCATCTTAGTATGCCACACCGTCACTCCATACCGTACTATTGATCGTCCGTCACTATATAAACGGGTGTTAAGTAGAGAATAAATTCTCTACCACCAATCGTTTGTATATTAACTGAATATCAACAATATAATATTTTGTGGGGTACGATGTCAGACACACCATCCATTTATACCCATGCTCTAGGTCTGAACTAGGGTCAAACCCGTGAAATCAACACGTACGTTTGGGCAATTACCCCGACCCTTGAATTGGGATCAAACCAACTCAGAGTCTTGATCGTTGTCCATTCGAGGGGAGATTTACGGTCTTCATACGCCGTCTTCATACTTGAATTCTTGAAATCGTACGATCATTTGGAATGGGATTAACCCGGACTTCCCAAATAATCTCGCATTCATATATTTTGAGAAAAACATATTTCATATCGTTATTTTATTTTATAACGATTAATTCTTGCCTTAATTATTTTAATATAATTAATTTCTTAATTAACGACGCTTCAGGTCAAGGCGACCTTGGCGCTGTTTTCAATCAATTTTGTTTTTCACTTTCCTCAAAATCTAACCGTTGGATTTTAGCGTAGCTTATATCGTTGGAAAGATTTTTCCAAGACGGTCCTAACGGTTTCAGTTTTGGGAGAATCCGACGGTCGGATCTTCCGGTATAATCGTTTAAAAGTTCGATTTCAAAACGCGAACTACTGCGCTCGATTCGTTATATTTTAATTATATATATATATAAATATATATAAATAATTCGTTTAACTTATCGTCCTTACATACAGCTTACATTTCTCTTATCTCTCACTTTTCTACTTACATGATAATGTAGTTTAGGATTAGACGATAATTCTTCTTTTATTTCAATATTGCTTATTTTTATATTTTATAAATTACATTTGAAAAATGTAAATTATAACATACCATTCCATTCATCTCTTTATATATTTCTTCATGAACAATTTCATTATGAATAATGAACACTTTCTTATGGAGTAAATTCCCTTTTATTATGCATAAAAAAAAATGAATATGTTCTTACAATGCAAATTCTCTTTTTATTTTACATTATAAATAATGTATAAACTTCCTACGGTCAAGTTCTTTAAATCTTAACGTTATAAAATAGTGTAACTATCATACGGTGAAATTTTCCTTTTATTTAACATTGTGAATGATGTTAAATTTACATACACTTCATTTTCCTTTTTATAACATTGAAAATATATTATTAGAAAATATAGATTTCCCAATATCATTAGAAAATATAGATTTCCCAATATTATTTCTTTATCTTTTACATTAAAAATAATGTTAATTCTTTTCATACAGTTTCATTTCTTTTGCTTAACATTAAAAATAATGTTAATTCTTGCATATAGTTTCATTTCTCTTATTTAACATAAAATAAATGTTAATTCTTCCTACGGGGTGAATTCTCTTTTTATTTACATTATAAATAATGCTTATTATCTTACAATGCAAATTCTCTTTTAATAAACATTATAAATAATGTATATTTACATGACATGCATTTTCTATATTGTTGACATGACAAAATATTATTTTTCATACAATGCATGTCTTATTTTAACATAACAAAAATAATAGTTTCATACAATGCATTTCTATTTCTCTAACATGACAAAATAATATTTTTATGCAATGCATTTTCTATTTTGACAAAAATAATATGCAATACATAAAATGCATTATATTTTCTATTTTGACAAAAATAATATGCAATACATAAAATGCATTATATTTTCTATTTTGACAAAAATAATATGCAATACATAAAATGCATTATATTTTCTATTTTGATAACATGACAAATATGCTATTTTTATGTAGTGCCATCTTCTATTTTATATAATGGACAAAATATAGTTCATTAACATACTATGCTATTTTTATTTTTAATAATGAACAAAATATGGTTCATTAACATACGATGCTTTCTTCTTTTGATAATGAACAAAATATATTCATTCAACATACGGTGCTTGCTTATTGTTACTAATGAACAAAATATATTCATTCAACATACGGTGCTTGCTTATTGTTACTAATGAACAAAATATATTCATTCAACATACGGTGCTTGTATTCTATTATAACACAAATTTGTTCATTCAACATACGGTGCTAATTTTCTTATTTTGATATTGACAAAAGTGTCAATTTACATACGGTGTTCATTTTCTTATTTTGATATTGACAAAAGTGTCAATTTACATACGGTGTTCATTTTCTTATTTTGATATTGACAAAAGTGTCAATTTACATACGGTGTTCATTTTCTTATTTTGATATTGACAAAAGTGTCAATTTACATACGGTGTTCATTTTCTTATTTTGATATTGACAAAAGTGTCAATTTACATACGGTGTTCATTTTCTTATTTTGATATTGACAAAAGTGTCAATTTACATACGGTGTTCATTTTCTTATTTTGATATTGACAAAAGTGTCAATTTACATACGGTGTTCATTTTCTTATTTTGATATTGACAAAAGTGTCAATTTACATACGGTGTTCATTTTCTTATTTTGATATTGACAAAAGTGTCAATTTACATACGGTGTTCATTTTCTTATTTTGATTTTGACAAAAGTGTCAATTTACATACGGTGTTCATTTTCTTATTTTGATTTTGACAAAAGTGTCAATTTACATACGGTGTTCATTTTCTTATTTTGATTTTGACAAAAGTGTCAATTTTATTCTACGATGAACATTTCCAACATTTTCTATTTTGTTAATATATAAAAATGTTAATATAACATACAATGAACAATTTTGATATATTAAATTTTAACATATAAACATGTCACACAACATACATAAACGATTTTAATATATTTAATTTTGACATATCAACATGTCACACAACATACATGAACGATTTTAATATATTTAATTTTGACATATCAACATGTCACACAACATACATGAACGATTTTAATATATTTAATTTTATATTGTAACATCTCAACATACAGTGGGTTTTGACCTAGCATACGCATACAGATTAAGTCATAGCAGATTCACATACAGTTTATATCATAGCAGATTCACATACATATATGATTATGAATGCGAACATCCATAATTAAAACATAATTACTTAAATAAAATAAATAGGATTCTCACCTCAATTAGATTAGAGTTTGTTCCCAATTGCTCTGTATTAAAGTGGTATTCGAAGTCACGGTTCCACCGGATCTGAAATTTTCAGAATCGGTGTTTATATGAAAAAGTTATTGATGTTTTAATTAACCAGACTTTTAACAACTGCTTTTGTCACGCTTAAAAGCGTTACAAAATCTGAAGCATACCTTTGAATTTTCAGAATTCGTTCAAATCTTTGGATCCAGTTTTCGCGAGCTACAGGCGATGAAATCGCGAGCCGTTTGTTGGACGTCGACCGGCTACGAGAGAGCTACGCGCGCCGGAAAGGGGAGGGGGTGCGGCTGGACGTGGTGGGGCCCACGGCCGTGCGTGCGGCGGCGCTTTGGGCGCACGGTGGCGGCTCGACGGTCAACGAGGGCGAGCGAAACTGGTACCCACTTGAAGGCCTTGGTTTCCTCTTCGATTTGAGCACAAGTTTGCAGGAATCCGTTGAGAGACGAGAGAGAAAAGTGAGTTTGAAATTTTGATGGATTATGGGTTTCGGCGGCTACATAACGAGAGGAAGAAGAAGGAGTATACGTACCGTATACGGGTATATATACTAGTATTTAGGGTTTTATTTTAATTATTTAATTAATTATTTAATTCAAGAAAATACCGTTTTCACATACGACCTCCGATTCGCGCTCAACGACTGTCGAACTTAATGTTTTGACGTCTTCTGAACGCGATGGCGCTATTCCCATGGTCCAATTCTGAAGTTACAGTATGGTTTTCTTTTATTTTCAAATAAATCCTTTATTTTAAATTCGAACGTAAATATAATTTTGCCGGGGCCACATACGAAGTCAGAAAAATCCGGAAAAATTATTTTTGGCTTTCTTATGACGATACGATCACAATAAAATTTGTTTCGTTCAATTCTGAGACTTTTTGAAAAATGGCTATTTTCAAGGCGAATATATTTAATATTAAAAATACATTTTTAAACAAATATCTTCTGAAACTCGAAACATATAAGTGTTTACTGTTTTTCAATGCAGAAACGTCATTCTGAAACCAATGGAAGTGGTTTCTAGTTCCAATTCCTACATATGTGAAAAGTAGCATTTTTGTCCTATGCAAATTACCCACCGACCTTTCTAAAAATTGAATTAGCCATAACTTTTGATTTCCGCTATGAAATTTCGATTTTTCGGATTCGTTGGAAAGATATTTTCTAATAGATTCTAATATTTTTGGTTTTACTAAAATCCGTTAAATTTTGCATCCTGTATGGTTAGTCAAAGTTCAAGTTTGACTTTTCAAACTACCGTGCCATTTCTAGCTCTTTTTATATTTAAAATTAATTTATTCATTCTAACTTCGATTTGAACCAAATTTGTGATCCTTATTATTTAAAATAGATTATTTTAAATATCAAAACTCATTTAAAATCACTTAAAATAAATTTAACTTGGCCCTAAAATCCTGGGTCGTTACAATCTCCCCCACTTAAGAACTTTTCGTCCTCGAAAAGGAAAAAGAAAATAAAAGAGGAGAAGAGGAAGAATAAACACAGAGAATGTTGAAACGTTTTAAACAGAAATAGTACCGCCTATAACATCAGGCTTTCTACCGAAGAAGTTGGTCCTTTCGCTCCTTCTTAAACATGTGCCAATTGATCATCGCCACTTCACTTAGTCTTCTTCGAATACACGATCAAGGGAAGAGTCAAAACAACAGAAAAGGTGATTCTAAGAGATAGGAAAGATCGAAGGATGAATGAAAAGATGACGATAAAGTGACTGGCTATTATGTATCTCATGAATTGTTCGCCATAGAATATAGTGATTCTATGTAAACGAATTATTATAAATATGTTGTACTCCGCTTTGTAAACCAAAGCTCTGATACCAACTGTGATGGCTTGGACGAAATCCGGTAGGCTTTGCAACCAGCCCTTCATCCCCCCAAAGCAGCAGGTAAAACCCACCGTGGCTCACAGTGGTCCCCCAGACACCTTGTTTTACGGCGACCCTCTCGAGCCTCCCGGCCATTGCCTTACCAACCCTCAACAGGGACATGTGGGGGTAAGAGTCTCCCGTTCGCCACCAAACCGCGAAGCGAGAACCCCCCATCATGCTGCATCCTATTCCCGGCATGCTAAACAAGGACTGGTGTGAGAATTCTTAAATAACTTATACTAATAAGGCAAATCCAAAGACCACGCCGCTAACGCGGAACGGGTTGTACCAATGGATTGTCGTGCATAACTATAGTGTCAATACAGATAAGTAAAACGTAACAAAACGCAATGTCTTTTGAAAAATGGAACCACCATAAGACTCAGGTCCCATCACACAATGCAACGCACACCAAGAGGATAGAGTTTTACCTTATGTTGGTTAAACATGCTAAATACGCCAAATACGAAACTAATACTATTATTAGGGTGTATATGTTTTAAAACAATTCAAAGCAATGTATTAATCCTAAGAAGCATAGGTACCATATATTATGCCTCCAATACTAGTAATACAATCAAATCCGTCGGGGTCGTATTGGAAATTTGGGTTTCCATCATGAGTCCAGGCTAGGGAGGACTCCTTACCGATTCGAGATGCTCTAGCTAACGTCTCAGGATTACCCGCAGTTAACCCTTGGATCCTGCAGGGCCGGTCCTCACATACAGCTTAGAGGATTGGCAATTCCTAAGCACACGTTCCCCGGTCCTATAGGACCTATCCGAGGCGCCTCATTTCATCATCCTCCAAAAGTAAAATGACTACTAACTAGAAAGAAACGTGCTACTTTCCCTGCGTTCCCTTCCCCCTTTTTAGACTCTACCGGTTTGTGAGGCTCGTGAAGTCATGTTCTTCATACCACAAGGTTCTGCTTTTCAACAAGAAACCCTGATCATTGCATCTTAGTATGCCACACCGTCACTCCATACCGTACTATTGATCGTCCGTCACTATATAAACGGGTGTTAAGTAGAGAATAAATTCTCTACCACCAATCGTTTGTATATTAACTGAATATCAACAATATAATATTTTGTGGGGTACGATGTCAGACACACCATCCATTTATACCCATGCTCTAGGTCTGAACTAGGGTCAAACCCGTGAAATCAACACGTACGTTTGGGCAATTACCCCGACCCTTGAATTGGGATCAAACCAACTCAGAGTCTTGATCGTTGTCCATTCGAGGGGAGATTTACGGTCTTCATACGCCGTCTTCATACTTGAATTCTTGAAATCGTACGATCATTTGGAATGGGATTAACCCGGACTTCCCAAATAATCTCGCATTCATATATTTTGAGAAAAACATATTTCATATCGTTATTTTATTTTATAACGATTAATTCTTGCCTTAATTATTTTAATATAATTAATTTCTTAATTAACGACGCTTCAGGTCAAGGCGACCTTGGCGCTGTTTTCAATCAATTTTGTTTTTCACTTTCCTCAAAATCTAACCGTTGGATTTTAGCGTAGCTTATATCGTTGGAAAGGATTTTCCAAGACGGTCCTAACGGTTTCAGTTTTGGGAAAATCCGACGGTCGGATCTTCCGGTATAATCGTTTAAAAGTTCGATTTCAAAACGCGAACTACTGCGCTCGATTCGTTATATTTTAATTATATATATATATAAATATATATAAATAATTCGTTTAACTTATCATCCTTACATACAGCTTACATTTCTCTTATCTCTCACTTTTCTACTTACATGATAATGTAGTTTAGGATTAGACGATAATTCTTCTTTTATTTCAATATTGCTTATTTTTATATTTTATAAATTACATTTGAAAAATGTAAATTATAACATACCATTCCATTCATCTCTTTATATATTTCTTCATGAACAATTTCATTATGAATAATGAACACTTTCTTATGGAGTAAATTCCCTTTTATTATGCATAAAAAAAATGAATATGTTCTTACAATGCAAATTCTCTTTTTATTTTACATTATAAATAATGTATAAACTTCCTACGGTCAAGTTCTTTAAATCTTAACGTTATAAAATAGTGTAACTATCATACGGTGAAATTTTCCTTTTATTTAACATTGTGAATGATGTTAAATTTATATACACTTCATTTTCCTTTTTATAACATTGAAAATATATTATTAGAAAATATAGATTTCCCAATATCATTAGAAAATATAGATTTCCCAATATTATTTCTTTATCTTTTACATTAAAAATAATGTTAATTCTTTTCATACAGTTTCATTTCTTTTGCTTAACATTAAAAATAATGTTAATTCTTGCATATAGTTTCATTTCTCTTATTTAACATAAAATAAATGTTAATTCTTCCTACGGGGTGAATTCTCTTTTTATTTACATTATAAATAATGCTTATTATCTTACAATGCAAATTCTCTTTTAATAAACATTATAAATAATGTATATTTACATGACATGCATTTTCTATATTGTTGACATGACAAAATATTATTTTTCATACAATGCATGTCTTATTTTAACATAACAAAAATAATAGTTTCATACAATGCATTTCTATTTCTCTAACATGACAAAATAATATTTTTATGCAATGCATTTTCTATTTTGACAAAAATAATATGCAATACATAAAATGCATTATATTTTCTATTTTGACAAAAATAATATGCAATACATAAAATGCATTATATTTTCTATTTTGACAAAAATAATATGCAATACATAAAATGCATTATATTTTCTATTTTGATAACATGACAAATATGCTATTTTTATGTAGTGCCATCTTCTATTTTATATAATGGACAAAATATAGTTCATTAACATACTATGCTATTTTTATTTTTAATAATGAACAAAATATGGTTCATTAACATACGATGCTTTCTTCTTTTGATAATGAACAAAATATATTCATTCAACATACGGTGCTTGCTTATTGTTACTAATGAACAAAATATATTCATTCAACATACGGTGCTTGCTTATTGTTACTAATGAACAAAATATATTCATTCAACATACGGTGCTTGTATTCTATTATAACACAAATTTGTTCATTCAACATACGGTGCTAATTTTCTTATTTTGATATTGACAAAAGTGTCAATTTACATACGGTGTTCATTTTCTTATTTTGATATTGACAAAAGTGTCAATTTACATACGATATTCATTTTCTTATTTTGATATTGACAAAAGTGTCAATTTACATACGGTGTTCATTTTCTTATTTTGATATTGACAAAAGTGTCAATTTACATACGGTGTTCATTTTCTTATTTTGATATTGACAAAAGTGTCAATTTACATACGGTGTTCATTTTCTTATTTTGATATTGACAAAAGTGTCAATTTACATACGGTGTTCATTTTCTTATTTTGATATTGACAAAAGTGTCAATTTACATACGGTGTTCATTTTCTTATTTTGATATTGACAAAAGTGTCAATTTACATACGGTGTTCATTTTCTTATTTTGATATTGACAAAAGTGTCAATTTACATACGGTGTTCATTTTCTTATTTTGATATTGACAAAAGTGTCAATTTACATACGGTGTTCATTTTCTTATTTTGATATTGACAAAAGTGTCAATTTACATACGGTGTTCATTTTCTTATTTTGATATTGACAAAAGTGTCAATTTACATACGGTGTTCATTTTCTTATTTTGATATTGACAAAAGTGTCAATTTACATACGGTGTTCATTTTCTTATTTTGATTTTGACAAAAGTGTCAATTTACATACGGTGTTCATTTTCTTATTTTGATTTTGACAAAAGTGTCAATTTTATCCTACGATGAACATTTCCAACATTTTCTATTTTGTTAATATATAAAAATGTTAATATAACATACAATGAACAATTTTGATATATTAAATTTTAACATATAAACATGTCACACAACATACATGAACGATTTTAATATATTTAATTTTGACATATCAACATGTCACACAACATACATGAACGATTTTAATATATTTAATTTTGACATATCAACATGTCACACAACATACATGAACGATTTTAATATATTTAATTTTATATTGTAACATCTCAACATACAGTGGGTTTTGACCTAGCATACGCATACAGATTAAGTCATAGCAGATTCACATACAGTTTATATCATAGCAGATTCACATACATATATGATTATGAATGCGAACATCCATAATTAAAACATAATTACTTAAATAAAATAAATAGGATTCTCACCTCAATTAGATTAGAGTTTGTTCCCAATTGCTCTGTATTAAAGTGGTATTCGAAGTCACGGTTCCACCGGATCTGAAATTTTCAGAATCGGTGTTTATATGAAAAAGTTATTGATGTTTTAATTAACCAGACTTTTAACAACTGCTTCTGTCACGCTTAAAAGCGTTACAAAATCTGAAGCATACCTTTGAATTTTCAGAATTCGTTCAAATCTTTGGATCCAGTTTTCGCGAGCTACAGGCGATGAAATCGCGAGCCGTTTGTTGGACGTCGACCGGCTACGAGAGAGCTACGCGCGCCGGAAAGGGGAGGGGGTGCGGCTGGACGTGGTGGGGCCCACGGCCGTGCGTGCGGCGGCGCTTTGGGCGCACGGTGGCGGCTCGACGGTCAACGAGGGCGAGCGAAACTGGTACCCACTTGAAGGCCTTGGTTTCCTCTTCGATTTGAGCACAAGTTTGCAGGAATCCGTTGAGAGACGAGAGAGAAAAGTGAGTTTGAAATTTTGATGGATTATGGGTTTCGGCGGCTACATAACGAGAGGAAGAAGAAGGAGTATACGTACCGTATACGGGTATATATACTAGTATTTAGGGTTTTATTTTAATTATTTAATTAATTATTTAATTCAAGAAAATACCGTTTTCACATACGACCTCCGATTCGCGCTCAACGACTGTCGAACTTAATGTTTTGACGTCTTCTGAACGTGATGGCGCTATTCCCATGGTCCAATTCTGAAGTTACAGTATGGTTTTCTTTTATTTTCAAATAAATCCTTTATTTTTAATTCGGACGTAAATATAATTTTGTCGGGGCCACATACGAAGTCAGAAAAATCCGGAAAAATTATTTTTGGCTTTCTTATGACGATACGATCACAATAAAATTTGTTTCGTTCAATTCTGAGACTTTTTGAAAAATGGCTATTTTCAAGGCGAATATATTTAATATTAAAAATACATTTTTAAACAAATATCTTCTGAAACTCGAAACATATAAGTGTTTACTGTTTTTCAATGCAGAAACGTCATTCTGAAACCAATGGAAGTGGTTTCTAGTTCCAATTCCTACATATGTGAAAAGTAGCATTTTTGTCCTATGCAAATTACCCACCGACCTTTCTAAAAATTGAATTAGCCATAACTTTTGATTTCCGCTAAGAAATTTCGATTTTTCGGATTCGTTGGAAAGATATTTTCTAATAGATTCTAATATTTTTGGTTTTACTAAAATCCGTTAAATTTTGCATCCTGTATGGTTAGTCAAAGTTCAAGTTTGACTTTTCAAACTACCGCGCCATTTCTAGCTCTTTTTATATTTAAAATTAATTTATTCATTCTAACTTCGATTTGAACCAAATTTGTGATCCTTATTATTTAAAATAGATTATTTTAAATATCAAAACTCATTTAAAATCACTTAAAATAAATTTAACTTGGCCCTAAAATCCTGGGTCGTTACATTCTCAGATGAGAGAGAAATGAAGGGTATTTTCTATTATATTAAAATTTTAAATTCCTATAATATCCTTTCTAACCAACGTACACCAATTTCAACCCAACGACTGTCGCCCCTAGCTAAATACCCCCATTCCGGACACAATGGGATATGTTTCGTTGGCCAATTCGACTGTTACAGTCAGTTATTTTTCAAATTAAAGTATAAAACATTTTATATTCAATTT
Organism: Allium sativum; assembly: GCA_030737875.1. Lineage (NCBI taxonomy): Eukaryota > Viridiplantae > Streptophyta > Magnoliopsida > Asparagales > Amaryllidaceae > Allium > Allium sativum. Next base: position 447,426,822 of record CM060921.1, read on the forward strand.
GAACGTACATTTCAATTTGCCAGGGCCACAAACTGATTCGAAAAATTCCAGAAAAATAAATCTGGCTATGTTTTGACAATACGGTCCCAACAAAACTAGTTTCGTCGAATTCTGAGATCATTTGCAAAAAGGCCCATTTCTGGTTGATTCAATTTAATTATAATTGATCAAAACACGTTTTCCTTTTCCACGCTCACATACTAGCTTCAAAAATTATGAAATTTGAAACCTAGAAATAACTTCACATCCCGGATCTAACAAAAGTGGTTTCGTCGAATTCCGAGGTCATATGCAAAATGGCCAATTTCACGGGCTATATAAATTCCATAACGACCTTTCTAAAAATTCATTTGGCCATAACTTTTGCTTTCCGCTATGAAACTTCGATTTTTTAGATTCATTAGAAAGGTATTCACTAACAGATTTAAATATTTTTGGTTTCACTCAAATCCGTTTTGTTTTGCACCCGGTACAGTCCGACAAAGTTTGAATTCAATTTTTGAAACTGCAGCGCCATTTCAGGCCTTGTTTATAATTATAATTAATTATATTCATTTTCAAACGTTGATTCAAACTCACTTTTCATTGCTATTATTTAAAATATTTATTTTAAATATTTAAAATCCATTATTTTAGCTAATTAAAAAATTTTAAATTGGTTCAGATTTTCTGGGTCGTTACAGCAAATGGGAAGCCTAACTATTCATACCTCATCTTGTTATTCGTACTTGTATATTTTACTATACTTTCTTTTTCAATCTTATTTATTTGTCTTGATACCTCTATTTCATGCTTATACTGAAAATCACTGGAACTCGCCACACTTTGTGTCCAACCTATTTTGTTTTCGCTCTCTTTCTTCCTTCCCTGCCCCCTCAGGTTCTCAGGGTAGTGATCAACAGTGATCGTGATATTCAACTTAGGTTCTTGGATTTTCTAACTCTATGTATTGCTTCGACTTTTGCTGTACTATGATATGGCAATGGAAGAGGGATATGCATTCGCAATTTTGTACTCTGATAATTGGTTTCATAAGACAACTAGTTTTATCTCTTGTTTTTTGTATTTGAGAAATGAGATAAAATGATATGAGGTTGTAACTAGAATTTTAAACAATGCTTTTTACACTATAATAGAACTTCTATTCCCGCTGCATTTATTCTATCTTGTGAAATTCTGTTACTGTATACTTAATGCGCATCACGGAACTTAATGCATCCTCAGACAGGTGACATAAAGGGATATGGGGTGTCACATTTAGTATCGGTGTTGAAGGTTACATGATCAGAGAAAAAAGTTTTGAAAAATGCTTGCAAAAGCAAAGTATTTTCAAATTAAACCTATTTTTGAAAAACATATCCCCTTTAACCATATGCAACATTCCTTTGATTCTCTTTTTGAATCCTTATTTCTTCTCATTTCAACATGTCTGGGGCTCCTAATCTTCCTGAGGGTGTTCCACTACCAACATGGTTTCGTAGACTTTTAGAAGCTATGTAGTTTTTCGGAGCACAAGGAGCCCCAACCCCAGCTGCAGTAGCTTCGCATCCTCCTATAGTCAACTTTTCTAAGCTTTGTAAGGACTTATGCACGATGGGAGGCAAGCCATTTCATGGTACTGAGAGTTATGTTGAGGCGTACAATTGGCTTAGAGAAACGGAGAATGTCTTTGGTCTTTTCAGGCTCAACGATAGAAGGAAGATACAGTTATCCACTTGGCAACTGAAGGAAGAAGCTTTGTACTAGTGGGAGGTGACATAAGCAGGACAACCAGTAGCTACTTGGGATGATTTCAGATGAAGATTTGAGATGAAGTTCTTGTCATAGGCAGAAGAAGGAATGCAGATGGAGAGATATTTGAGCTTAAAACAAGGAAGTATGTTTGTTAAGGAATATGTAAACATGTTTAACCAACTAGCAAGATTCGGTTTGGACTCGGTGAATACTCCCCATAAGAAGGCTCTTAGTTTTGCAAGAGGGTTGAATCAACCTCTCCAAGGACCAACGTTGTCACATATACCGATGGGAGCGACTTTTAAAAGGCTTGTTGATAGGGCTTTAATGTACGTGAATGGAAAAGAGGAGAAGAAAGAGGTCACAACTGAGAAGGCACAACCCAAGGCCGAGAAAAAGAAATGATGGCCCAAGAGGTGAGCACAAAATAAAGAAGGAAAACCTAATAAGGCTCAGATCAAGATAAAGGTCAAGTGCCATGGTTGCGGAGCTTTAGGTCATTTTGTGAAAGATTGTAGGATGGAAAAGAAGGCTTGTTTGAATTGTGGTCTACTCGGACACTTCACCAAGCAATGCACTGGTAAGCAAGGTAAAGGGGAAGGATTTTCTAGAGGACAAGTACATGCTCTTGAGCCTAATGGACCTGATCGAGGTAGGAAAGTCAGTGTCGAAGATTTGATTTCCCTTTTTGACTATCTTATTAGGACTCTCTTTGATTCCGGTACTTCTCATTCATTTTTATCCAATTTTGTGATAGATAGTCTACACCTAGATAATAGTATAGTTTCTGATCCCGTTATAATCTCAAACCTCATAGGAAGTACAACTCATTTATCTATGATATGTCGGGGTTTGAAAATTTCTATCTAGGGTGTCGAGTTTGAGTGCGACATGTACGTTTTTGGCTTTTTGTGTTATAGGTTGATTCTAGGAATGGATTGGATAGCCATGTATGGTGTCATTCTAGACTTTGAGAGGAGAGTCATTAGGCTTCTGACATGCCAAGGGAGAACTCTTGAGATTTCGTGTGACCCGCGGGGGTCAATTATGCTCAGTTTCCTAAATTCACTTGATGCTTCTTTAGACAATCTTTGATTAGTACCCATAGTCAGATATTATCCGGATGTGTTTGATGAGGTTAGGGGATTACCTTCGGGGCATGAGATAAACTTCTAGATTTACTTGGTAGAGAATGTGAAGCCAATCACTTTACAAGTGCGCCACATGGCTCCTAAAGAGTGGAGGGAGCTCAACAAGCAAGTAGGGGAGCTATTCGAGAAAGGATTCATTAGACGGAGCATATCAGAGAGGGGAGCTTTAGTCGTCTTTGCGACTAAGGCAGACAGCTCACTTCGTCTATGCATGGACTATAAGGAGTTGAATAAACTCACTAAGAAGAATAGGTACCCACTTCCGAGGATTGACGATCAGCTGGTAGGCGCATCAATTTTGTGGATCTGTCCATGGGATTTCATCAGCTAAGGGTAGTGGATGATAGTATTGATAAGACTGCTTTTAGAACCTCGGACGGTTTCTTTGAGTGGTTGGTCATGCCTTTTGGGCTGACCAATGCACCCGCATATTTTATGGACTTGATGAGTAGGTGTTTAGAGAGTTTCTGAATAAGTTTGCGGTGGTCTTCATGGGCGATATTTTGATCTTCTCAAGGAATAAGGAAGAACATGCCTTATACTTAGGAGAGGTTTTACACACTCTCAGATCGCATCAGCTCAAGGAAAAATTTTCTAAGTGTCACTTTTGTAGAAAGGAAGTAAGGTTCCTACGTAGTCTCCAAGGATGAGATAACGGTGGACCCTGCTAAAATCTTCACAGTTCAAGATCGGAAGGCTCTCAAGAAAGCGATGGAGGTAAGGAGTTTTCTAGGGTTGGCGGGTTAATATAGGAAGTTCATTAAGGACTTTGCAAGGATATCAGCCTTTCTGTCCCAGTTGACTAAGAAGAACTTGACTTTCGCTTGAAGCATTGATTGCGAGGATGCTTTTCAGAGATTGAAGAGGGCTTTGACATCAGCCCCTGTTCTGACTCTCCCTAATGGTAGCAAGGTGTTTAAGGTCTACACGGATTCCTTTTTCACGGGGTTAGGTGTCATGTTGATGCAAGAAGGTAGGGTAGTATGCTATGGTAGACAGTTGAGAGTTCATTAGAAGAACTACTCTACCTATGATCTAGAGTTGGCTGCTATAGTGTTCGCACTGAAGTCTTGGTGACATTATCTACTTGGAGAGAGATTTGAGCTATACACAAATCACAAGTCGCTCAAATATTTGTTCTCACAGAAGGATTTCAATTTAAGGCAACAACGATGGATAGAGTTCCTAGCATCCTATGACTTTGAGTTAGCTTATGCCCCATGCTAGGGTAATGTAGTGGTGGACACGTTAAGTAGGAAGGGGACGACCTTAAGTCCTCTATTCATAGAGAGGAAGAGCTTGAAGTTTATCTCGACCTTTGATTTTAGGTCATCTACGGATTTTATGCCTAGTTTGTTGGCATCGTTGATAGTACAGCCTATTCTCATGGAGCGTATTGGATCTACGCAGAGAGAGGACCAGTAGATAGCAGACATCTTGGATAGACTTAGTGGAAGAGATACCTCTGGTCACCTAAGTATATACTCTATGGATGATAAAAGGTGGCTACGACGAGATGAAAGGCTTTGTGTTCCCCGAGTTAGGGATATGTTGAAGACAGACCTTGAGGAGGCTCATCACTCTCAGATGACTATCCATTTGGGTAGTGATAAGGTGTAGTTTTTCATTTGATCGGTATGAAGAAGGACGTGGCAGAGTTTGTAGCCCGATGTTTGACTTGCCTGCGAGTGAAGGTTGAACAAAGGAAAGCTGGAGGATTGCTTCAACCCTTGGATGTCCCACAATGGAAGTGGAAGAGTGTTTTCATGGACTTCATTGATGGAATGGAAGGGAAAGACCAGTATTTGGGTGATAGTAGACAAACTTACGAAGAGAGCTCACTTTATTCCTATTAAGACAAAGAGGACAACATCTTAGCTAACATCTATATACCTTCGAGAGATGGTCCGAGTTCATGGGGTACCTTCCAGTGACCGTGCCCCCATCTTTACGAGTGAGTTCTGGAAGAGCTTGCAAGAGGCACTAGGTACGTAGTTACGATTGAGGATGGCATACCATCTCGGACCGATGGACAAACTCAGAGGGTAAATAGGGTTCTTGAGGATCTTCTAAGACTGTGTATCCAAGATTTCAGATGGACTTGGGAGGAGCACCGCCCATTGGTTGAGTTTTCCCACAATAACATTTACCATCCAAGTATAGGCATGGCACCCTTCAAAGCACTTTATGGACGATCTTGCAGATCGCTGACATGCTAGTGGGAGTGTACGAACAGGCTTCTACTTGGACCTGAGATGATTCGAGAGACTTCTGAGAAGATTGATATTATTCGTCGATGGATGAAAGCAGCTAAGGACAGGCATAAGTCATATGCAGATAAGAGGAGGACCGATTTGGAATTTGAGGTAGGATATAGGGTCTTCATCAAAGTATCGCCTCTAAGGAATGTTATTCTCTTTTGCTCGGTGGGGAAGTTGGCATCGAGGTTCGTAGGGCCATTCCCCATAGTAGAGAGGATATGTCATACGGCTTATAGGGTTAGACTACTAGAGAGGCTGGCAGGAGTTCACGACATGTTCCACATTTCCCATTTGAGGAAATGTCTACAAGATACAGCAAAGGTAGTGGAGCCGTGCATGCTTGAGGATGTTGAAGTCGAGAAAAAGGCATTAGTTAGGAGAGTTCCTACCCACATTCTTGGATCAAAGGTTAAGAAACTACACAACAAAGAAATCAGATTAGTGAAGGTATAGTGGGGAGAAGAACGCGAAGATGCAACGTGGGAACCCGAAGACAAGATTCACACTTCTTACCATTTTCTTTTTGAGAGTACGTTCTTAATTTCTTTTCCAAGCTTTTTGAATTCGCATTTGCTTCTATCATTCGAGTATGTTTATCCTATCGTTCGAACCTTCGATCCTTAAGTAGAAACCAATGATCAAAACATGTGTTTGAGACGTGTTATGATTGATGGTTGAAAGTTTTTGCAAGTAGACGCATACACACACACATTAGGCACTAGATCGGCTCAAGCACTTACATATTGCATATGGATATGTGCGTATTTTAATTTTTCAATGGATGAAAATGGTTGAATCATCACATGGATGTTGCATTACAATGAATGGTTGTGCACACCTATAGAATTTATATGTTATATTAAGGTTCTTTTGCATACATATTGGATACATGGCACAGACATATATTGCATTAAGGAGGTCAACTGAATCAGTCGTCCGCCTGATTTTCGCATTAGTGTAGGAACATATACACACAACATCCATGCATACGTTTATATAAGCATTAGAAATTCTTAAGGCCAATGGACGTCAGTGGTTGATTGTAACACCCCACGTCCATTAATGTCACTCGCAAAGGGAATGCATTAACTTCCATGGAGCATTTTAAGTGAATATAGAACAGAAAATCACAACAAGACAGATATAAAGCAGTACTTGAAAATTTAAAACTTTATTTATTGCAGCAGAAGGTAAATATGTTTGGTTACATCATCAAAAACCATAAACCAAAGTCAAGTACATAATATCCATCTTGATAAAACAAAGTACATAATCCCACTATTACAAATAGCCATAAAGAAAATGATAGGTTGAACTTTACTTCAGCAATCCAAATCCAAGTGCTCCCAATGAGATCCCAATCAAGCTCCACTAGTACTAGTCCCACCCTTAGAACCTTGGGGGGAGGAAGAAAAGAGGTGGAAACAAAAGGGGTCAGACATAAAGTCTGGCGAGTCCGATAACTCTAACAACATAATTATTAAAGCAATATGACAAGATATAAGCTGGAGAATAAGGTAATGACTGCGTGAACCACATTGGGATGGCAAGGCAATCAAGAGAAACAGAGATAACGTTAATGGCGCTTCCTAATCAATATAGGATAATTACTATACTCTAACGTACTATATCGTACTGTACTGTACTAACACTAACTGCACCCCTACTAGTCACTCTAGAAATTTGATCCCTCTTGGATAAATAGAACGATGATAGCTTCGTGTACTACTAGATGTACCCACTATCCTCCATGTTTGACTGTATATTTCTAGTTGCTATCATAGGTACCCAGCGTGTACCTATCCCCACTAGATGTGCCCCTTCAATAAGTAATAATGGTAATTCCATGTACTCCTAGCTGACGTCATAGGTGTCGCCTTCTCCTATCTCTACCAGGTGTACCTCCTTAATAATTGTTAATAATAGTGGTAGCTTCATGTACTCCTAACTGACTACATAGGTGTCGTCTTCTCCTATCTCCACTAGGTGTACCCACTACCCTGCCCCATTCGATCAGCTCCCTAACTCGTAGATAACCGTGTAGGTCCCACAGTGGGGTGTATCACTCCCCAATATGGCAACCTTATACCGCGCAAGGAATGCATGGCTTATAACTACACGATGCAACAACGTCTTACCTACCAGCCCGGACCCACGCACGCACGTGACCCCGTTGGACTTGCGTTGCCACCGCTAACCCGTTTTGGCCTCTAACAATCAGACCCAGTAGGAGTGTCCCGTCCTCGACTTGGGTCGAGCTCACAAAGATACTTAATGGGCTACTGGACTGAAAAGGCCAACCCCCCCCCCATGCTAGATAGAAGCTTTCCACCTAGGCTTGGTCCCCTTTAGTACATCCCACTTAACTCCCTTCATGTCCACTTACATGTTTTAAATTTGGTTAAGGGTTTCTATTAGTAATTCCACATACCACCCAAGGCACCCACTTAACCCCTATGTCCCACTTACATGTTTTACCTTGGTTAAGTGTTACTAATCGTATTTTCTCATGCCACCCAAGGCACCCACTTAACCCATATGTCCCACCACATGTTTTACTTTGGTTAAGTGTTTCTTAATTTATTACTACCGTAACCCCTGTAGGACCTCTCACATTAGACTGGCATTTGTGGCTGTTGGATTTGTCGGGCGGGTCCGGGCAGTCTTACACCACAAGAGAGCCTAACCTCGTGTTCATACAATTATTATGCATTTAGTTTGGGCCTTTGACCTCTCACATTGGGCTACCATTTGTGGCTTCTGGATTTGCCGGGCGGGTCCGGGCAGTCTTACACCACAAATGAGTCCAACCTCGTGTCTTAGGCAATTAATTATACATAATTAATTTTCCCTAAATTTGAATTACTTTCCCTATTCAAATTTCCATATTTATTTATGTCCATAATTTATCACCTAAATTATGCTTATCTATTTATGGTATATAAATTATACCAATTTCATCACTAATTAATTTTATTCCTTAAAATTAATTACATGCCTTTTTAGGTCATTACGTGCCAAATTCACAATATGTGTGTATCCACTATTATCCCCATCGTACCCCCGTCATTCGTTCACTTAACATGACATATACATATTAAACTAGCAAATAGTCTAATACTTAAAAAAAGGGAATAAACGTCACAAAGTCACATACACACAATAATAGATCTAATTTGCATCTAACTTGCAATTAAGACTTACAACATACTTGCATAGTCTTTGTATTATCAAGGATCCAAAAATCATAGATCTAAAAGGTGTGAACTTGAATGTATGAACATAGTTTTACACCCAACTAGCCTAGGTAATTATCACAAAATTACATAAACTATGTATGTCGTCAACCTAAACATAAAGGTGTCATCTTGCATAACTATGGATCCAATAAAAGGTGTTAATCTGAGTAAACTATGGATCCACATAAAGGTGTAAACTTGCAAAACTATGCATGTCATAGTTTCAACATAAAAATATCAACTTGAATATGGATCTAAACTTTAAAGGTGTGAACTTGCATATATGTGAATCTAATTATCACTTAAACTTGCATATGAACATAATAATTATACGAACTAGCATATGTTCCACATCCATATTCGCATAAAAATTGATGTTATAAACCTAGGTGATTGGATTATAAAAAGGGATTCATTGACACAAGTTAACATCATGAACTACTAGCATATATTTTAGATCCAAACTTACATAACATCATATAACTCGCATACAACTTGCGTGATCCTATTAACTTGCATAACATCATATGTACAACTTGCATAATCATATTAACTTGCATAACATCATATGTACAACTTGCATAATCATATTAACTTGCATAACGTCATATATGAAACTTGCATAATCATATTAACTTGCATAACATCATATATGAAACTTGCATAATCATATTAACTTGCATAACATCATATATGAAACTTGCATAATCATATTAACTTGCATAATCATATTAATCTTGCATAACATCATACATGAAACTTGCATAACATCATATATAAAACTTGCATAACATCATATAATATGAATCAAGTTAACATACATGATTAAACATATGAATTAGATTCACAACCACAACTTATAATCCAACGTATATCACATCATAATTAATTTAGCAATTATTTTGTTAAAGTGATCAAACTCACAATTCAACGAAGTTCTGGAATTTATTAGCATCCCTTTGTTGTAGTTGAATTTGCTGTTGGATTGAATTGAGTTGCTTTAATCTTCTTCTAATTGGTGGCGGCTACTCTAGGGTTCAAGACGACAGCATGACGGACATAGTTTTAGTTTTAATTCTGATTTAGGGTTTGAGTCTATGGGTCTTTTTATAGAGCTTTGAATTAATTTAAGCCGTCGGATCACTCTAGGATCCATCTAGGCCTTAGAAACCAAGAAATGATGTCAATAGACCAACCAGAAATCAGCACCTAAGCCCTAAAACATAAAATTTCATCATAAGCCATTTCGGGTCGACCCATAAAATAGGTCGGTTTGGTGTTTTGCCTTCTCACTTCCGCTGTTTTGAATTTTTTTTCCTTAAATTTTAGGTTGAATTTTATTATATATATATATAGATATATATTTCTATCTTCCTAATTAACCATTTTCACACTAAACTACTTTTTGAACCGCGTTTACACTAAGCCGCTTTTTAGTCATTCCCCTAAAACAAAAATATGGCGTTGGCGGGGATTGAACTCTGTACCTCTTGTATGCAAGTCACATGTTCCAACCAAATGAGCTACTAAGTCTTTTTGCTTACAAACCTTAGAACAATGCTAAACATTTATTCTTTAATTTAGTTAATTCGATTATTCAAAAATCTGGGGTGTTACATTCTCCCCTCCTTAAAGGATTTCGCCCCCGAAATATCCAAGTTAAGGAGAATGCATATCCTAACATCTAAACAACCATCTACTCAACCATCAAACAAAGGCATCCATTGTCCTTATAGAATTTCTAATGTTGCATGAACATATGCAGAAAGTGCGTGTATACGTTCCTTATCTAATGCAAAATCAGGAGGTCTACTGATTCAGTTGACCTCCTTAATGCAAACCATGATAGTGCCATGCGTCCATTATGTATGCGAAAGAACCCTATCGATACATATTATTTCAACATGTGTGCACAACCATTCACCAAAATGCAACATCCATATGATAGCACAAACATTATACATCCATTAGCTTAAATATGCACACACATTTATATGCAATATGCAATATGAAGTGACTGAGCCAATCTAGTGCCTAAAGTGTGTGTATATGCATCCACGAGCAACCACTAGCAAACACTTGCATCCACATGCATCCATCATACCTAACATGTCTCAGACACATGTTTCAATCATAGGATTACCCTATCTAAAGGTCAAAGGTACTAAAGAGAGGACATACTAAAGATAAGATAAGTATAAGGTAAGCGATAAAGGAGAAACTAAAAGACATACCCTTGAAAAGAAAAGGGTATAATGAACGCATCTTCTCTTCCGTCTCCCAAGTAGCGTTGCTCTCATCTTCTCCCCATTGCACTTTGACTAGCTTGACCCCTCGATTCCTCAACTTCTTAACCTCCGACCCAAGAATGCACATAGGAGCTCGCCGAATCGTCGCATCACGCTCTATCTCCACCTCTCTAAGCAAGCTCGGCTCTACCACTTCCGCGGTCTCGTGCAAGCACTTCCTCAAATGTGACACATGGAATACATCGTGTACGCCACTAAGTCTCTCGGGCAACTCCACTCTATATGCCATCTGCCCAATCCTCTCCTTAATAGGAAACGGCCCTACGAACCTTGGTGCTAACTTCCCAACGGACCCAAAGCGAACAACAATCTGTAATGGAGACACCTTGATAAAGACCATGTCCCCAATATCAATCTCAAGGTCTATCCTCCTCTTGTCCGCATAAGATTTCTGCCTATCTTGCGCCGCCTTCATCCTCCTTCGAATCAAATCGATCTTTTCTGAAATCTTTATAATCATATCGGGCCCAAGCAAGAACTTATCCGTAGATTCCCACCAACATGTAGGTGAACGACAAGGCCTTCCATAAAGAGCTTCGAAAGGTGCCATGCCAAGCTATTATTATACGCGAACTCCACCAACGGAAGATGCTCTTCCTATGTACTTCCAAAGTCTAAGACACATAGCCTCAAAAGGTCCTCTAGAATACGAATCACCCTATCGGTCTGGCCATCCATCTGAGGATGATATGCGGTGCTCAAACATAACTGAGTCCCTATCGCCTCTTGTAAGCTCTTCCAAAACTCGCTAGTAAAGATAGGATCTTGATCGCTCACTATGCTAGAAGGAACACCGTGCAAACGGACTACCTCTCGAATGTATACGGAAGCTAACCATGGAGCAGTCCTCTTACTCTTCAAGGGAATGAAATGGGCGCTCTTTAGTAAGTCTATCTACCACAACCCAAATCCCCGTATTATCCTTCCTCGATCTCGGCAATCCATCGACAAAATCCATCGAGACACTATCCCACTTCCATTGTGGAACCTCCAATGGGTGAAGCAACCCACCGGGTTTCTTTTGCTCCGCTTTTACTTGTTGGCACACCAAGCATTTAGCGACATACTCAGACACATCCCTCTTCATACCGGCCTAAAAGAAAACTCGCTTCATGTCTTCGTACATCTTGTCCCCGCCGGGATGAATGGTCATCTTCGAACGATGTGCATCATCAAGAATAGCCTTCCTCAAGCTCTCATCTCGTGATACACAAAGTCTATCGTCCCTATGCAACCAACCCTTATCATCTAGGGTATACCTACTTAGGTGGCTTGATGACTCCCCTCTTATGAGCTTCTCTACTAACTCCATCAACTATGGGTCATCACGTTGTGCCTCTCCAACCCGTCCCAAAAGCATAGGTCTGACCTCAAGGACGCTAGCAAACTGGGTACAACATCAATGGATGGTCTAAAGTCAAAGGTAGAGATAAACTCTAAGCTACGTCGCTCAAAAAACAAAGGACTTAATGTCAACTTTTTCCTACTCAAGGCATCCGCCACAACGTTACCCTTGTCAGGGGTATATGCTATCTCAAAGTCGTAGGACGTTAAGAACTCCATCCACCTTTGTTGCCTCAGGTTTAGATCTTTCTTAGAGAACAAGTACTTTAGCGACTTATGGTCTGTAAGCAACTCAAACTTCTCGCCAAACAAATAATGACGCCAAGACTTGAGCGCAAAAACTATGGCAGCCAATTCTGAGTCGTGGGTAGGGTAATTCTTCTCATGGACTTTCGACTGTCTTCCACCATAACATATCACCCTTCCCTAGAGACCACATGCCCCAAAATCCTCACTTCTTTCCTCCAAAAATGATATTTTGGAGAACTTAGCTTTAAGCTGGTGCGCTTGCAGGGTCCCTAAGCTTTCCCTAAGATGCAGGGCATGCTCTTCTTTGCTTCTAGAGAAAACCAGGATATTATCCCATCCAAAATCATCACAACTATCCATCTCTCACACAGACCATCCTAGTCGAACTCGACATCCCCCAAGTGCAAGCCCCAAAGGCCTAAACCGATATCAGACAAACACCCAAGGGATACCTCCTTCGAATTCAGATGACCTACATGAGATGATACTAGTAAGACGGCCAACCAATTGAGCACTTGACCGACTCTGGCTGTCCTTGCCAGTATTGCTCCAAAACCACCGCTGATCACATAACTGGCTTTGCTTAATCTATTAAGCACATATGAAAACTTATTTCGCGCCTCTGGGTAAACCCCGCACTTTATCAAAGACGTCTCCATACTCACGGACCACACAAACAGACTCCCAATCATCGTTGGATGCATCAGAAGATTCTAGGCAGCTGAGCATCACTGAACCCCTAGGTTCACGAGAAATATGAGGGTCTTTCCATAATGAATCAATAGTCTAACTACCCTCCTTTCACAATCTAGGATGGCACCCTTCCTGACTCGCCAATCCACCCCTAGAATCAAACTATAGCCCATGAAACCAAGGACAAAGGCGTTGCATTCAAATCCAATGCCCAAGATAGACACTCTCAAATCCCGACAAACCATTGAAGGATGAGTCGAACCACCAACATGATTTGAGACTAGGATGGGATCATTAACTAGACTAGTATTTAGGTGCAGTGTTTCAACTAACGAAGCAGATACTAACGAGTATGAAGCGCTAGAATCAAACAAAGTTCAAACAGGATGATAAAGAAAACCAAATTTCAACCTAGATGGTCCTACCCCCATCAGGTATACCAGCCGTGAGGGAATACAACTACCCTCCAGAAGATCTTGTACTTTGTCCTTGCCTCTTTGGAAAATCCTAAGGTGTCCTATTTCTCCAAACAACTAGCTTTCTTCTTCACATTCTCCATTCATGACCTCCCACCAAGATGAGGTTTCGTCCTTTGTTAACCAAACAGCTATTTGAACCTTCCTCCCGTCGTCTATCTTAAAGGTACCAATAAGCCCTCCACTTCCTTGGACTAACTTCTAGCCCGACAAACGTCTAAGTCCCTTGAAGTGGTTTTCCGTCCTTCATACGAAAGTCCTTATTTATCTTAGAAAAAGCTTCTATACGTGGAGGGGGGGAACTTAAAAAGAGAAAGAGGAAGAGATTCAAAACGGAGAATCGAAGGAAGGATATATGGCTCTTGGGGATTATGTTCTTAAAATAAGCCTTTCTTTCAAAAATACTCTTCTACAAACATATTTTTTTAAACTATTCTTTATAAAAATGCTTTTGAAAAATAGTTTTTCAAAATATCTTATCTATTCTGGTAACCTTCAACTCTGATACCAAGAGTAACACCCCACATCCATTAATGTCACTCGCAAAGGGAATGCATTAACTTCCATGGAGCATCTTAAGTGAATATAGAATAGAAAATCACAACAAGACAGATATAAAGCAGTACTTGAAAATTTAAAACTTTATTTAGTGCAGCAAAAGGTAAATATGTTTCGTTACATCATCAAAAACCATAAACCAAAGTCAAGTACATAATATCCATCTTGATAAAACAAAGTACATAATCCCACTATTACAAATAGCCATAAAGAAAATGATAGGCTGAACTTTACTTTAGCAATCCAAATCCAAGTGCTCCCAAAGAGAACCCAATCAAGCTCCACTAGTACTAGTCCCACCCTTAGAACCTGGGGGGGGGAAGGAAGAAAAGAGGTGGAAACAAATGAGGTCAGACATAAAGTTTGGCGAGTCCGATAACTCTAACAACATAATTATTAAAGCAATATAATAAGATATAAGCTGGAGAATAAGGTAATGACTGTGTGAACCACATGGGTATGGCAAGGCAATCAAGAGAAACAGAGATAACGATAATGGCGCTTCCAAATCAATATAGGATAATTACTATACTCTATCGTACTGTACCGTACTGTACTGTACTAACACTAACTGCACCCCTACTAGTCACTCTAGAAATTTGATCCCTCTTGGCTAAATAGAACAATGATAGCTTCGTGTACTACTAGATGTACCCACTATCCTCCATGTTTGACTGTATATCTCTAGTTGCTATCATAGGTACCCAGCGTGTACCTATCCCCACTAGATGTACCCATTCAATAAGTAATAATGGTAATTCCATGTACTCCTAGCTGACGTCATAGGTGTCGCCTGCTCCTATCTCCACTAGGTGTACCCCCTTAATAATTATTAATAATAGTGGTAGCTTCGTGTACCCCTAGTTGACTACATAGGTGTCGTCTGCACCTATCTCCACTAGGTGTACCCATTACCCTGCCCCATTCGATCGGTTCCCTAACTCGTAGATACCCGTGCAGGTCCCACAGTGGGGTGTATCACTCCCCAATATGGCAACCTTATACCACGCAAGGAATGCACGGCTTATAACTACATGATGCAACAATGTCTTACCTACCAGCCCGAACCCACGCAAGCATGTGACCCCGTTGGACTTGCGTTGCCACCGCTAACCCGTTTTGGCCTCTAACAATCAGACCCAGTAGACGTGCCCCGTCCTCGACTCGGGTCGAGCTCACAAAGATACTTAATGGGCTACTGGACTGAAAAGGGCCCTCCCATGCTTGACACAAGCTTTCCACCTAGGCTTGGTCCCCTTTTTTACATCCCACTTAACCCCCTTCATGTCCACTTACATGTTTCAAATT
Organism: Allium sativum; assembly: GCA_030737875.1. Taxonomy (NCBI): domain Eukaryota; kingdom Viridiplantae; phylum Streptophyta; class Magnoliopsida; order Asparagales; family Amaryllidaceae; genus Allium; species Allium sativum. Next base: position 447,442,144 of record CM060921.1, read on the forward strand.
TGGTTAAGGGTTTCTATTAGTAATTCCACATGCCACCCAAGGCACCCACTTAACCCCTATGTCCCACTTACATGTTTTACCTTGGTTGCCACCCAAGGCACCCACTTAACCCCCATGTCCCACACATGTTTTACTTTGGTTAAGTGTTTCTTAATTTATTACTACCGTAACCCCTATAGGACCTCTCACATTAGACTGGCATTTGTGGCTGCTGGATTTGTCGGGCGGGTCCGGGCAGTCTTACACCACAAACGAGCCTAACCTCGTGTCTATACAATTATTACGCATTTAGTTTGGGCCTTTGACCTCTCACAATGGGCTACCATTTGTGGATGCTGGATTTGTCGGGCGGGTCCGGGCAGTCTTACACCACAAATGAGTCCAACCTCGTGTCTTAGGCAATTAATTATACATAATTAATTTTCTCCAAATTTGAATTACTTTCCCTATTCAAATTTCCATATTTATTTATGTCCATAATTTATCACCTAAATTATGTTCATCTATTTATGTTATATAAATTATACCAATTTTATCACTAATTAATTTTATTCCTTAAAATTAATTACATGCCTTTTTAGGCCATTACATGCCAAATTCACAATATGTGTGTATCCACTATTATCCCCATCGTACCCCCGTCATTCGTTCGCTTAACATGACATATACATATTAGACTAGCAAATAGTCTAATACTTAAAAAAAGGGAATAAACGTCACAAAGTCACATACACACAATAATAGATTTAATTTGCATCTAACGTGCAATTAAGAATTACAACATGCTTGCATAGTCTTTGTATTATCAAGGATCCAAAAATCATAGATCTAAAATGTGTGAACTTACATGTATGAACATAGTTTTACACCCAACTAGCCTAGGTAATTATCACAAACTTACATAAACTACGTATGTCGTCAACCTAAACATAAAGGTGTCATCTTGCATAACTATAGATCTAATAAAAGGTGTTAACCTGAGTAAATTATGGATCCACAAAAAGGTGTAAACTTGAATAACTTTGCATGCCATAGTTTCAACATAAAAATGTCAACCTGAATATGGATCTAAACTTTAAAGGTGTGAAATTGTGTATATGTGAATCCAATTATCACTTAAACTTGCATATGAACATAATACTTATACGAACTAGCATATGTTCCACATCCATATTCGCATAAAAACTGATGTTATAAACCTAGGTGATTGGATTATAAAAAGGGCTTCATTGACACAAGTTAACATCATGAACTACTAGCATATATTTTAGATCCAAACTTACATAACATCATATAACTCGCATACAACTTGCGTGATCCTATTAACTTGCATAACATCATATGTACAACTTGCATAATCATATTAACTTGTATAACATCATATGTACAATTTGCATAATCATATTAACTTGCATAACATCATATATGAAACTTGCATAATCATATTAACTTGCATAACATCATATATGAAACTTGCATAATCATAATAACTTGCATAACGTCATACATGAAACTTGCATAATCATATTAACTTGCATAATCATATTAATCTTGCATAACATCATACATGAAACTTGCATAACATCATATATAAAACTTGCATAACATCATATAATATGAATCAAGTTAACATCCATGATTAAACATATGAATTAGATTCACAACCACAACTTATAATCCAATGTATATCACATCATAATTAATTTAGAAATTATTTTTTTAAAGTGATCAAACTCACAATTCAACGAAGTTCTGGAATTTATTAGCTTCCCTTTGTTGTAGTTGAATTTGCTGTTGGATTGAATTGAGTTGCTTTAATCTTCTTCTATTTGGTGGCGGCTACTCTAGGGTTCCTACTCTAGGGTTCAAGACGATAGCATGACGGACATAGTTTTAGTTTTAATTCTGATTTAGGTTTTGAGTCTATGGGTCTTTAATAGAGCTTTGAATTAATTTAAGCCGTCGGATCACTCTAGGATCCATCTAGGCCTTAGAAACCAAGAAATGATGTCGACAGACCAACCAAAAATCACCACCTAAGCCCTAACACATAAAATTTCGTCATAGACCATTTAGGGCCGACAGGACCAATTCCAAACCTTCTGAGTCGACCCTGGGGTCGACCCAGCAGGCCTCGTGTCGACCCATAAAATAGGTCGGTTTGGTGTTTTGCCTTCCCGCTTCCGCTGTTTTGAATTTTTTTCTTAAATTTTGGGTTGAATTTTATTTTATTTATATATATATATATATATTTATCTTCCTAATTAACCATTTACACACTAAACTACTTTTTGAATCGCGTTCACACTAAGCAGCTTTTAGCCATTCCCCTAAAACAAAAATATGGCGTTGGCGGGGATCGAACTCTGTACCTCTTGTATGCAAGTCACATGTTCCAACCAAATGAGCTACTAAGTCTTTTCCTTACAAACCTTAGAACAATGCTAAACATTTATTCTTAAATTTAGTTAGTTCGATTGTTCAAAAACCCGGGGTGTTACATTGATGGATGAGTAGACGTTTGTAGAATAATAACATTCTTTTTAACTTGGAGATTTCGAGAACGAAATCCTTTTTTTTAGCAAAAGATGTGTGATCTTCCAAAAGGAAGAGAGAACACATATATATAATAAAAATAAAGTGATACAAATATCCAAATACAGACCCAAAACGGGAGTCTCAAATAGGAATGTAAGGGATAATAGATAGATGAGTTCTGGCAAGGCCACCACCCATCATACTTCATTATCGAATTCCGGCAAGGCCACCACCCGATAAAGAAGTATATCTATTCCTATACAAATAACAATCTAAGTGCAAAACAAATGGTGTAACAAATCACCATAAAATACAAACACTCCTACTCCTTATACACCAGTATATCCAAAGCAAGCCTAAAATGGTCAATCCAAGCAGCAAACCCAAAAACTGCACGGTTACCTCTACAACCTGTAATCTGAAAAACTGAAACAAAATTATCAGTAACTTACACATATATATGAGTATATGCCTATATATATTGATATATATATATATGGAAATTATATATATACATATATTGTGTGTGTGTATATATAGGCATATATCCATATATACATGTATAAAGAGAAGGACATAAGAAACAAACAAGCAAGAGGAAAGTGCCAACCCAAGTAAAAAGAAATCAGCAGCCCAGACGAGGTCTATTGCATCTAAAATAACTATTAATACGAATGAATAAACTCAGGTTAAATCTAACCTTAAACAAAAAACGCCCAAATTGCAAATCACCAAATAGTTTATAGTGCGAATTAGACATCCAAAACAGACAGAAATTTACTATGTTAATGATTAAATTATCATTAGATACAGAGATTGAATGAATGATTCTCTGATTCCTCTCAACCCAAATGAACCAACTTATGAATATTACTAAAGAATCCAATATGTATTTCTGCCTGGAATTGTAACGTAATCTATGACAATTCCAATAGTCGATACAACTACTAAAGGAATTAAAACAATCAAAAGTAAAAATCCTTATAATCATATTGAAAATAGAAAAGGTAAAATAACAAGAGAAAAATAAATGATCAATATCCTCCTCTCCAGTATTACAAAAACAACACTTTACATCAAAAATAACATTCTTCCTTTTTAAAAGCTCAATCGTATTAAGCTTCTTATGAATGATCAACCACATTAGAAACTTAGCTTTAGGTGTAGAATTAGACTTCCATAGAAATTTAAAGGGATATAATGAAATACCAGAAAAATTAATGAAACTATACATAGAATTAACAGTGTAAACTAAACTCTTATCTATACCCCAGCTAATAGAATCACCATTCTCATCCAAATGGTACAATGCTAACTTAGCTTTAAGTAAGGCCAATTGTCTTAATAAATATTCTTTTAAAATATTATCGAAGGAAAACTCCCACGGAGGATCTAAATCTGCTTTGTAAACATCCTAAATTAAAGCGTTCTTAAATCTACTAATATTAAAAAGCTTACTAAATTCAATTTTTAACGGCACTCTAGAAATCCAAGCATCGTGCCAAAAATAAGTAAGGTTTCCTGAATGAACTAACACGTTGCATCCTAAATTAAAAAAGTCAAAACAATTTAGCACAGACTTCCAAAAGTGAGATAATCTATTATCCCATCCACCACTATTTCCAATAAAAAACTCTCCTCTTGAATAATAAGATTTGGAAATGATAGACTTCCAAGAAGCCTTCAATTCTGGACATCTATATTTCCATAACCATTTAGCGAGCAGAGAAGAGTTAAATTATGTAAATTTATGATCCCCAGACCCCCCCCCTTTTCTTGGGTTTACAACACATGTCCCAATTAACTAAACATTTATAACCTCTACAACTAGAATCACCATTCCAAAGGTAATTACGCCTAATCCTATCAATCTTCTCAATGACCCATTTAGGAAATCGATGAACAGCCATCCAATAAGAGGGAATAGCCGATAGAACCGAATTGACTAGAACTAATCTACCTGCTCTAGACAGGAATCTATTATTCCAGCTAGATAATCTATTACTAATCTTATCAATGATGACTATCCAATCTTCCTTCTTAAGCTTCGAAGGTCTTATCTTAAAACCTAAATAATCAAAAGGAAATTTCATAATTGAACAGTTCAAAGTGATAGCTACCAAAGTCTCAACATTGTTAAAATCATTAAGGACCATCACAGCGCTCTTATCAAAATTAATTGTAAGATCAGATAACATCTCAAAACAGTAAAGAATAAACTTGGGAGCAATAATATGCTTAGGAAAGTGGGAAGAAAATAATAATGTATCATCTGCAAATTGAAGGATCGATAATTCATTATTAAATTCCTCATTCCCAATACTACCTAGGACACCTAATCTCCCAACTCTCTTAATAATTCTAGAGAAGACATAAACCGCTAAATTAAATAGAAAAGGCGATAAGGGGTCGCCTTGTCTAAGTCCCCTCCTGGATTGTATCTTCTTACCCACTACCCCATTCACAACAATGTTGGAACAACCAGACCTAAGCAATAACAAGATCCAGTTAGTCCATCTAACACTAAAACCCCTAGAGAGACATAATTCGCATATAAAATCCCAATTAATTGAATCAAATGCCTTCTCAAAGTCTAACTTCAAAATGGCACATGATATATTATTCTTACAATAGACATTAATGTATTCCTGCACCGCTGCCACTCCATCCACTATATTTCTACCTTTAATAAAAGCAGTTTGGGAGCAATCAATAAGGTTGTTCATCTTGCTACTAAGCCTATTCGCTAGGACTTTTGAAATGATCTTAACAGAAACAATTATAAGAGAGATTGGCCTAAAATCCTTAAGAGAATTATCCCCCTCTCTCTTATGAATAAGTATGACATTAGCAAAGTTGAAACTACCTAAACGCAAATCACCACTATAAAATTCATTAAATAAGTCAATAATACCAAACTTCAATACTTCCCAAAATTGTTTGTAAAAATTAACCGAGAATCCATCCGGCCCAGGAGCTTTGTCACTAGGCATATCACTAATTGCCTTCCAAATCTCCTGCTCAGAAAAAGGTTTATCTAAATCCACGAGATTAACCCTAGTATCAGAAGGATATAAGTCATTCCATTTGACATTAGTTCTTCTCTTAATCTTAGTACCGAAAATCTGTTTATAATATCTAGTGAAAGCTTCGTTTAGGTCCTTCTACAGAGTCAGTTCTACATCATTAACAATAATCGAATGAATCATATTATCACGTCTCCTCTTATTAGCCACACTATGAAAAAACTTAGTGTTATTATCCCCTTCCTTGATCCATTGAATGCGAGACCTTTTCCTCCACATAGTCTTTTCTTTTTCTAAAATCTGCTTGAGATCTTGTCTAAGATTATAGTATTTATCTTTCTCGGTGGAATTGAGAATCCTGGACTCACTGATTTTATCTAAATCTAACAGTCCACACATAATCTTATCCTTACTAAATCTTACAATACCAAAATTAAATTTATTCCAACACTTAAGAAAAAATCTCAAATTTCCTAACTTCGCCACATAAATCTTAGCAGAATTACCCCTATAAACATTATTAAAATAAAACAAGGACTTCCATTTTACTGAAACAAGGTTAGTGAAACTATGATCCAGCAACCACATCTTCTCGAACATAAAACTACTACTAATAGAAATATTCGAATTACACGTAAGAATAATAGGACACTGATCAGAATGTAAAAAAGGTAAGCCCTTAACTCTACAAATCGAATATCTATCATCTATCTCAGAACTAATAAAGAATCTGTCTAATAATGCAAATGAAGGACTATCACGGACATTTGACCAAGTGAACAATCTATTATCAAGGGGAATCTCTATTAAATTATTATCTAAAATAAAATCATTGAATTCCTCCATATCAAAGAAATCACCTTCCCGTGGTGATCTCTCCCCTAAAAATCTGGTGACATTAAAATCCCCTCCCCCGCAATCCAAGGATTAGGGGAAAGATTCCTAAAACTAGAACACTCATCCCATAAGAGTCTCCTCTCCTCCTTTGTATGGGGGCCATACACATTAGTGATGCCCAAGGAAGAATTATCAGAAAGGGATTCTAAAATAATGTGTAAGGAATGTAGCTTAGGAAACTCATGCACCAGTCTGTATTGATTATCTTTCCAACCAATCATAATTCCCCCGGCAGTACCAACTACCGGAAGACAAGACCAGTTTCGAAAAAGGGACCCACCTAATCTAACATAAAAACTAAAATCAGGGCACTCAATTTTAGTCTCTTGAAGCAAGACAATATCGATGTGATAATCTCTAAAAAAATTCCTAACTTTAGCACATTTTTTAGGATCATTTAGACCCCTAACATTCCAACTAACAATCCTCATCTTCTCAAGGAAGAAACTCTCTCTAATTCCCTACTCCTAATGTACTTAGCATCAACCTCAATATCAGTAAAAATAATAGCAGTATCATTGGCAAGTTGAAATAACTGACTAGTCGTAAGACTACCCAAAGCAAAAGGAGTGTAATCACTACCAAAAATCGGAGTCGTACCTGAGCCTAAATCCAGACTACTACTACTAGCATTTGGATTCGGGAAATTACCTCGAGAGGAAGCCGAACCATATCTGATCCTCGTGCTACGCCGAATCAATCCAGAACCGAGAGCCCCTCTCCTACATCTCCTCCTCCTAGACGGAGTAATGGCTGCATCACTACTACTCTGATAATGATCTTCACTAGACTCTCTCAATCCATTACTGATTGTAATACAAGGATCAACAACAGAACCATGTACTGAACGGGGCAAATCAAACTCCAAAGAGACCCCATCATGACACGGCCATAATATCAATGAGCATAGTCTCACACCCTGCTTGCTAATAAACATTGAAGAAATATCACTATCCCCCAAAAAGACCGAAAACAGAACTCTCTACCATCAATTCAAAGCCTGACCAGTCCTCAACTACATTCTCTACATCCTTAACTAATGCTACTGCTTCGTTCATACCTACCATGCATCCATTCATACTACACCCAACAGGTATATGTTCACCAAGGAGGTCAGAAGGATGAACGTCCAACATACTCAAATTTTTACAAAGGAGAGAACGACTCAAATCCTTACTCGCTATGACAATACCCTCAGTATGATTGTCTCTATTGGCTTTCCGGTTGACTTGCCTCCCAAATTTAATCCGTCCAATTCTAAAGCCTTTCCTATATATGGAAGAAAGATTCCGGGAATTTTCTTTATTTCTTACTGAGTTCGGCACTGTATAAGGAACGTCAACCCCAACCTCAAAGTTTTCCAACAAATCAAAATTGTTCGAAAGAACAATATCGTCAGCCACTTTCCAATTTGCTTCTTCTACAAGAACTGAACTGGAAAACATGTCCCCAGCCTCAACTACCACATCATAACCACTCATGTCAATCGTGTTATCTCCGGTCATCAGCTCCCTTGGCCACAATCCCTTGTCAGTCAAATAGTCCGATGAACAAAGTTCCTCAAAAAGTCCCATACAATATAAAACTGCAGGATCACAGAACAAAGGATCCACACGCCAACTATCCCAAACATACCCAGCATCACCCACCAAATTTTCATCATTGAAACTCCCTTCATCTTCGCCCATAACCAAGTTATTACCCTGAACATTGTTCACCAGTGTCTTGTCACTCAAACTAGAACCTGAATGTATAGGAACAGCCCTATCTGTAAAATTTTGAAAAGTGGCAGCTCGTCTATCACAATTAATAATGGTGTTGATGACATCGAAGTGCTTCAAAATCTAATTCATATACAATCTAGTTTTCTCTTATATCTTTCCGTAGAATCCTCGTATATCATACGAAACTTCAGAAAGTTTTTACAAAAAGAGAGAGCATGATCCTTCCTACCTAGCGGACAAGGCAATGGAGGAATCGCAACATTATTATCCAACCTCTTACTCCATAAGATTCCATCGACATGACCCTCCAAATGCCACCCCAATAACAATAACATATAAGCCCCATCATTTATCTTTTCAGAAAAATCTAAAATATAAAGATCCGATAGCAAAATAATGTTCTGACATATTCTCGAGCAGTTGAAATGCAATATGTCAAATACTGATTTCCCACTGAACCTCATCGGACAGTTGATCTTACGATGACCCAATACACCACAATTAAAACATCGCAATCCATTTCGACAGTCCTATGCTAAATGGGATGATTCACCACATTTGAAACAACTTCGAATACTACTCTTTTTACTAAAAGTAGAGTTTTTTGCTGTGGTAGAATTCCAATCCAAAATAATAGATGGCTTTCTAACCATGTCCGCATAAGATAACGAAGAAAAGGGACTAAAAGCAATCGTACCTGATTTCATAGAAATACCATCATGGCGATTGGGATCATCTTCTTTATTAGAAATAGAATTTTGTAAACCATCATCATGCGTTCTCCGAATATCACACTGTCTGAAAGTAAGGTTTAACCGCCCCGGCTTCATATTCGTTTCCTTGATAAGAACATCCGGAGCCGTATCCTTAATAATGCGAGAAACACCATGAAATATGCATCTAGATTTTCCGCCAAATATTAAAACATCACCTGTCTCCAACAATACTTTCTTTTCAATAGCTTCATCCCTATCACCCCTGTATATAAACTCCGTCGAATCCCCAATGGAGAAGGAAACTACAGGCGGCCCAGCCAACAAACTATCATGGCTTTCATCTTTATCTTGATGCAATCCCAGTTTACCATTCAAATTGTAAAAATTTACTACGCAAATGTCCGGATTCATACTCGGAAGCTCTTCCACACTACCACCATTCTTCATAATTACATTTTGAGCAATGGCCATAGAATCGTTAACCATCATTAAAAATTCTTCAGGAATTTCATAAGGCAGAGCCCCATCGCTCGATCTTATAATATCATGTTTCTTTGTTTGCAGATTCCAGATTTTTCCAAAGCACATCATATACAGGTTTAGTTTAGCCCCATTATCAAAACCAGGTCTAAAGAAACCTCCTTCCCCAATTCCTAATTCTTTGCATCTCTTGACAATTTGAATCTGATCAAGAAAACTGATGCAATTCTTAATTAAAATCATACCTGAACTCAGGATTTGATAACTCGTCACGGAATTGGGATTCGATCTCAGTGAACCCTCTTTATTACGATATGAACATATGTTAAAACCTTTATTCCCTAAAACAATATTTGAAGAATTAACATGATTCACATTCGAGAATCTGCTACATCTACTTGCAAAATGGCCATAACCTCCGCATCTAAAACATCGGTCGACAAAATTGGAAGTGAGAGATAAATCTGGATGAGAAGACAATTTTGCCCTAATCCCCATTCCATTCTGATTAATTACGCCCGCCAAAGATAGAGAGTACAGATGATTTGGGCGAGATCTGTTCCAAGAAGACAATAAGGTTTCTGACGCCATTTCTTAAAGGAGTTGAAATAAAGCCCTCGGGAACTAAATCCTTTAAGTAGGGGATAATGTAACACCCCATAATTTAATACACCATAATTGTATAGTAAAGACAATAAAATGAATATTAATTAATTAATTGAATATTCAAAACTAAGTAAAACCAAATTTACTGTTGCGTTTGTCTCGGAATTCTGGTATACATAGACCCTGAGTTTGCGTAAATCGGATAGTATATGAAGAAGATACGAGCTTTTAAAGTTTAAACAACATTTAAAATTCAAACAGCAAACTAAACGCAGGAAGCAATGATCATGGGTCAACACTCCCATACCTGGATCGACCCCTAGGTCAACTCATACCTAAGGGTGTCGACCCATGGGTCGACACGGTATGTGGGGGTTGACCCATGGGCATGCAGGCTGAATTCGATGTTATGTATTTGGACTATTTTTATATATTAGGTTCGTTCATTGAGTTGTATGGTTGGATTTAATAACCTAAAAGCTAACGGTCTAGAATTAGCTCAGTTAGTCTATAAATAGGGTGGCTCTCTCTCTCTCATTTCTCTACACACAAATTCTCTTCATTCCTCTCTTCCTCCATTGCTATATTCTAAAATTAATTAAGAAAATAGAGAGATGATGTTGGAAGTTATAGAATAAAAAGATAATTCAAGATCTACAATCAACAAACAACTCTTTTACAAAGACTCTTTCTGGATCTAATTCTAACACTGCGAGTTCAAGTTATTCTTAGATCTGACATCTAAAAGTATTATGTCAGTAAACAGTTTTGGATCTGAAATAAACAGTAACTACAAGTTACTTCATATACATACATACATATATATATATATATATATGTGTGTGTGTGTGTGTGTTCTTTTACTGTTTTAAAGTTAATACATGTTCTTTTACTGTTAATTTATGTTCATGTATAGATTTATCTTCTTTATCCCCTTTTCTATTTTTTATTCATTTATAGTCTTTTATATGCCTATTTTATACCGTTTGGATTTGATTTTGTCGTTCTCTTTCTTTTTTTCCTTTTATTTATGCCGAGCCCTGGGACATCGAGAGCCTAGGCCGTTTATCGTTTATATTGCGTACAATTGGAATAATTGAAATGATAGTAAAAATGAGAAATATGGGAATATTGTAACATGAGGACTTTTGAATGTAAATTTGGGGACTATAGTGAAAAGGAAAATATGCAAAAATGTTAAACAAACTAGACTTAACTTAATATTAAGTAAAGAACATGTTATGGAAAATGTAAGTACCAGATGCAAATTAAGTAAACTGAATTATTGTAATATATCTACACATCTGGGCAGGTGCTTGTTTGGGGAAGGGGTTGTACACAGAATTACATTTACAGAGAAATGTCATTTACAACCATGTTTATTAATGAACTTATACCTGCTAAGTTAAACCGGATAATTAATAAGCTAAGAGGTCCCTCGTTCCGATGTTGTATTGTTTTTTAGGACTCTTAAATCCTAGTTTGGGGGCACAAACTTAGGGAGTTTGGCTTGTGTCGATTTGTGTGGAACCCATATCAGTCAGTATCCCTGTTGGTATCTTGTTAGGGGGCCTCGCACTAGGTAGGGTTCAAGGCACGCTTTACTGATCTAGGTAGTAAGAGGTTCGAAGGAAGAAGGTGGGTACGGGAGCGTTCCGGCGGAGTCATGAGCGTGCTTGGATCCGATTGGGCAAACTAAGACGTTGTAACATCAGTATATAGGTCTATGTCCTTTAAATTGTCGCTTTAGGGACTGATACACCTTACTGTCGGGGCTGGCATAGGGTATTTACATAGTAGGGAACTGATCACATGCGTAGTAATTAGGGTAACACCTAATCCTGATATACTAGTATTGGTTTATAAAACTTGTTCTTGGGTTATAAATGAGAAGCTTAACTGTTCGTACCTCATCTTGTTATTCATAATTGTATATTTTACTGTGCTTTCTTATCCAGTCTTGATACCTCTATTTCATGCTTATACTGAAAATCAATGGAACTCGTCGGACTTTATCTCTGACCAATTTTGTTTTCCCTCTCTCTCTTCCTTGCCCCACCCTCAGGTTCTTAGGGTAGTGATCAGCAGTGGCCGTGATATTCAGCTTGGGTTCTTGGATTTTATGACTCGTTATGTATTTCTTCGACTTTTGTTGTACTTTGATATGGCTATGGATGAGGGATATACTTTTGCATTTTTGTACTTTGATAATTGGTTTCATAAGACAGTTGGTTTTATCTCTTGTTTTTGGTATTTGACAAATGAGATAAAGTGATATAATGTTGTAACTGGAATTTAAAACAATTGTTTTTCTGCTATAATAAAAAAATCTATTCCCACTGCAGTTATTATGTCTTGTGAAATTATGTTACTGTATCCTTAATGTGCTTCACATAACTTAGTGCATCCTCATATGGGTGATACTAAGGGATGTGGGGTGTCACACAAATATTGTCAGGAAAGACAGCATGTGTACACAACGCAAATGAAACTGTAGTTTACAAATCAGATGAACAAGCAGTGTAAATTCAAAGTATACTGATAAACTCGAGTGTAGAACTTGTTCTCTCAATCACGCATGAAAAAAAGAAGGAGGAAGCCAGAATTTCAAAGGTAGTATATAACTTTTCTATCACATAAGAGGAAAAGAATAAATAATACAGTGGGTCGAGCATCAGTTAAAGATAATCCTGTTGAATTGGTCATATTTGAAATTACCATAAAAGTCAACATATACGAAATTCAATTATTTATTATTTTGGTTAAGGAGATAAATCAACTTTCCAGGAATTAGAGATAATCTTTTATTTTCGTCAAGATTGAGAAATTCAAGTGAGAAGAAATCAAGCAGTAATAAAAAGTGAAAAGGGGAAAATCACATACTGACTCCAAAGAGCAATTTCTTTTAAATAAATCAGAATCTAAGATCATTGGAGAACCCAGAGATAACAATAGTACAATCGACCAAATGGTGTCTAATACGATTTTGGGTAAACCCTAATTTCAATCGGAGGCGCAACCATTAAAGGAAAAAGGAGGAGGCCGACCATAATACAAATTATCGAGTACAACTAAGAAAGGGGCCAGCCAATCTCTTTTACTTTATATTGTTTTATCCTATATTTAACTAGGGTTTAACTCCTTTAGTTTATTTTAGTTTTCTATTCTAATTTAAACAAAGTTTGATTTTTGAGTTAGTAACTATAGGGTTTGTAGTTAGGAAATCACAGCTTTGGAGATTAAGTTGTGTCAAGGTTTTGAGCATAGGGTTCAGACAACTGGGAGCGACTGTCACGACTTTTCATAGATTGTAAGGGTATATATTGTTTTAATTCCTAGTAGAAACCTTGAACGCAGCAGTAGCCTGGGTTTTACAAAAGCTGGGTAATTTATGTGTGTGATATACCTTCTGCAAGTTGTTCCCTTATTCCGTGTTGTTTTTTATTTTAGCATATATTTCATTTAAATTGCAATAAACCGTATTCACCCCCTTCAAAGGTTAATTTATATCCTACAGTTCAGCGAGCCCAGAAGGAAGTCTGAGAATTCTATGAGATGCGAGGATACTCTAGGACGACCCTTTATGGTAGGCCTAACGAAGTGCACCCCTAGAGGCAGGTCTATTGTGGTTCCATCAAAAGAGTACGTTTTGACTGTATTTATATCGAAGGCAATTAGAAGACTGATGAGTGATTCTAGGATTCAACGGTTTCCTGGGCTCCAAGAGCATGCTCCGTGGTCAAGATCAAATAAGGATAGTAATCGTTCAGATATCTGTCATCACCAATCAGAGCGAGAGTGGGAAAGAATGGAGTTAAACAACTAGGCCAATGATCTTTCACTCTCAAGACATTGGATGAGGGACAACGTTAATTGGATGTTTAAATTGTTTTCTGTAGGGCACAGTCACTTAGTTCTTGATGGGTCTTTCAACCAGTTGACAAGGGGCTGGGTGGAGCCATAACCGCAGAGAGAGAGAAACCAAATAAAATGTCTATATTGTAGGCCTAATGAAACTGTTCTTTACAGATATAGAAATCCCCGACCGAGTTCCGTATAGGGGTAGGGATTGCGAGCGAAGCTCAAGTAATAAAGAATACGATTACGTGTAAGTCCTTGATGTATGCACCGGGTGGTACATCGTAGATGTCCGAGCATTGGGGTAAGCTATTGCAGACTCGATTTCATGTTTTCTTATCAAATAGTGGAATATCTGTATTGTAGGTCTCATGAAACTGTCCCATATAGATGTACTTGGAGTACTCTTTCATAGTGGGACGATGGGGACCTATTGAGAAGGGTACTAGATGTAGTACCTAGATATGTTAGGCATATAGCAATATATATATATATATATATATATATATATATATATATATATATCATTAGGTTTGGTCTAATAGGGAGTAGATGGGTATGATTTACGCATAGATGCGAGAGTGTTATGAGCCCTAACCACCTAGTAAAAGGAAAATTAAAGGTAGCACGACATATGTAGTGATATTCTTAAAAAGAATAATTTTTCCATTCACCAAAACTTTAGTTCTGAGCCCCTCCTCATAACAAACCAGCGTGTTAGACATATGACAAAGATTTTCAACTTAGAGACAACTACTTAGCCAATGTCATTATTATGGTAAATATTTACTTATTATCATAATTATCCAGTTCCTTTGGGAGATATTTATTCGAGCTCTGATATGTTTATCTTTTCCTTTCTACAGGGTACCAGGCAACTAATTTGGGTTTCAATGGACTTAGATTTTAGCATTTTGCAAAAAAAATCGGACCCATTGGAATTTGGACTGTTATAGGATTTTGGTGCGTTGGAGTTTGCTATGGTAGATTTTGGTATGAAGAAGGATTTGTTGGTGAATTCAAATTTGGAATATGTTGTCCTCAATCTTTGGTATCATTGAGGGGATTATAAATTCTCTCAAAATCCCATGGATTATTATAAGGGGAAGGCATCAAAGTTGGAGTGAACTATTCTTGGGTATGAATAGCCATATAGGTCATTGTCCATTTGCATGAGACCCTAGAAAAATTGTTATCGTAGGTTCAAATTATCAAGTGGAGCACTTCTATATTTCAGAACATTCTGGCCAAATTCATACAAGCAACTAAATAAGTAATAAATGATTTCAAACATTTGAATTTTGTATTTACGAAAAATACCTCTTCACGATCACCCCACCAATCATTGCTGCTTAAAATAGTCTGCCTAATAAGATTCCACTCAAAAGCAGTTTTGTTATTTAAGCTTTCCTATTAGAACCACTTTCTTATAAGGCTTTTGTAGTTGAGTCAAACTTGGGTATCATCCACCAATTTTAGAAAACTGTTGCCTTTAGATGTTTATTTCCTTACCGTTTAGTTAAAATTTTCAACGATGGCTCTGTTCACACCCTTCTTGTTGGTACCGCATTTAGCAAAGCAGATATGACTATTTTCACTAGACGCCGAGTGTATTTTGACAACCAATGATGCTCTTTTTTGAAGCGATTAACAAACAGGCCCAAGGCAGGAACTCCACACATTAGTGGATGGAAAACCCAAAAACATATAAAACATAAACAGACTAAGCCGACATATGACAAACTCTAGAGATCAATATCTACAATGGCGATAAGGAGAAACATTTATCTCCTTGATCTTTGATGCAAGAAAGGGAATCATGGAGATTTATGAACTTCCTCCTCTCCAATTAGATCATCCTTGCTACTTCTATTATAAGTATTCTTCATTAATACCTTAGTAGTATCTTTGGAGTTGGAAATATCAAGGTGAAAGTCATTGTAAGTCTTCAAAGGAAGCTTTCGAAGCTTCCAATTGCCAGTATTAGATAAATCATAAAGAGAAACACAATTTATGTCTGATGCTTTCAGATTAGATAGATCTGTCGTATGAATTGCATTTTTGGAGTTGAATAGCTGGATTCGCCAAAAGACCAATCAGGTAAGTGATATACTTTGTTATTTAATAGACTTCTATAGTGATGATCTCCAACTCATTGGTTGTTAGCTTTGAGCTGTAACATCCCTTTTTGTTATGTAAGATATATATATCGGGAACACTGTTGAGGATGTTTTTTTGTAAAAGTAGGAAAACCAAGGTACCGTCCAATTTTTTTATATATCTATGATTGGTATATTCAATGACCAATTTACTTCCCTGAGAGTATTTCCCATTAATCATAGATTTGACATCCTTAATAAGGGAGCCTGACCAATCATTATTGCCATTAATAATGTGTTGCTTGTCACTAATTTTGTTCCATGCGATAGCATGTGGATCACTATTGTTGCTGAGATGTGCCATGTTCAAAACATGTACACACTTATTCCTTATCATATAATTATTATAAATATTGTCATTAGAGTTAACTTCTCTTCCCTATCTTTTTCTTTCAGGCAGTTCTCTCAGCATCAAGAAGGAAGTCAGATGCATTGTATCAAGATTTTGTGTCAATGGAACTGCATTTGAGAGATAAATTAAAAGGAAATTTATTGATGTCGATGCAATTAGAATTGGGTTTTGAATAAACCCTCATGCCAGATGAGGTCTTAAAACATAAAGAGTAATTATACTCTCTGCCATAAGAATAGAAGAAAATTTCCCATATTTTATGTAATCTTCCACTCTTTCTTCATAATTATCAGGATCACGACTGCTAGAATTATAAAGATTGTTGAACTATTGTGATTTTTATGCGATTTAGTGAGAATAATATTATACTCAGATCCCCACAACTGAATAGAATAATTTTCAATACCATTATGTAATATGTTGTTTCTCTCTTTCCAAGAAAAATAAATTACAGCTGTGAAAACAATAGTGGCTATATTGAATTGTTTTTATTGTGATTAAATAAAACCCAAATTTGATGAATGTTATCATTTAAATTTGGCATTTGAGTATTTTGATTAATATTTAATTTACTTTTAGCAATAAACCAAGTAAACACGCTCAAAATAGAGATGGTTAATGGTTTCATTTTCTAAATTACATAATAAACAAGTTGATTCACCTTGTTTGCTCCAATTAAAACATTTAGTTCTAGTTGGAAGCCTGTTTAAAACCGCAAAGTAAGAGCATAAAGCCATTTTAGGGGCATTTACTTTATTCCATATAACATTGAACCGGTCAACTTCATTCTCTATGCCTTTAATATAGTTGCAAGTATTTTTGAATGAGAATTTATCTTTAATTGATAACTCCCAATTCCAATTATCTTCAACTAAATTTGGATCAATAACTAGATTGATGATAGTATTTTTGAAAATAGAAATAGCAGGGATTTTCAGAAAAAAACCAATTTGAGTTATGGATAATACTATCAACATTAAGACTGTTACCGCATAAAAATAAAGGTTATTCTAGCCAAGTAAACTGATTTTAGAACTACCATTAAGCCAAGGATCAAACCATAAACTGGTGTTTTTACCATATGTAGATTTTCTTTCAAGCAGCTTAGAGCCATTTTTTCTACAATTTAAGATATTTTTCCAAGTAAAAGGATAATGATTTTCAATAGGCATAGTCCATTTTTTTTCTTTTTAACATATTTTTCCTTCATCCACTTAGCCCATAAAGATTTTCCAAAAATAAATTTTCAGAAAAGCTTTAGATTACATGCATCACTTAAGTCTTTAAAATTTCTAAGACCCAACCCACCAATATTTCTAGATTTGGTGATGGTACTCCATGCATCTTTGTGATGTTTACCTTTCTAGATAAAATCTGCACAATGTTTTTCAATTCTATTGAAAGTTCTGGCAGGAATTTTATGAGACTGTATCCAATATATGACAATAGCAGTGATGACCGTGTGAGTAAGTTCAAATCTACCAGCAATAGATAATAACTTACTCAATTAATGATCAATCTTATTATGAGTGATTTCATCTAGTTTGGCACAATCATTATCTTTAGTTTCGTTAGAGCTTAATGGTAGCCACAAGTATTTAACAGGGAGAGTACCTTCTTGGAAATTTAAATAGTTGAGAATACCCTTCTTGTTAGAGCAAGTTTTACTAAAATAAATTTTTGTTTGATTACCATTAAAAGAAAGCCCAACTTATTCTTTTTAATTTTCAAAAATGCCTTTAATGATAGAGGCAATTTCTAAGTTAGCTTTAAGAAATATAAGTAAGTCATCTGCATATAACAAATGAGCAATGCAAGGGTTGGTAGATTTGATAGGCTTAAATTTATTCAGATTTTGGTCCTTGTCAATTTGTAAGGTAAAATATTCATCGAAGTAGTGAATAAATAGAGGGACATTGGATCTCCTTGCCTAATAACCCTGTTACTATTAATAAAGCCATAAGGGGATCCATTAATAAGAATGGAATATGTTACATTAAAAATGCATTCCTTCACCATTTCATAATTTATCATTGAAACCAAACTGCTTCAACATGTGAAGAATAAAGTTCTTGTTTATTTAATCAAATTTTTTTGGAAGATCAACCTTGATACACATCTTATTTTTAGTAGTATGATCAAAGTCCCTAGTAATTCATGAGCAAGTAAAGTGTTTTCAATAATAAGCCTATCAGGAATAAAATCGCACTAATTTTTAGAAATGAGACATTTTTAAAAAATTCTAATTCTGCTGCTAAGGATATTAGCAATTATTTTATAAATCAAATTACAGCAAGTAATAGGCATGTATTCCCCTAGGTTCTTAGGGACCTTAATTTTGGGTATCGAAGTAATGAAAGTTTGATTTAAGCTTTTCAAAAAAAATTACAAAAGAAAAAATTCATTGACAACATTAAACAAAGAAAATTTGATATCCTCCCAATGTGTTTTGTAAATTAGAAACCATAAGACCCTTGGATTTTGTCATCTTTAGCATTAAAAACAATATTTTAAATATCATTCATACAAACTTGAGCAAGGAGAATTTCTTCATTATTTAGTTTCAGAAAGAATTTAGTTTTAATTTGAGGAAAGGAAATGGGGCTATCGTTAGAGTTATAAAACTAAGTAAAATACTAGATAGCCTCATTAGCTGTGACTCCCTGGAATTTCGAACCAGTAAAAATTGCCGAAAATCCTTCCTTCCAAAACAAATAATGACAGCTACCATTTTATCTGATAAATATACAACATCACTAGATGCATACATATTTTTAAATAAATGATATAAATAACACTTGTCAGAATATGAATTAAACACATTTACCATAAAATCAACCGTTGTGCAACTCTGACAAGATGGACATTGATATTCATTCTTACACACTCGATAATTACGTCAGTATGGCATAAATGATAACATACGAAAGTTGCACTAACACAAGATGTAATAACAAGTAATAAACAAAAAATATTTTTATTAATATAGCAGCTGCATCACTACTACTTGTGACTGCCTACGTACCTTTATCTAATTAATTGGGTGAGCAATTAGATACAAGATCAAGCCAACGTAGTTCTTCTTTACAAAACATTTAAAATCAACATTTACTTCTAAAATACTCTTTGTATCAAGTAAGGGTAAAACACTACAAATTCTCGTTTTGAAAGATACATATATCACCTGTAGAACGTCCGTTCAAAAGATATACATCTTCTACTTTAAATACCAAGAAACTCCTTTGTAATAAAATATATTATAACTCCAGACTAATCATGAAGAAAAGGAATACTTGAAAATATTGTTTTACATAAAACATTTGTCAAAGTAACGCATTTCGGTTATGCAATTACGGTTATCAAATCGTAGGTATTTTATGTCTATCTCAGTCCCCTACTAATCCTTATGTTCTTGATTTCAAGACTTTATGCCAGTCATACTAAGTCATCAATGTCCTCAATTATCAGTTGTAGATGTTCTTTACTTACTAAAGCAAAGGTTGCAGTCAATATAGTATGTTGAAATCATGTGCAACATTAAATTAAAACACAACCTTATGCAATAAGTAATTATTTGATGATAAGTATACTCACAGTACACCTTGTTAACTTCATGCAAAAGCCTTGTAGAACATAATATAGTTCTTACCACCCCCCTCAAAGCATTCAAATGTATTCCTCGAATCATCGCAAAGCTCACATCAATTTACAAATTGCTTTCGGGACTGACATATTTTAACTCTCTTTAACTTGCTTCTTTGCCTTGTATTTTATCTTTCTTACTCCCACTGAACTTCTCTTAATTATCTTCCTTTTTCTTTTCATTTTCAAGTATGGAAAACAAATGAAGTTCCATCATGTTTATAGTATTTCTTAAGGCTAGTTTAGTAATTTCTTCATATGTCAAATCAAATGTCAAATCAAACTTTTAATATTAGTATATGTCAAATCAAATGTCACATCAAGCATTTATTATTATTATATGTCACATCAAACATTTATTGTTATTATATCAAATCAAATGTCGCATCAAACAATTATTATTATATCAAAACAAATGTCACATCAAACATTTATTATTATTATGTCATATCAAATGCAAATCAAACATTTATTATTATTATATGTCAAATTAAATCTTTATTAACTTACTGACTAACAAATTTTTGCATTAGTTAATCCATTCTTTTATACTCAAAACATCTATAACAGCATTTCTGTCATGCTACGAAAAGTTCTGTTCGTTTTAAAAAACATCATAGTCAATTCAGAGAAAAGACAGCACCTCCAGAAATGCTATGACAAGTTATGGATGGTTTATAATGATTTTAGAATAAAAACAACATACTACAATGTTTTTGGGACGTTATGATAAGTTCTGGCTTGGTTCCGTTCTTCATAATTAGTCCAGAGAAACGATAGCGTTTCGGAATGCTATAAAAAGTTCCAAAATTAAGTTTTTCAGCCTGTTTTTGGGCAAAATGTTTGATGTTGTTTCTCTATGATAAAATAGTATTTGGATCCAATTTTTTTATAGAAAGAAGCTTTCTTAGTCTACTTAATTATCATAAAAAGAAACCGTTAAAATTATTTATCTATTTTAAAAATAAAATTCAACAGTACAAGGCATTTTTAATATGTCCATTTCTAGCTAATTTTTACTTGACTTTACATCCGGTTTTCTGGTATACAAACGGTCGAATTAGAAAAAGTGCAAAAGGTGAAAGTTGTACGCTTTTGAATTAACTTCCCAGATTGATAGAGAAATCGAAATTTCATTAAGAACTATAAAAGTTATGCCCAAAATACCGAACATCATTTTTAGGGGTTCAAGCCCAATCATTCATTCTTAAATTTCACAACTTTTGTTCAAAATATGAAATAAATACATGAACTTAAATAGTTTTTCTCGCTTTAGACTTGTATCTTGATCTTGTGTTTATTTCTCTTGGCTTCTCCTAAACCTCTTTTCTTTTTCTCATCTTTGTTTTGTTTTTGTGAATGCATGAAATGGAATGAACCTTTCCACCCTTTATACAGTAATTTTCAAGGTTAGTTTGGTAATTTAGTTTTGGACACTTGTCCTCCTTATCTTCATGCAAGCTTTAGGATGAATACACATGCCTACTTACGTGTATTTAGATATTTCTACACATGGACACCTAATGGGTTATGAGTCTTTATCTTATTTACTTACAAGGCATGTGTACCATTCTTTTGATGACACGTGTCCCTATCATTTTAAGTCATTTTTCATATTCTAGAATATGTACATATATACCATTTGTATTTTTTTATATGCTATGTACATACATGTATGTGTTCTTATATTGTTACTACATGCACATGATATTCTAACAAGTAAAACGTCGTTTATCGACAAAACTGTTTTCGATCACATTATCGATATTTCTTCGAACTACTTATCTTCGTAAACAAAAGTTCAACAACATGTTTTCTCCTCATTAATTATTATTTATAAAGGGATTTAATCAAGGTTATAAAACCATTAAATCCAAGTTTTAAATATTTAAATAATCTCGATATTTAAATATTTACTGCCCGAAGTTTCAGGTTGTTATATTCTATCCCCCTTAAAAGGAATTTCATCCTCGAAATTCTATGCAATACATAATCAGAAGAAACTAAATATTTCATGAAAGAAACTTTATGTATCCAGGAGATTTTCTTGAAAGTATACTTTCAAAGAAGTTTCATAAATTGAAACTTTAAGACATACCTGGATATTATATGATTCGAACTTTTTAACTTGCGATCAACATTCTATCAATCCAGCAAGCTGTTACTGGATCAGGCACGCCATAGCTTCTTTTTATGCCCAGATCCAGGATCCTTTTTTTTTGTAATCTACATAGATACCCAATCTCCTTCTCTTCTTCTGTGATACCCATCAAAATGTACCAAAGATTTATCGTACTTCGGCTCATCTGACTCGTCATCATCAAGTAAGGATGTATTCTTCATGTTGTCGTACCCATCAAAATGTACCAGAGAGTAATCATGACGCTCTTATTATAAGAATTTTCCAAATAGACTTTCAAATAATATATTCAAATAAGTCAAACAAGTTTTATAAGAAATTATTTTGTCAAAACTAAGATCATATTCATCAAAGTGGATACACACTCAATTTAGGATATTTTATCCTATTGCGGTCGGCATCCCGTCATCAAATAGGGATGTAACCTACTCGGCTCAATACCAACATAGAGTAATAGTGCACTACCCAAGATTTATTGTCTTATACCGCACGTCATCCTCATCATTCGAAGGTATCCATCATACTGCGGTCGGCATCCCCTCACTAAGTAGGGATGTACTCTACTGGCTCGATATCATATAGGGTAGTAGTGCACTACCCAAGATCCATTGTCTTATACATCGTCATCGTCACCCAAAGGTATCCATCATTGATGAAATAATCCATAAAAAATCTTTTATAAGTTTAAACAACATATTCTCTCAAAGTACTTTTATACTTTGTAATCATTACTTCCACATGGATAATCATTTCTTTTTGGAAAATCCACACTCTCAACTTCGAAAATTATCTCAAGTATGAATTCTTTTTTTTTCAAACGCAAAGTTAGTTTGCAACAATGTTTTGAGATAGAAAATTTTAATATATATATATATATATATATATATATGATGTAAGTTATTTTTGATGATTAATCTAGCTTTCTAATAAGATTAAATTCAACTAAACCCAAATCAAGAAATCAAAAATAATGTTCAAATTACTGAGAGATGTTTCAGCTGCTTTAAGCTAACATCATTAATGCTAAATAATCCGAATATCGCATTATGTAAACATAAATATTTAAAGAGATTTTCTCACCTTGATTTTGCATGAATGTAGTGTTCAATTTACTCCTCTTGGTCTTCCTCAATTTTATTTTCCCAAACCCATTTAATTCCTTCCTTGACAAGTTGCTATTTCAAATTCCTTTTAAGCCACTCCATCGCATCTGTTTGATTCAACTACCTACCTTCCTTTATAAAATGCTTCATTCATTCTTTCATTACCTTATGACTAATCATATGCACTAAGAATTTCGTTAAACCTCTCTCTATGTGGTGGTTGATAATGAATTAACACATTATCCTTATTAGTATAAACACTAAAAATTAAATACGCGAAGAAAAATACTACTTATAACCCTGATCAGAGGAATTATGTATTACCCTATTCAGTTTTATTTACCAAATTAAGGTAAATAAATTTTAAAATTTCTAAAACGATTTACAAATCTTAGGTGAAATATTATTTAGGCACCTAAACTAAGCTCTGATACCACTTGTAACGCCCCGGAATTTCGGACCGACAATAATTGATGAAAATCCTTCCTTCTAAAACAAATAATTACAGTTACCATTTTATTCAATAAATATACAACATCACTAGATGCATTTTTTTAAATAAATAATGTAAATAGCACTTGTCAGAATATGAATTAAACACATTTACCATAAATCAACCATTGTACAACTCTGACAAGATGGACATTGATATTCCTTCTTGCACACTCAATAATTATGTCAGTATGGCATAAATGATAACACATGAAAGTTGCACCAACACAAGATGTAATAACAAGTAATAAACAAAAAAAAATATTTTTTTAATATAGCAATTGCATCACTACCACTTGTGACTACCAACGTACCTTTATCTAATTGGGTGAGCAATTAGATACAGGATCAAGCCAACGTAATTCTTCTTTACAAAACATTTAAAATCAATATTTACTTCTAAAATACTCTTCATATCAAGTTAGGGTAAAACACTCTACAAATGCTCGTTTTGAAAGATATATATATATATAGCTTGTAGAACTTCCTTTCAAAAGATAAACATCTTCTATTTTAAATACCAAGAAACTCCTATGTGATAAAATATATTATAACGCCAAACTAATCATCAAGAAAAGCAATACTTAAAAATATTGTTTTACATAAAACATTTCTCAAAGTAATGCATTTCGGTAATGCAATTATGGTTATCAAACCGTAGATATTTTATGTCTGTCCTAGTCCCTTACTAATCCTTATGTTCTTGATTTCAGGACTTTATGCCAATCATTCACCAATGTCCTCAATTATCAGTCATATATGTTCTTTACTTACCAAAGCAAAGATTGCAGTCAATATAGTACGTTGAAATCATGTGCAACATTAAATTAAAACACAAGCTTATGCAATAAGTAATTGTTTAGATGATAAGTACTGCAACGACCCGCGTTTTTGCTAGATTCTCGCCGGTAATTAAACCAACTTAAATCGTTCATAAAGATGAATAATTATGGGTACATACTAGGGCTGTCAATTTCCTACCCGACCTGAAACCCGCATGGAAATTAGCAGGTTAACCCGACCCGTTTAGTTGGCGGGTCATAAACAGGTCAACCCGAAATTGACACGTTTATAAACGGGTGGGTTTAGGGTTGACCCGCTAACCCGATCTTGACCCGCCAAACCCGTTTATAAATCCCGACCATACTGTTATTATTATGTTTCTGTTAAAAATCTATAGTAGTAAAAATTGATAAAGCATACATAACTTCCTTAAAATTAATATCTTAATTACTTGCTTTGGGTAACTGGTTTGATCCTTCTATTGTTCTCGTTTGTACTGAATACCAGCTTGCCATCCAAAATTCACACTAGGCCTCACTATCCTTGTTTCCATTTATTCATGTTGTTTCCTCCCAGTTGTCTTCAACTCTCTCTCCTTTCCAGATATACACTAATTCGAACCGTACATTATACGGAAGTCAAACCACCATACCCAACTCTCCTTCCCCAATGCATCTGCTACACGTCCAATACCAATATGCACGCACACATTTGCTCCAGGTATTTCAAAACATGTACCCCATACTTCCTAACATGTATTACCCCATACGCCCTTTCAACCGTTCGTATGCAGGAGGTTGTCCACCACCGCTCCATCGTCACTCGTCAGTCCACCGCACTACCCACACCCGTCGACCATTCGGAAATGTTGGTAATTTTGTTTGTTGTAATGCTTGGTGATTTTATATGGTAGGTTTACGTCTTTTTATGTTTTCATGTTTTCATGTTTTCATGTTCATTCACATCTTTTTATACAAATATTTTTCTTAACGGGTTACACGAATCAAACCCGAAACCCACACGATTATAAATGGGTCAACCCGAACCCGACACGTTTAATAAACGGGTTGAGCTGACCCGACCCGAACTCAACCCGAACCCGATTTGACCCGACCCGAACCCGACCCAACCCGACCCATTGACATCCGTAGTACATACATATTTGAATACAGAGAATCTAACTTTTCATTTCATTATGAAATATTTACATCAGAGTTACAAGTACCAGAGTACAATACAAACTCAGTAGGAACAAATATGCTCTCAGAGGATGACGTGACCCGAACTTCCCCGTGAAGGAAAGCACGGATTGAGTTGAGAACAACACCCATCGGATCACAAACAGAAGAACATTTCATTGTTTATTACAACAATTCCATCAGAATACAAGAATATACAGAGTATGAATAAATATTATACAACAGAGAATATCAGAGATTTAAATACATTAATGCAGCGGAAAAATAATACAAAACATAACTGAAAGAAATATACGGATACAGAGCTTTCCGAATATCACTTCAGTTATAAACCAGGATCCTGTGAATATAAATCTACAAAACCAAAACTACTAGCTGCCCGTGCGAAAAATAAGGGCACCCAGAGTTTAGGTTAAAACAATAAACTCCAGGTCAGTCATATGTATGGTGTGAGAACTAAAATGGTTATTAATCTTTATTTTTAAAGTTAGGTAAATCAAGGGACCACGCCGTATAACACGGAACGGGTTTTTACCCCAAGAATACCAGTGCATGAAGCAATAGCGCAATGCTAAATATAGAAAATGAAGCTATTATAAGACCCAGGTCCCATCACACAATGCAATGCAAGCCAGAGGATAGGGTTTTTACCTTATAATAGCGAAAAATGCTTGGTACGTGAAATTTCATATTTTATTATTACTATAAGTGAAGAAAACAACGTCAATCATAATGTATAAATCATAGACGGCATAAGTGACCCATACCACTATGTCGTCGTACTAGGCTCTACAAATAAAACCGAATTATCACGTATTGGAAATTGGATTCCATCATGAGTTGAGGTAAGGAGCAAGCTCCTCTCCGTTCGAGACACTCTAGCAAATGTCTCAGGACCACACACAATGATCCTTGGAATCGGTTGGGCCGGTCCTCTCTTACTTTTGAGGATTGGCAATTCCTTGAACACACGTTTCCCGGTCCTATAGGACCTATATAATAATGGTCTGTACGTCGGCTCACATAGTTCCAGTTATCGACCATATATTCGAGGCGCCTCACATTCCAACAACCACACAGGAAAAAGTATATAAATGTCAGGGATGGTAGGTCACTGACATCACCCATATCTAGAAAGAAACATCGTGTTCTCCCAACGGTTCGTATCCCATTTTTGACTCATACCGAGGTGTGAGGCTCGCGAATTCACGCTATACACAAAGCTATGCCACACAGGCTATGCTTTGATCATCAACTACAAGACTTTGCTTTTCAACAGAAGTCTTGATCATCTTCCACTTAGGCATGCCACATAGGCAATTCACTCCATGCGACTGATGTCCATCGATATACAACCTCTGAGCTCATACGTCTCAAACAAGGGCGTTAAGCAAGAGAATAAATTCTCCGCCGCCAAACAGATGTATATATAATAGAGATCAATCAACACAGAATAAAATCCAATGTCAGACACATAGTCCATTTACAAGTTCGTTCTGGGTCTGAACGAAACTGGAGGCACTTTCCTCGCATATCCATCGATCTCCAAGTACCTCTGGACGATCACCAACCGATTCCCTCCTCTTGGGTGTACAGCCCAATCAAGATCATCAGTAATCACCCAAACGATGTGAGGACTTCCAGTCTTCAACCACCGTCTTCATCTTCGCCTTATCGCCGAATCGGTTATTCAGAATGGGTATAAACCCGGCCTTTCCAAATAACCCGCGTATATAATAAACAAACGTTACACAAACCCAATATACGCCTCATTCCAATTCAGAATATTCTTTTATTCAAATTTTCACATTCTTAGGGAAAGGTTCCCATTAATTTTATCAAAGATAAATTCTTCTACATTTATTCTTTAATCTTCCATTGGATATCATTTCAAACCGTATTATGGTTTTCCAAACTAGTCGGGATTAGCGAATCACACCGAAGTAATTATTTATTTTATTCCCAATCCTAACCTATTCATCCCATGGAGAAAAACGGGTAATACTCCAAATCTAACACCACAGTGTTATCGGTAAATATTAATTACCATTTCACGTTCAAATCTAATTAAAGATTTAACTATCGCTTTGGAGTAAAACTGGTGATACTCCATCCTTGATCACTTTTCAGATCGGCTAATTTAAATTATCAATTCACATTTCAATCTAATTAAAGATTCATTAAAACTCCACTTAGTTTTAATCTTCTCAAAAATCAATATCATGTCTTTAACTTGGTTAAAGAACCAACGTCATCTAAAACACGGTTCACGATAAACCCAAAATCACATTCAAATTCAATTCCACTTAAATATTATTTAATTGGTACACTTCATTAAATCTAAATAGAAATATTTAATCTTTTCTACACTGGGTCCAAGAACAGTGTTATTCAAGACACCATTCATAACGAACCCAAAATCCCATTTGATATTAAATACAAGGCTCTGAATAGAAAATATATCGGCTTATATTCAATATCAAATTCTGAAATCAACAAATATCGTATTGGAAATAATGATATAAATATATCTTTCAAATTTCCACAACCATCTCTGTATAATCACAAAATCCGACATCGAAATATTTCGAAAATAATTTCGATTCAAATCCATTCCAATTCGTATACTGGAAATTCTGATTATTTTTAAAACCACTTTCAAATTCAATTTACTTATTTCAAAAATAAATTGATTTTAATTCTAGTTCAAAACTAGTTCATTTTGATAAAAATATATTTTTATCTTTTTAAATATGGAACTTTTCCCCCCAATTCTTTCCAATTCATATATTATGATTTTACACAAATTATTAATATTTTTAATAATTTTATCAAGGCCCGTACAGTCGGTTTTCAATAACGGCCACCGAACTACACTTACAGCGACCTTTTCCAAATTTGATTTTGACATAATTCCAAATCAAACCATTAGATTTCAAATTTCTAATATTCATTGGAAAGCTCTTTTCGATACGAACCCAATGGTTCCAGTTTTAGGAGAATCCGACGGTCGGATCTCCCGCAACATCAATTCGAAGCCAATGGTCGAAATTCGCGAACTGCCGCGGCGCGGCTCGTTCTATTCAGGCCATTATATAATATATATATATATATATATATATATATTATACATATTTCATTGATTTCCTTTTAAAACGTATTTTATAAATCGTTTTAAATTCGTTTTCGAAACGATTTCAACTTCATACTCAATTTCAAATCTAAATTGAATATTTCACATCATTACTATATAAATGATAATATTTTCAAAACGTTATATTTTGAAATCACTTCCTTTTCTATATTCATTATAAAAACGAATATAATTGATATAAATATCGTTCGCGTCAAAATGGCGCATCTTTAATCAACACGGCTTTTTATATTTCAATAACTTCGTTATTCTATTCAACAAATGAATATTATATTATCTATTCAACACATGAATCTATATTTCTTTCAACACAATAATATTTATTTTTCTTTCAACACATGAGTACTGTCAACACATGACTATTTTCGTTATTTAATATATTTTATAAAATTATTATAAAGATGTAAATTCTATTGTTAAAATATTTCTTTCAACACATGATAAGTTTCAACACATGAATATTCTCAACACATGAGTATCGTCAATACATGACTGTTTATTCTATTCAACACATGAATCTTTATTTTATAATATTCTTTATTTTTCCAATTGGAATGAGGCCCAATCAATTACCATATAATGTTAATTATATGTATTCCATACAACACATGTATATAATAGCAACGATAAATAATCAACCATCATCCAAAGTGCACCACACAACTGCATAAGCATTAAATATAAATAATTAACGCTTACACAGTCTGTCGACAAATCGATAGACATACAACTAAATAATTGGGATTAGTGTACGCCAAATATCATCCCAATACCCGTGTGGGGTTTCAATCCACAAACACTGAATATTATTTGTTCAGTTGGGCGATGTGTAGAATTTATCTTACCAATCAATGTCCTTCAAATAGGTGTACATAAACAAACCATCTAGTTTGTAAATGAATGTTTATTTATTCACATTCACGTTAAAAATTATATTTTTAACGATAATTAATTTATTTTAACACATTTCACATCAACATCACAAACAAACTTCACAATACATCAAACAAGCATACAAGCCGTCCATGGTTTGTGGACGACGGGTGTCGGGTGCTGCTAAGCACCGTTTGCATTCTAGCATATATTTTTAACTAGAAAACAAGAATTAAAGTGAGAAGTTTTCACCGACTAGCTAAACCAATACACCACGACTCTTCATATGTAGAAATCATCGTCGTGCTCGCCTTTTGTCAATTTCATTGTCCGTAGCCACTACATATATAAAAATCACATTTTTATATTGTTGCTATGCATATAAAAATCACATTTTTATAATCACTCTATATGGATAAAAATCACATTTTTATACCGCTACTATATAAATAAAAATTCTATTTTTATACCGCTACTATATAGATAAAAATTCTATTTTTATACCGCTACTATATAGATAAAAATTCTATTTTTATACCGCTACTATATAGATAAAAATTCTATTTTTATACCGCTACTCTATAGATAAAAATTCTATCTTTATAACGCTACTATATAGATAAAAATTCTATTTTTATAACGCTGCTATATAGATAAAAATTCTATTTTTTATACCGCTACTATATAGATTAAAATTCTATTTTTATAACGCTACTATATAGATGTAACAACCCGGAATTTGGGGCCAATTTAAAATTTTCATTTTAGAGATTTTAGGGGTGTTTAAATATTTAAAATAAATTATTTCAAATAAAAATGAATGGAAATTTATTATGAGCAAGGTTAATGCAAATATATTCAAATAAATTACATAAAGAATTAGAAATGGGATGGTAGTTTGAAAAGTCAAACTTGAACTTTGACTAACTACACAAGATGCAGAATAAACCGGATTTTGGTAAAACGAAAAATATTTAAATCTGTTAATGAATATCTTTCTAACGAATATGAAAAATCGAAGTTTCATAGTGGAAATCAAAAGTTATGGCCAAATGAATTTTCAGAAAGGTCGCTAAAGAAAATATATCGCCCTAGAAAATCGACATTTTGCATACGACATCGGATTTCGACGAAACCACTTTCGTTGCGTCTGGGATGTAAAACTATTGCTAGGTTTCAAATTTCATGGTTTTTGAAGCTAGTATGTGAGCGTGGCAAAAGAAACTGTGTTTTGTCAATTTCGGTCAAAATTAATTGACTGAAAAATAGTCATTTTTCAAACAGTCTCAGAATTCGACGAAATAAATTTTGTTTGGATCGTGTCGTCATAAGAAAGCCAAAAATAATTTTCCTGGATTTTTCTGACTTCGTTTGTGACCCCAGTAAAATTAGAAAGCACGTTCGAATTAAAAATAAAAGAATTAATTTGAAAATAAAAGAAACATGCTTTTAACTTCAGAATTGGACTTCGGCAATAGCGCCATTGCGTTCAGAAGGCGTCAAAACCTATTATTCGACAGTCGTTGAGCGCGAATTGGAGTTCGAACGAAAAAACCCTATTTTCCGGAATTAAATAAATTAAATAAAATAGAAATACGTGGAATACGCGTATAAATACGGTCGTACCTTCTTCCCCGATCGACATAACCCATAGCCGCCCCCCTTTAAATTTTCATCTCCATTTTCCTATCAATCCACTCACAATTAGACTTAGCCGTAGTTGAACTTTTTGAAGCTCTTCCCTTCCTCTCCAATCTCCGACAAGTTTCATTCGATCTCGCGCCCTGTAGCTCTCGAATTTCGAGCCCCAGCCCACGAAATTAAAACCGCCGCCGCCCCTAGCATAGGCCGCCGCACCCCCTTATATTCCCAGCGTGGATGCGCCTCTCGTAGCTCTCCAATCTCCCGCAAACCGTTCGCAAACCCGTTGACTACAGCTCCAAAAATCTGAATTCAAAGTTTTGAATTTTTCTGAAAATTCTAAGGTATGAATATTTCAGGTTTGTCACGCTTTTAAGCGTTACAGCGATAGTTGTTAAAAGTCAGTTCTGATTTATTTGTATGAACTTCGAATTGAAATCTTTCAGATCCGTAACTGCCGTGACTTTGAACACGAAATCTGATCAAATCTGAACCTTCCTTCCAGTCCCGAGCTAGGTGAGAATTTATTTTTAATATAATTTAATTAATTTAATTATTATTATTATTGCGTTATGTGAAATTGAAAATCAAACAAGTAGATCTGCGATGAATGTTGCCATGGGATGGATTCAAATTGTTGTGATGCTATGATTTTAGATCCGTTATTTTTAATCATAGATCTGTTAATTAAAAACATAGATCGGTAGGAAAAATTAGATTTTTCCTCGTTTAAATTTGTTGAAGTATGCTTTATGGATATGAATCACGCATAAATCTATCATCATATACATCGTTATGTAATTCACATTATTTTAACGTGAATTAAAGTAGGAATTTACATCGTTGCGAAATTTACATCGTTATGCAACTTACATTATTTTTATTGTGAATTAAAGTAGGAATTTACATCGTTGTGAAATTTACATCGTTATGCAACTTGCCTTATTTTATTGTGAATTAAAGTAGGAATTCATATCGTTATGAAATTTACATCAATATGCAATTTACATTATTTCTATTGTGAATTAAAGTAGAGGATTTACATTTTTATAATGTTAAATTAAAGTAGATTTTGCATAGTGGTAAAAATTACATTTTTCTATGTAATTAAAAGTGAATTCGCACCGTACGTCAAAAATTACGTTTTTCTTTGTAATTAACATGTGAATTCCATCGTATGTTAAAATTTACATTTTTATATGTAAATTATATAGGAAATTACACCGTATTATAAAAATTACATTTTTCTTTGTAATTAACATGTGAATTCCATCGTATGTTAAAATTTACATTTTTATATGTAAATTATATAGGAAATTATACCATACGTCAAAAATTACATTTTTCTTTGTAATTAACATGTGAATTCCATCGTATGTTAAAATTTACATTTTTATATGTAAATTATACAGGAAATTATACCGTACGTCAAAAATTACATTTTTCTTTGTAATTAACATGTGAATTACATCGTATGTTAAAATTTACATTTTTATATGTAAATTATATAGGAAATTATACCGTACGTCAAAAATTACATTTTTCTTTGTAATTAACATGTGAATTCCATCGTATGTTAAAATATACATTTTTATATGTAAATTATATAGGAAATTATACCATACGTCAAAAATTACATTTTTCTTTGTAATTAACATGTGAATTCAATCGTATGTTAAAATTTACATTTTTATATGTAAATTATATAGAAAATTATACCATACATCAAAAATAACATTTTTCTTTGTAATTAACATGTGAATTCCATCGTATGTTAAAATTTACATTTTTATGTGTAAATTGTATAGGGAATTACACCGTAGGATAAAATTTACATTTTTATATGTAATTAATACATGAATTTACATTGTGTGTTAAATATTACATTTTTATAGGTAATGTCTATAGGAAAGTACTATATGACAAAAACTACATTTTTCTACGCAATTAAAGGATGTAATTTCATTGTATGATAGAATTTACATTTATATATATATATATATATATAACATAAAATGAGAATGAACATTAAAAATAAAATTTATTTATTTTGTATGTAAATAAGATGTAGGAATGTGGCTTGAGATTAAAAATCATATTTTTACAATGTAAATTAGAAGTAGAGTTTGCATTGTAATTAAAAATCATATTTTTATAATGTAAATAGGAAGTAGAGTTTGCATTGTAATTGAAACTTACATTTTTATACGTAAATTTAGAATAGGATTCACTGCAAATATAAGTTACATTTTTATTATGTAACTTAGATGAGAATGTACATTGAAGTTGAAGTCTACATTTTTATATGTAATTTAAAAGTAGGATTTTGAATGTATCAAAATTTACATTTTTACATAAAAAAATAAAAAAATATAGGAATTGGCATAGGAATTAAATTTACATTTTTATGTAAATAAAAAGGATGGAATTTACATTTTCAATGTAAGTAAAAGATTGAATTTAGGATGCGATAATATTATCTTCGTTTTCAAATGAATTAAAATTTAGTAAGTATCGGTAATTGTGTCGAGCGTTGTTTTAATCAAACGACGTTATTACGATTCAATGATTATATATATATAAATATAATTAAAATTAAACGAATAGGGCATGGTAGTTCGCGTTTTGAAATC
Source organism: Allium sativum (assembly GCA_030737875.1). Classification (NCBI taxonomy): domain Eukaryota; kingdom Viridiplantae; phylum Streptophyta; class Magnoliopsida; order Asparagales; family Amaryllidaceae; genus Allium; species Allium sativum. Next base: position 447,476,160 of record CM060921.1, read on the forward strand.
GTACTTTTAAATGATTATACAAGAAGATCCGGCCGTCGGTTTTTCTTGAAACTAAAACCTTAGGACCGTCTTGGAAAAATCTTTCCAACGATATATATAACATTAAGATCCAACGGCTAGACTCTGGGAAATGTGAAAATCAAAATTGGTTGAATGCAGCGCCATAGTCGTCCATGGACTTAAGGCGTCGTTATATAAAAATTTAATTATTTTAAATAATTAAAATAGGAATTAATCGTTAATAAAAATAATTATTAATGTATAGGAAGGATTTTAAATATATATATATATACGAGGATTATTTGGAAAGTCCGAGTTCTCTCATTCTAAATAATCAAACGACGTTAATTGAAGTATGAAGATGGCGTATGAAAACCGTAAATCTTCCCTCGAATGGACAACGATCGAGGCCCTGATTTGACTTGCTCCCAATTCAAGGGTCATGGTCATTGCCCAAACGTACGTGTTGATTTCACGGGTTTGGCTTTCGCTCAGACCCAGAGCATAAGCTAATAAATGGATTGTGTGTCTGACATCATACTCTATCAAATATCATGTTATTGATCTTTTGTCGAATGTATGGATGTTTGGTGGCAGGGAATTTATTCTCTTGCTTAACACTCGTTCATATATTTCTTCAAAGGATTGGTAGTGCGATATGGAGTGATGATGTGGCATGCTAAGATGCATAAGATCAAGGTTTTGTTGAAAAGCGGGCCTTGTGGGACGATCAAAGCATAGCCTGTTTAGGCATAGCTTTGTGTACAGCGTGACTTCGCGAGCCTCACACACCAGCGGAGTCTAAAACGGGAGAAGGGAACGCAGGGAGAGCAGCACGTTTCTTTCTAGCTAGAAGTGGTGATTGGGCTTTAACACGGCCCAACATTTTACTTATGAGGATGATGGAATGAGGTGCCTCGGATGATAGGTCCTATAGGACTGGGAAACGTGTGTTCAGGAATAACAAATCCGCAACTCGTATGGTGGACCGGCCCTGCAGCTTTCCAAGGGTTCACTGCGGGGGATACTGAGACATTAGCTAGAGTGTCTCGAATCGGTAGGAGCTCCTCCCTAGCCTTGACTCATGATGGAAACCAAAATCCAAATACGACCCTACGAATTTGATTGTATTACTAGTATGGAGGCATAGTAGTATGGGATACTATTCTTCCTAGGATTTATACATTTACTTTGAAATGTTTTGATATATACTAATAATAATATTAAACTCGTATTTGCCGTATTTAGCATGTTTAATCACTATAAGGTAAAACTCTATCCTCTGGTTTGTGTTGCATTGTGTGATGGGACCTGGGTCTTATGGTGATTTCATTTTTCTAAAAAGCATACCGTTGTTGTACGATTTACTCATTATTTTTTCTAACACTTTATGCACGGCAATCCATTAGAGTAAACCCGTTCCGCATTAGCGGCGTGGTCTTTGGATTTGCCCTATTAATAGTGATTAATTAGTTAAGAATTCTCACACCAGTCCCACGACTGACCCGTTGTTTGTTTCCACCTTTTTGCAAACTCAGGTGCCCTCCTCTCTACACGGGCAGCCAAGTAAACAGGTTTATTCTTCGCTTGGAGTCTTTTCTTTGGAGCTGCTTATTATTTTTCTTGGATTTGCTTATGGAGAGGTGATGACTTGGAGTTTGAAGACATCTATCATTCACTGCTTTTGCATTTTTCTTTTTTTATTTCAGACATTAAACTTGGTTTATTCCACGTTGTTAAGTTGGAGTTGGAACTTATTTCTTTTTCTGCAAACTTGATGTAATAATTTAGAATTCTATGAATGTGGATTTTCTGTGGTTGATGACATTATATTTCCGCTGCTATGATGTTGTTACTCTATGAATTTCCTATGTTATGTTGTATCTGTGATATGTATTATTGTATTTATGTTGTATTCCAAATGATCATTCCTTACTTTTATCCCGTGGAAGTTTGGGGTCATCACAGTTGGTATCAGAGCTTTGGTTAAACTTAGCTTTGGGATATAACATATTTATGATAATTCGTTTACACAAAATCACAATATTCTATGGCGAACATTTCATGTGAATACATAATAGTCAGTCATTCTATCATTATCTTTTATCCGTCCATTTATCTTGATCAACTCCTCAAATCACCATTATATTGTTCTGACTCTTTCATTGATCGTACAGAACTAACTAGAAATGAGTACCGCTACCGCTAGAGCAAGGAGGCAGAATGCTGTTGGAACTAAGGGGGCTACCATTCAACAACCACCATCATCGCAACCCTTTGATTTGGATAAGATGGCAAAGAAATACAAAAACCTGGGAGGAGTGCCATTCAAGGGTACTGAGACTGTGACACAAGCTCAAGCTTGGCTGAGGAACTGTGAAAAGATTATTGAGGGATTAGAGCTGGAGGATCACAGGAAAAGATTAGTGGCTTCATGGTTGCTACAAGAGGAAGCTCAAAACTAGTGGGACACAGTCACGGTTGGAGGGATTGCAGACAATATGACTTGGACAAGGTTTAAGGAGTTTTTCAATGACAAATACATTCCAAGGCAGGAGGTAGAAAAACTACATGACGAGTTCGCCAATCTGAAGCAAGGCGACAAGACCATTTCGGAATATGTACGAAGATTTGAAGACCTCTCCCGCTATGCCCCTGAATTGGTTCAGGATGACTTTCAGAAAAATAAGAGGTTCATAAATGGGCTTGCGAGGAAGTATATTGATAGAGCCACCGCCCACATCGACCTTTCTTTCAATAGGCTGGTGGAGTTCGCTTGTCGATATGAGGAAAATGATAGGAAGAATTCCCAACAAGACAGGGAAAGGAGCTTGGCCAACAATAAGAGGAAGCAAACAGAGAAGAAGACTAAAGGAAGCAATTCTGGAGCTGCTAAGGGGCACGATAAGTCAAAGGTGCAATGCTACAACTGCCAAAAGTTTGGGGACTACAGCAAGGACTGCAGGAATCCTAAGAAGGCCCAAAGCGACGACACCAAGGAATGCTATAATTTCCACAAGAAGGGTCATATCAAGCCAACCTGTCCGCTGTTAAAAGGAGCACAGGTTGCACATGTGTATGAAGGGGCAAGTGCACCATCTTCTTCCGCTCCTACATCTTCCGAAGGAGCAGGTAAGCCTAATGTTTTAGATGGTATCATTCCTGTTAAAAATATCCCTGTTACTGCCTTATTTGATACGGGTACATCGAGAAGCTTTATTTCTAGCAATGCGGTCCAGAAATTGAAACTAAAGCAAAGAAGTCTTAAAGAACCACTAAATGTTCACAACCCTGTAGGAGGTTCTACCACACTAGATTTATTTTGTATAGTGCCTGTATCTTACTCCTATTTCAAATTTCCATTTAACTTGATCATTATGAATTTCTCCGAGTTTGATATCATCCTCGGTCTTGATTGGCTAACCAAATATGATGCTGAAGTGTTATGTTCAAAGAGTGGTTAAGGTGAAAACAGGTTTCAGAAACACTGTTGCTATACCTTGCCATGGGCAAAATCTGACAGAAAGGCATTTTGGTCTTCCCTGGAGATCACTCCCATTTCCTTAGAAAATATTCCCGTGGTCAAAGATTACGCGGATGTATTTGAAGAAGTGGACAGCCTACCCCCGCGAAGGGAAATCGATTTCAGGATTGATCTTGTTCCTAATGCAAGACCTGTAGTTCATGCTATCAGAAGGATGACTCATAAAGAAAAGGAAGAATTGCAAACCCAAACTAAGCAGCTTCAGTGGAAGGGACTCATCCGACCTAGCTTTTCTAATTGGGGTGCAGCTGTGGTGTTTGTCCCCAAATCGGACGGTACTCTAAGACTTTGTGTCGATTACCGCGATCTTAACAAACAAACATTGAAGAACAAATACCCCTTGCCCCGCATAGATGATTTGATGGACCAATTGAATGGAGCCAAGATGTTTTCGAAGATGGACCTAGCCATAGGTTTCCACCAACTCTGCATAGCTGAAGAATGCATACCTTTGACCGCCTTCAGAGGTCCCGATATATTCTACGAATGGTTAGTAATGTCGTTCGGTTTATGCAATGCTCCATCCTACTTTGTTGACTTCATGAATAGGGTCTTCCGGGAGGTCCTAAATAAATTCATCCTAGTCTTCATTGATGATATTCTAATTTATTCTAAAACTAAGGAGGAGCATGAAGGGCATTTAAGGGAAGTGTTGGAAATTCTGAGACGAAATGTTTTAAAAGCAAAGTTTTCCAAATGCACATTTTGGCAAGAAGAAGTAAAATTCTTGGGCCATGTTGTGTCAAAAGAAGGAATCGCAGTTGACCCAAGTAAAATTGCCGCCATTCGAGATTGGAAGCAGCCCAGTACACCCACTGAAGTAAGAAGCTTCCTAGGATTGGCCGGATATTACAGGAAATTTGTCAAAGATTTCGCCAAGCTGTCTAGCCCATTAACAAAGCTTACCAAGAAGCATGTCAAATTCAATTGGACATCGGATTGTGAGGAGGCATTCCAAGAGCTAAAGGTGAGTTTGACTACTGGTCCCGTACTGACCATCATCGATGGCAACCAAGATTTGAAGGCCTACACTGATGCTTCTCAAAGTGGTGGTCTTGGTGTGGTACTGATGCGAAGGGGCAAAGTTGTTGCATATGCAAGTCGTCAATTAAAGCCGCATGAGAAAAATTATCGTATCCATGACTTAGAGTTGTTGGCCGTAGTCTTTGCTTTAAAATTTTGGAGACATTATCTTTTGGGCGAAAATTTGAATTATACACAGACCATCAATCTTTGAAATATCTCTTCGATCAAAAGGATCTGAATTTAAGGCAGCAACGATGGCTAGAATTTTTGGCGGCATACGATCTTGACATCTTATATACGCCGGGGAAAGCCAATGTTGTGGCAGACGCACTTAGCAGAAAGGAAGTCATTGTCGCAAGCCTCACCATCACCCCTTCTTTGATTGATATGATCGCCTCTCTTCAGAAAAGTGATGCTTTTATTCGGAAAATGATTGAAAGAATTCAAGGAGGTGAAAACACGGACTTCCAAATAGATGGCAAGGGAGTTCTTAGATTGCACGGGCGGATTTGTGTTCCTAGTATCCCCGAGCTCATAAGAGAAGTTTTAGATGAGGGTCACAAATCAAAGCTTTGCATCCACCCCGGTGTGAGCAAAATGTATCATGACTTAAAGCGCATATTTTGGTGGAGGTCTATAAAGAGGGATATATCCATTTATGTGAGTAGATGCCCCACATGCCAACAAGTAAAAAGTGATCAACAAAAGCTGGCAGGGCTGTTGCAGCCATTAGAAGTTCCAGATTGGAAGTGGGACCAAATCTCCATGGATTTTATAGATGGTCTGCCTCGTACTAGGAAAGGAAATGACAGCATATGGGTGATCGTGGATTGTTTCACAAAGTCCGCTCATTTCATACCTGTCAAATCCACTAGGACTGCTCAAAGTCTGGCGCAAATCTATTTCAAGGAAATCGTCAGGCTACATGGGTAATAAAACTAAATCTTTCCTTTTCATTATAATCTGAATGAAAATTTCTTTTTCAAATTAAATAATAATCTTTTCTTTTAAGCAGAGTTCCTAGTAGCATTGTTAGCGACTGTGATCCTATCTTTGCTAGCAAATTTTGGGAAGCACTCCAAATGAGTTGGGAACGAAGTTAAATCTCAGTACCGCGTATCACCCTCAGACTGACGGCCAGACTGAGCGAGTGAATCGCATTCTTGAAGATCTATTGCGAGCTTGTATACTCGATTTTGGAGGTTCTTGGGAGGATCACTTGCATTTAGTTGAATTTTTGTATAACAATAGCTATCAAGCAAGTTTGAAAATGTCTCCATTTGAAGCCTTATATGGTAGGCCGTGTAGATCGCCAGCATGTTGGGTTGAAAATGGAAATCGGCTTGTGTTGGGTCCAGACATGATCCGAGAAGCTTCGGACAAAGTTGACTTTATTAAGAAGCGACTATTTGCTGCCCAAAGTAGACAGAAAAGCTATGCAGACGTAAGAAGGCGAGAGCTAGCTTTTGAAGTGGGTGACTATGTCTATCTGAAAGTCGCTCCAATGCGAGGTGTTATCCGTTTTGGAAAGACCGAAAAATTAGCACCTAGATTCATCGGCCCCTTCCCTATTCTTGAAAAGATTGGCACCCTAGCTTATAGAATTCAGATGTCAGACTGGTTGCCTGGAGTGCACGATGTATTCCATGTATCTCAACTTCGAAGACATGTCCATGATCCAGATCTGATTGTGGAAGAAGCAGCACAGCAAGATTTGAGATTACCCCAAGCCTTGTAGTGAGAAGAGAACCACTGAAAATTATTGGCAAGGAGACTAGGAAGCTGAGAAATATAAGTATCAACCTAGTCAAGGTGCAATGGAGCGGTGATCCTAGAGACTGCACTTGGGAAACCGAGGAGAGTATCAAACAAGCCTATCCCAAATGCAGAGTGGATATCCTCGATTAGTTTTATTTTGAGGTATGCTTAAAATATTTTCTATTCTTTATGTTGGTTCCTACCCTTCTATTCTTCCCTTTTTCTTTTCGAGGACGAAAAGTTCTTAAGTGGGGGAGATTGTAACAACCCGGAATTTGGGGCCAATTTAAAATTTTCATTTTAGAGATTTTAGGGGTGTTTAAATATTTAAAATAAATTATTTCAAAAAAAATGAATGGAAATTTATTTTGAGCAAGGTTAATGCAAATATATTCAAATAAATTACATAAAGAATTAGAAATAGGATGGTAGTTTGAAAAGTCAAACTTGAACTTTGACTAACTACACAGGATGCAGAATAAACTGGATTTTGGTAAAACGAAAAATATTTAAATCTGTTAATGAATATCTTTCTAACGAATCTGAAAAATCAAAGTTTCATTGCGGAAATCAAAAGTTATGGCCAAATGAATTTTCAGAAAGGTCGCTATAGAAAATATATCGCCCTTGAAAATCGACATTTTGCATACGACCTCGGAATTCGACGAAACCACCTTTGTTGGGTCTGGGATGTAAAACTATTGCTAGGTTTCAAATTTCATGACTTTTGAAGCTAGTATGTGAGTGTGGCAAAAGAAACCGTGTTTTGTCAATTTCGGTCAAAATTAATTGACTGAAAAATAGCCATTTTTCAAACAGTCTCAGAATTCGACGAAATAAATTTTGTTAAGATCGTGTCGTCATAAGAAAGCCAAAAATAATTTTTTTGGATTTTTCTGACTTCGTTTGTGATCCCAGTAAAATTAGAAAGTACGTTCGAATTATAAATAAAAGAATTAATTTGAAAATAAAAGAAACATGCTTTTAACTTCAGAATTGGACTTCGGCAATAGCGCCATTGCGTTCAGAAGGCGTCAAAACCTATTGTTCGACAGTCGTTGAGCGCGAATTGGAGTTCGAACGAAAAAACCCTATTTTCTGGAATTAAATAAATTAAATAAAATAGAAATACGTGGAGAATACGCGTATAAATACGGCCGTACCTTCTTCTTCCCCGATCGACATAACCCATAGCCCCCCCCCCTTTTGAATTTTCATCTCCATTTTCCCAATCAATCCACTCACAATTAGACTTAGCCGTAGTTGAACTTTTTGAAGCTCTTCCCTTCCTCTCCAATCTCCGACAAGTTTCATTCGACCTCGCGCCCTGTAGCTCTCGAATTTCGAGCCCCAACCCACGATATTAAAACCGCCGCCGCTCCTAGCACAGGCCGTCGCACCCCCCTATATTCCCGGCGTGGATGCGCCTCTCGTAGCTCTCCAATCTCCCGCAAACCGTTCGCAAAACCGTCGACTACAGCTCCCGAAATCTGAATTCAAAGTTTTGAACTTTTCTGAAAATTTTAAGGTATGAATATTTCAGTTTTGTCACGCTTTTAAGCGTTACAGCGACAGTTGTTAAAAGTCAGTTCTGATTTATTTGTATGAACTTCGAATTGAAATCTTTCAGATCCGTAACTGCCGTGACTTTGAACACGAAATCTGATCAAATCCGAACCTTCCTTCCAGTCCCGAGCTAGGTGAGAATTTATTTTTAATATAATTTAATTAATTTAATTATTATTATTGCGTTATGTGAAATTGAAAATCAAACAAGTAGATCTGCGATGAATGTTGCCATGGGATGGATTCAAATTGTTGTGATGCTATGATTTTAGATCCGTTATTTGTAAACATAGATCTGTTAATTAAAAACATAGATCGGTAGGAAAAAATAGATTTTCCCTCGTTTAAATTTGTTGAAGTATGCCTTATGGATATGAATCACGTATAAATCTATCATCATATACATCGCTATGTAATTCACATTATTTTAACGTGAATTAAAGTAGGAATTTACATCGTTGTGAAATTTACATCGTTATGCAACTTACATTATTTTTATTGTGAATTAAAGTAGGAATTTACATCGTTGTGAAATTTACACCGTTATGCAACTTGCCTTATTTTATTGTGAATTAAAGTAGGAATTCATATCGTTATGAAATTTACATCAATATGCAATTTACATTATTTCTAATGTGAATTAAAGTAGAGGATTTACATTTTTATAATGTTAAATTAAAGTAGATTTTGCATAGTGGTAAAAATTACATTTTTCTTTGTAATTAAAAGTGAATTCACACCGTATGTCAAAAATTACACTTTTCTTTGTAATTAACATGTGAATTCCATCGTATGTTAAAATTTACATTTTTATATGTAAATTATATAGGAAATTACACCATATTGTAAAAATTACATTTTTCTTTGTAATTAACATGTGAATTCCATTGTATGTTAAAATTTACATTTTTATATGTAAATTATATAGGAAATTATACCGTACGTCAAAAATTACATTTTTCTTTGTAATTAACATGTGAATTCCATCGTATGTTAAAATTTACATTTTTATATGTAAATTACATAGGAAATTATACCGTACACCAAAAATTACATTTTTCTTTGTAATTAACATGTGAATTCCATCGTATGTTAAAATTTACATTTTTATATGTGTTAGATCAAAATTTGGCTCTAACACCCAAATTGTTCTGACTCGTAGAAAATTATAACTGAAAAATGAGGAAAAAGCAGAGAACGCACAAGGTTTATAGTGGTTCGGCGTTAACGAGCCTACGTCCACTTTATATGCTATTGATTATACTTTGAATGCTAGTACAACAAATGATTTCTCTCAAACTCACTCTTACAATTATGATTTATCTCAGTAATCTCAAAATAAAACTGATAAGAAATAGTGGTATGATAGTATTGGTGGAATCAATACTCAATACAGCCAAAAGATCCCCAAAAATGCCAAGCTCGGGGCTATTTATAGCTGATTTCTGGTGACGGATCGCGGTCATACATGGCCCACATCCTGAAGATCTCGGATTGGTTCGTAGCTTGATGAAGGATTGGTCAATATGACAGTTGGTAACACGTGTCGCGAGATCCTGTATTCTCGGATCGTGGTGGACTTGGTCTTGGTTATCATCCATCAGCCTAGGTGATCGGATCGGATCGTGGTTTGATGAAGAGTCAGTCTAATTAGCCGTTGTGGACAGGTGTCTCGTGATCCGTCATACGCGGATCGACGTAGACTTGGTCAGCATCTTCGCCATGCCTTCGGGGATCGGATCGGATCGTGATGGCAAAGTGGGGATCGGATCGCGACCCGCTTCAGCGATCCGATGGTGCGATCCGAATGGGGGCGATCCGCATGGACTATCCGATCTTCTGTGAACTTGAGGAGCGAAATCTCATGCTTTCTTCTTGTGTGTGAACCTTGGTGGCTTGGTCAAAAAGCTATCCAACATTTTGCCCCCTCGAAGTATATTTTATCAGAGATGGAATATGCTTCGAAACCGTGGACACATCTTTTCATAGGAAGATGTAAATCAAAGGCCGTGTCTGTTCATATTGTTGTACCGTTTCTGAAAAGTTGTATCTCTTGATTAGTAAAAATGCCTAATGAAATCTTCGATCGTTTCTTTGGTTATCGAGCAGCTCTTCTCTATGAGATTTCTGGATACTTCAGGTAAACTTTTATTAATTTTCTTTCAAACAATTTCCAAAATTTGATTTTGACAAAAGTTTGTCGAGTCAGATCGCCCAAATCCCCCATGGTTCACGACACGAGGCATCCATCCTGATTCGATATTCGTGCGGGCCTCGTGCGATGGGCCATCTTCCGTTGTGAGTTGATCCGGGGACCGGCCTCCTCTTTTCTGATGGGCTCGGATCCGCGGCCCGCTAGCCCCCCATGGATCGAGTAAAACAAAAAGCGGAAGATGAGAAGTCACCCATTTGCCTATATATACCCGACCCATTTCTTCTCTTCTTTCCTTCTTCTTTCTCGTTTTTGGTTGCCACTGCTTGGAAATTCCGTCCAACAATCCAACCTTAATCTCCCCATACCCCATCAATTCTAAACCTAAGCTAATTGAACACTTTTATTTTCGCTTCCATCGATTTAGAAAGTGGAAAGCTCCGATTTCAAAGGTTTAAGATCGAGGGGCTGAGCTAAGGAAGAAGGAGAAAGAGGGAGCCAGGTTGGTTCGTTTCGTGAGCGAGGCTGGAGGTCGGTGCGATGGGAGAAGGGATGAGAATGGAATATGGGTTTAACTTAGCGGATCGGGTCACGGAAATAGTGGAGCTTTGGATCGCGGGGAATAGATGGTGGGACGGATCGCCATGATGTTACCACGATCCGTTTGAATGAAGAAAACAAGTCGGAGCGCTTCACGATCCGAAGCCCTTCCTTGAACTTGTGCCTTTCCGCGCCCCGATCCCTTTACCATGAACCGACCATATATCGCGATCCTGACCCTGCCTCGCGATCCATTCTCTGCGATCCAAGTCTTGGTGCACGATCCAATGAATTTGTTAAATTCTCACTGCAAGTTAATTCTAATACACCAATGGATAGTTAGGTTAGAGCCTTTGGGACGAAGTTTCTGGACTGAACAGGCGCATAATCTATCAGCGAACAATCGACCAATATCTTGATGATTTTGTTGACCTTCGTACTTTTCTTTAATGCACGCACAAGCACACACTGGCACTTGCACACACGGGGGGACGGGTAATTATATTCTTATTTCTCATGTTTACTCGCCTAAACAGTAATGTCGGATAACCGTTCCCCTTCAAGATCTGGTACAGAGATGGATCCCGAGGTGTATGAGCACCATAACCCCGAGGTTCTTCCAATTAATCCCGAGGGTGCGGATTCTGGATCCGAATATGAGGCAGAAACAGAATCAGATCCGTCCGAGAGTACCTCGCTTGATGAGGAGTCCGAAGTAGACGACCGAGCTCCCGACGAAATTCCTAGTGCAATAGAAATAGAGAAATTCGCTGACTCTTTAGCTTCCAAACTTGATGATATAAAGCTTAAGAGAATTTGCTTGAGACACGGGATCCCTTGGGATGATGTGAGGACTCCTGGTAGCGAAGATAGACCTCATTTGGCTCCGGAGGGGTATATGACAGTTAGCCGACTTATGTGCTGGATAGGCGTTATTCCTCCATTTCCTCCAATCGTCGTTGAGACCCTAAAACGATTGGGTATTGCTCCAATGCAGCTTCATCCCAATGCCTATGCAGCCCTATACACCCTATACATCGCATATGCGAAAATCTTGCAAACTGAGCTCACGTTTAAAGATTTGAATTTTTTTTACCTTTTCAAGCATCGCTCCACGGCAACTCCAAATTTTTCTTTCTTCGAATCGGTAGCCAATAGGAAGAATTTGTCTGATGGGTACAGCAACATAGGGGATCCCAAGGCCGATTGGTCTTATATAAAGAGACAGGCTGGATGTTCAAGAAGATGGCTTAAATCAAGTAAACTTTAAACCTTTGAATGAATAACTTGTTTAAGAAATTGAAGCACTAACATACCTCTTTTCTCTAAGCAGATCACGCCTTTCCAAAGACGGAAGGCTCGGTGTACAATAATCGACTGTCCCTTCTTCTGCAAAGCAAATCCGACTTCCTAAAGATCAAGAAATGTATTACTGACGAGAATCTTCACAAGCACCGCCTTCTGGATATAAGGTTTGGTCTTGGCGCGGGTGGCAAACCTTACAAATATGTGCCCCCGACTGAGGGAGAAAGAACGTCACAGGCCGCAGAATCAACTAAATTTCGTAAGAGTCCTTCGCCAATAATTATCCAGGACGACGAAGACCTAAATGTATATAAAGGAGATGAGGCCCGTGCTGACGAGTCTAAGGAAATCCCAGTCTCTCCGGGGGGGTTTCCCCTCAAGGGCCTCTCTACCGGTTGAACCTGCTGCTCCCGATGATTTAACAAAGGAGCAGTTATTTAAAGAACTGAGCAAGATTCCTTTACCCGATGATGTATATACACAAGGAGACTTCGAAGGGGAGCCATTTTCCCCTATTTCTGAGGAAACAGCAGTTCCAGTTGGAGAACGAGAGACTACCCAGATGAGCCTGACTTCGGGCCCTGGTCTGTTAGGGGGAATTATTTGGGATGCACAAATCACATGCACTGTCTGACCCCACACTTTTATACCAATAGTATTCAAGGTTTTAATATGTACTTGTTTCTTTTGCAGGAAAGATGTCTCGCAAACGATCTTATTCCTATCGCTCTCTTCGTGAAGGCACACCTAGTCTTCATCCAAATCCTGAGCGTGCTCGCAGTCATTCTCACAAGCCTACTTCTTCACAATCCAGATCTCCATCAAAACCAACCTCATGTAAGCCTCCCAGTCATCCGGTGCCGCCTACAGGGGGAAAACAACTTCCCAAAGACTTAACCCCTCCGAAGAGTGCACCCTCTCACAGCAGATCATCCAAAAGGCACCACGAGCCCAAGGATAAAAGCAAGGATCCAAACAAGGATTCTGAGAAGGAGAAAATTGACATTGTCCCTTCTAGCCAACAAAGTTTGAGTGCCCCTGGGTCACGAGACTATATCCATGGTCCAGAGACTCAGGCCAAGCTGGAAAAATTACGAGAACAATTCCCCGATATCTTCTTCGAAAGGATGATGTTCGTTCCAACCTTGGAACCAGTCCCTAGGAATTGGGATACTGAAGTCATCGGACATGTTCGCCATGTAGACAAGCAGTATGAGGCGATGAAGAAACATGCTGTCAATCTTTCAGACATCATCCAAACGCTTGAGATGGAAGCGCGTAGGTCCAAAGTGAAGACAGATAACAATGAAAGGGCCATGGCAAAAATGGGGAAGGACTTAGAAGATGCACAATCTTTGCTTGCCTTGGCTCAACGAGATGCTAAAAATTACAAAACAGAGCTGGAGGAGGCGAGGCAACGTTTTCATAATGAGCTCGATTCTAACAGCAAAGAGCGAGCTTTATTGAAGAAAGAGGTGGAAGATCTCAGGATGGCCAACACCGAACTGAAAACAGCACAGGATCATTTCGAGGCCGAAAGAGCTGCTTGGGAGAAAGAAAAGGCAAGTTTGAAAGATAGCTTAGCTCTGGCCGAAGAGGAGAAGGCGATTCTGAATGATCAACTCACGTGCGCAGAGAAGCGTGCTATTCTTACTGAAAATAATGTGGAAAGTGCCATTGAAATGGCTACTGTTTCTAATGAAAAGCTCCTCGAGAGAGAGAAGGATATCGAAGGATTTGAAGAAATGTTGTTCGACTTCCTTGGTCAGGTCATCAAGACCCGTAATATCTTCTAGATCCCAGACTACCATGTCACTCTAGCCAACATATGGGATGCAATCGTTGAGAGCGAGAAACAGCGATTAGGAGTTGACGAGATTGATGAGAATGAGTTGATGCGGACCATTCTTAGGGATAATGAACCTGAGGATTTAGAGAAAGGCAGACGCCTACTCCGAGAAGAAATTGAAAAAGAGAAAACTCAGGCGAAGGGCAAAGATAAAATGGAAGAAGGCCCAAGCTCAGCTGCAGATCCCAAGGCCTCCGAAATTGAGGAATACAATCCAGACTATCCATTGATTCCTCTGGGTCCAACCCCCCCCCCACCCCCCAGCTGTCGGGGGTTCTGCTGCTAGCTTGGATGGAGGATCGGCGGAAGGTATCTCTATATTTTCTCCGCAACTTGCCAAAGCAGTTTTCACTTGTCGTCGTCTGGCTGGACAATCAACTGAGCAAATTGCATTCTCTCCCAAAATAACATTTGTTTCTCATGATACAGGTGGCGGGCCAATTGATTGCTGAAAAGAAGGCAGAGGAAGAGAAGATTGACATCCTGCCAAGTGTTGGTGCTGATGTCCCCCCAGATGCTGAACCCATCGAGGCTTTGAGAGACATGGACGGGCGCCACGACGGCGATGAAGAGGAAGTCTTGGCTGAAAAACAGGCCGAAGAGGAGGAGCAGTTGCTCCTTATGAAAGGGGGACAGGATCCAGTATATGTGCCCCCTATTTCCGAGATCGACCCCAAAACTGGGTTGGTCGTAAGATTTTCCTCCCGATCAATAACTTCACAACTAGCCTCTCAATCCTCTAGTTCTTCGCCGGAGCCTCTTGTTGATAAGAGGAAGAGGAAAAATGGTGATCGTTCGGATGTTGGCAAGGAGGAGTCGGGGAAGCAGAAAAAGAGCAAGAAGCCTACATAGCCCCTCCCCCCAACATAAGTAGGATGCATATATCAGTTCATATTTTGTCCTTAGGATTTTTAGGCTTTCCACTGGCCATGAAATGTAATTGTGAGAATGGCCCTCACTTTTGTTTAGGTTCCTCTTTATCTTGTAGGTTTGCAGTTTATGAATGAAAGTTTATTTCTTTTGTGTCATCTTGTACCTGCAGTCAATAAACTCTTCATATTTAGTCACAAGTCAGTTGGCTATAACCAAGCTAAAATTATATTACAAATCATTCAAGCAACAGAAAGAATTTAACAATTCCTATGCATGTTGCCCCCTATATTTGAATACGGGGGACTTAGAGTTTTTTAGTAGAATTATAGTCCTTGAGGCGCGAAATCTCCGGTGCCTCTATACTTTCCCGATCCATCAGCGGGTTAAAGTTCGAACTCGTATCATGATCTGCTCACCGATCCTTTAACGGGGCAGGAATTCTGGGGACGCTGAGTCTCCAGCATCCTTGTCAGCGCTTAATCACAGATGTTTTTATACTCTCCTAGCGGTCGCCAAGGTTAGATTTCGATCTCGGCTGTTCAGTCGCCCCCCGATCCTTCAACGGGGTAACAGCTCTTTCTCAGCGCTTAATCGTAGACGCTTTTATACTCTCCTGGCGGTCGCCAAGGTTAGAGTTCGAGCTCGACTGTTCAGTTTCTCCCCAATCCTTCAGCGGGGTAAGAGCTCTTTCTCAGCGCTCAATCATGGACGATTTTATACTCTCCTGGCAGTCGCCAAGGTTAGAGTCCGAGCTCGGCTGTTCAGTCGCCCCCCGATCCTTCAGCGGGGTAAGAGCTCTTTCTCAGCGCTCAATCATGGATGCTTTTATACTCTCCTGGCGGTCGCCTAGGTTAGAGTTCTGTCAATGATGTGATTCACTCTATTGTACCTTCAAAGTTCTAGCTACGGACTGCTCTCCATTCTGATGGAAGGCACCTAGAGTCACATGTTCCTGTGATTGCCGCATAGTTTACAGCAAATTTCATAAAGATAGAAAAGCGGATAAATAATAGTGCAATAAAGGTAAATGACATACCGGTATTTTTATAGTGGTTCGGTCAAATCGTAACCTACATCCACTTTATAATCTTTTGCTTAAAAAATTGGACTATTCTAGGCAAGTCGTGCCTTTTACATGGTCCTATGAAACAAAAGAATAACTCCGACATCTCTATGTCAGATAAGGCCGCAAATGTTGGGCATTCCACACTCTGGGGATTTCTTCTCCATCCACTGTAGCTAGCTTGAAGGTTCCATTATCAAGCCTTCGTAGAATGGAGCACAGTCCTTCCCACTTCGCACCCATATGAGTTGGGGGCGGAAAGACACGCTTCAGAACCAAGTCTCCGGGTTCAAAGGTTCGGGCTCGAACCTTTTTGTTGTAGTATCGAGCGACCTGTTGCTTGTGTCTCAAGGCACGCAAGTCTGCTTCATCCCTCTTCACTTCTATTGAATCTAGGGATTCAAGGAGCAACTCGTTATTAGTCTTCGGATCGTAATAAGTAACTCGGTGAGATGGTACTTTTAGCTCAACCGGGATGACTGCTTCTGCTCCAAAAGCAAGGGAGAAGGGGGTATGGCCTGTTGCCGATTTATATGTCGTCCTGTAGGCCCATAATGCCAAGGGTAATTCATCGACCCACATGGCTTTGGCCTGCTTCAATCTTCTTTTGATAATGGACTTAATCACTTTATTTGCTGCTTTGATCTGTCCGTTTGACTGCGGATGTGCCACAGAAGTATATCGTTTCTCAATGTGGTACTTCTGGCAGAAATCCCTAAACTCGTTGCTATCAAACTGGGTTCCATTGTCAGTGACGATGATCTTCGGGATTCCAAACTGGCAAATAATGTTCCTAACAACGAAATTGGTCACTCGCTTGGTTGTAATTGCAGTCAACGGTTCGGCCTCAACCCATTTGGTGAAGTAGTCTACAGCTACAATGGCGAACTTTGCTCCGCCTTTTGCTATAGGGAGGGTTCCAATGATATCAATTCCCCGCATAGTGAAAGGCCACAGACTTGTCATTGTTTTTAACTGACCAGGAGGTGCCCTGGGAATCCTTGAAAATCTTTGGCAAGCATCACAATGTCGCGCGTACTTTGTCGCGTCTTTGTTTATGGTAGGCTAGAAATAACCATACCGCAACACCTTTTTTGCCAGAGTGTGTCCTCCAGTGTGATCGCCACATTCACCTTCGTGCACTTCTTGCAGTACACGTTTAATGTCGTCATGGGATATATACCGAAGGAGAGGCATCGAAAATTCTTGTCTATACAGGACTCCGTCTTGCAGAACATATCGGGAAGCTTTACGAATTACTTTACGCCTCTCACTCTTCTTGGTCGGAAGCGTTCCATTCATTAGGAAATTCTTTAGAGGGGTCGTCCATGACTCCCTTTCTGGCTCAGTTTCTAGTACCGAATCAATTTCCATCTGATCTATACTAGGGAACCGAAGCACTTCAACTGGGGCTAGCCTGATCTCTTCAGGATCGTCAGAACTAGCCATCTTGGCTAATTTATCTGCCTGTTGGTTCTCTGACCGTGGAATATGAGAGATACTGTAGTGATCAAAACTTATTAGCAACTCCTTTACTTTCTCCAAATACGAAATCAATCTTGGGCTCTTAGCTCGAAATTTTCCAGAAATCTGATTTACAACCAACTTGGAGTCACAAAATATGTCCAGCTTCGCGATCTCTAATTCCTTTGCGATCCTCAACCCGGCTATCAGGGCTTCATATTCGGAGTCGTTGTTAGTGGCGCGAAATTCCAACCGGATAGCATAGGATATCAGTCTTTTCTCAAGAGTTTCAAACACCACTCCGGCATCAGATCGTTTATCATTCCTAGCACCATCAATATACAATTTCCATGCACTGGGATCGAGAAGTAACTTTGGTGGGTCAGCCTCTTCGTTTACCATGTCATCCTCCAAGGCAGTAAATTCTGCTATGAAATCTGCCAGCACTTGCCCACGTATTGACCGTCGGGGCTGAAAATTTAAATCAAATTGACTCAGTTCAATGTTCCACCTGAGCAACCTTCCAGAAGCTTCTGGTCTCTGTAGAATTTGCTTGAGCGGATGATCTGTGTACACGGTGATAGGATGAGCTTGGAAATAATGTCGAAGTTTCCTAGATGCAATCAATAAACTGTATGCCAGCTTTTCGATCCTCGGATAATTGCGTTCAGCTGCCGCCAATTTTTTAGTCACGTAGTACACTGGCCTTTGAACCTTGTCTTCTTCTCTCACTAACGCTGAGCTGATCGCATGGGACGACACTGCTAAGTGCACGAATAAATCCTCATGATCCACCGGCTTAGACAGTATCGGAGGTCTCTCCAGATGATTCAGCAGGTTCTGAAATGCTTCAATGCAATCAGGAGTCCACTTAAAATTGCGTTTTCCTCGCTTTATCAATTCAAAGAATGGAATGCATTTATCTATCGCTCTAGAGATGAATCTGCTTAATGCCGCTACTTTCCCTGCAAGGCTCTGCACATCTTTGATTTGTCTAGGCTCCTGAATGTCTCTAATTGCTGCAATCTGGTCTGGATTAATTTCAATCCCACGCGAGCTGACAATGAATCCCAAGAATTTCCCAGATGCAACCCTAAATGAGCATTTCGTTGGGTTGAGTTTCATCCCATACTTCCGAAGAATACCAAACATCTCTGCCAGGTTTGTAGTGTGATCGGACGATTGTCTGGACTTAACCAACATGTCGTCAACGTACACCTCCATCGTTTTCCCAATCTGGTTATAGAACATTCTATTCACTAAACGTTGATATGTAGCGCCTGCGTTCTTCAAACCAAAAGGCATTACCACGTAGCAGTATAATCCTAGATCAGTAATGAAGCTAGTGTGTTCTTGATCTGGAACATGCATAGGAATCTGGTTATATCCTGAATAAGCATCCATGAAAGAGAGAAGCTCATGACCTGTCGTTGAATCTACCAACTGATCAATTCTGGGTAACGGAAAGCTATCTTTTGGGCATGCTTTATTCAAATCTGAAAAATCAATACACGTACGCCACTTCCCATTGGCCTTCTTTACCAAAACTGGATTTGAAATCCAATCTGGGTAGGTTGAGTCTCTGATGAATCCGTTACTTCTTAACTTTTCAACTTCTTCTTTCAAGGCTGCGGACCTCTCCGGGCCCAGCATTCGCCTTTTTTGTTTTACAGGGGGGGTGCTTTGGGTTAATGTTCAATGAATGGCTTATAATTGATGGAGATATCCCACACATGTCCGCGTGGGTCCAAGCAAATACATCCAAGTTATCTTTCAGGAAATCCGTCAGTTCTTTAGCTCGAACTGGATCCAATCTTCAGGACCTTCTCTGGGTCGCTATCATCGATTGGTACATCCATAGTCGTTTCGTTGGGAGCCGCCATTCTGCCCCCAGTCTCTTCGTCCTCTCTGGGATCTATATCCTCGGGCAGTTCTCTGGGCGACTCACCTATAGTCATTTTCTTTAATTGTTATGACGTATCCTCCCTTGTGGGGGAAGAAGCGTCTTTAATCTCAATATCTTTTCCTTTACGGAGTAGCTTTAGCTCTGCAATGTAACATGCACGTGCAGCAACCTGATCTCCTCTGACTATGCCAACACCAGCTTCCGTAGGAAACTTCAATAACAAGCACCAGTGGGCTATACAACCTCTAAACTTTGCTAGGGCCGGTCGGCCCAAGAAGGCATTATAAGGCGATTCAATATCCAAAACTACGAAGGGAAGAATTCTCACTCTCTGGCATTCTACTTCCCCAAGTGTTACTGGCAGCTCTACATATCCCATTGGAGTAGTTGAAGCCCCGTTAAATCCACGGATCCATCCTTCACATGGCTTTAAATCTTTCAACTCAAGGTTTATTAGATCGAACGTCTTTTTGAATAGAATGTTGACTGAACTCCCGTTATCCACTAAAACTTTATGGGCAGTAGCCGGGCCGATAGGAACTGTGATTACAAATGGATCTTCGGTTGGAGCGTGGACTCCAATACTCTCTCGGTTGTGGAAAATGACGTCGTCTGACATCATCTTTTGTTGTTTTACCGAGACATTGTCCTCAGGGTTGTTGCAATCTCCTGCCTCGAGATGATGCTTTGCTGCGTTTACGTACTGATCCATCGTCCTGAAACTATGCCCGGCTAGGTGAAGCCCTCCGATTATGGTATTGATAACAAGATCCTTTCCTTTTTGCTGGACAGTTGGCCTGGCAGTAGGTTGATTCTGGTTTTGGTTCGGGGTCTGAATAGCTTGCCCCCTATCTCTAGGAGTCACCCGGTACTCATCCAACTTCCCTTCCTGGAGCAACCTCTCAACTACGTCTCTCAGATGACGACATTCATTTGTAGAGTGGCCGTGAGTCTGATGGAAGAGACAAAACTTCCCCGTCTCACGTTCTTTCTCCGTCGAATCTCTTGGAGAAAGCCTTTTATGTTGGAGAACGTTGTATGAGTCAACGAATATATTCTCCAAAGTATCATTTATTGGCGTATAACTTTCGAAAGACCTGGGATGGGTCCTTCTCCGGGAATCGTTCCCCCGATTTCTCTTCCGATTATTGCCATTACTGTTGTTACCATTGTTTCCTGACGGCGGCGGCCGCCCTGGTTTCGGTTCCCAACGTTGACTTCAACCTTTCCCGAGCTGTCCCCGGTTTGCTTGATGGCAACATTACTTTGGATTTCCTCCTTATTTGCCATTTTCATCTTCCGGTTAGCATATACCTCCTCCTGACGTAAGCGTACGTTTGCTTTCTCGTAAAACAATTCTCTAGTATGAGGTGGTTTGCCAGCCAGGTATCTCCCAAATTCAGTATCTTTATCTACCCCATCAATTAGGGCTGCCACAACAATCGGCTCATGGGGATCCTTGACTTCGGTGGCGGCTAGGTTGAAACGATCCAGATACTCTCTCAAGCTCTCACCTGGTCGTTGTTTGACAAGGAACAGGTCAATCACACTTTTCGATCTTTGTGCATAAATGCGGAACTGTTCTACGAACTTTTCACTCAATTCCCTGAAACTGGAAATTGATCTTGCTGGTAAGCGAGTAAACCATAATAACGCTACATCCTCCAGGAATATTGGGAATGCTTTGCACTTTACAGCGTCGGAAGCTGCGGCAACGGTCATTGACCAAGAATATCTCATTAGATGTTGGATTGGATCAGATCTACCCGCGTAACGGTTCATTTGAGGCATGTTGAAGCACCTCGGGAATGTTACATCTAGAATGTCGTCGGTAAAAGGGGTGTGGCTGCGATCAATTCCCCAGTCTTCATTCCTTTGTTCATGGCTATCCGCCAGGATTTGATGGACCATAGCTGCAACATTTGCACTGGTCATCGAAGGCTCGGGGTCAGTGCTCCTAGCTCGATGAAATTCTCCGATCTCTCTTCTAGGAACATCCACGAAGTCCGGAACTCGGATTGGGCTTCACTGCCCCCTGCTACTATGAGTATTTGTACAGCGGAGGGGCTGAGGTGGTCTATTCTCAACAGGATTATTCACAACCCGAGCTCTAGGAGTTGCGGCATGATTGTTCAAGTTGTAGTTTGAGGGTCCTTCACCAAGTGTCTCTTCCTCCCGTGATGGCAAGGTTCCAAATCGGAGCCGTTCTATGTTTTCAGCCCGCTCATACGGTCGCCGCGGAGGTCTTGGCGATTCCTCCGATGAAGAAGAGTACTCTAGGGTGAGCAGACGGACTGGAAGAGGCGTTCTTTGCCTTACAAGATCATCCAGACGTCTATCCATAGCAGTCAAATTCTGTCGCAGCATGGAGCTTTCCTGCCTTTGAGCAGCTATTTCATCAAACAGCCTATCCCACAATTCAACAAAGCGAGAGAGATCTCCTTCAGTAACGGGAGCAGAGGGATCATACTGATCATCAACATTTTCCCTTATGCGCAAAGAGCTTGAGCCAGGTCGAACAGAGGGACCAGGACGGGAAGAGCGAGCCATAGGATCCTTTCCAAGTCGAGTTGTAATCCGGTCATCACCTCGGATCGTGGTGGATCGGTATCGGTGGCTCGCAGCACCCCCCGGGATCGGATCGTGGTAACATTGGGAGGGGGTTCGTGGTGTTATCGTAGGACCGGGTGACGACCCCTTCAACTGTTCGGTTCGCATCACCCTCCACGGTTCGGTTCGCCATCTCCGTTCCGCGATCCGAGGGTCCTTCGCTGACCTGTTCATGCACGCTCTCTTCAATCGCTTCATTCGCAGCTTCATTCGCCTGTGAAGCTCACACTTCCTTAGACTTCTTTCCAGCCATGATATCAGGTATTGTTGAAATCTTCAAAAGTCTGAACAGTGAGGTTTCAGGACTGTTTTCTTCGGACTTGAATATCCAAACAACGGAGAAACAATCCAATATCCTAAGTTCAACTCTCAATGAAAGCACCAAAATGTTAGATCAAAATTTGGCTCTAACACCCAAATTGTTCTGACTCGTAGAAAATTATAACTAAAAAATGAGGAAAAAGCAGAGAACACACAAGGTTTATAGTGGTTCGGCGTTAACGAGCCTACGTCCACTTTATATGCTATTGATTATACTTTGAATGCTAGTACAACCAATGATTTCTCTCAAACTCACTCTTACAATTATGATTTCTCTCAGTAATCTCGAAATAAAACTGATAAGAAATAGTGGTATAACAGTAATGGTGGAATCAATACTCAATACTGCCAAAAGATCCCGAAAAATGCCAAGCTCTGGGCTATTTATAACTGATTTCTGGTGACGGATCGCGGTCATACGTGGCCCACATCCCGAAGATCTCGGACCGGTTCGTAGCTTGATGAAGAATTGGTCAATATGACAGTTGGTAACACGTGTCGCGAGATCCTGTATTCTCGGATCGTGGTGGACTTGGTCTTGGTCATCATCCATCAGCCTAGGGGATCGGATCGGATCGGATCGTGGTTTGATGAAGAGTCAGTCTAATTAGCTGTTGTGGACAGGTGTCTCATGATCCGTCATACGCGGATCGAGGTAGACTTGGTCAGCAGCTTCGCCATGCCTTCGGGGATCGGATCGGATCGTGATGGCAAAGTGGGGATCAGATCGCGACCCGCTTCAGCGATCCGATGGTGCGATCCGAATAGGGGCGATCCGCACTGACTATCCGATCTTCTGTGAACTTGAGGAGCGAAATCTCATGCTTTCTTCTTGTGTGTGAACCTTGGTGGCTTGGTCAAAAAGCTAGCCAACAATATGTAAATTACATAGGAAATTATACCGTACGTCAAAAATTACATTTTTCTTTGTAATTAACATGTGAATTCCATCGTATGATAAAATTTACATTTTTATATGTAAATTACATAGGAAATTATAACGTACGTCAAAAATTACATTTTTCTTTGTAATTAACATGTGAATTCCATCGTATGTTAAAATTTACATTTTTATATGTAAATTATATAGGAAATTATACTGTACGTCAAAAATTACATTTTTCTTTGTAATTAACATGTGAATTCCATCGTATGATAAAATTTACATTTTTATATGTAAATTATATAGGAAATTATACCGTACTCAAAAATTATATTTTTCTTTGTAATTAACATGTGAATTCCATCGTATGTTAAAATTTACATTTTTATGTGTAAATTGTATAGGAAATTACACCGTAGGATAAAATTTACATTTTTATATGTAATTAAAACATGAATTTACATTGTGTGTTAAATATTACATTTTTATAGGTAATGTCTGTAGGAAAGTACTGTATGACAAAAACTACATTTTCTATGCAATTAAAGGATGTAATTTCATTGTATGATAGAATTTACATTTTTTTTATATATGTAACATAAAATGAGAATGAATATTAGAAATAAAATTTATTTATTTTGTATGTAAATAAGATGTAGGAATGTGGCTTGAGATTAAAAATCATATTTTTACAATGTAAATTAGAAGTAGAGTTTGCATTATAATTAAAAATCATATTTTTACAATGTAAATTAGAAGTAGAGTTTTCATTGTAATTAAAAATCTTATTTTTACAATGTAAATAGGAAGTAGAGTTTGCATTGTAATTGAAACTTACATTTTTATATGTAAATTTAGAATAGGATTCACTGCAAATATAAGTTACATTTTTATTATGTAACTAAGATGAGAATGTACATTGAAGTTGAAGTCTACATTTTTATATGTAATTTAAAAGGAGGATTTTGAATGTATCAAAATTTACATTTTTACATAAAAAAAATAAAAAAATATAGGAATTGACATAGGAATTAAATTTACATTTTTATGTAAATAAAAAGGATGGAATTTACATTTTCAATGTAAGTAAAAGAATGAATTTAGGATGCGATAATATTATCTTCATTTTCAAATGAATTAAAATTTAGTAAGTATCGGTAATTGTGTCGAGCGTTGTTTTAATCAAACGACGTTATTACGATTCAATGATTATATATATATATATATAATTAAAATTAAACGAATAGGGTGTGGTAGTTCGCGTTTTGAAATCGTACTTTTAAACGATTATACAAGAAGATCCGACCGTCGGATTTTCTTGAAACTGAAACTGTTAGGACCGTCTTGGAAAAATCTTTCCAATGATATATATAACATTAAGATCCAATGGTTAGATTCTGGGAAATGTGAAAATAAAAATTGGTTGAATGCAGCGCCATAGTCGCCCATGGACTTAAGGCGTCGTTATATAAAAATTTAATTATTTTAAATAATTAAAATAGGAATGAATCGTTAATAAAAATAATTATTAATGTATAAGAAGGATTTTAAATATATATATACGAGGATTATTTGGAAAGTCCGAGTTCTCTCATTCTAAATAATCAAACGACGTTAATTGAAGTATGAAGATGGTGTATGAAGACCATAAATCTTCCCTCGAATAGACAACGATCGAGGCCCTGATTTGACTTGCTCCCAATTCAAGGGTCATGGTCATTGCCCAAATGTACGTGTTGATTTCACGGGTTTGGCTTTCGCTCAGACCCAGAGCATAAGCTAATAAATGGATAGTGTGTCCGACATCATACTCTATCAAATATCATGTTATTGATCTTTTGTCGAATGTATGGATGTTTGGTGGCGGGGAATTTATTCTCTTGCTTAACACCCGTTCATATATTTCTTCAAAGGATTGGTAGTGCGATATGGAGTGATGATGTGGCATGCTAAGATGCATAAGATCAAGGTTTTGTTGAAAAGCAGGCCTTGTGGGACGATCAAAGCATAGCCTGTTTAGGCATAGCTTTGTGTACAGCGTGACTTCGCAAGCCTCACACACCGGTGGAGTCCAAAACGGGAGAAGGGAACACAGGGAGAGCAGCACGTTTCTTTCTAGCTAGAAGTGGTGATTGGGCTTTAACATGGCCCAACATTTAACTTATGTGGATGATGGAATGAGGCGCCTCGGATGATAGGTCCTAAAGGACTGGGAAACGTGTGTTCAGGAATAACTAATCCGCAAATCGTATGGTGGACCGGCCCTGCAGCTTTCCAAGGGTTCACTACGGGGGATCCTGAGACATTAGCTAGAGTGTCTCGAATCGGTAGGAGCTCCTCCCTAGCCTTGACTCATGATGGAAACCAAAATCCAAATACGACCCTATGAATTTGATTGTATTACTAGTATGGAGGCATAGTAGTATGGGATACTATTCTTCCTAGGATTTATACATTTACTTTGAAATGTTTTGATATATACTGATAATAATATTAAACTCGTATTTGCCGTATTTAGCATGTTTAATCACCATAAGGTAAAACCCTATCCTCTGGTTTGTGTTGCATTGTGTGATGGGACCTGGGTCTTATGGTGATTTCATTTTTCTAAAAAGCATACCGTTGTTGTACGATTTACTCATTATTTGTTCTGACACCTTTATGCACGGCAATCCATTAGAGTAAACCCGTTCCGCATTAGCGGCATGGTCTTTGGATTTTCCCTATTAATAGTGATTAATTAGTTAAGAATTCTCACACCGGTCCCACGACTGACTCGTTGTTTGTTTCCACCTTTTTGCAAACTCGGGTGCCCTACTCTCTACACGGGCAGACGAGTAAACAGGTTTATTCTTCGCTTGGAGTCTTTTCTTTGGAGCTGCTTATTATTTTTCTTGGATTTGCTTGTGGAGAGGTGATGACTTGGAGTTTGAAGACATCTATCATTCGCTGCTTTTGCATTTTTCTTTTTTTATTTCAGACATTAAACTTGGTGTATTCCACGTTGTTAAGTTGGAGTTGGATCTTATTTCTTTTTCTGCAAACATGATGTAATAATTTAAAATTCTGTGATTGTGGATTTTCTGTGGTTGATGACATTATATTTCCGCTGCTATGATGTTGTTACTCTATGAATTACCTATGCTATGTTGTATCTGTGATATGTATTATTATATTTATATTGTATTCCAAATGATCATTCCTTACTTTCATCCCGTGGAAGTTTGGGGTCATCACAATAGATAAACATTCTATTTTAATACCGCTATTATATAGATAAAAATTCTATTTTTATATCGCTATTATATAGATAAAAATAATATTTTTTACTGCTATATATATAGAAAAGATTATATTTTTATACCGCTATATATATAGAAAAAATTATATTTTTATACCGCTACTATATAGATAAAAATCGAATTTTTATTGCTACTTCGTATATAAATATCTCGCCTTTCTATGCTTAAAAATCTCGCCTTTCTATAATTACAAAAAATCTTGCCTTTCTATAATTAAAAATCGCGTCGTTTATTATATAAAATTTGTATTTTTTTTCTTTGCTATCGTTTCATTTTAAAAATCATACTTTGCTAAAAAAACAATTCTTTTTAAACAAAATAAAAATCAAACCTTTGACGCCATAACGATCTAATTTTTTTATTCATATGAATACCCTACTTTGTTCATAAAAAATAAATAAAAAAATTAACTTAACAAAACTTACATGTTTTTAGCGAGGAGGGGGGGTTTAATCGGTGCAGAGGGTTGCGGAAGGGCTAGCGTGGCCGGAGGAAGTCGAGGAGGAGCGGTGGTTGGCCTTCGGTGGCTAGCAGCGGCGGGTACCAGGTTTTGGGGGTGTTTGGGTTCGAGGAGAGAGAGAAGGGAGGCTGGAGGTTGGTGAGGCGGTGCACAGGAACGAGACTGGCGGCGGTTAGGGTTTCAAGGAGGGCGCGGTTCTGGTCTTCGCGTGGTAGAGGGCAGCTGAAGTGGAGGTGGAGGAGAAGGGGAGGTCGGTGGCTCGGGGGGCAGCGCCGGAGGCGCAACGGCGATGATTCCCCCCTCCCCCCGGTCGCTTTTTCTCTTTTCATTTTTTTTACTTGGGTTTGACCGTGGTAAGAGAAGGAAGGGGAGGGGCCTATATAGAAAAAATATTATATTATTTTATTTATCAAAAAAGAAACTTTTTATTTCGAAACGAGACCCACCGACTGTCGTTCATAGCTAGTTACCCCCATTTCGAACACAATGGGATATGTGTCGTGAGTTGATTCGATCGTTTCGATCAGTTTTCGTCAAAATCAAAATATAACTCTATATATTGAATTTGAACGCACATTTCAATTTACCAGGGCCACATACGAACTTTGAAAATTCAAGAATTTTTTTTATAGCTTCGTATTGACGATACGGTACTAACAAAACTAATTTCGTCAAATTCCGAGACCGTTTGAAAAATGGTCATTTTCTAGTCGATTAAAATCAACTAAAACTGGTCAAACGCGTTTTCCTTTGCCATGCTCACATATTGATTCGAAAAATTACGAATTTTGGAATCTAGCAATAACTTGACGTCGCGGATCCAACAAAAGTGGTTCTGTCGAAAACCAAGGACGTTTGCAAAATTGCTATTTTTAAGGGCCAGAATTCCATAGCGACTATTCCAAATTTTCAACGGGACGTATCTTTTCATTCCCGCTATGAAATTTCAATTTTTCGGATTCGTTGGAAAGTTATTCTCAATTAGATTCAAATATTTTTGGTTTTGCCAAAATCCGGTTTATTTTGAATCCTGTACGTTCATTTCAAATTTGAAATCGAATTTTTGAACTACCGCGCCATTTTCAATTCCTTTTAAAATTAAAAATAATTAATTATATTCTAACGACAATAAATATAAATATATACGTTCGAAATCTATTCAAAATAAATTTCTCGTCAATATTATTTAAAATATATCATTTTAAATATTCAAAATTCCTCGAAATTGCCAAAATAAAATTTTTAAATTGGCTTAGAATTTCTGGGTTATTACAATCTCCCCCACTTAAAACTTTTCGTCCCCGAAAAGGAACGAAGCTGAAAGTTGTTTAACTAATCAACTCAACTTCCATTATTTTCATTACGGCTTAAGTTCTTCAACTTTTCAGTTTCTAAGAACTTTTCAAATTTTTCAAAAATTTGGCTAACACCCTAAATTTTCGAAAAATTTCGCTATAACCTCCTTTGCACCGGGGACTTTGGACTATTTCAAATAACCTCCCATGGCCCTCATCAATCCAAAAAGAAAAAGAAACAGCCAAGCGGCTAGCCAAGCGGCTAGCCAATCGGCTCATAAAATCATCAAATCCCGATAAATTTGTAAACATGTACCTATTTGTCGGGCAAACAATTTTAATCTTCTTCTCTAGCCTCCTTGCAATGACTTGTTCAATGTAAGTACATGTATATGCATGCATTTTCAAACAATTTTCAATACAGTTCAATTTTTTGTACAATTTGGCTAAATGGTTCAACATTTTAATTAATCCACCAATAATCAAACAACACAATCAACAATCAATTAGTTGATTATCATTTCAAATTCATAACTTTGATATATATATACATAAAATCATGTTTTTGATGCCAAATCACAACAATAAACCTATCTAGTTTTGGTTCTCACACCAGTCTAATGGAAATATATAGACATCCCACTTTCGAAACTCGAATATACACTACTGATGCTATATAGTCATCGGTAGAATCATCCTCGGGCGACTAGAGTGTGATTCTATATCTATCTAGTATATTAAAACTTTGAATATACGCTCATGACGCGTATATGCAAAATCTTTATATACTCGATTTTCCAAATTCAATACAAATAAAATATTCAAATATGTATACTTGAATTTAACTTTCAAAACAAAATTTGCTTTCAATTTTATATTTCAAAATTTTCACACTTCACACTCGTTCTAGGATACTACTGATCCAATCTCTAACGAGTTATTCTCATTGGATATTACTAATCCAATCTCTGATGAATTCTTTCGTATGGTCCTAATGTGTCTTGTTCTCGAGCTCTGTAAACCAAAGCTCTGATACCAAACTAACACGACCCGAACTTCCCCGTGAAGGAAAGCACGGATTGAGTTGAGAACAACACCCATCGGAACACAAACAGAAGAACATTTCATTGTTTATTACAACAATTCCATCAGAATACAAGAATATACAGAGTATGAATAAATATTATACAACAGAGAATATCAGAGATTTAAATACATTACTGCAGCAGAAAAATAATACAAAACATAACGGAAAGAAATACTCGGATACAAAGCTTTCCGAATATGACTTCAGCTATAAACCAGGATCCTATGAATATAAATCTGCAAAACTAAAACTACTAGCTGCCCGTGTGGAAAATAAGGGTACCCAGAGTTTAGGTTAAACCAATAAACTCCAGGTCAGTCATGTGACTGGTGTAGGAACTAAAACATTTATTAATCTTTATTTATAAAGTTAGGTAAATCAAGGGACCACGCTGTATAACACGGAACAGGTTTTTACCCCAAGAATACTAGTGCATGAAGCAACAGCGCAATGCTAAATAAAGAAAAATGAAGCTATTATAAGACCCAGGTCCCATCACACAATGCAACGCAAGCCGGAGGATAGGGTTTTTACCTTATAATAGTCAAAAATGCTTGGTACGTGAAAATTCATATTTTATTATTACTATAAGTGAAGAATACAACTTCAATCATAATGTATAAATCATAAATGGCATAAGTGACTCATACCACTATGTCTCCGTACTAGGCTCTACAAATAAAACCGAATTATCACGTATTGGAAATTGGATTCCATCATGATTCGAGGAAAGGGGCAAGCTCCTCTCCGTTCGAGACACTCTAGCAAATGTCTCAGGACCACACACAACGATCCTTGGAATCGGTTGGGCCGGTCCTCTCTTACTTTTGAGGATTGACAATTCCTGAACACACGTTTCCCGGTCCTATAGGACTTATATAATAATGGTCTGTATGTTGGCTCACATAGTGCCTGTTATCAACCATATATTTGAGGCGCCTCGCACTCCAACAACTACACAGTTAAAAAGTATATAAATGCCAGGGCTGGTAAGTCACTGACATCACCCATAGCTAGAAAGAAACATCGTGTTCTCCCAAAGATCCGTATCCCTTTTTGACTCATACCGAGGTGTGAGGCTCGTGAATTCACGCTATACACAAAGCTATGCCACACAGGCTGTGCTTTGATCATCAACTACAAGACTTTGCTTTTCAACAGAAGCCTTGATCATCTGCCACTTAGGCATGCCACACAGGCAATTCACTCCATGCGACTGATGTCCATCGATATACAACCTCTGAGCTCGTACATCTCAGAGAAGGGCGTTAAGCAAAAGAATAAATTCTCCGCTGCCAAACAGATGTATATTTAATAGAGATCAATCAACACAGAATAAAATCCAATATCAGACACATAGTCCATTTACAAGTTCGTTCTGGGTCTGAACGAAACCGGAGGCACTTTCCTCGCATATCAATCAATCTCCAAGTACGTCTGGACGATCACCAACTGATTCCCTCCTCTTGGGTGTACAGCCCAATCAAGATCATCAGTAATCACCCAAACAATGTGAGGACTTCCGATCTTCAACCACCGTCTTCATCTTCGACTTATCGCTGAATCGGTTATTCAGAATGGATATAAACCCGGCCTTTCCAAATAACCCGCGTATATAATAAACAAACGTTACACAAACCCAACATAAGCCTCATTCCAATTCAGAATATTCTTTTATTCAAAATTTCACATTCTTAGGGAAAGGTTCCCATTAATTTTATCAAAGATAAATTCTTCTACATTTATTCTTTAATCTTCCTTTGGATATCATTTCAAACCGTATTATGGTTTTCCAAACTAGTCGGGATTAGCGAACCACACCGAAGTAATTATTTATTTTATTTCCCAATCCCAACCTATTCATCCTATGGAGAAAAGGGGTAATACTCCATATCTAACACCATGGTGTTATCGGTAAATATTAATTACCATTTCACGTTCAAATCTAATTAAAGATTTAATTATCGCTTTGGAGCAAAACTGGTGATACTCCATCCTTGATCACTTTTCAGATTGGATAATTTGAATTATCAATTCACATTTCAATCTAATTAAACATTCATTAAAACTCCACTTAGTTTTAATCTTCTCAAAAATCAATATCATGTCTTTAACTTGGTTAAAGAACCAATGTCATCTAAAACACGGTTCACGATAAACCCAAAATCACATTCAAATTCAATTCCACTTAAATATTACTTAATTGGTACACTTCATTAAATCTAAATAGAAAGATTTAATCTTTTGTACACTGGGTCCAAGAACAGTGTTATTCAAGACACCATTCACGACGAACCAAAAATCCCATTTGATATTAAAAACAAGGCTCTGAATAGAAAATATATCGGCTTATATTCAATATCAAATTCTGAAATCAACAAATATCGAATTGGAAATAACGATATAAATATATCTTTCAAATTTCCACAACCATCTCTGTATAATCACGAAATCGGGCATCGAAATATTCCGAAGATAATTTCGATTCAAATCCATTCCAATTCGTATATTGGAAATTCTGATTATTTTTAAAACCACTTTCAAATTAAATTTATTTATTTCAAAAATAAATTGATTTTAATTCTAGTTCAAAACTAGTTCATTTCGATAAAAATATATTTTTATCTTTTCAAATATGGAACTTTTACCCCAATTTTTCCAATTCATATATTATGATTTTACACAAATTATTAATATTTTTTATAATTTTATCAAGGCCCGTACAGTCGGTTTTCAATAACGGACACCGAACTGCACTTACAGCGACCTTTTCCAAATTTGGTTTGGACATAATTCCAAATCCAACCATTAGATTTAAAATTTTAATATTCATTAGAAAGCTCTTTTCGATACGAACCCAACGGTTCCGGTTTTAGGAGAATCCGACGGTCGAATCTCCCGCAACGTCAATTCGAAGCGAATGGTCGAAATTCGCGAACTGCCGCGGCGCGGCGCGTTCTATTCAGGCCATTATGTATATAATATATATTATATATATTTTATCGATTTCCTTTTAAAACATATTTCATAAATCATTTTAAATTCGTTTTCGAAACGATTTCAACTTCATATTCAATTTCTAATCAAAATTGAATATTTCACATCATTACTATATAAATGATAATATTTTCAAAACGTTATATTTTGAAATCACTTCATTTTCTATATTCATTATAAAAACGAATATAATTGATATAAATATCGTTTGCATCAAAATGGCGCATCTCTAATCAACACGACTTTTTATATTTCAATAACTTTGTTATTCTATTCAACAAATGAATATTATATTATCTGTTCAACACATGAATCTATATTTCTTTCAACACATGAATATTTATTTTTCTTTCAACACATGAATATTCTCAACACATGAGTACTGTCAACACATGACTATTTTCTTTATTTAATATATTTTATAAAATTATGATAAAGATGTAAATTCTATTGTTAAAATATTTTTTTCAACACATGATAAGTTTCAACACATGAATATTCTCAACACATGAGTATCGTCAACACATGACTATTTATTCTATTCAACACATGAATCTTTATTTTATAATATTCTTTATTTTTCCAATTGGAATGAGGCCCAATCAATTACCATATAATGTTAATTATATGGATTCCATACAACACATGTATATAATAGCAACGATAAATAATCAACCATCATCCAAAGTGCACCGCACAACTGCATAAGCATTAAATATAAATAATTAACGCTTACATAGTCTGTCGACCAATCGATCGACATACAACTAAATAATTGGGATTAGTTACGCCAAATATCATCCCAATACCCTTGTGGGGTTTCAATCCACAAACACTGAATATTATTTGTGCAGTTGGGCGATGTGTAGAATTTATCGTCACAATCAATGTCCTTCAAATAGGTGTACATAAACAAACCGCCCTGTTTGTAAATGAATATTTATTTATTCACATTCACGTTAAAAAATTATATTTTTAACGATAATTAATTTATTTTAACACATTTCACATCAACATCACAAACAAACTTCACAACACATCAAACAAGCATACAAGCCGTTCATGGTTTGTGGACGACGGGTGTCGGGTGATGCTAAGTACCATCTGCATCCTAGCATATATTTTTAACTAAAAACAAGATTTAAAGTAAGAAGTTCTCACCGACTAGCTAAACCAATACACCACGACTCTTCATATGTAGAAATCATCGTCGTGCTCGCCTTTTGTCAATTTCATTGTCCGTAGCCACTACATATATAAAAATCACATTTTTATATTGTTGCTATGCGTATAAAAATCACATTTTTATAATCACTCTATATGGATAAAAATCACATTTTTATACTGCTACTATATAGATAAAAATTCTATTTTTATACTGCTACTATATAGATAAAAATTCTATCTTTATACCGCTACTATATAGATAAAAATTCTATTTTTATAACGCTACTATATAGATTAAAATTCTATTTTTGTACCGCTATTGTATAGATAAAAATTCTATTTTTATAACACTACTATATAGATAAAAATTCTATCTTTATAGCGCTACTATATAGATAAAAATCTATTTTTATAACGCTGCTATATAGATAAAAATTCTATTTTTATAACGCTACTATATAGATAAAAATTCTATTTTTATACTGCTACTATATAGATAAAAATTCTATTTTTATAACACTATTATATAGATAAAAAATCTATTTTAATACCGCTATTATATAGATAAAAATTCTATTTTTATACCGCTATTATATAGATAAAAATTATATTTTTATACCGCTATATATATAAAAGATTATATTTTTATATCGCTACTATATAGGTAAAAATCAAATTTTTATCACTACTTCATATATAAAAATCTCGCCTTTCTATAATTAAAAAAAATCTCGCCTTTCTATAATTAAAAATCTCGCCTTTCATTATATAAAAATTATATTTTTTTCTTTGCTATCGTTTCATTTTAAAAATCATACTTTACTTAAAAAAAACAAATCTTTTTAAACAAAATAAAAATCAAACCTTTGACGCCATAACGTTCTAATTTTTTTATTCGTATGAATACCCTACTTTGTTCATCGAAAATAAATAAACAAGTTAACTTAACAAAACTTACAGTGTTTTTAGCCGGGGGGGTTAATCGGTGTAAAGGGTTGCGGAGGGGATAGCGTGGCTGGAGGAAGTCGAGGAGGAGCGGTGCTTGGCCTTTGGTGGCTAGCAGTGGCGGGTACCAGGTTTTGGGGGTGTTTGGGTTCGAGGAGAGAGAGAAGGGAGGCTAGAGGTTGGTGAGGCGGTGCGGAGGAACGAGACTGGCGGCGGTTAGGGTTTCAAGGAGGGGGCGGTTCTGGTCTTTGCGTGGTAGAGGGCAGCTGAAGTGGAGGTGGAGGAGAAGGGGAGGTCGGTGGCTCAGGGGGGGCAGCGCCTGAGGCGCGATGGCGATGATTCCCTCCCCCTCCCCCCGTCGCTTTTTCTCTTTTCCTTTTTTTATTTGGGTTTGACCGTGGTAAAAGAAGGAAGGGGAGGGGCCTATATAGAAATTTTTTATATTATTTTATTTATCCAAAAAGTAACTTTTTATTTCGACTTCGAAATGAGACCCACCGTCTGTCGTTCATAGCTAATTACCCTCATTCCGAACACAATGGGATATGTATCGTGAGCTAATTCGATCGTTTCGATCAGTTTTCGTCAAAATCAAAATATAACTCTATATATTGAATTTGAACGCACATTTCAATTTACCGGGGCCACATACAGACTTAAAAATTCCAGAAAAATATTTTCTAGCTTCGTATTGACGATACGGTCCTAACAAAACTAATTTTGTCAAATTCCGAGACCGTTTGAAAAATAATCATTTTCCAGTCGATTAAAATCAACTAAAACTGGTCAAACGCGTTTTCCTTTGCCACGCTCACATATTGATTCAAAAAATTACGAATTTTGGAATCTAGCAATAACTTGACATCACGGATCCAACAAAGGTGGTTTCGTCGAAAACCAAGGACGTTTGCAAAATTGCTATTTTAAGGGTCAGAATTCCATAGCGACTATTCCAAATTTTCAACTGGACATATCTTTTCATTCCCGCTATGAAATTTCAATTTTTCGGATTCGTTGGAAAGATATTCTCAATTAGATTCAAATATTTTTGGTTTCGCCAAAATCCAGTTTATTTTGAATCATGTACATTCATTTCAAATTTGAAATCGAATTTTCGAACTACCGCGCCATTTTCAATTCCTTTAAAAATTAAAAATAATTAATTATATTCTAACGACAATCTATATAAATATATACGTTCGAATTCTATTCAAAATAAATTTCTCGTTGATATTATTTAAAACAAATCATTTTAAATATTCAAAATTCCTCGAAATTGCAAGAATAAAAAATTTAAATTGGCTTAGAATTTCCGGGTTATTACAGAGGAAGAAGTAAAATCATAACAAACTACAGCTCCAAACTGTATCCAGATTTAAAATCTGAACCTGCAAACTAAACTACTAGCTGCCCGTGCAAAATTATGGGCACTCAGAGTTTAGGTGGGGAACAATGAACTCCAGGTCAGTCATGGGACTAGTGTGAGAACTCAGAAAAGTTATTATTTCAGGTTTATTTTAAAGTTGGGAAATTCACCGGACCACGCCGCTAACGCGGAACGGGTTTACTCCATGTGAATTCCCATGCACAGAAATCCTCAATGACTTTGGAAAATGAAGCAATCATAGGCTCGTCCCATATCACAAAATGCAAACGCACACCAGATGGGTGAGTTTTGTCTTATGATAACAAATAATGCTTTAATACGTGAAAATCTTCTTTTAATACTATAATCAGTGCATAATGTTGAAAACCATTTCACAAAGTAAATATATTAATTTTAGCGAGCATAGTAACTATGCCCACATACATAGTTTACAAACAAATTGAACGACTCATATTGGTTATTAGGTTTTCCAACATGATGGTTCCTGGCACGAAAGATTTATCGAGGACACGAAGCTAAGTATCTCTCGGTTAACATCCAGATACAAACACCGAATACAGAGTGTGAAGTATATATCTCGGCTTTCATCCAGACTCGGACACCGTATATACTTTTTTTCCTTAGGTTTCAAGGTAGATCTACCACCAAAGCTTTCGAGTTTCAATAGAGATTATGTATATGTATACAACTTAACCGCCAGTTTACCACCAATCTAAGGTGTGAGGTTCTTCGAGGTCACGATATGCACAAAGCTACGCTTCAATAAGCCATGCTTTGATCATCACTAGTTCATTTCATAACTTGAGTATGTCACATTGTCAATTCACTACATGTCATAGATTTCTATCAATACATAATCCCTAAGTTCATATGTCTTAGAGACGAGAAAATTTATTGCCACAAATCCGATATATATTAACAGAAATCAATGCTACACAGTCAGTTTCAATGTCAGACACACAATCCATACAAGTTCATTCTAGGTCTGAATGGAACAAAATCTGAAAAACTCCAAATATATTCAGATCTCATGCCATTTATAACCTCGTATTGGGTGATCGGCCCAAACGAGACATCATCAATTAATCCAAACAATTAGAAGATTCTCAGTCTTCACTTATCGATTTCCATGTCTTCAATTTCTTTATAACGTCGTATTATCACTTGGAATGGTTTTCGAACATATATTCGATCCCGGTCTTTCTAAGTAATAAACGCATTTCAAAACAATAGTTATGGATCATATCAGATTTCCAAAATTAAATCTCCTTCCAAAGCATTATTAATTCACTTATACTTGAGGATGGATTTATTCCAGTTTCCACAAACCCTATTATCGCCTTAACCATTCCTTGAAATTCCATATTCATTTCCAAATCTTATATTTCAAAACATAGCTCTTTTATTTGTGTTGTCCTTTTCATAAGTTTCCAAAATTACCAAGTCTTAATTCGGCTTAATTTCCATTCACGACAATTCAAACAATTAATATTTCAAATATAATGTAATCAAATTATTCGATATCAATTCACCAACTCAAGCAAATATGAGATATATGTATATATATATATATATTAAATGCTTTACTAAAATAATCTTTAAATAATAAATAACATAATATGCTTTATTTCAAATTATAGGCATATATATAAATGCTTTACTAAAATAATCTTTAAATAATAAATATAATATAATTTTTTTCAAAACTATAAGTATATATATTTATAGTTAACTAAATTTAACGCCACAATTGTTTTTTCTCCCAATTTCAATACTTAAAATTTACATTCCAGCTTCAATAAAGTTTATTTCATTTCCATATCTTGATTCAAAACAACATTCAAACCCGACCTTTCAAGTTAAAAGGATTTGAATTCATATTTAATCCCAAATCTCGAACACTTCCAAAAATCATTGAATACTCTTATTTAAATTAAATCTAAAGAGAATTATTAAATTTAGCTTAAAACAAATTAAAATTTTGAGTAATCAAATTGTATTTAAATCACATTTCCAAATTCTCAATTTATTTTGGAAAAATTGCTTTAATAATTCAATGATCATTCCGGTGTCGATATCAATGCAGCAACCAATTTCAAACCAAAACATCCATCACAACCATTTCATCCAAATGGTAAATATTATCTCGTTTCACTAGTTAACAAGGGTTGCAACATTTTTTTTTCTAGAAATTTAATTTATTTGAATAACTAGTTTCGAATTCAATTTGCACAACAACTCACTTACATGTCAAATTTTAGCAGCCAATCGACAATCAATTACAACCATACAACCAAACTTATTTCATAATCTAATTTAATAAATATGGGAATAATTCAGTTAGTTGTGAGCGAGAAATTCACTCACCGTTGGGTCTTTATTTCATCAAACGTTTAACCAAAGGCCAAAAATTTACAGTCTCCAAACGCAGCCAATTTAGTATCAGAACATCCGAAATTTCGCCATGATCCCAACGCAACAAACCGCGCTTGAACCCGACCTCGTATGTAATAGTCATTAATGTTAGAACATTCAATATATATAGTATATATATTAACTAAATTAATAAAATGTAAATTCCAACTTACACGTCATCATCCCTACCGCCTTAACCTTTCCTTGAAATACAATATTCATTTCAAATCTTACATTTCAAAACATAATTCTTTATTTGTTGATATCTTTTTCATAAATTTCCAAAGTTACCAAATCTTACTTTGGTTTTAAATTCCATTCACGACACTTCGAACCATTGATATTTCATATAGAGTTAAACGACTTATTATTCGGTAACAATTCGCTAACTCAAGCAAATATTCGACTTTCATAACAACTCATCATTTTCCTCTCATATCGAATGCTCGACTAACCCTAACCAAACTCATTTACTTTTACATTTTCAAACTTACAGTATCTTACCTAAAGTTGGTAATATATATATATATATATATATATATCATACAAAGTAAATTTTAGCTCTTTAAAACCTCCAAAATATTTAATAAAACTTTTTCCATCGTTGAGACAATAATTCATGGTTTAAAATCATTAAATTAAATCATTTCAAAGAAAATTATAATAACGTTAAAAGAGTTACCGAAAGCGCTGAAAATGGCTATTTAGATCAAATAGATTCAAAAATTTTGAAATTTTAAATATTTCAACTCACGTCACTTTTTAAATAATCAAACATGATTTATCATAAATTCCCAAATTTTTGTATAATCTATATAAGTCTGTTTTATTCTATTTTCCTTTATGGTCGTCGAACTGCACGCATAGCAATCTTTACCAATTTTATTTTAAACATATCTTGGAAACCATACGTTAAAATTTTCAAATGGCTATAATTTGAGCATTTTAAATCAGTTTGACATGAAACAAGGAATGTCAGAACTCTATCGATAATAGTTTTTGGATAGAAACTGAAATAATAAACTCCAGGTACCCATAATTTTGCGTAGGTAGCTAATAGTTTAGTTTGCAGGTTTAGTCTTTAGAGCTGGATTCAGATCTAGAGCTAGAGTTTTGTCTTGGATTTACTTCTTCCGCTGTGAGCATTTTTGTTTCCGCTGGGCTTATGTTGTACTCTAATTTATTGTAACTATGATGTAAAATTTTGTAATGAAATAAAAGTTCTGTTATTTGTTTCAAATATGTTAGTACTCATAACCATCCGTCTTTATGAACGATTTAAGTTGGTTTAATTACCGGTGAGAGTCGGGCAAACCCTCACTCATAGACTAACTTTTGATTAAGTGAATTAAATATTTGAGATGTTAAATGAAATATAAGGCTGCTCTAGAAAATGTTTGCTATGATTTGTGCACATGTGACACGTACACTACCTCGATATATGACACATACAGATGCAATGCATGATATACTATGTTTATGTTGCTCTCACTTTGCAAGTTCCTTATAGATTTATGAAAATCACCATGGGTTGAAATGATACATACCCAAATAATTGCATGGATTTGAAAATAAAAAATCGAATCAATTTGGGATGTGGGTTGAAATG
This sequence comes from Allium sativum, assembly GCA_030737875.1. Classification (NCBI taxonomy): domain Eukaryota; kingdom Viridiplantae; phylum Streptophyta; class Magnoliopsida; order Asparagales; family Amaryllidaceae; genus Allium; species Allium sativum. The sequence goes on from CM060921.1 coordinate 447,515,684, forward strand.
ATATATACATGAGATTCGAATTTCTGTTAAGACGGATTGAAATGATACATATCCGTATCACTTGACCATAGGATAAAAAATTATATACGGATGTCGTGGTCAATAAAATCTATTTAAAAGGTTACAAGTACATATCGATTTTGATAAATAGATTTGGAGTGGAATTTTTGAAGAAAGAAAATGTGAGAAAATTTTCGAACTAAATCTTAAACTTGTTTCAATATAGGGGATTTGTAAATTTAAGTATTCATGTTTGTTTAAATAAGACTTACAATATAATTGATTTTGTAAATTTAAGATTTTGAATTAATGTTGTTTTAAACAAGATTTTATTATATTTTGATTTTATAATATCATAAGGGTTTTCTTATTTAAATTGTTCTATTCAATGTAAAATATTTTTGTTAAAGAATTTGGTTATAAAGTTGTACTACATTTCCATTAATATGAAGTTTGATTTGACCAATTTTATAAATCTTGTCGAAAGGAACTAAATGAAATTTAAATTTCAAACAAAGAAAGTTTGAAAGGATTTGCCTTGAACTAATCTAATAAGGGTGGTTGAAGTAAAATCGGAAGGATTTGTATTATAAAGGTTGAATTAAAACAAGATTTATGAATTTGATTTTGTGTAGATTCTTATAATAGAGAATTAAAAGTTTTGATTCATTATGGGATTTCTTAGAAGAAATGAATTTGCTTTAAAAGGTTTAATGAAATCTTACGTTGATATTTTGACTTAATAAAATTTATAAATTTGAATTGCGAAGAAATGAATGTTAAGTTGGAAATTTATTTAAAAGAATGGTTTGGTAATATTTCCCATCTGATGGATTTGAATTTTAGACCAATTGATTGAATATGGATTTGTTTTACTGAACTAACCAAATCTTACTATGAAATGGTAAGAATTTGATCTATTGAATTTTTGAAATTGATTTTAATAAAAGAATTGAATGATTGAAGTGATATGTCCTGATTTAAATTCAGGTGAATGCAAATATTAAAGAAACTCGACATGAGATTTTGAAAGAAAAATCGCGAGTTTTGAATTTTTAATAATGATTTAAACAATGACTTATTAACTAATCACCGAAGCTATTTTGAAAACCAGTATCATGTATAAACTCGAAATCTAAGTTAAATTAACTTAAAAATAATGGGCTGGAAATATTTCGAGTTATGAAGTGAATTTAAATTCTAACCAATAAATGAACAATTTATTTGAATCAGGAAATGAATGGTTGGAAGTTCGGTTTTGGAATGTGGATCAGAAATCACTTGGATTGGGTCATGTTGTTTGAATCAAACTAAATATATATATATATATATATATGTGCTATTTTCAAATTTACTATTCTAAATATTTTATAATTTTAAATGAATCCCTATCCAATCCGAGCTAACAAATCCAAGCAGAATAAAATGAAGATATGGGGTGACAATGATATTTTCATGGGAAATGAAAATCCGAACTTGAGTGGTTTGACAAAAGAATTTTGTGAATATCAGATTTTGAAATCTAAATTGAACCAATGAGGAATTATTTTAGTAATCGATTTTAAAGCAATACTTGAAATAAATCGATTTACGATACTCGAAATATGATTTCAAATCTAATGACCTCGGTGTGAAAAATGTAAATGTTTGGTTGTTAAAGAGACCAGAGTCAGTAGATGTCATACTCTCTGCCAATGTCGATACCACTTTAATAACTGTGTATGTGGTGGAGATCCCAAAACGAACGAGGATGGTACGGAGGCGATTTCTGGATTTGAAGAAAGAGAACACTAATGGATTGGCCTTGACCTCCGGGTCATAATTAAAATGACTAAAAATGGAGCCATACCCGGGTCAATTGAGGTCGCACCTCTAATCATACACGCTTCTCCATACCATCTTTATTACTGTTGTGATTGATTTGGGTGCACCCTTCGATTATGGGAGTGTCATTCGAGATGGGCGATAATTGCTACTATGCATTATCACCGGCCCGGGGTCGCAATCTGGTAGAGTCCTACCGTGGGTATTCCTTGTGTGCCTTGTCATATTATCTTGATCGATCCCCCTACGATTTTGATTTGATGTTGTCATATTGCGGCGCATCCCTATCTACCAACGTACTGGTGGTTTACATGCAATGTGTACGACAATGTCCATAAACAGCATAAGGGTAAAAATGTAATCCCTCTTACGTTATTTTTATTATATTTACTTTATTGAATAGACACTATTATAATAATGTATTATATTATATGTATTAGTTTCACAGATCCTTAAAGGATGAATTCCTAACATCCTCTAAATTATTTGCATTTCATTAAATATTTCACTTGAGTTGATTCACTTATATGAGAATATTAGTCCTAACTCGAGTATTTCGTTTGTTTTACTTTGCAAAATGCTTGGGTCAGATAGAGTATTTTAGCTATGGAGATTTTTCCATTAGATCTTGAGTATCGCTAGAGTTCAATCATTATCTTGTATATTCCAAATATTCTGTTCTAGTCATTTATTCATGTATTTTCTTTTTGTATTCTATCTTCCGCTGTATCTGTATTTATTCTATACTCTGACATAATGTAATTTTTTGTAATATTATATAATTTTTACTTCCACTATGAGTTATTCTGTGTATGTGATTCTGTGATGATTTGTATTTCAATTTCATAAGTAATAGCAATTTGTCGTTTTGAACACTTTCAGTTGGTTTAATTTCCGACTTGGAGCAGACAAAAATCTAGGTCGTTACATATGGTAGTATATACTGACAGTACCCCTTGCTATCTTCATGCAAAAGCCTTATAGAACATAATATAGTTCTTACCACCCCCCTCAAAGCATTCAAATGTCTTCCTCGAATCATCGCAAAGCTCACGTTAATTTACAAGTTACTTTTCGGACTGACATATATTGACTCTCTTTAAGTTGCTCCTTTGCCTTGTATTTTATCTTCTTTACTCCCACTGAACTTCTCTTAATTATCTTCCTTTTTCTTTTCATTTTCAAGTATGGAAAACAAATGAAGTCTTCCATCCAATTTATATTATTTCTTAAGGCTAGTTTAGTAATTTCTCTATATGTCAAATCAAATGGGCATTGTTATTGACACTCCAAATATTTTTAATGGGGGGTTAATTTATTTTTTCTTCAAAAATTGTTAAGAGGAGTACCAATGAGGAAAGTAACCCCTTAACAAATAAAATTAATTTTACCTTATTACCCATTTAGCCCTATGACAAATAAAGGTAATTTTACCTTAACAAATATTGCAAGGGCCGTAGTAAAATTTTTGGTTCACATATATCGAATTTTTTAAACCCTAAAGAGTAAGCATTTTCGGAGAAATATGATCGAACTATTTTTTTTTTGGTTGACATAAATATGCCGAATTTTGTAATTACGGAGGCAATGCACCGAAATGATTATTAATTTTCAACATATCATTGTCGAATACATATATAATTGATTACGTGCTGCACTCGGTGCAGTGGTGATGAATTGCTTGTTTTAATTTGGTTTCCCTTATCAAATAAGTTTTTTTTTAAATCTAATTTAAAGGGGCAATTCAGGAATATCGAGTAATGTGAAATAATATGATTATGTAGTCTCTTAACAATTTTTCAAAGAGTGGAATGTTTTTAAAAAATGACCCCTCCTTAACAATAGTTGGCGTGTCAATAACAACACTCAATCAAATGTCAAATTAGATGTCAAATCAAACTTTAATATTATTATATGTCAAATCAGATGTCACATCAAACATTTATCATTATTATATGTCAAATCAAATGTCACATCAAACATGTATTATTATGTCAAATCAAATGTCACATCAAACATGTATTATTATTATGTTAAATCAAATGTCATATCAAACATGTATTATTATTATTATGCCAAATCAAATGTCACATCAAATATTTATTATTATTATATGTGAAATTAAATCTCTATAAATTTATTGCTTCACACATTTTTTCATTAGTTAATCCATGCTTTTATACTCAAAACATCTATAACAGCGTATCTGTCATGTTACGAAAAGTTCTATTCATTTTAAAATACTTCATAGTCAATTTAGAGAAAAGACAACACTTCCAGAAATGCTATGACAAGTTCTAGATGGTTTATAATGATTTTAGACTAAAAACATTATACTACAACGTTCTTGGGACGCTATGAAAAGTTTTGGCTTGGTTCCATGCTTCATAATAAGTCCAGAGAAATGAAAGCATTTCGGAATGCTATAAAAAGTTTTGAAATTTAGTTTTTCAGCCTGTTTTTAGGCAAAATGTTTGATGTTGTTTCTCTATGATAAAAATAATTTTTGACTCCAAATTTTTTACACAAAGAATCTTTCTTAGTCTATTTAATTATCATAAAAAGAAACCCTTAAAATTATTTATCTATTAATAAAAAAAATTCAACAATATAAGACATTTTTACTATGTCCACTATGGGCTTATTTTTACCTGACTTTGCATCTAGTTTTCAGGTTTACAAACAGTCAAAAAAGGAAAAGTGCAAAAGGTGAAAGTTGTAGGCCTTTGAATTGGCTTCCCGGATTGATAGAGAAGTCGGAATTTCTTTATGAATTGCAAAAGTTATGCCCAAAATACCGAACATCATTTTCAGTGGTTCAAGTCCAATCATTCATTCTTAAATTTCACAACTTTTGTTCAAAATATGAAATGAATACATGAACTTAAATAGTTTTTCTCACCTTAGACTTGTATCTTGATCTTGTATTTATCCTCATGGCTTCTCTTAAACCTCTCTTCTTTTTCTCATCTTGGTTTGTTTTTGTGAATGCATGAAATGAAATGAACATTTCCACCCTTTATATAGTAATTTTCAAGGCTAGTTTAGTAATTTAGTTTTGGACACTTGTCCTCCTTATCTTCATGCAAGCTTTAGAATGAAGACACATGCCTCCTTAGGTGTCTTCAGATGTTTCTACACATGGACATCTAATGGGTCTTTATCTTATTTACTTACAAGACATGTGTATCATTCTTTTGATGACATGTGTCCCGATCATTTTAAGCCAACGTCATTCATCGACAAAACTGTTTTCGGTCACATTATCGATATTTCTTCGAACTACTTATCTTCATAAACAAAAATTCAACAACATGTTTTGTAACACCCCGTATATTCTATAACAGTGAAATTCATAAATTAAAGTATAATTAATTTCAAATCAAAGAATTAAGGGAAACAGGATACGCCATTTCGTTCGTCTCAGAATTCTGCTTGAGATAGAGTCCGAGTTTGCGTAAAACCGACTCTGTATGAGGGAGATACGACCTCCGGAAGTTTCATAATTCAGTTTAAAATTCAAACAGGCAGAAACAGTTCAGAAAAACGAATTCAAATTCAAAATCGGACCCAGATTGGGCTGGGCGGGAATTTTCCCGCCCAAGACCCAGGTCGACTGGGTAGTCGACCTGGGTGTCGACTGGGTAGTCGACCTAGGTGTCGACTGGGTAGTCAACCTGGCCCCTGAGCCAGGTCGAACCCAGCCCCTCCTGGCTGGCCTGGTCTGTGCTTGGCCGAATTTCTGGGCTTTGTCTTGTCACTAGGGCTTATGTGTCAACTCTTGATTGGTTTCTCTTTAAAACGAACGACTTATATTAATCTAAGCTCCATCGACGGCTCTAATCAATTCACAAACTCTATAAAAAGGACCTAAGACTCCACCTAATTCACACAAATAAAAATGAGTATGGAGCTGTCATGCTGCTGAAGAAAGGCTAGGAATAGCCGTCAAGTTAAGGGATGATTAGGAGTTGATTCAAAAGCTTAAAGCCACGACAATTAAATCAAAACAACGCCTGCAACAAAGGATAGCATCTCCAAATTCAAAATTCAGAATCCTGAATACAAGATTCGTCATACGTTGTAAGTAGAGTGCTATTCCGATGTGAATGAATAATTGAGACTTGATCTGTGTAGAATAAGAAATGGGATTGTACTTTAATTATAATGATGTTAATTCATAATTGTATGTTGCTATGATTTGCTATGAATGGATTTGGGATGTGGTAGTGTAATTAACATGATGTTGGACCTATTGAATAGTTGCGATACAAGTATATAGCTCATGTTGGAAATTTGTTACGTTGTGGTTAATGAGAAGTCATATATTTCATTGTAACCAAGTTAAGGCTTATGCAAGTATATGATTCACTATTATGCCAACATGATTTTAAGATCCTTCTATGTATACTTTTATGATCATTTTTAGTGTAGTTGGATCCAACTGAGTATTATGATTCATATGAATTTATGTTGGAATTGGCATCATGATTCAAGTGAAAAACCATACTTTTGTATTAGTGACAAAAGTAAGCATCTTTGTGAACTTGTGTTGACTTTATGAACATGGATAGTTTATGTTTAACTTTATGCCCAAACAAAATATGTTTTAAGCTTAGGTTGTTGTTAGAAAACATATGATAATATATGTGGCACATAATTAAGTTAGATTCATACTTTAAATAAAAGTTTACATGATTAGATTAAAACCATGACTCATGTTTAGGTATGTTTTATGCCAAGATTTTATGCTATTACAATGCAAGTTCACAAGTGCCTAATTTATGTTAACTAGACCGCTATTTTGCAAGTTCATGCGTTTACACACCCCTTATTGATGTTACTTAGAATATATATGGATCATGTTCTAAGCCTCCCCTTTTTATGTGGCTAAGTTGGGCCAAAATGTTGAAGCCCAACGTATGTTATATTATTACGTACAAACGAGGGAATACGTTGGGGTTAATTAAAATATATGTGTTGGCATGTTTGGCACATGCCAACGATTCATGACAGTTTAAATGGTATAAATTATTATACCCAAGAATAATGAATTTGAATAATGGGCCGCAAATATTTATATATAAAAGAAAAAGAGACAAAATATGTAAACATAGAAAATACGACATGCTTAACCCGAGGTTGGATTGCGTTGTGACATAAACCTGCCCGGACCCGCCCGGCTGTCCAGTAGTCACAACAATACCTATCCAATGTGGGTGGTTAAGCATTGAGCCCCATAAAGACCCGAGGTTAGACTGAGTTGTGACGTAAGACTGCCCGGACCCAACCGGCAACAGGCAGTCACAACAATACCTGTCTAATGTGAGTGGTTGGAGCTTTAATAAGACAATTAAGGCTAAGTCAGGATTGATAGGATTAAGTAAATTGAATTAATACTTAATCAAATACAACATGCTAAACTATACAGACTGATTGGGGGTTAGGTTTACAGAACACTTAACCAACTTAGCATGTTGGCTAGATATAGAAAACCTAGTAGCGGGGGACCATTTTCAGCAGTAACCCTACAAGGTGTATCAGGATACCCTGAACTAGGCAGGGTGGGGTACGATTACTGGGCTGACTGTAAGAGGTCAAATCGACGACGGTGGTGCAGCAGTGTAGGTTCTAACGGGGTGCGGGCGTGCACACACTCCGGCGCAGAAAAATTAGGCACTGGGCACCAGTAGTATACCTGTGCATTCTAGAATTGTGTCGGGCCACCACCATGGGACTTGATACACCCCATGGTGGGACCAGCATAGGTAGCTACAACATCGGGGGCCGTACGACACATGTAACTATGCGAGTAGGAGCCGATCAATAAAAAGCATCACTTCACTCTGATTGTGGGGTGCCAGTTGGGAACTAGTTTTTGGGGGGTGCAGAGATTAATATGGGGTACGATAGTGTATTCGACTCTAGACAACTTAACTTAATTTACGGTGCTTTCCCATTTCCAGTTTATATTTATCATGCCCTTTTTCTTATTCATAGACTGAATAGTCCTAGACTTACTCAGGCTTTATGTCTGACTCTACTTTTCTTTCGTCTTCTTTTCTTTCATCCTCCCCCCCCCCCCCCGGTCCACAGGGAGGGAATACCACAGCTTGACCAGTTTCACATCCAGCTTGAAGAGAGAGAATGTATTGCTTGGATCTCTTTCGTTTTGGACTATGGCTTTGGATAGCAATTATGGGGACTTATGCAGTTTACTTATGTTTTTATGCTTCTTTAAGTTATGAAATCAAGACAGTTATGGAAATGTAATGTTTTTTGGAAGTATTGTAAGACAATTATGGTATGGTTTGTGTAACACGTATTTTGATGAAATAAAAGTTGCTATTGTTTCCGCTGTTCAAAAATATGTGTATTTATATCTGTCTTGTGTATCTGTGACCTATACTTATAAACCTCCACCAAAATTAGGGCATTCCCTTTATGAGTGACCCTAACGGAGGTTAACCAGATCAGATAAAAAGTTTTGAAAATTTATTTTCAAAAGAAAATTTAAAGAAGCATTTTTAAAGATAAAATGTTATTTTATTTTAAAAAAAGCATAGTCCCCCAAAGCCATAGGTACTATCTTTTATCCTTCGTTTTGAATTTGTCCTTTTTGTTTCAACATGTCCGAAGAACTTAACTTGCCAGAGGGTGTACCAATACCTGGTTGGTTCAGACGATTCTTAGAAGCAAGGGCCAATCAGCCAGGTCCCACTATTCCTCCTCCCCTAGCTGCAGGAAATCATCCTCCTCCCCCAGCTGCAGCAGCACCTCCTCCTCCACCTCCTCCGCGTGGTAATGCTTTTGCTAAGACATGTAAAGATTTCAAAGCTATGGGAGGGAAGGACTTTCATGGAACCGAGTCCTTCGTGGTAGCCAGGAACTGGCTGAAGGAAACCGAGGACTTATTCGTCATCTTTGAGGTAGAAGATAGACAGAAGGTACAACCGGCAGTATGGCTACTTAAAGGCGAGGCTTCCTACTGGTGGGAAGTTACCAATGCAGAAAGACCAGTGGAAACATGGGAGGACTTTAGGGCGAGGTTTGGGGCTAAATTTCTCTCGGAAGCTGAAAGGAGTCTCCAATTGGAAAAATTCTTATTTCTCAAGCAAGGGAATATGACAGTCAAAGAGTACGTTAATCAGTTCGATCAACTGGCCAGGTTCGGACTGGACCTAGTCAACACTCCGCACAAGAAGGCTCTCCGCTTTGTCAAAGGATTGAATGAGCCATTACACAGCTTGGCCATGACCCATATACCTATGGGGGCTACGAATGAAAGGTTGGTGCAGATGGCATTGCTGAACGAAGAGGATAAGGGCAAGAAGGAGACAAAGGCAGAAGAGTCTCAAGGGAAGAAAGAAGGTTTACAGCCTTAGAAGACAGACTTTAAGAAGGGCGGGAAAGACAACAAGTCCCAAGAGAAGAGGAAGTGTAATTTTTGTGGAAAAGTGGGGCACTTAATGAAAGATTGCCGGAAAAAGAAGGCCAAGTTGAATAGTGGGTGCTTTTCTTGTGGTGAGACAGGCCACATGGCTAAGGATTGCCCAAAGAAACGAGGGCAGGGGCAGAAGGCTGGATCCACCTCAGGGGCACAGGTTCATGCACTAGAAGCACCACCTCTGCAACAACGAGGTATAAATACTTCTGTAGAAAGTGTAGTTTATCTTTATGATTGTAGTTTATCTTTATGATCACCCAGTTCGCACTTTATTTGATTCTGGCGCATCACACTCCTTTATTTCATATGCTTTAGTAGAATCTTTGCACCTAGAAACTAGTATGGTAGAGGACCCCTTAATTGTTTCAAATCCAATCGGGGGCCCAGCTCATTTGTCTATGATCTGTGTGGGATTGAAAATTTCTATTCTAAGCATAGAATTTAGATGTAGTGCCTTTGTTTTGGGCTTCTCGGGATATGGTCTGATTTTGGGCATGGATTGGCTATCCAGTAATGGTGCCATCCTTGATTGTGAGAAAAGGGTGGTTAGGCTTCTGACCCAACTCGGTAACACTCTGGAAATTACTTGTAATCCCTTGTATGCGGTTATGCTTAGCTATCTTGAATCACTAGATGCTTCTGTTGAGAGTTTGCAATCGGTTAAGGTGGTCCATGAATATCCGGACGTCTTCGAAGAGGTGAAGGGCTTACCTCCGAAGCGGGAGATAGACTTCCGCATATATCTTGTAGATAATGCAAAGTCCGTTGTGTTGCCCGTTAGACACATGGCTCCACGGGAAAGGAAAGAGCTCAGTAAACAGGTTAAAGAGCTTCTAGAGAAGGGGTTCATTAGAAGGAGCATTTCAGAATGGGGCGCTCCAGTGGTGTTCGCTACAAAGGCGGATGGTTCACTCCGTCTATGTGTTGACTATAGGGAGCTCAACAAGCTAACGAAAAAGAATAGGCACCCTCTCCCCAGAATTGATGATCTGTTTGATCAGCTTGTAGGAGCGTCAGTTTTCTCCCAACTCGATCTGGCGACCGAATTTCATCGGCTAAGGGTAGCTGAAGATAGCATCGATAAGACAACATTCAGAACCCCAGACGGCTTCTTTGAATGGCTTGTCATGCCTTTCTGCTTGACAAACGCACCCGCTTACTTCGTGGACCTGATGAGTAGGGTGTTCAGAGAATTCCTCAACAAGTTCGTAGTGGTCTTCGTAGACGATATCCTGATCTTCTCAAAGAGTGAAGAAGAACATGCTCAGCACCTAAGGGAAATCATGGAAACTCTGCGAGTCCATCAACTAAAAGCCAAATTTTCCAAGTACCACTTTTGGAGAGAGGAAGTAAGGTTTCTTGGGCATGTAGTATCCAAAGAAGGGTTAGCTGTGGACCCTGCTAAGGTAGTAGCGGTACAGGATTGGAAGACACAAAGGAATGCAACTGAGGTCCGAAGTTTTCTAGGACTAGTAGGTTTCTACCGAAAATTCATAAGTGATTTTGCGAAAATCTCAGCTCCACTCACAAGGCTGACAAAGAAGAATCTAGTGTTCAATTGGGACTTGGATTGCGAGTTTGCTTTCCAACGACTAAAAAGGGCTCTTACAACAGCCCCAGTTCTGACGTTGCCAGATGGAAGCAAGATGTTCACAGTTTATACAGATGCATGTGGGACAGAGCTAGGCGCTGTCTTGATGCAAGAAGGGAGGGTAGTAGCTTATGGTGGAAGGCAATTGAAAGTTCATGGAAAGAACTACCCGACCCACAATCTTGAGTTAGCCGCCATCGTCTTTGCACTTAAGTCTTGGCGACACTATCTCTTAGGTGAGAAGTTCGAACTTTACACTGACCATAAATCGTTGAAATATCTTTTCTCGCAGAAAGATCTTAACTTGAGGCAACAGAGATGGATGGAGTTTCTTGCCTCGTACGATTTCGAGATCTCCTACACTCCGGGCAAAGGCAACGTAGTGGCAGACGCGTTGAGCCGAAAGAAACTGACCCTAAGCCCGCTCTTTATAGAAAGGCAAAGCTTGGAGTATATAGCCAGTTTTAACTTTAGGCCCTCTTCCGATTTTGTACCAAGCTTGCTAGCATCTCTCGAAGTACGCCCGACTCTAGTGGACTCAATAGGGACAGCACAACGCGAAGACCCTCAGCTTGTGGAGACGATTGATAGGCTAATTAGGGGTGAGACTTCAAGTCACCTCAACAGATACTCCATCGACGATAAGGGTTGGCTAAGGCGAGATGGGAGACTATGCGTCCCACGGACAAGGGATTTAGTAAAGACGGTTCTCGAAGAAGCACATCACTCCAAGATGACGATACATCCAGGCAGAGATAAGATGTACAAGGACATAAAGAGAACCTTCTTTTGGAGCGGCATGAAGAAGGACGTGGCAGATTTCGTTTCTAAGTGTATGATATGCCAACAAGTTAAAGCGGAACAGAAAAAGCCTGGAGGACTGCTTCATCCTCTGGAGGTTCCACAGTGGAAGTGGGATAGCATTTCAATGGACTTCATTGATGGACTGCTTAGGTCTAGAAGAGGCAACACTAGCATTTGGGTAATAGTGGATAGGCTTACAAAAAGCGCCCACTTTTTACCTGTCAAGAGTAGAAGGTCTGCCTCATCTCTAGCATCTCTTTATCTCAAGGAAATTGTTCGACTTCATGGAATACCATCCAGCATTGTTAGCGACCGAGACCCTATCTTCACAAGCGAGTTTTGGCGAAGTTTGCAAGAAGCTGTAGGCACGCAGTTGTGTTTGAGCACGGCCTATCACCCCCAGACCGATGGAAAGACGGAAAGGGTGAATAGAGTTTTAGAGGATCTTTTGAGACTTTGCGTCCTAGACTTTGGAGGGACATGGGAAGATCACCTTCCCTTAGTGGAGTTTGCTTACAACAATAGCTTCCAAACTACCATAGGCATGGCACCCTTCGAAGCATTGTATGGAAGACCGTGCAAGTCACCAACTTGTTGGTGGGAGTCTACAGATAAGGTTATTCTTGGTCCAGACATGATCAGAGAAACTTCAGAAAAAGTGGACTTGATACGAAGAAGGATGAAGACGGCCCAAGATAGACAGAAATCCTACGCCGACAAGAGAAGGACCGACCATGAGTTTGAGGTTGGGGACAGAGTTTTTCTTAAGGTATCTCCTCTAAGGAACGTTGTTCGTTTTGGATCCACTGGAAAGCTGGCATCGAGATTTTTAGGACCATTTCCTATCATCGAGAAGGTTGGGAAGATGGCCTATAGATTAGAGCTACCCGAAAAACTGGCCGGAGTTCACAACGTCTTTCATGTTTCTCACCTCCGGAAGTGTTTACACGAGTCTACTGAAATAGTAGAGCCTAGCATTCTAGAAGAAGCCGAAGTGGAACGTGAAGCAACTGTGAGAAGAGTTCCAACACGCATCTTAGGAACTGAAGTGAAAAAGCTACGCAACCGCGAAGTCAAGCTCATCAAAGTTCAGTGGAGCGACGCCGAGGAAGATGTGACTTGGGAAACTGAGGCTAGAGTATGCGTAGCCTACCCTTTTCTTTTTGAGGGTACATCTTTGATCTTTCTTTTCCCTTAAGTTGTGCTTTTATCTATCTTTTAGGGTATATCTCCTCGACCTTATCTTTTAGGTAGAAACCCTTTGGATGAAAACATGTAATTGAAACATGTTATGAATGATGGTTGCAAGTGGTTGCAATTGATTGCTAGTGGTTGCTCGTGGTTGCATATACACACACAATCTAGGTTTTAGATCGACTCGGTCACTTCATATTGCATATGCATATATGTATTTACATTCTTAGGTGGTTGAAGTTTAAGGTGTTGTCATATGGATGTCGCATTTATATGAATGATTGTGCACTCATGTAGAATCATGAATAAGAAGGTTTGCATACATAATGGATTCATGAAACTTACATAATTTGCATTAAGGAGGTCAACTGAATCAGTAGACCGACTGATTTTGCATTAGATAAGTACATATACACACACCTCGCATATGATCATGAAGCATTAGAAGTCTTTTAAGGATAATGGACGCTCGTGTTTGATGGATGAGTAGATGGACGTTTGGATGTTAGGATATACATTCTTCCTAAACTTGAAAATTTCGGGGACGAAATCCTTTTAAGTGGGGGAGAATGTAACACCCCGTATATTCTATAACAGTGGAATTCATAAATTAAAGTATAATTAATTTCAAATCAAAGAATTAAGGGAAGCGGGATATGCCATTTCGTTCGTCTCGGAATTCTGCTTGAGATAGAGTCCTAGTTTGCGTAAAACGGACTCCGTATGAGGGAGATATGACCTCCGGAAGTTTCAGAATTCAGTTTAAAATTCAAACAGGCAGAAACAGTTCAGAAAAACGAATTCAAATTCAAAATCGGACCCAGATTGGGCTGGGCGGGAATTTTCCCGCCCAAGACCCAGGTCGACTGGGTAGTCGACCTGGGTGTCGACTGGGTAGTCGACCTGGCCCCTGAGCCAGGTCGAACCCAGCCCCTCCTGGCTGGCCTGGTCTGTGCTTGGCCGAATTTCTGGGCTTTGTCTTGTCATTAGGGCTTATGTGTCAACTCTTGATTGGTTTCTCTTTAAAACGAACGACTTATATTAATCTAAGCTCCATCGACGGCTCTAATCAATTCACAAACTCTATAAAAAGGACCTAAGACTCCACCTAATTCACACAAATAAAAATGAGTATGGAGCTGTCATGCTGCTGAAGAAAGGCTAGGAATAGCCGTCAAGTTAAGGGATGATTAGGAGTTGATTCAAAAGCTTAAAGCCACGACAATTAAATCAAAACAACGCCTGCAACAAAGGATAGCATCTCCAAATTCAGAATTCAGAATCCTGAATACAAGATTCGTCATACGTTGTAAGTAGAGTGCTATTCCGATGTGAATGAATAATTGAGACTTGATCTGTGTAGAATAAGAAATGGGATTGTACTTTAATTATAATGATGTTAATTCATAATTGTATGTTGCTATGATTTGCTATGAATGGATTTGGGATGTGGTAGTGTAATTAACATGATGTTGGACCTATTGAATAGTTGCGATACAAGTATATAGCTCATGTTAGAAATTTGTTACGTTGTGGTTAATGAGAAGTCATATATTTCATTGTAACCAAGTTAAGGCTTATGCAAGTATATGATTCACTATTATGCCAACATGATTTTTAGATCCTTCTATGTATACTTTTATGATCATTTTTAGTGTAGTTGGATCCAACTGAGTATTATGATTCATATGAATTTATGTTGGAATTGGCATCATGATTCAAGTGAAAAACCATACTTTTGTATTAGTGACAAAAGTAAGCATCTTTGTGAACTTGTGTTGACTTTATGAATTTTATGGATAGTTTATGTTTAACTTTATGCCCAAACAAAATATGTTTTAGGCTTAGGTTGTTGTTAGAAAACATATGATAATATATATGGCACATAATTAAGTTAGATTCATACTTTAAATTAAAGTTTACATGATTAGATTAAAACCATGATTCATGTTTAGGTATGTTTTATGCCAAGATTTTATGCTATTACAATGCAAGTTCACAAGTGCCTAATTTATGTTAACTAGACCGCTATTTTGCAAGTTCATGCATTTACACACCCCTTATTGATGTTACTTAGAATATATATGCATCATGTTCTAAGCCTCCCCTTTTTATGTGGCTAAGTTGGGCTACAATGTTGAATCCCAACGTATGTTATATTATTACGTACAAACGAGGGAATACGTTGGGGTTAATTAAAATATATGTGTTGGCATGTTTGGCACATGCCAACGATTCATGACAGTTTAAATGGTATAAATTATTATACCCAAGAATAATGAATTTGAATAATGGGCCGCAAATATTTACATATAAAAGAAAAAGAGACAAAATATGTAAACTTAGAAGATACGACATGCTTAACCCGAGGTTGGATTGCGTTGTGACATAAACCCGCCCGGACCCGCCCGGCTGTCCAGTAGTCACAACAATACCTATCCAATGTGGGTGGTTAAGCATTGAGCCCCATAAAGACCCGAGGTTAGACTGAGTTGTGACGTAAGACTGCCCGGACCCAACCGGCAACAGGCAGTCACAACAATACCTGTCTAATGTGAGTGGTTGGAGCTTTAATAAGACATTTAAGGCTAAGTCAGGATTGATAGGATTAAGTAAATTGAATTAATACTTAATCAAATACAACATGATAAACTATACAGATTGATTGGGGGTTAGGTTTACAGAACACTTAACCAACTTAGCATGTTGGTTAGAAATAGAAAACCTAGTAACGGGGGACCATTTTCAGCAGTAACCCTACAAGGTGTATCAGGATACCCTGAACTAGGTAGGGTGGGGCACGATTACTGGGCTGACTGTAAGAGGTCAAATCGACGACGGTGGTGCAGCAGTGTAGGTTCTAACGGGGTGCGGGCGTGCACACACTCCGGCGCAGAAAAATTAGGCACTGGGCACCAGTAGTATACCTGTGCATTCTAGAACTGTGTCGGGCCACCACCATGGGACTTGATACACCCCATGGTGGGACCAGCATAGGTAGCTACAACATCGGGGGCCGTAAGACACATGTAACTATGCGAGTAGGAGCCGATCAATAAAAAGCATCACTTCACTCTGATTGTGGGGTGCCAGTTGGGAACTAGTTTATGGGGGGTGCAGAGATTAATATGGGGTACGATAGTGTATTCGACTCTAGACAACTTAACTTAGTTTATGGTGCTTTCCCATTTCCAGTTTATACTTATCATGCCCTTTTTCTTATTCATAGACTGAATAGTCCTAGACTTACTCAGACTTTATGTCTGACTCTACTTTTCTTTTGTCTTCTTTTCTTTCGTTCCCCCCAGGTCCACAGGGAGGGAATACCGTAGCTTGACCAGTTTCACATCCAGCTTGAAGAGAGAGAATGTATTGCTTGGATCTCTTTCGTTTTGGACTATGGCTTTGGATAGCAATTATGAGGACTTATGCAGTTTACTTATGTTTTTATGCTTCTTTAAGTTATGAAATCAAGACAGTTATGGAAATGTAATGTTTTTGGAAGTATTGTAAGACAATTATGGTATGGTCTGTGTAACAGTATTTTGATGAAATAAAAGTTGCTGTTGTTTCCGCTGTTCAAAAATATGTGTATTTATATCTGTCTTGTGTATCTGTGACCTATACTTATAAACCTCCACCAAAATTAGGGCATTCCCTTTGTGAGTGACCCTAACGGAGGTGGGGTGTTTCATGTTTTCTCCTCGTTAATTATTATTTATAAAGGGATTTAATCATGGTTATAAAACCATTAAATCCTAGTTTTAAATATTTAAATAACCTCGATATTTAAATATTTACTGCCCGAAGTTTCAGGTTGTTACATTAGCCAACTGATTATGGTCATTTATAATGACCCCCTTGTTATTATATATTTTTCCTATGTCATTAACATGTTTCCTACCTCAAGTTAATTATACATTATTACTCTTGCTAGGGATGTCTCCACAAGTAAGACAATTAATATTGGCTTTTTGCATAAGATTGATTACTTGATTGTGAAGCTCACAGATTAATTTTCTTTGCAAGTCAAAAAAATATTAACAAGCAAAGTGTATGAGCTATCTAAGTCCAAATTGTTCTGCAGATTCAAATATTCCTGCCTCAAGTTATTTATATCATTATTACTCATGCTCTTATTCCAATTTTTGAGCTTCTTTTTTGTGATTTTAAGAAAGTTTCTAAATTGAAATTGAGTTGTACCTGGCATATTAATTGCAGGCTTTTATTCACAATAGATTTATAACCTTTATCAAATACCGACCATTTTTAAATCTAAAAGGAGAATCGACAAAGGTAGAATTGTTTTGAGAAATTGATAAAAGAAGGGGGTGTGATCACTGGTAGCTCAGGCCAAAGTACAACATTTGAAATTAGGTAACGAATTAAGAAAATATTGTTTTGAAAGAATTCTATCTAATTTTCAATGAATGTTTCTATACTCTCCTAATTTCCAAGTAAAATTATTACCAAAAATAACAAGCTTTAATAAACAAGTTTTAAATAAGAAATTAGAAAAAAAATCTATTTTTTAAGAGGAATATTAGTACCTCCTTTTTTTCAAATGCATGCATAACAGTGTTGAAGTCCCCTATTATGAACCAAAATTTTGAAATAGACTTATTCAGTAATTCAATATGATTCCAAAGAATAAGCCTATCATTTTCAAAGTTAGAGGCATAAACAAAGGCGATATCAAATTGAAAACCACCTTTATTTATAAAATTACAATGAATATATTGAAAATCAATAAAGAATTTTCCTAAATTTCAAATGTTGGCATCCTATGCCACAATGATTCTGCCATTGTCTCCCATACTGTTATTATTAACAAGCTTCCTGTTTTTCTGCAGTTTTAGATGTAAATCTGAAATACTTTTATTACTAAGCTTGCGCTCTAATAAACTAATAATGCATGGTTTATAAGAGAAAATCATATTAGAGGGGTCTAATTGCCTTTTAGGGGAATTCAGACCTCTGGTTTTGCAAGAAACAACCGTCATTATAAAAATATAGAAATGATAAAGGATATATATCACATAGAAGCACTGCCTTTTGCTTCTTTTTTCAGCTTTCTACCTTTTTTTCTTATATGAGGTTTTTTTTTGATGAATTTCCACTTTGGATTTTTTGAGATATATTTATTTTTGAAATCAACATTGATTGTATCCTCTGAGATAACTACTTCTTCATTGTTAATGTTTGACTCTGTGAGAGATTTAACTCTATTTCCTTTCTTATTTTTTCTCTTGACTTTGTCTGAGGAGAATCTTCATTGTCTGAAGTTTCCATATTTGAACTTTCTGGATGATCAAGTACCATTTCTTTAGTATTTGATGCTTTGTCAATTTCAAAATTAGTTGATTTTTTATTGCTATTTTGAGAGCTTCTTCATTGACTTGCATGCTTTCTATACCTGGTTCAGGAAATTGAATATCGACTTTCTCTACCATTATCATCTGATTCTTGAACATTTGCAATATTTTCTTGTGTTTCAAGATTAGGATCCTTTTGCTTTGGAAGATATTTTTCTACTGTAGAATGCATTACTTCTGGATTTTACGATATGTTTCTGTCTTTTGCATTAGATCTTTCCTCTTATTTTTGAGGCTGGTTGTTTTGTTGTTTCTTGAAAGCTCCATATATTTCTATACTATGTCCAAAACATTTACACACCCTGCATCGCTGTGGAACCCATTCATATTCTATAAGTTGTATAATAGTTTCCCCATCAGCTTCTCACGGGGTTTTGGTTTGGATCTTATTTCGTTAACGGTGACAAGGCATCTACCTTTTCTTCCCATTCTTTGCTTTCTCTTCTCCTCCTACATCACTCTCCTTTTCGTCGCTAATCGATCCACTTTCTATTCTCTCCTCTTTCGATCTGCCTTACTTTCGCCTATGTTCGAGAAGCTCTAAACCAATTTTTTCATATCTACTTTTCGTCAGATGTGAATCCCTTTTTTTCTCGAAAGTCCCCTCTTCCATACCATGTTACCTCCTCTTCACACTACGTTGTGCCCTGCTATCTCTAGCAAACCCTTCTCTACTTAGAGGCCCTTCTTGGCTTTATCTTGCTCTACGGCGTTGGACTATGTAGTTTGGTTTTCGCAACCGCCATGCCGTCCTTGATCCTATAATGTGCGACATAAGGTAACTTAGCGAATCAGGCCCTCTTGCTTAGTGAATTTATGTCCTACGTTTGTTTGACTTTCGTCAGTTGGATTTGGGTTGGTGTTGGTACCTCCCTATTTTTGGTTTCGGTTGTGGGGTTTGATAAATTTCAGGTTGTGGTTCATCTTGATGGTAGTGGAAGTTTTCGCCTCCTTTGTGAAGATCCCACTTTTGCTCTATTGGATCTTGCTCTTTGTGTCTGCTATGCGATTCGTCTTTCCGCCATTATGGAAAGTCGACGTCGTCATTATCTATCAAGTAGCTGTGGGGAAGCAACGCCTCGTCTTGAGCTTGGTGATCCAAAGTTGGCATTGCTCGACTGACTGGTTATGTTGTGGTAGGTGTGTGTTGGCGCAATATGTGGAATTTGAAAGATTGACCATTCTGGATGTCGTCTTGAAGGTTATAAAATAGTTTTCCCATCATACATATGTATAATAACTTCACTAGGTAAGTCATTTTCAACATTAATCTCCACTAAAATTTTAGCAAAATTTGTTTCACGAGTGGTGTGTTCATCTAATTTTAGAGGTATTCCAACAATGCTAGCAATGACATTAAAAGCCTCACTATCCCATAATTTCAAATTTAAATCTGGCAGTTTGATCCATATATGGAAAGTGGAAAGAAGATCTTTATCAAATTTAATTTTGGTCCAATATTTCCAAATAATAAGCTTGTCATTTATAAAATATGAACCACCACTCAGAATTTTATCATGGTCTTCTATTTTAGCAAATCTAATAATAAAAAATCTATTACTTCTTGCAAAAATATTGAAAGCACTTGATGGGTTCCACACCCTAAAGTTGTAGGCATGGAAGTGATGATATACAGGTCGGTTGCCAAAAAACAGGCGATAATCGACTGTCCTCATTTGCTTTCGATTCGTTTGCTAATGGCATCCTTCATAGCAATGATTCTTTTTCCATTTAGAGTGAGAGAGGCAACAAACTCTAGATCAAAATCTGATTGAGTAACCCCTTTTTTGATCATATCAACACAGGTAGAAGAAGTGTTATTGATTTTTTCTGGAATTTGATTCTTGTTTGATTCTGTCCTTGATGAGTTGTTCTGTTTTTTGGCCCAGATTGATTGAGTGGAGCTTCTGTCCTTGCCTCAATATGAATTGTAATTCATGTTAAGGTTTGGCATTGGCTTCGAGTGGATGAACTTTCCCTTATTTTGGTTGTTGATCACATTTGATTTCTGAGTTGTACTGCCTATTGTTGGTTGCGTAACAACTGGGGTATTCTTTCTCCAATTTTTGACAAGAGTAAAGCCTTACTCATTCCCAAACGATGGTTTATCTTTGTACAAAAACGAAGGATCTTGACTATTAGCATTCGAGACAGGGCAATGCAGAGAAGAGTATGTCTGATCCCTTAAAGCATCAAAATTATTTATAGAATGTACAGGGTTTTGAGAGAAGACAAGGTTGAGATAGCTAGAAAAAACCACTTTTTTAATTTCTTGCAATTCGCTGTTCATTTTGTTCTATACCAATGATGCTTCTGACAGTTCGACATTATGAATCGAAAAAATGATCAACAAAATATATAAATCAAAGGAAAAAAATGCAGTTATGGTCTAAACGCATGTCTAATCCTTGCGTCGGATCGCAAAAAAATCTTTGTTAAAAGCAGAGGAAGGAGATGGAAGATGTAAATGGAGGAGAGGAGGAATGAAGAAGAGATCAGTTATGGACTACTTAAATGGACAGAGGAAATTTTGGTTGTTGCCGTTGGACGAGTCGAAAGCGCTGGACGTCAATGAATCAATTCTACCTGTAGGAAAGCTGACTAAAATGATCAACTCACATGATTAACGCGTTGGATGCAACAACCATGGAAACAGACAATAAAGGTGTGTTCGGGGTAGATTTCTGCCCCCGTTTTCAAACTGACGCGTCAGTTAAAAAACGGGCAGAATGCCCCATTTCCGCACCGTACCAGAAATGAGCTGTTAGCTCCAAACGGATGTCCGCTTTGATTAATTAGGTTACTTAATTAATTTAATTAGTGTTTTACAGATTTTAAAATTTAATAACTTGTGCAAATGAGATCCGTTTGAGACGCAGTTTTTTGCATTGTGATCGTATCGAAGTGCTCTACGTAATGAAGTTGGTTTGAACTAAATTGGAGTAATTTATAATTTTTCTATTCTACTAAACACCCCGTTAACATTCTCATCATAAATGATCTGCTTAACGCGTCAAACGCATTCGACAAGGACCTTCCTTATAATACTCCGCTTTCGCTTGCGCCAAATACAACCTTAAGTCAATAACACTGCAAGGCTCATTTGTGTGTCTTCGGCTTCATCATGCGCCAGTCCAAAATAATCCCCTCTGTGCAGTAGATCAAATCGGTAGCACCTTCCCATGTGCATCGACCTATTCCTTTCAAGGACCTCTTGTTCTAGTTTTATTCCCCAATCAATTGGACCATAGGTATATCCGTAATTATCATCCATAGCAATGGCCATTTATACGACTTACGTCCTCAATCTGTATTCTACGACTTTTCCTGCCGAATTTATTTTAACAAATAATTTTGTTTTGGTTCTCAATTTAATAATAAATTTCTTTTAGATTTCACATCAAACCCTAGATCTCAACCACGGTTTTCGGTTAGGGCTTGAATCCATGGCGTCTCGAAGAAGAATGCTTCTCAAAGTGATCATTCTCGGCGATAGCGGGTATAATAATTTTCATTTTTCTAGCAATTCATCTGTTTCATAATTTAGGGTTGTTTGCTAATAATATTTTATTATTGTTTTTCGTAGGGTCGGGAAGACTTCTCTCATGAATCAGTATGATATTGATCGAAAAATTGTATCTATTTCAGTTTGCATATATAGCAATTAATTATATTTTTTTTCTGTTGTTTGGTTGCGTAATTAGGTACGTGAATAGAAAGTTCAGCAATCAGTACAAAGCTACAATTGGAGCTGATTTTTTGACCAAAGAAGTTCAGTTTGAAGATCGTCTGTTCACAATGCAGGTGCAAAGTTATTGCCATTTTATTTTAGGCAAATTCCATTCATGCTCATGATTTGCGTAGTAGTCCCCTTCAGATCGGATCGGAAAGAACGAATAAACCCCCAACTTTACTAAGTAGCTTCCGTCTAATAAAAAATACCCTTACACGCAGGGCAATTACATGGTGTCTTTTAGGGCATGACGCAGGAGCACTGTGTGGTGCCTCGAAGGCACCACGTAGTTGCGACACGTGGTGGCTCTAGGGTACCACGCAGTGTCCCTATGGGCAGCACGTAGTTGCACTGTGCGGTGGACAGAAAAAGGGAAAATATAACCAAGGACCATTTTTGTCTTCAAATTTTTTTTTATAAAATAGGGGATACACATGGTTTGTTGGGTTTAAGTCCTTTATTTTATTATTTTCACAAAAATCTCACTTCCGTTTTCCTGGGGAAAAACCAAAAAAAAAAAAAAAAAAAAAAAAAACATGCATATACCAGTCTCACCCTTTTTCTCCATTGTTCCTTGCCTTGGAACCTCTTCATCACCTTAATTTTTCCTGACTCTGCAAATAAAGAAACATCAACAATCTCAAGATTGTATCTACAATATTGGAAGTGATAACTTCCATAAAATGGTTGTAGCTAGACAACAAATTAAAACACAAACGCCACATTTCATATTAAAAAATTTCACAGTTTCTTCTTCAATGAACCATGCTTTCAGTTATATGGTTCTCAAAGCTAAACCTAACCTTGAATGCTTAAGCCCTAGGCAAAAAGCAGTAGCATAATTTAGTAATCAATATTGATACGGATGATTAAAAATAAAATTGCTTGATGGCAATTTTTCATAATTGAAATTTCATGGTAAAAAGAAGATCAAATAGGGAAGGGAAATGAAACTTGATGAAAAAGGGCCTGCGGGGTAGGAAGAAAAAGAGAAAGGTTGGCTGTTTTTTGCCAAATGGCAGGGAGTCAAAAGAAATTGCAGGGGGTTAATAGATTATGGGTATTTTATATTTAGTATTCTGTGGAAAATATTTCCGTGGACTTCATTTTGTCAAGAAAAGTTCATTCATGTGCATTAGGACTCACATGAACAACCTTTTAGAGCATCCTCAGATGGGATGTGAATGGGTTGCATATCACATTGAGTGATGATATTGAAGTGCACCCAACAAGGAGAAGAAGATGGATGAGTTGTTCAAATTATCATTGGAAAATTATTTGTATTCAGAAGTAGACTGAGTTATCCATATGATTATTGGGAAATTATCTGTATTCACTGTAGACCATCATTGGAACTAATGCTTGGTTGGTTGCTGTTAAGCATGTCATCATAATTATTAAGCAAACAGTTTCTAATTGACTAATTCATGTGAACATACTGATTCATGTCTGCACTTAAGATTTTGTTGCATGCGTCGTTTCTAATTCGTATGTGGTTAATTTTGGCATTGATATATGTTTCAGTAGACAATATCTGAAGCTGTGGAGGGTTAGGGTATTAATCTGGATAAAATATGCACAATGTTTAGGAGATATTGACGATATTTAAGGTCAGACAAATTTCAATTTAATATGTGTTTGTGTTTCAAGTTCAAACTATGTTCAGGCAGCTTGGACAATGTTTGCAGGTTTCCAGATGATGTTGAATAATAATCCTTTTGAGATGGTTCTTCTATTTAATACATGCCTAAATTAGAAATATTTTCAGATGATGTTCGAACGAGATAGTCTCTAGTTCATATAATGTCAAAATGATTTTTCTATTTAATATTAGTTTAAAGTTTGGATGATGTTCTGTCAGATCGAACACCATATGGATACAAATTATTGATTAGAAATCATTGGTCATACTACAATGAACCTTGAACAATGTTAGGTGAGCCAAAAAAGACAGAGAAAATATACTTGATAAAAAATGCACAAACATTGTATGTAAATATTCGATGAAGGACACATGGAAATAAATTTCGATGACTATTGTAAAACATATGAAAAGTAGATTACAAATGTCTCCCAGGCATTTATATTCCGTATCGAAAATGTTTGTGAATTTTTCCCAAAACAAGACAAATTGCTCTTACAAAATGGCATCGAAAAGTCGCACCACTGCTTATTTGAAGTTTTTATTTCAGGAAAGCGCTTATGTCCAATTGCTGTATTTCATGATTGGGTAGCAACGAACGGATAGTTATACATGTATTGCTTTCCTGTTGGGTGGCTGATATTATAACTTCAAATTGATTAATCATATATTGGTCTATGTGTAAAAGTTCATGGTCGATTGTCGTAGCTCAAATAAGTGACTTGATATGCAATAGACATTCCAATTTAAGCAACTGAAACTTGGGAGCTTAAGTATTAATGACAAGGCTTAGGCCATTTCCAAAATTATTCAGAAGTCATCAACTGAGATTCTTACTATATATGGTATATTATGAAGCCTATAGTGCCACTGCAGCATATGCTTGCATGTTTTTCCCTGCGATGGGTCTTGCTATATGACTTCCATATAACTCGTATCTTCTTATTTTCTGTGGCTTAGCTTGTGTGGATTACCTTTGTTTTCAGAAATGTATGGGTATAACTATGAAGTTGTAGTCATTCGTTGCCCTTCAAAGAACAACCCGTTTGCGATAATTTCTCTAGTGCAATCATTTTACTTGAATGATGGATGATTTAGGATCTCATTATGTGCATGATGGACGATAGTTATACATGTATTGCTATCCGGTTGGGTGGCTGATATTATAACTTCAAATTGATTAATCATATATTGGTCTATGTATAAAAGTTCATGGTCGATTGTCGTAGCTCAAATAAGTGACTTGATATGCAATAGACATTGCAATTTAAGCAACTGAAACTTGGGAGCTAAAGTATTAATGACAAGGCTCAGACCATTTAAAAATATATCCAGAAGCCATCAACTGAGATTCTTACTATATATGGTATATTCTGAAGCTTATAGTGCCACTGCAGCATATGCTTGCATGCTTTTCCCTGCGATGGGTCTTGGTATATGATTTCCATATAACTCGTATCTTATTTTCTGTGGCTTAGTTTGTTTGGATTACCTTTGATTTCAGAAATGTAGGGGTATAACTATGAAGTTGTAGTCATTCGTTATTCTTCAAAGAGCAACCCGTTTGCGTTAATTTCTTTAGTGCAATCATTTTACTTGAATGATGGATGATTTAGGATCTCATTATGTGCATGATGGACGATTTAGGATAACCATTTAACTTGAATAATGGATGATTTAGAATCTCATTACGTGCACGATGGATGATTTAGGATCCTATGACCTGCATGATGGATGATTTAGGATCCTGTGACCTGCACGATGAAAGAATTAGATTCCTGTTAGCTGCACGATGAAAGAATTAGGTTCCTGTTACCTGCACGATGAAAGAATTAGGTTGTCTTTGGTTGTGTATATGTGGTCAAATGAGCTGTACAATAACATGTACTAGGAGAGGTCAGATAGTATCCATAACATATCTTAAAAACACACCCTCTTTCTAATCATATCTCTAGATCTGAGCATTCATTGTGTTTTGTAACTTTGTACGTGCCAATAGCTTATAAGAAGCAACCGGTAAGCTTTAGCCAGAAGCCATCTTAATACATGAATTTATTACAACATATTTAGATAAGCAAGCCAGAAGCCATCTTAATACATGAATTTATTACGACATATTTAGATAAGCAAGAAGTACAAGTACACTCTATTAAAGGCCTTTTGATTTTTGCTAGTATTGATTTAAAGGGACTCAAGTAGCATTGTTTATTAAATTTTAAGCTGAATTAATTACTAGACAAATGCAAGTAGAGTTTTGAACTGCCTGTTTCATTTTTTTGGTCTGGGTAAAATGAAAAAACACATATCTTGGGCCACGAGATCAGTTTGAAAGGTGATGCATCATAAAAACCGTGGAAAATACGACTCAAGGACCATACAGCAAGATGTAATCTTCTTGATAGTGTCAGTTCTCTTGAAACAGCGATACGAGAATTATGGGATGAGATGAAGTTGCAGGATTATAGAACATGATGCTAGCTTGGGAGTGTTTGATGTGTTGAAGAAAAAAAAAAAAAAGCATTGTTACGATGGGCAAATTATACATGATGCATACATTTTGGTTATGCTAATTTGGATATGGGTGATCTAATCTCTGATCAAAATATCAGATGTCCCACCGAATTATATGTAGGCATGTCAGTATAAATCTTCACTTATGCAAATGATAATATAGCATGCATTCTTATACTAGACCCTCATCCGAACAGTTAAAGATTCCTCTGCTTGAGCAACACATGGGCACATCAAGTCAGTTCTGAACTTTAGTCTTCATATTCGTGTATTTTCTATTAACAAATTGACACTCATACTAATAAATTATTATCTTTTGATATTTTGTAAATATTATGGTAGCTATGCTGTCATTTAATGCAATTATCCGACATATTAGCGAATCATTTCTTTTTATTCAGGACATAATTTAATGGAAAAAATGAGAGAAATATAAGGTTTCATGTATATGCTAAGCCTATTTTAGCTAAGAATTGTTACGGAGTGATCAATATATTCAAAGCGTCCACAATATCACATTGTTTTAATATCTTGAATTAGATGGGTTTCAGCCAAATAAAGCTGTTTGTAGTGCATTTATTAGATTATTTTAATATTTTGAATTATATGGGTTTTAAAATTCAAATGAGGTCGTTGATTTGTTGGGTCCATGCAAATTTTTTCCACTCAAATCGCACTTTGAGCTAGAGTCATTAAGGTAATACATGTAAATGTGTTTTGTTAGTGCTGTCTAACAGCTATTATTTAGTTTGTTCTATTTGTCATAGTTTCCTCGTTGACTAAGACTAGGCGATTCAGGTACTTGAGGTATAATTTATGTTTATTATTATGTAATCCAGGGGTTGTTTTTTAAGCTAAAGCCCGATTTTCCTTCAACTCACATTTATAATGAATGTTGCACCACCTGCTTTCAATCAATAAGGCTTGAATGACTTGTCATTTCATGATGTTTTCAAACCTATGCAGGACTAGGAGAATCGTTTGTAAATGGCATCACGTATTGTATGTAGTTGGCTATGTGGGAAAAACAATTTCATGGATGAAAAAGGTGCAGTCATAGGCTCATTCAAGTTAAAACGAGTTCTTGTACCGATTAGACTATTTGTAATATAACTCACCCCAAATAACGATTATTGATTGCTATTTGATAAGTGAATCCAACTTTCGAATGAATGGAAGAGTTCGTATGAAGAACTTTATAGGTTGATCATGTAAAACTGGAAGTCATGCAATTTAATAGTTTCCAAGTCATTAAACACTTACCGGTTTGATGATTTCTATATTAATGAAGAATTGTGTTTGTTAAAAAATAATAATTTTGAGGATGTTGCTTTTTTATGCCAACCTTTGCGCAAACTGTGAAGTTTTAAATAAACGACCCATATATATTGGAATGTTTATGAATGACTGACTCTCTAATTTGTGTGTGTTTTTTTTTTTTTTTTTTTTTTTTGCAACAGTTCCAGTTGGTTTTTTATCATGCTATAGACTAAAACACGTGCATTTTTTAAAGAATGTTTGAGGAAAAAAAGGTAAATTATGATAATTACATTATTCATTCAAAGAATTAGGAATATGTCTTGTTGAAAATGCTGACTGCTGCAGGAATACATAACTTATATCAACTCACTGATCACCATATGTGGCTGTCATATGTCTATAATAATTTTAATATGACCATAATAGAAGTAATATAACAGTACTCAATATTTTAATGTGAAGCCAGTACATGATTTGAATTTGGATTGATCATTGAATGAACAAACACATGCTACATTATTGTCTATTTTGGCATTATAAACCATGTTTGTCATTGTACGATCAAGAAAAAAATCGTTGCCTCCTTAAAATCTGCTTGCATTAGCTAGCCTTTGAAACCTATTAGAATTATACAAGCAGTTAAAAGGCCATTTTTGTGCTTTTGTAGATATTTGCAAAATTTTCAACTCATTGTCACAAAACCACCAATGTCCCAATTTTTCTTATATTCACTGCCGAAACCTACAGCAGACTATACAGTTTCATATTTTTCTTTCTTTTTCATTATATGCTTTGTAAGCTACATTTACGTTATTGGTGTGTGTTATTTTGAAGTTATTTTTGTAATTTGTATATTTTCATAGAAGTTACATTTACATTATTAGTTTTTGTGTGTGCGCGCACATGCTTTTTCCTTGTTACTGTCTTATTTTACACGCTGTGGACGACCCTTACATGATCATTTATTTATATTTTTTGTGAGTGTATAAAATTGCATTTTTCAGTAAACTGTATATTTTATATCTTTATTACAAGTAAGAAGTTTACATTTTATAGTTGATTTTGTAAACCTTATGAAATCTGCACTTCTGGTCCATATTCATACGTATTTCTGAAAGTGCGGATCGTCTGTTTACACCTTTTTAATGCAAATTTTTAACATTTTTTATGTTATAGTTATATATTTTATATTTATTGTAAACGCTGCATGTATTTTTAATTACATTTCTCATCTTTTTTTAATATAAATTTTGCACTCTTACGTGATAGTTCATTTATATTTTAAGTGTAGGAAGGTTGCACTTAATATGTTTGTCATAAAGTTTTATTACGAGCTGTTCATATTTTGTGTTGAGTGGCGTGGCCAAGAAATGAGTATTGGGGAGGGGGGGGGGGGGGGGGGAGATAGTAAGGAAGGGGGTTCAAGGGATACCGCCCCCGAAAATTTTTCCCCCATGTTACAGTAGTTTTAGTTCATATGTCAGATAATTTAAGTACACTAAAATTGCTCATCCATCCAAATCAAACACACCGTCTTACCCCTAACGCTGTTAAATCAACCAATAAACCATTCAAACTAATAATCCCCAAATTCACACAAGCAAAATATTAGTTCTACCGCAAAAGGTTGAAGCAACAACCCATTTTCATTGAAACAAACTTTCAACGAATCGATAATATTAAATCCCAATGATAATTGCATAAATCAAATAAATAAATCGAAATCACTCACCACCTATTTGCAAGCTGCAACAGCAGTCCTACGGAGGCGAATAGAGCAAGCAGCATGCAACAACAGTTATAATAAGGTCTAGCGGTAAAAACAAGGGGGCAGCGCGAATGACATGGGTTCAAAACTGGCAGAAGGCAATTTTTAGTACTGCAAATTTGCCATGAGTTGGATAGCATGATTTTGGGCTTGGGCTAGCAGAAGACAAATTTTCATAGTGCGGTTTTGCTGGGAACTGGAAAATGTGAATTTGGGCAAGATAGCCTCGGGGCAGCAGTGCGCCACTGTTTGTGTTGTAGAGTTAGTTTCGTAAATTGTACTATTTGCACCTTTATTAATTAGCTTGTAAAGTCATGTATGATATTCCTACTTTCATAATGTATCATTTCATATACTGATGTACACACACACACACACACACACACACATATATATATATATATATATATATATATATATATTATATAGTGTGTTGTAGAGTTAGTTTCGTAAATTGTACAATTTGCACCTTTATTAATTAGCTTGTAAAGTCGTGTATGATATTCCTACTTTCATAATGTATCATTTCATATACTGATGTACACACACACACACACACACATATATATATATATATTTATATATTATAGATGACTTTTTGGACACAAAATTAGACACAAACTGAGAGACACAAAGCCTCCACCGTTGGATCTTTTTGTCCTTGTATGGAGGGGTGGAATTCAAGGGGCGATCCAATGGTGGAGATCAATTGTGTCTAAATTTTGTGTTCAAATATACTTTCCCATATATATATATATATATATATATATATATATATATATATATATATATATATATATATATGGTAATGTGTTTCTTGGAAGTGAAGAATGTTTGAATTTTCATTGTTTTATAGCATGTACGGTGATAATTGCTGCATTATTGGAAGTGCAGTGCAACTTAATTATTTTCAACCTACAAAATACTTTTTTTTTACCAAGTAAATTTCAGTGGCAATGTAATCAATTTTG
Organism: Allium sativum; assembly: GCA_030737875.1. Classification (NCBI taxonomy): domain Eukaryota; kingdom Viridiplantae; phylum Streptophyta; class Magnoliopsida; order Asparagales; family Amaryllidaceae; genus Allium; species Allium sativum. Next base: position 447,545,804 of record CM060921.1, read on the forward strand.
ACAAAAGCTCCTTGGAAGGAAGGAGCCCACATCCAAATCCCCTCTTCAATTATCAGCTTTAGTCGGTCGATTTGAGATTTTGTGAACAATTCTTGTCAGCATAAGTATTATCTACTATTTATTAGCATTCTCATTGTGGTGGATGTCATGGCATTTCGATTCAGGCTATCTATATCTCCAGCCATAGCATGTTCATCTGCTATAGATTGGAGTGATAGTTCAACTCAATTCGGCGAAGCTGTTCAAATATTTGTATTCATGCGCAAAGAAAAATATTTACATTCAGCATCTGTTTAAGATTTTGACGTTCTTCTACATTGGTTTTATGACCTACAAAAGTCATTCATTTTGCAGTCATTTCCCTACAGTTTTTCAGTGTATTGTATGTCAACTTCTTTTCGATGTACTCACAATTCGTATTTTTTGAATTGCAACTCCAGATATGGGACACAGCTGGACAAGAAAGATTTCAGAGTCTTGGTGTAGCTTTCTACCGTGGTGCAGATTGCTGTGTTCTTGTGTACGATGTTAATGTGCAGAAATCATTTGATAATCTCAATAATTGGCGTGAAGAATTTCTAATTCAAGCTAGCCCTTCTGACCCTGATAACTTCCCGTTTGTTGTATTGGGAAACAAGGTGGATGTTGATGGTGGTAACAGCCGAGTGGTAAGTGCTATCTCTCAATGCATATTCAGTGACACTGCTGATTACCCTTTATAAGTTCACCCTGTACTGTAATCAACTATTCACTGGTAAACAGCTATGCTTCATGTTCAAACAGTTAAAGCATCATCAGCATTATAAACACCTGTGATTTATTTTTGCATTTCTTCCGCTTTGTCTTTTAAGAGCTATCATTTGAAAATAACAAGCTTTCCTGCACATTCTTTGCCTTTTTGGTCCCTTTCAAGTGACAATTTTGCTATCAGAGAGATATCCCCTTTTGCTCCTGGGGCACTGTAGGTGTGTACGCTTTTAGATTTCTCTCTCTTTTGATTGGCTATATGCGCAATTCTGGTGCTTTCTTATTAGGTCCCGTTTCTCTGTTTGGCACAAGGAACTCCATTTGTTATTAGCTTTTCGTTGAGAGAGTTGTGTTCTATTTTTTGTTTTTCAGGTTTCTGAAAAGAAAGCTAGAGCATGGTGTGCATCAAAGGGTAATATCCCATATTTTGAGACGTCTGCAAAAGAAGGGTTCAATGTTGAGTCTGCTTTCCAGTGCATAGCCAAAAATGCCCTGAAAAATGAACCAGAAGAAGAAATGTGAGTAATTCCACATGTTATATCATCTGTTGTTATATTTCATTCTAAATAAGAGGGTGTCTGGCAGAGGCATAAAAGTTACTTCTGTAATTTGAGATGATTGAGACCTTCTAACTTGAAAATAATAAATAAGTTGGTCGGTTAAAAGCAACAAATACTTGCCCTCGACCTGTTTTAAAACTTACAATTGAATTCACTTACTAGTTTAACCAAACTCTTAGAATTTTGTACTGTTCATTGAACACTCTCAGTTATTCTTCAAAAATCGAAGGGCCCGTTTTGTTTGGTTTTGAGTTTTGTGATTTGCATTTTCAATAGTGGAAATTAGGGAGGCATCCATAGAATGAAAGAGAATGTAAAGTGGGGATCCCTCCTTATGTTTGGATGCAAACGAGTCCTTGTTTTACCGTAGCAACATTATTTCGTGATTTTTTGCACTACTGTATTAAAAATCAAAAATCAAAAATTGTAGTATTAACATAAATTTTTTTCCCCACTTATTTTAAAAAAGTACAGACATATCAACAACAATTGCGTAGTGTTATTGTTTATACGGCTAAGGAAAAATAAGTTGCTGAAATGTCTGCAATTATTTTGAATAATTGCTGACATATTAGCAACTATATCATAGTGTATTATGTAAAGGAAAATAAGTTGTTGAAATGTCAGCACTTACTATAAATGCCGACATATCTACGAAATGGCGGTGTATTATGCAAAAGGAAAAGATGAATTTTTTATTTTGAATCATTTTTTTTGTACTTTTCTTACATGAATATTATATATTGAATTTACTTGTGAAGTTTGGTAAATTTTCAAGTCGTTTTTTGTTTTTTTGTTTTGTTTTTGGGTGTGATGATTTTTGGAATACCAAGATCTAATTTATAAAGTTATAAGTTGGGGAGTTTTTTTGTATTTTGAAACTTAATCTGGACCTTAGCAAAATTGTTCCGATTATAACATATTAAACCGGAAAGGACTGCTTTTCCCAGTTGTTGGAAAATATCAAAAACTATCCTTTTTGTTTGCAGGGTTTTACACCAACTCTCTCCCCTTTTGAAATACACATTGAAAACGAAAATGCAAAACTCAAAATTCAAGCCTATTAATAATTAGTGTGCAATACTTGACATAATCTCTTCTACGCTGATCATTTTTTACCGGTTTGATTGCTTCAAATCTCGGTTAAATGTATAATAATTCATAAAGAACTCCCCAAAGAACCGATCATTTAATTTGTTAACGAGATGCTGCTCTAGAAAATAATTATTGGTTTCTACCTATTAATATCCAGAAAAACAACAATTGTAATCATAACTGGTGTTATAATGTTGTGTGATGCAGGTATCTTCCAGATACTATTGATGTTTCTGGAGGCGGACGTCAACAAAGGTCATCTGGCTGTGAGTGTTGATTAGTAATTATAGGACAGGAGTACCGGTTCATTTGATTTCACCCTCTAAGCATGTTGTGAAGGTTCATAAAAATTTGGTGGAAGTATGCAATTGTGTTTATATTATGTTGGTTTGGAGTCTCAACCTTTTATTTTAAAGTTTACTGCTTATGTTCAGTGTATCATATTAAATCAATTGTTTGAGATATTCTGTACTTTCTATATTGTTTAACTGCCTTATAATAATGACGTGTTGCAGTTTATTGCATTTTATAAGTTTTACCATACTCATGTAATATTACAATTTGCTGGTTTTTGAAACCCTTTTACCAATTTCTCATGTTATTTGATAAAAAATACTGTAAGCTTTTGAAGCTCATTGGATCGACCGGAATAAGTTGTTTTTAACCCTTTCAAACCAGAAGGTATTACATTTTAAACTTCTAAAAGGTCCCCCAAAAAAAAAGAAACGACTTTGATATAAAAGGGGCTTTAGCGTTGTTAATCGATACTTGAAAATTTTAAATTTTGGTCGTATGAATGAGTGTAAATATATAGATGATGTTATAGAAATTTTTATACTCTTCAATTACCCATTCGATTTTTGTTGAGATTATAGTTTGTGTTAGCTCTGTTGTAAATTTTGTATTTGTTGTTTTTTTTATTAAGTTATTTCTTTATCATGTGCATTTAATGCATACTTTCTATTTAAAACTATTTATTATAATGATATTTGTTTAGACTACATCTATTCTCACCCCACAATTTGCTCTTCCCACCCCCGTAATTTTAAAAAATAAACTTCATCCCAGTTTTTTCTTTTCCCACCCCGTTTATTCCTTAAATACCCTTGTTTCTTCTATTGTCTATGTTTATTTTCTTTATTTTAACTTCCTTTTGCAGTTTTTCATTTCTCCATCAAAACTCTAGCAACTTTACATTCTACTATATATAGTGAAAAAGATGCAAGCAATAAGGAAATAAATATATGAAAAGATGATCAAAACAGTGGTATTATAACAGTTTTCGATCTATTTTCTCATTTTGGTCGAAATTAAACGACGATTTTGCTGAGTTGCATTCGAGGATAGGGTTGATTAAATCAACTCGCCCCTTAACATTTTGATTGATTTCGATCAATGTCACAGTGAAAAGCAATTAAAATTGATAATTACAGTTAATGAAATGTGTAATTAATAATTTAAGGGTAAAATTGGAATTACCAATTTAATATTTTGAACGGGGGGTGAAGAGTAATTATTGGGGTGCTAATAGACACTTATCATTCATACTTTTATAATCATTGAGATTAAAAACGTATTTGAACAAATTTTTTAATTTAATTTTCTAGAGTTATGGATCGTTAATAGGTAAGATAATTATCTAATTTTCGTTCATGATAAATGTTATATCAGATATCTGAAAATGAATGCTGATTGTCTTCATTGAAAAAACCGACTTATTTCAAAAAATATGAGAAACTTCTGCCAATCTTTAAAAATGGCGACTAGATCTCTTCTTTCTTCCCCTTTTTCTCTCGTCCGCTCTTCTTCTCCTCACTCCACTCGTCTTTCTCTTTTCTTCAGATCTAGTTTTCGCTGCGCTTGGGTATTCTTAGCAAGCGCTTTTCTCGACCCTAATACTAAATCTGAGGTATACTTCGCCTTTTGACCTTTTTGCTCGATCCAACGGTTCTGATGATCCTCTTAGGCATGGATCTTGCGCGGAGACTGGATCTCATCGGTCTTTCGCACCGCCGTACTTTCTTCCTTCTTTTCCTCACAACGTGACTTATTTTCAGTTGAACGAGGTATGGTCTTGGGTAGCTATGGTACTGCGATCACTGGTGAGTTTCGGCATCGTTTGTGAGTTTCAATTTCTAGTGGTTTGCATCTTCGGTTATTTGGGTTTTAAACTCGAAAGCTTGTCTTTTTGGATCTCTACTTATTTGGTTGTGTGGAGCTTTAGAGATGTTGGACGTGTTGTCCCTCGTTGGTTCACCACGCCTTTGTCAGCATATCAGTGATAGCCTTGCTACAAGGTTTTACAGGTGGTCGTTAGTGTTGTTTTTTTGGGACCCGGCATCTCCTTTTGATATGTTTCTATGCTATAGTTGTCTTGACATAAGCACTACCGTGCTTCTTACTTTGCTGAGGTTTGTTATTTGGGTTGCTTACTGTAGAGTTGTTTCTACAGTGTTGGTTCATGTGAGTTTGTATGTTAATGTTCTCTGTTATTCTTCATGTGTGAAGATTTGTGATTGCTTAGGCAATTGATAATGTTAAGTTTTTCATTGGGTATTCCCAGGAAATTCATATTCTAAATTTCGCCCTGCGTGGTCATAGTGATTTGTAGTCTAGGTATTTGATCTATCTCTGCCTGTATAAACTAGTCTAATTGCACTCGACGGTCCACAATAAAAAACGTTTTTAGTAGGTTGGCAAACAGCCAATCTTCTGTACTTCATTTAATTATTATTTGTTAGAATAATAAATGTTACACAGCATTATAAAAACTGGTTGGTCTTGCCAAGAAAAAAAAGGTAATCAGTTAAACGTGCCCATAGCGAAATGTAAGACATTTATTACAAATACACAATATTACAATAGGTAACTGTTGAAACATTTCAGCATAGGCTGTAGTTGAGTGCATATTCAATAGATGCTGACCGTTCTGTGCATGTTAAGTGTGTTTGACCATGATATCCGGTTCATTTTCAATGTTTAAGTGCACTACACACCTTTAAGTAAATAAAATAAATTATTTTCAGTGTAACAATTTAATACATCTTAGTATTTTTATAAATTTTGTGCAACTATCAAATTATTCTAAGATCTATAAACTAATATTAATCAATTTCAAATAGTCCTACGACACTATGTTAGAACACAATTATTACATTTCTAAAGCTAAGAAAGGGAGAAAGATTATTTCATTTATAAGGCTAAAAAGGAATAAAGATGAGGATAGATGATGATGAACGTATGTTCTTCACCTTAAATACTTTATTTTATCTTGGTTCATATCTCATGGATCCTTGAACACCTTTTGGTTTGTTTCTTTTCAAAGTTTTGGTGCCATGGAATTTCACCTTCATCCTCTTTTTCTTTTTCTTTTTTTTTTTTTTTTTTTTTTTTTTTTTTTTTTTTTTTTTTATCTGTCTCTCTTGTCATTTATAATTTGGTTATATAACTCTCTTCATGCTTAGAAGCTAATGAATCTACTTTGAATCACGAGCTTTGCTCCTTTTTAGTGACTTCCACTCCTTAAGCCAAAAAATTCTCATTGCTTGCATGAGTAAAATCATCTAATGGCATATCGTGATTTGCTTGAGATTGACCTAGACTTGAAGTGTAGCTAGTTTTTGTACTTTGTTTTCGCATTTGTTACTACATAGTCTTCATAGGATTTCAATTTTCTTCATGTTGATCTTCTGAGTTTTTGAAATGCGGAGATAGATAAGAATGAGCACATGGTCTTTTGATCGAAAAACTTAAACAATTTATTATGCCTACGTACATGTGTGTGTGTGTGTGTATATATATACATACATATAATAATATAATATATATATATATATATTTATATATATGAGAAGTGCTAGAACGATCGAAATATTTGCGGTGAAAATAACTGATTCTGCAATCATGCGGTAGAAATTTAGCGCAATTCACAAATGGAAAATCATCCAAAAGTTCCTGTAGGTGCCGCTGTTTTTGACCTACGTAAAATCGGTTGAAGTAGTGTAACACTCCGTATTTTCTGAGAATATTAAAATAACAAATTAAAGAATAATTTATTTGAATAAGGGGAATGAGAAAAGAATGATGTTTAGCATTGTTCTAATTTTTGTAAGCAAAAGACTTAGTAGCTCATTTTGTTAGAACATGTGGCTTACATACAAGAGGTATAGAGTTCAATCCCCGCCAGCGCCATATTTTTGTTTTAGGGGAATGGCTAAAAAGTGGCTTAGTGTGAACGCAGTTCAAAAAGTGATTTAGTGTGAAAATGGTTAATTATGAAGAAGTTATTAAACCATGAAGTTTGTATGCATATGAGAGAAAAATATATATAGATATATATAAAAATTAAATAAATATTCAAAAAAAAAGTTTAAAACAACGAATCGGGAGGGGGAATAGCCGAACCGCACCATTTTTGGAGTCGATCCGAGCCCCGTTGGGTCGACTAGAGGTCAATGCAGGGTGTTTGGCTGCCAACCCGTGGCCCGATTCGCCCTAAGGGTTGATATGACATCTGAGTGGTCCAGATCAGTTCTAGGGTTAATCCTAAGGCCTAAATAACTTCCTACACCTATATATACAGCCTAAGACCTAACCCTAATTCATAAATTTTATCTATGACACCATTATGCTGTCAAATTCTCTCTTAAACCCTAGCCGCCGCCTCTAAATCAAATCTCAAGTGTTCAACTTCAACTCAAATTAAAGATTAGAGCTTCTACAACAATTCAAGAAGATAAATCAGCAACACCGCAGCGTTTCTACACCAATTTAGTGCATAATTCTATTCTTTAACCACGAAAGGTGAGTACAGTGATTTTCACAATATAATGGGATTAAAAGTAACATAATGAAGTTGTAAAGAGGATTCATATGTATGTATGTAATTTAAATCTCATCCAAGTCTTCACCTTTTTGATTCATATCATCATATGCCTATGTTTCTATGTAAAGTTCATACCTTTTATCAGTTTATTCATGTTGAATCTGTCATTATACCTCTATGCCAGTTTACATGCCCTTTTATTTCATGATGTTGTGTTAATTCCAATTTTCTGTGATTTGATTATCTCTTCTTATCCCTATTCCTTTTATTTTTAGATCTAGGCTACCTTCGAGTCTATGTTAAAAATACGCGCGAATGCGAATACGTGGGAACGATGGGAATATGTGAAATATGGAAAATTGGATATTTTGGATAATTGGATAATATGTGAAATAGGCATATTTGGGTATGAATTACATGGAATTGATGAAATTGCCTATAATTGTAAATTTGTAATTGAGGCTAATTAATATGTAATTAGTGACAATTTGGAATAGGCAATATTATAAACATGATTACATGTTTAATTGGATATACATGACACGAAAATTGGGTATAGGTGAAATACGATTATTAATAAACCTTTGACACCAGGTTAGGCGCAGTTGTGGCGTAAGACTGTCCGGAACCGCCCGACAAATCCAACTGCCACAATTGGACGTCTAATGTGAGAGGTCAAAGGAATGAATTGTAGGCGTAACGGTTAATGACACGAGGTTAGACCCGTTTTGTGGCGTAAGACAGTCCGGAACCGCCCGGCAAATCCAGCGGCCACAAAGTGTTCGGCCTAATGTGGGAGGTCATGCACCATTCGTCATAAGGAATGAATTAAGGAATACTAACCATAATAAGACATGGGTATGGTTAGAGGGTTAAGTGGGGTGACATGTAAATTATGACATGTAAATATGGACTTAACCGGAATAAGATAAGAGAAGGGTGTAAGTACTTTTAGGCATACATGCATGAAGAAGAGAAGGGTGTAAGTACTTTTAGGCCGCAAGATAAGAAGGAGGATCCAAAGAAAGCCCAACAACAAAAGAAAGGTGGTAAAGAAAAGAGGAAGTGTCACAACTGTGGGATACCCAGGCCATTTGAAGAAAGACTGTAGGAAGAAGAAGTTCGCTTGTTATCATTGTGGTGATCCAGGTCATGCTGTTAAGGACTGTCCTAAGAAGCAAGGGCAGAGGGCAGGTTCTACTTCGGGAGGGCAGGTTCATGCTCTCATGGCTCCGGGGCAGGAAGAAGGTAGAAAAATTTATGTCGAAAGTTTGATTTTCTTGTTTGATCATCCTGTCCGTACTTTATTCGATTGTGGCGCATCACATTTGTTTATCTATACATCATTAGTTGAAACACTGCACTTAAATACTAGACTCGTTGTGGATCCCATTATAGTCTCAAATCCTATTGGTGGGTCGGCTCATTTATCCATGGTTTGTAGGGATTTGAGATTGTCTATCTTAGGCGTTGGTTTTGAATGTTATGCTTTTGTGCTTGGTTTCATGGGCTATGGGTTGATTCTAGGGATGGATTGGCTAGCCAGACATGGTGCCATCCTAGATTGTGAACGAAAGATAGTAAAATTGTTGACTCATAGTGGAAAGACCCCTGATATTTCTTGTGACCTTAGAGGATCGGTGATTCTTAGTTATCTTGAGTCATTTGACGCATCCAATGATGATTTACATTCTGTTCGCATAGTCCGTGAATATGTTGATGTCTTCAACGAGGTGAGGGGTCTACCCCCAAAACGTGAGATAGACTTTCGTATTTTTCTTGTAGACAATGCAAAACCCGTATCTCTGCCAGTACGCCACATGACTCCTCGTGAGAGGAGGGAACTCAATAAGCAAGTAGGGGAGTTGCTTGAGAAGGGGTTCATAAGACGTAGTATATCAGAGTGGTGCTCCAGTAGTATTTGCCACGAAGGCGGATGGGTCCGTTAGACTTTGTGTGGACTATAGAAAATTTAATAAGCTTACTAAGAAGAATAGGCACCTACTGCCGAGGACTGACGATCTCTTCGATCAGTTAGTTGGCGCCTCAGTGTTTTCGCAGTTGGACTTAGCCACTGGTTTCCATCAGTTGAGAGTGGCTGAGGATAGCATAGACAAGACTGCCTTTAGGACTCTGGACGGTTCTATGAGTGGCTTGTGATGCTCTTCGGTTTGACAAACGCCCCCGCATACTTTGATGACTTGATGAGTAGGGTGTTTAGAGAGTACCTTAATAAATTTGTGGTGGTCTTGGTGGATGACATCTTGATCTTTTCTAAGAACGAGGAAGAGCATGTCCTACATCTTAAGGAAGTGTTGGAGATCCTTCGAGCGCATAACCTTAAAGCTAAATTTTCTAAATGTCACTTTTGGAGGAAGGAAGTGCGATTCTTAGGGCACGTGGTTTCCAAAGAAGAGATAACTGTGGATCCCGCGAAGGTGGTGGACATCCAAGATTGGAAGGTCCCTAAAAATGCTACCGAGATGAGGAGTTTCTTGGGGTTGGCTGGCTACTATAGGAAGTTTATCAAGGACTTCGCAAAGATATCAGCCCCATTGGCACGCTTGACGAAGAAGAACCTAGTTTTCACGTGGGACGTAGATTGTGATGATGTGTTCCAACGTTTAAAAAGAGCTTTGACCACAACCTCAGTCTTAGTGTTGCCAGATGGGAGTAAGCAATTTACCGTTTATACCGATGCTTGTGGGACACGACCAGGCGCAGTCTTAATGCAAGAGGGGAGGGTAATAGCCTATGGAGGAAGGCAGTTGAGAGCGCATGAGAAAAATTACCCTACACATGACCTAGAGTTTGTCGCTATTGTTTTCGCGCTTAAGTCTTGGCGCCATTATCTTCTTGGCGAGAAATTCGAATTGTTTACAGACCACAAATCGCTAAAATACTTGTTCTCTCAGAAGGACTTGAACTTAAGGCAGCAAAGGTGGATGGAATTCTTAGCGTCCTACGATTTCGAGATAGCATATACCCCTGGCAAGGGTAACGTGGTGGCAGACACCTTAAGCAGGAAAAGGTTGTCCTTGAGTCCCTTGTTTGTTGAGCGGCGAAGCTTAGAGTTTCTCTACGTTTGACTTTAGAACTTCCATTGACTTTGTACCCGATTTGCTAGCATCCTTAGAGGTCAGACCTACGCTTTTGGGACGGATTGGTGAGGCACAGCGAGATAGCCCACAGCTGGTTGAGTTAGTAGTGAAAATCATAAGAGGGGAGTCATTGAGCCATCTCAGTAGGTATACCCTAGGTGATAAGGGGTTGGTTACGTAGGGACGGTAGACTTTGTGTACCACGAGACGAGAACTTGAGGAAGACCATTCTTGATGATGCACATCGTTCGAAGATGACCATTCATCCCGGTGGGGACAAGATGTACATGGACATGAGACAGGTTTACTTTTGGGCCGGTATGAAGAGGGATGTGGCCGAGTTTGTCGCCAGATGCTTGGTGTGCCAACAAGTAAAAGCAGAGCAAAAGAAGCCCGGTGGGTTGCTTCACCCATTGGAGATCCCACAATGGAAGTGGGAGAGTGTCTCGATGGACTTTGTTGATGGGTTACCAAGATCAAGGAAGGGTAATACGAGGATTTGGGTCGTGGTAAACAGACTTACCAAGAGCGCCCATTTCATTCCCGTGAAGAGTAAGAGGACTGCTCCATGGTTAGCCTCCGTATACATTTGAGAGATAGTTCGTTTGCACGGTGTTCTTCTAGCAGAGTGAGCGATCGCGATCCTATCTTTACTAGCAAGTTTTGGAAGAGCTTGCTTAGAGAGGTGGAAATAAAGCGTGATGCGACGATTCGACGAGCTCCTACATGCATTCTTGGGTCAGAGATTAAGAAGTTAAGGAATCGAGAGGTCAAGCTAGTCAAAGTGCAATGAGAAGATGATGAGAGCGACACTACTTGGGAGACGGAAGAGAAGATGCGTTCATTGTACCCTTTTCTTTTCGAGGGTATGTCTTTTAATTTCTCATTTATCGCTTAGCTTGTACTTGTTCTATCTTTAGTATGTCCTCTCACTAGTATCTTTGACCTTTAGATAGGGTAGTCCTATGGTTGAAACATGTGTTTGAGACATGTTATGTACGGTGGATGCATGTGGATGCAAGTTTTTGCTAGTGGTTGCTCGTGGATGCATACACACACACACACTTTAGGCACTAGATCGGCTCAGTCACTTTCATATTACATATAAATGGATGCATTTAGTAAAATGAATGTACGTTGAATGTGTGTATCATATGGATGTTGCATTTAAATGAATGGTCGTGCACACATGTAGTAATGATATGTATGGGGTTCTTTGCATACATGATGGATACATGGCACTATCATTATTTGCATTAAGGAGGTCGACTGAATTAGTGGACCGCCTGATTTTGCATTAGTATACGGACATATACACACACTATGCATATGTACATGAAAAGCATTAGAAATCTTTTAAGGACCATGGTTGTTAGTGGTTGATGGTTGAGTAGATGGATGATTGGATGGTAGGATACGTTCTTCTTGACTTAGAGATTTCGAGGACGAAATCCTTTAAGTTGGGGGAGAATGTAACACCCCGTATTTTCTGAGAATATTAAAATAACAAATTAAAGAATAATTTATTTGAAAAAGAGGAATGAGAAAAGAATGATGTTTAACATTGTTCTAAGGTTTGTAAGCAAAAGACTTAGTAGCTCATTTGGTTAGAACATGTGACTTGCATACAAGAGGTACAGAGTCTGATCCCTGCCAGCGCCATATTTTTGTTTTAGGGGAATGGCTAAAAAGTGGCTTAGTGTGAACGCAGTTCAAAAAGTGTTTTAGTGTGAAAATGGTTAATTATGAAGAAGTTATTAAGCCATGAAGTTTGTATGCATATGAGAGAAATATATATATATATATATATATATATATATATAAATTAAATAAATATTCAAAAAAAAAGTTCAAAACAGCGAATCGGGAGAGGGAATAGCCGAACCACACCATTTTTGGAGTCGACCGGAGCCCCACTGGGTCGACTAGAGGTCAATCCAGGGTGTTTGGCTACCAACCCGTGGCCCGATTCGCCCTAAGGGCTGATATGGCATCTGAGTGGTCCAGATCAGTTCTAGGGTTAATCCTAAGGCCTAAATAGCTTCCTACACCTATATATACACCCTAAGACGTAACCCTAATTCATAAATATTATCTGTGACACCATTATGCTGTCAAATTCTCTCTTAAACCCTAGCCGCCGCCTCTAAATCAAATCTCAAGTGTTCAACTTCAACTCAAATTAAAGATTAGAGCTTCTACAACAATTAAAGAAGATAAATCAGCAACACCGCAACGTTTCTACACCAATTTCAGTGCATGATTCTATTCTTTAACCACAAAAGGTGAGTACGGTGATTTTCACAATATAATGGGATTAAAAGTAACATGATGAAGTTGTAAAGAAGATTCATATGTATGTATGTAATTTAAATCTCATCCAAGTCTTCACCTTTTTTATTCATGTCATCATATGCCTATGTTTCTATGTAAAGTTCATACCTTTTATCAGTTTATTCATGTTGAATCTATCATTTTGCTTCTATGTCAGTTTACATGCCCCTTTATTTCATGATGTTGTGTTAATTCCAATTTTCTGTGATTTGATTCTCTCTTCTTATCCCTATTCCTTTTACTTTTGGATCTAGGCTACCTTCGAGCCTATGTTAAAAATACGTGCGAATGCGAATACGTGGGAACGATGAGAATATGTGAAATATGGAAAATTGGATATTATTGGATATTTTGGATAATTGGATAATATGTGAAATTGGCATATTTGGGTATGAATTACATGGAATTGATGAAATTGTCTATAATTGTAAATTTGTAATTGAGGCTAATTAATATGTAATTAGTGACAATTTGGAATAGGCAGTATTATAAACATGATTACATGTTTAATTGGATATACATGATAAGTGCCCCTAACAATCCGTCTTTATGAATGGTTTAAGTTGGTTTAATTACCGACGAAAACCGAGAAAAAAGCCGTGTCATTACAAAAGTAGTCCACGTTCATTTTCAGGAATCTGCCCAGATTTGCGGCGGGGTCAACACCCCTTCAGGTGGGTCGACCCATAGGTCGAGCCCCCTATTGATAGGTCGACCCTTAGGTCGACCCCTTTGTTCATGGGTCGACACCTAGGTCAACCCCCAACGGGCGAAATACCCGCTCTTGTTTCCCGCTTCGTGAATTTGATTTTCTAATGCTCATAACTTCTTCATACGGTGTCCGTTTTACACAAACCAGGTGTCTATTTTGACTAGAATTCCGAGATGAACGCAATGGCGAAGTCCGTTTCACTTGATCATGAATATTTAATTAAGTTTTTCTAATTTTATTATCTTAAAAATGCGGGGTGTTACATTCTCCCACCCTTAGGAAATTCCGACCATGAAATTTGATAAGGATAAAAATCAACTAACACCTGGCATAATATACATCCATCATGTGTGCATCCAACTTTTGCAACCATTGTGCACTAGTGCAAAGTGAAATACGACATAATAATGCATGTATGCCCAAAAGGTACCTCCTATGTGCACACAAGATTTTTAAAAATCCTTTTTAAAACATGATGCTCACATCCTAAATATACTAGCAGTTTTACATGAATGCAATATTTCGAAAATCAAAAATGCTTTTTCATCCGAATTTTCCCATACTCGTAATAAGTAAGAGCGTAGTTCATCCAATTGTTGCATCCATAATCCTACCAACCAACTATGTTTCTCGAATTTTAGAAAAAACTAATTTTCTAAATTCGATTTCTTATGTTACAAAAAGGTGGAAAACGAAAAACTTCGCATCTTCTATTTTTCTTTTTCAACCTTTTTATAACCGTACTTGGATTTGAGGTAACTATTTATAAAGATTCCCTATTTTCTTATCAAAGCACAACCCACATAAGAAAATTTTCTTTTGTTACTGATTTTCGTTTTCATCTTCTCTTGGAAATTTTTATCTTTATCCATCTTTTCTCATAATTTATCATGTTTGTTGCTTTACTGATTTTTTTTCCTTTTTAGTTGTACCATTTCTCATTTCTTAGCTTATTTAATTATCAGGTCTGGGTTTGAATTTAAATAAGCCTTCTAGTCTTTCTACTAAAACAAGAGAAAAGACACCATATGGGCTACTGCTAAGGGCCAAGAATCTCGGGACTATGTCCCCCTCAGATAGAAAAGTCCAGACCATGGATCCACGACAGGTTTAGATGTTACCCTAACAACCCAGAAAAATAACGGAAAGATCCTAATAGAAATGCGGTAACGAGTTTTACCCCTAACATGAAAATTAGCAACATGATCTAAATGCTTTCTTGCCCTTTTTACTACCCAGTAGTCACCACTAGTCCTAGCAGTGTACCAATAATTATTTCAAGCAAAACACTAGGCTTTTCAATGCTTACGCATTCTATGGGAACTTTCTATTATTCCAAGATAATTCCCGTTATTTACTTCATAGCCTCAAAAATTTTCCAGTCTTTCCTAGGCTTTAATCCTTTTCTACTCCATACTTTTTAAAACACGGTTTGGCCTTTTCATTTCACTTTTGTTCCAAAAATTAAAAGTGTCAAAACTTTCTTTTCCTCATCAAAACTTACTTTTGCCAAACCATAAAAACACGTCATCTTGAAAAAAATGTTAATCATTTTTTTTTCAAATCACAAAAACTAGATCAGATAAGGACAACTATTCCTCAATCGAGTTTATAACTTGCTCTTGCCTATAAGGTTGGTCCATTCTCTTACTTCAAGGTTCAAACATTTACTTTATTCTTAATTTCTACAACTTATTTTGTCCACCCAACAAAATTCTCTTTTAAACAATTTATCAAAAATGTTTGTCAAAAGAATAGAGACTTCAGAATTTTCTTTATTAAAGATTCTTGTATGAAATAATAACAAAACCAATGAGCTATACATGCTCTATAATACGCCCCATTTACTTAGAGAATTTTACTTTAGACAAAGTTATTGCAAGAAATTACTATTTACAAAATGTACCCCATTTTACATTAAAACTCAATATGTATACTTTACATATTTAAAACTATAACTTTTAAGACTAAAAATTGAAAACATCAGAAACAATTTTCCCAAAACTTTTACAATTTCAAGTTCTTAAAAGTTAACAATGGGGTTAAACTCAAAGCGGGTTTCCAACTTTTATAGCCTTTCCTAGACACTCGCACAAAGTCAATTCTCTCAACTATATATATATATATATATATATATATATATATATATATATTCCTAATCTATTTTTCTCTTTTTAACCTTTTCCAATTTATAAGGTTTTACTGCAAATCCCACTAATCCGAAGCACTAACATATAGGATCCTTCTTTCTTTATTTCAAAATTTATTGTACACTTTCCCACCCAAATTTCCTAAGGGTCTCAATTTTCCACATTCATTTCTTTAGTGTACAAAACAAACATCGCATTTCTTATCATATTATACTCTTTCTATTTAGTAGGTTCCTCTATGGATGTAGATATATATATATATATATATATTTAAAAATACAAATATGTTCACTCACTATTTACACAGGAATCCTTAACCTGGCTCTAACACTAGATGTAACAACCTGAATTTCGACATACCAAATTTTCTTTCAAAATTCTAATCTATCAAAACTCGTGTTGGTTTGCTTTGGTATCCCGCAGAAAAGACAAAGACATAAAATATGTCAGAGCTCAGAAAATATCTCACAGCGAAATGGATAAAATATACTTTACTCAAAGTATAGCCTTACCGTATTAATAATATTGCCTAATCTGTATCCAAAGCTATCATGTCTCTGCCACAAATCTAACCTGAGAGTATGTTATAAGGAGGGGGTTAGAACACAAGTTATGGTGACTGGATTTAAACTATACACTTTAGGTAACACTACATATATCGTTCAATCATATTTTCTTATTCATTAGGTTACTTAGGTTAACAACACTCAAGGCTTATACACATGTCAAACCCATTTACATCCCAGTGGACTAACCTATTACAGTATATATGTAGCTACCCCTCAATATTGAGGTACACCCTATGGTACCCACTCGCACAGTCTCCACAGAAATGAACGCAGTCGCTCATCCTACGCCGGAGTAACGTACGAATATATATATAACAATATTACGTTCCACATATATCTATCATTACTATGCTACGTAAGCGTATGGTCTGCCACCGTCGATCAAATCAGATTCCATATCGGAATAATGCCATCATGTCTACGATACACCACCCAGAGCAAATATGCATGTATCTAGACTGTCCCACATACGTACCATTAATTGTAGCTCGATGTCTCAACCGCACGTCCTCTAATGTGCACCAAGTTCCATGGCAGGGCGATACAAAAAACACGGAACTCGGTCGAGAGCTTTTCCTTATCTATACATGCCCGCTTTTAAGAGCCTCAAAAATACAGATATCCCTCGGGTCTGTTTTTCATGGTGGCTATGGCCCCACCTCGGCCCCTCCCTCAACTAGTAATGACTATAGGAGCTAAACAACTTGCCCCTAACAAATAATCTAAACATCCAGTTGGCGTCTTCCCTCAACCACCGTACCCCGATAGTGAAAGGTGAATGGTCTATTGGTTTTAGCTCTAGTCTTTTCGCATCCCACTGGCTGTCGATGACGGGTATCTGACGATCTGCTATCCTTATTGGTCGTGACCCTTCGCCTCCCCGTTGAGGCGACCGCCGAATCACCCTAATGTCACTCCCAGCATTCTGACTATAAAGCTACTTTTGCAGTGAAGGCCTATCCTCCTGGTAGTTACGCGCAGACTCAACCTTTGATAGCACAGCCTAAACATCTGTCGCCATACAGATGCTACCAAGAGCACCTTACGCACCTCAGGAAGTCGCGTGCTTCCCTTTCCAGGCCTACAGAGCTGCCAGAATAGTCGGATGAACGTGAGCTTCCCTCGTGTCTTATAACACCACGATGATTTACCCTGTTGGGTTGTTCACCCTCAAACGTGCAGATTGGTCCAAACGCCTCACTTTAATATGTTATTAGACCCTATGTCTAAACATTCTTTTACATGCTTGCTTTACCTCATCAGGTTTCCATTTAACTTGGTTATTCCCATTCATTTTGGATTCTTATTCAAGTCCATAAGTTTCTCTTGCTTATTAATTTCGGTCATATAACTTAACCCTTTTAAGTTCATTAATAAACCCACAACATGCTATTCTTTGTATTATGGTCCAAGGTTTGTAATCCACAATTCCTTTATATTCTTTTTTGATTTCATAGCCAAAATAACATGTTCAACCTAATATGTAATTAAGTATATCTCACTTCATATGTTTTCTGTTTAACATGTCAGTCATTATTTATGACTAAATATAACTTATTTCATTTCATAAGTTTTCCTCATTCTTTCTCATTTAATCATAATTCCATTTTTATAGCGTCACTACAACTTATCGATGTTTACTTATTAACTCAGTTCTCTTAACTAAGGTCCATTAATAAGTTTCTCCTCCCAAAAATATTACTTATTTTGTCCTCATCCGTATATTCCAGATTCTCGTTCTCACAAATAACTTAATTTACAATTAAGTACAATTTATCTCATAACATAAGTTATTCCAATTTCCTTATTGTTTATTATAACCTGAGTTATAATTTCCATTTGTCCCTAGGACAAGCCAAAACATGTTATTCTTATCAACAGATTCCAGATTTCCAAGTATACAGATTACTTAATTTATAATCAAGTACAACTTCTTACATTTCATAAACTTTCCCCATTTTCTCTACTTATTACAAACAACTAGTTTCAGTTTTCCCCGTTTACTAATTACTTAATTTGAAATTAAGTACCACTTATCTCATCGCACCAGTTATCTCATGTCCTTACTGGTTTATTATAACCTAAGCCATAATATCCACTTGTCCCTAGGACAAGTCTACCTATTATACAACATTTCATTAATGTAATTTATTTATAATAGGTTATTATCATTCCCCGTTCATTCCCTTTCCTTTACTGTTGTAATTATCTTTTATTTAGTTCCACTTGTTTCCATTAATTACAATTAATGCTGTATATCTACCCTTCCATTTACATATATTTATATATATGTATATATTTATGTACTAGACCTCTCATATTAAGCCTACACTTGTTGATGCTGGATTTGCCAGGCGGGTCCAGGCAGACTTCGTCCACAAGTTGACTTAACCTCGTGTCTTAGCACCATTACATGTTTTTATTTATGCATTTAGACCCATCACATTAGATTTACCACTTATGAATGCTTGATATGCCCGGCGGTTTCGGGCAGACTTCTATCACATGTGCAATCTAACCTCGTGTCTAAGAGCATTACAGTGTCAAATTACAATGAATCGAGGCATGTTCGTTCTTTAACCATGATTCCTATTTCATTATAGGTTTTCATGCCCGTTTCCCGAGTCATATTTATTATGTACTATATGCCCAAATTAACGTCTTTAATCATAATATGATTTATGCACCATATCCATATTCATGTATTCAATTATATGCTAACATGAAGCCGTTTAATCATATGAATGTTTCAATTTATACAAATAAGGATTCATGTATATAAATGTGACAAGTTAACATGTCATTTTCACAAATTACATCTAATAATTCAAATACATAGTATGCTACAAGTGAATCATGTAATTTTAACAACAGTAATCACTACACTTATTTTGGCAAGTTTTCATTTCAACATTATGAATTTTTCTTTCCAACAATTTGATGTCATATCATGTTAATCATTCCTACATGTCATAGTCACCACTTTAATCATTATTAACATATGTTTAGGCATCTTAACATGTCATATTTCAGTTTGTCGTAATGGGGAATGCTAAACAATAATATACCATTATCTAAAATAATATGGCTTGAATCCACTCACCTCATATGCTTTCCAATTCCCGGATCTGGTCCAGATCTTATCACTCCATGGCTTTTCCCCTAATTGGATTCAGAACCTAACAACCATGGATTCATAATTTTTTCTAAAAGAAAAGGAAAGAAAGAGAGGAGAATTGAAATAGACTAGATCTAGAAAATTACCTCACTTCTAAAAGAGATCGGAACACCCATTTAGAAATATTTGTTCCTTTCCTTCAGATTTAGAATTTTTCCTAAACGAATAATCTTAATTTTCTGAATAGATTTGAGGAGGGAGAGGAATTGCAGAGCTTCTGCGTTGTCTCAGAAATATGAGATTCGGAGTAGGCTCTACAGGCTTATTTATAGGTGTTCAACAACGAATTTAGACCAGAAAATAGTTCACGTTCATTTTCAGGAATCTGCCCAGATCTGCGGTGGGTTCAACCCCCCGTTAGGTTGGTAGACCCATGGATCGACCCCTTGTTGATGTGTCGACCCCATGTTGATGGGTCGACCCTAGGTCAACCTCCAACGAGCAAAATTTCCGCTCTTATTTCTCGCTTCGTGAATTTCATTTTCTGGATAAGTTTTTACTTAATATATATACATATAAGTTCCTTATATTTATACAAACTTCAAATGCTCATAACTTCTTCATACAGTGTCCGTTTTATGCAAACCAGGTGTTTATTTTGACCAGAATTCCGAGATGAACACAATGGCGCTGTCCGTTTCAATTAATTCTAAATATTTAATTAAGTTGTTCTTATTTTATTATCTTAAAAATGTGGGATGTTACAATTTCTGTATGTGATAATTTTTGTTTTTCATCCTATGTTCCTATGTGATTTGAGACTTTATAAACCATATCCTTAGAGCTTTGTTAGTTTGTGTCGGTAGAAACATATGTGATATGTTATTGCTACATCATGCATGAGAACATTATTTGTGACCTTGATGAACTTACTAATGTATACCGTTGATTGAGATTATAGGGTTCCTTCTCTATTGAAAAGAATTACCAGCTATGTGTCTTATTCTTCACTTATCATGGACTAATAATCTTTTTTAAGCTAGACTGACCCATGTACTTTACATACTCGGTTAGATTGAGTTATTTCTAGTTAGTCATCCATAGTTGATTCATTATGTTTTGCTTCTGTTGTGGACTATTCTACCTACTTTATGTTACTAATGCTTGTTTTGTGTAGGCTCTTTTGTTGTACTATAATGTATATTCTTTTATGGCAATGTTTGTATGTATGGTTCCATAGAACCACTTTCTTATACGTCATATGTAATGTATTACTTCTATCGTCTATTATATGTGTATCATGTTCTGCAATTTGTGATATTTTGTATTATTATTTATTTATTTCTAATAGTCCTTAGCCACTATAATTTTTGTTAATCCTGAATTAGGTATGCCGATTCTCATAGTAAAAAAATTGAAGCATATGATCAATGTATTCGATACTCATTTAAGACAATGCTTATGGATAGTCTCTTTTAATCTGTCATATTCTCTGCACTAGGAATGGTATTACCTTGTAATTCTCTTTGTTAGTGTTGGCCTTGGGGTGGGGCGTCATAAAAGGATTAGTAGTAGACCCCATAAACTGGGAGCCATGCATGAATGGAAGTTTTAAGAAGTGTAACTAAAGTTAGGGGCTTTTTAGGGCTACTAGGATATTATCGGAAATTCATGCAAGGATTATAGCCCCTTTAAACGGTCTGACTAAGAAGAATCTTGAGTTTGTTTAGAATAATGGCTATAGTGAACTTTTCAATAAATTAAACGAATCTCTTACTAGTGCACATGTTCTCACTATTCCCGATGGAACAAAGATGTTAACTATCTTTACTGACACAACCCGGAAATTTAATTTCTTGATTAAAGGATTTGAGCTAAGGAAAATCACGATTTTTATCAAAATTCTAGAATAATAATTATTAAGATGATATAATGAAGTCTTATTCTTAAATGGCCATCTTTTAATTGTTCATAAGTAAGGAGAAAATCATTCTCAAATCTTGTTTACTCATAATAATGGTTTAACTCAAAACATAAAATGTGACCGATAAACGAATTGTGGATTCATAGTGATTCGAAGAATAGAAATTGTAAAAAGGTATAACATAAATGTGTACACATAAAGGTGTATGATAACATATTCATAACAAGTTAATAAATGGATTAATTAAGCCAAGAAATAGGTTAGGAAAAGTAAGTAAACAAAGATAAAAAATTACTTTAATATAATAATAACCACACACTTACAAATCCAAACCCTTAAACACTTACACTCACCGTTCTCTGATACAATGCATGCCCTTGCATTGACGTGACAAGGAAAGGGAGAATGCCTTGGATCGAACAAAAATAGGAGGAGCTTGGGAAAGGGGTTTTAAAAAAAGTTCACCTATTATTTTATTCCAAATGGTTTCCTATAAATACCTATCTGTTAGCCTACTTTGTGAACTAGGCAACACAAAGTCAAGAAACCAACCGTTGAAGAGTATTTCAAGTTATGCGACTCCGGTTCGGATCGGAAGGAAACACCACAATTCAGATTGATAGCAGCGTATCGGTTCGGATCGGGTAAAATTCTCTGTTCGGATCGGATATCTCTTACTGGATAAATTGGCAAAGCATACCTGATCGGATCGGAAGGCCAATGAATCTCAGGTGGATCGGAAAGCCGTCTGCTTGCCACGACTTCGGAGCGGAGCGGAGTATGATTAGAGAAGAAGAGACGTCCAAGCTACTCCAGTTCGGATCGGGTATTCCGATCCGAGCCCCCAACCTGCACGTCTCCGACCCGCACCCTTGATCCAGGAAAATCTCCTATAAAGTCGCCTGGAGAACCGGACCGGATATGACTAATTCCTACCCCTAACGTCCATCTCATGGATGCGTTGTCCGTCTGATAGCCCATCCGAACCCGAAGAGAGTGCGATAGATGACACGTGTTCCGACCCGGATTGAATCTCAGGCAAATTCACACCTATAAATACCCCATCTAGAGACAAAGAGAAGGATCTTTTTTAGCACTTTTGAGAATCCAAGTACCTCCATCGTCCGAATTCCTTTACTCCCGGAAAATCCAAACCATCTTTCATTTCCTGTTTTTATCATTTTGAGTGAATAAAAGTGAGTTGTGAGCGAATCTTACACTGCATTTGTAACTGAATTACTGAATATAGTGAAAACTAAGTGGACGTAGGCATTTCTTCGCCGAACCACTATAAACCTTGTGTGTCCCTTTTTATTTCTGCCTTACTTTATCTTGTTTCTAATCAATTTGGGTGTTAGAACCACATTTGGGTCTAACATTTTGGTGCTTTCACTGAGAATCCTCATCTAAATTCTTTATTTTTCGGGATCTCTTTCTACTTTTTGGACCGTTGAGTTCAAAGAAGTGAATCCATAAGTTTCTCCACTTTCTTACATTCGTTGAAGTAATTGTCAAAGACTCATGGCCAGAGGAAAAGGCAAGGAAGTCCAGTCTGTTCAAGGAAATGGAGCTGGTGAAGATCAGCAACATGCTGTTGTAACAAGGTCTAGGGGGCAGAGTTCAGCAGCAGGGAGAATCAATGCAGGAAATCCGAACCGACAGCAAGGGGAAAGTTCCGATCCGATCCAGGTTGGAGACTCTGAAGCAGTGCACTCCCCCAGTCTGAACCGACCCGACTTGCTCGCTGCACACCGATCCGACCAGGCACCCCAGCTCCGATCCGACCCGACTTCCTACCTCCGATCCGACCCGATGCTTGGTGAAGCTGGAACATCTACTCGAGTCCCCGCGAATGCTCCAATTCCAGCTGCCAGGGTTGGAGACCAGGTCAATCCATCTGCTCCCATCACTCAAGGAGATTTCTCGCGCTTGCTTGATATGCTTGAGAGCACGAGGGAAGCTATGAGAGTTCATGAGCGCACTAATCTCATGATGCAGGAAAATATGAGGCTCATGAGTCGGGAGATCAATGAGCTCCGCCGGCAGAGAACTCCGTCACCGGTTCGTCACACACCCGTAGATCAATCTTCATCTTCCGAGGAAGAGAGGCCCCGTGAGCGAAGGCCACTCGAACGACCTCAGAACGTGGAGCAGCTAACGTTTGGATCTTTGGGATCTCGCGAGGATATCGCACGAGCATTGGGAAACGATAGCCCTACTCGGGGGCAAAGACTCCAATCCCCTCTTCCCGAGATCGACCGGGAACACAGGGAAAGGAATCGAGTAGAGGCAGCTCGAAGAAGAAGGGCATCTCCAGAACAGGAGCCCCGAAGGAACTCGGACACTAGGGCCAGGGAACCTGAGCAGCCCCTAACTAGTGCCGATGTACAGGCAATGGTTCGCCGAATTATGTCCGAGAGCCGGAATTATACAAATGAAGACTATGGCATCGAACGAAGCCATACCCCGTTCACTGACGATATTCTAGACTTCCAGTTTCCCCGACGCTTTAACTTGCCACAGATGGACAAGTATAACGGAAGGACTGATCCAGGACAGCACTTGATGCGGTATTCGTGGCTTATGAATGCCGCTGCTGCCCCCGATGAAGTAAAGTGCAAAGCGTTCCCAATCTACCTAGAAGATGTGGCTTTATTTTGGTTTACCCGACTTCCTCCTCGTTCAATTTCTAATTACAAAGAACTAAGCGAGCGTTTCATGAACCAGTTCCGACTACATGCTCGAAAGTCCAAGAGTGTTATTGAATTGTCAAGGATCAAACAGGCACCAGGAGAATCTTTAAGGGCATATTTAGATCGTTTTAACCAAGCTGTAACTGAGGTCAGTGACCCGCATGAGCCCACTATCCTGATGGCATTGAAGGAAGGAGTCGATCCCGAATCTGAGTTTGGAGACTACCTTTCTGGGAAGACACCCCCCACAAGGGCGATATTCTACGAAAAAGCCGATATTTATCTAAGACGAGAGGAGGCCCGGGCAAACCGGAAGAGAAAGTCTGAGACAGCTTCAAAGGAGAATGTGCAGAGTAATATTGCCGTGAAGCAGTCTGGGGAAAGTTCTGGCAAGGTTGAAGTAAATGTAGGAAATAAGGGTGGAAACAGCAATACTGGAAGCGGGGGAAACAACAACAACCGTAATTCGAACGGTAACAGGAGAAACAGAAATAGGGGGAGCGACCCAAACAAAAGGCCCCGATTCCAGAACTACGAGAACTACACACCATTGAATGACACATTGGAAAATATTTACCTGGACACGTATAATGTGTTGCAGTACAAAAGACCGCCACCTCGTGATTCGACCGAGAAAGAAATGGCGACAGGAAAATTTTGCTTATTTCATGGAACACATGGACATTCGACTAATGAGTGTCGACATTTGAGGGATGTAATTGAAAAGCTGCTGCGTGAAGGAAAGTTGGATGAGTACAAGGTTGCCCCGAGGGACAGGGGGCAAGGAGAGCAGGCTCCAAAACAGATCCTACCTGCTCCTAAGCCTACCGCGCAGCAGAAAGGTAAAGGGATCGTCATCAACTCCATAGTAGGCGGGCCTCACCCGGCAATCCGAAGCTTTAGGTCGATGGACCAATATGTGAATGCTGCCAAGCATCTAGATGTGAATGAAGGTGACGATTTGGAAGATGTCACCCCCATCAAACAACAAAGAACCATGTTCGATGACGTGGTGTTTCGCAGCCGAGACAACACGGGAATACAATCTCCCACCAATGATCCGTTGGTTATTACTACCACTATTGGGCCGGCTTTGGTCCATAAGGTATTAGTAGACAACGGAAGTTCCGTTAATATTTTGTTCAAGAAGTCATTTGATCAGATGAAGCTTGAGCCCGAAGATCTGAAACCTTGTGAAGGATGGATTAGAGGTTTCAACGGAGCGACGACAGCTCCTATGGGATATATAGAGTTGCCTGTGACCCTAGGGCAAGGAGAACGTAGAAGAGTGCGAATGCTTCAGTTTGTAGTACTGGACGTAGATTCGCCATATAACGCATTTTTAGGGAGACCTGCCCTCGCTGAATTCAGAGTTTGTATCGCCCCTTGGTGCTTGTTACTAAAGTTCCCAACCGAAGCCGGGACTGGAGTAATAAGAGGGGATCAGGTTTCTGGACGGGCCTGCTATGTGGCCGAACTGAAGATGTTGATGAAAGGAGTTAATGCTGAGAGTAAGGATGCCTCATCTCCCTCAAAGGGGGACTCGGCATAGCAATTAGAGAGGTTGAACCCAAGGGAGTTGCGAAAAGGAACGTCTGAAGACCTGGATCCTAGAAAAGACGAGGAACCAGAGGCTAGGAATGCAACTCCTAATGAAGCAACAGTGGAAATTCCTGTTGATAAAGCTGATCCGACGAAAGTTTTGAAGATTGGTTCCCAATTGGATCCACGTCGTGCTGAAGAGCTGACAGACTTCTTGAAGGCAAACTTAGATGTGTTCGCCTGGACCCACGCTGACATGTGTGGGATATCACCTTCCATTATCAGTCACAAATTAAATGTAAATCCGAAGCATCCGCCTGTGAAGCAAAAGAGACGCATGCTGGGCCCAGAGAGGTCGGCTGCTCTCAGAGAAGAAGTAGAGAAATTGAAGCAAAATGGATTTATTCGAGATTCGACTTATCCCGACTGGATATCGAATCCTGTCTTGGTAAAGAAGCCAAACGGAAAGTGGCGAACTTGTATTGATTTTTCAGATTTAAATAAGGCTTGTCCAAAAGATAGTTTCCCACTTCCCAGGATTGACCAGCTTGTAGACTCGACAGCAGGTCATGAACTTCTCTCTTTCATGGATGCATACTCTGGATACAATCAAATTCCTATGCATGTACCAGACCAAGAGCATACGAGCTTCATTACGAATTTGGGATTATATTGTTATGTTGTAATGCCGTTCGGATTAAAAAACGCTGGAGCTACTTATCAGCGGTTGGTAAATAGAATGTTTTATGATCAAATAGGAAAAACTATGGAAGTTTATGTGGATGATATGCTTGTTAAATCAAAGCAATCCTCCAGTCATACGCAAGACTTAGCAGAAATGTTTGGTATCTTGCGAAAATACCGTATGAAATTGAATCCTTTAAAATGTTCATTTGGAGTGGCGTCGGGAAAGTTCCTTGGCTTCATTGTGAGTTCCCGAGGAATTGAGATCAACCCTAGCCAGATAGCGGCGATTAGAAATATCAAAGAACCAAGGAAAATTAAAGATGTCCAAAGTCTGGCAGGGAAGGTAGCGGCGCTAAGTAGATTCATCTCCAAAGCCACCGATAAATGTGTTCCATTTTTTGATTTGATAAAAAGGGGAAAGAAGAACTTCCAGTGGACTCCCGATTGTGTCGAGGCTTTTCAAAATCTGTTAGAACTGTTAGAAAAACCGCCAATCTTATCAAAGCCCGTAGACCACGAAGAACTATTTGTTTATCTAGCAATCTCGGCTCACGCTGTCAGCACAGTTCTGGTTCGAGAAGAAGACAAAGTACAAAGGCCAGTATACTATGTGAGTAAGAAATTAGCAGCGGCAGAGCGCAACTACCCAAAGATCGAGAAGCTTGCTTACAGCCTCCTGATTGCATCCCGAAAGCTTCGTCACTACTTCCAAGCCCATCCAATAACCATATACACCGATCAGCCATTAAGACAAGTGCTGCAGAGAACCGAAGCGTCGGGAAGGTTGATTAAATGGAACATAGAACTAAGCCAGTTTGATTTGAATTTTCAACCACGAAAGTCAATCAGGGGGCAAGCTCTAGCAGACTTTATTGCGGAGTTCACCATTCCAGAGGAAGAAATAATCAATGACCAAGTGGTCAAATCTGAGGATAAGCTAGAGATGAATCCGTGGAGACTATATACAGATGGAGCTAAAAATGACCGAAGATCCGGAGCTGGAATTGTCTTAGTCACTCCGGAGGGACGGTCGTTATATTACGCCCTACGGTTAGAATTTTCGGCCACTAACAACGACTCTGAGTATGAAGCCCTGATTGCCGGGCTGAAACTTGCTAAAGACCTCGGAGTAAAAATGATGGACATATTTTGTGACTCTAAGATTGTTGTTTGTCAAGTGCGAGAGGAATTCGCGGCTCGAGGACCTCGACTTATCACATACCTCAAGAAAGTGAAAGAGCTATTGAATAGCTTAGAACGGTACAACATAACACATATTCCCAGAGCAGAAAACCAGAAAGCGGATAGATTAGCAAAGTTGGCTAGTTCCGACAATCCAGAAGGGACTGAGGTAATTCCAATTGAAACATTGGAATCGCCAAGCTTTGAATCAATGGAAATTGAATTCGTTCTTGAAGCGGAACCAGAGAAGGAGTCATGGATGACTCCAATCAAGAGTTTTCTTAAGAATGGGACTCTCCCATCGAAGAAGAGTGAGAAGAGAGCTGTAGTTCGCAAAGCTGCCAGATATGTTATGCAAGACGATACCCTCTATAGGCAAGGATTTTCTATGCCCCTGTTACGATGTATCGCACACGACGACATCAAGCGTGTACTGAGAGAAGTACACGAAGGTGAGTGTGGAGATCATACAGGAGGTCAAACTTTAGCAAAGAAAATATTGCGGTACGGATACTTCTGGCCTACGATCAACAAGGATGCAGCTGATTATTCACGACGCTGCGATAAGTGCCAGAGATTCGCCAAAACCCCCAGGGCACCATCAACCCAGCTTAAATCGATGGTGAGTCCTTGGCCATTTGCCACATGGGGAATCGATATCATTGGAGTTTTACCGATTGCTAAAGGGGGAGCTAAGTATGCCATAGTAGCCGTGGATTATTTCACGAAGTGGGTGGAAGCTGAACCCTTGACTAAGATCACCACAAGAAAGGTGATAAGTTTTGTGGTCCGAAATATTATATGCCGATTCGGAATCCCAAGGACAATTATTACCGACAACGGGACCCAATTTGATAGCACTGAATTCAGAAACTTTTGCCAGAAATATAAGATAGACAAACGATATACTGCAGTTGCCTATCCACAATCTAATGGGCAAGTAGAGGCAATAAACAAGGTAATAAAATCCATCCTCAAAAAGCGATTAGAGCGTGCAAAGGCAAAATGGGTTGATGAATTGCCCCTAGCTTTGTGGGCATATCGAACAACGTTTAAAACGGCTACTGGTCATACCCCTTTCTCCCTCTCCTTTGGTTCAGAAGCAGTAATTCCAGTTGAACTGGAAGTTCCTTCCCACAGGGTGACATATTATGACCCGATGACGAATCGGGCACTTTTACTTGAGTCTCTTGATGAAGTCGAAGAGAAAAGAGACGAAGCAGACTTGCGTGCAGCAAGACATCGGCATCAGATGGCACACTATTATGACAAAAAAGTTCGCCTCAGAACTTTTGAACCAGGAGATTTGGTGCTAAAGAGAGTTTTTCCATCTCTTCCTCACCTCGGCCCAAAATGGGAAGGACCCTTTGTCATCCAACGGAAACTTGATAAAGGAACATTCAAGTTAACGACCGTAGATGGCGAAGAAGTCCCTCGAGCATGGAATGCCCAACACTTAATGCGATATTTGGATTAGAAATGCTATACTTTTTTGCTGTTTTTCCTATAAACTCTGTAATAAGACACGGCTTGCCTTGGGAAAATCCGGTGATATGAATAAAGAACTATAAAGTGGATGTAGGCTATGACTTAGCTGAACCACTATAAAAATATTGTGTGTTATTTACTTTTATGCATTTACATTCGTTAGTTGTTCTGTTGAGATTATAAAATACAGGATAACTTAGAACCTAAAAAGGTTGAAACAGTTTGGACATAAAAAGAAGCACAATGATTATTTGTGCAATAAGACATAAAAGAATGAGAAAACGACATTCTGAACTCTAACTCTCCAGAGAAAGAGAGAGAGTATAAAAGCGTCTCCGACTGAGCGCTGAGAAAGAGGTTCAACTCCGAACTCTAACTTTCCAGAGAGAAAGAGAGTATAAAGGCGTCTCCGACCGAGCGCCGAGAAAGAAATCTTTTCCCGTTGAACGACCGGGGAATAGACGAATGACTGAACTTGAACTCTAACTCTCAAGAGAATGAGAGAGAGTATAAAAGAAATGCCAGGAAAAACAACAGATGTTGATGACACAGGAAATGCTATCCCGTTAGAGAATCGGGAGCATTCAGATTGCATGGTTAAGTACTGAATAACTTGTGGAGACTAACTGGGGACACATACACATACACATAACTCCCCTCTCCACAACTTTGTTTCATAACTATAGATATGCATTTTTACATAAGTGCAGAACTGCTAACAAATAAACATTGCAGAAAGTGAATTATTTTTATTTACAAATGAATGAATTTGTACAGGGAAATAACTGAAAAAGAAAGTGCGGAAGCTGCTGGTGTAGCAGCACTTATTGATTTACAAAGATGCTAAAAGGACACAGAAGAACCCACTATTTGGGCTTGGAATGAGCCTTCGATTTCTTGATAGCTTTTTCTGCATCTTTTGCTTCCTTCTCGGCTTCAGTCAAGATCCGCTTTGGTTTCTTTTTCCCTGAAGATGTAGTACTGGGGCCAGCAGACTTTTTCCCGGAGGGCGGGGCACTGGAATCGAGAGAAGATTTTTTAGCAAGTTCTTCGGTAATAGATCTAGTGGAAAGCTTAACAACTAACCTTGAACCTGCATCCACAACTGCGAGGGGCTTGAGGACCTCAGGGTCTAATTCTTCAGCCTTTAATTGCAAGCGCTTGTCTTGATCAGCCTTCATGGCAGCTAAGGTGACGTCATCAGCGCTTTTCGATTCCCCGGTTATTACAATCTCCGGTTCCTCATCATGCCCCTCGTCTCCCCCGTCGTCTTTTAAAGCTGCAATCATTTCTTCATCATGGGGAGTAGTGACTTTAGTTGGTTCACTTCTTTCCCCCAGGTCTGTGGAAGCAGCCTTGTCCTCCCTTTCTTTGACCCTATCGGCGGGCTTTGTCCCAGTGGTAGCTCCTTGAACTACATCTGTCTTCGCGGAGGATTCAACGCCTACAAAATGAGAAACATCGGTTATCAACTCAGGCGAGAGCAAAGGATTTCTCATCGAACGTTCAATCATGTAGCCAAAGGTAGTAGTAGCCTTGACAAGTTGAGGAGAAAAGACAGGGATACCTTCTGAAGACTTCTCAGCGGGGGTGACTACTACCTCTGGAGTTATTTCAGGAATGGGAGATAGTAAAGTTGATCGGGGAATTCCCGGGTTTTCGGGATCATACCCTTCCACTTCAGGAGTTACAGGAGCAGAAGAAGAGGAGCCAGCTTCAGGAATGGTTTTCTGTTTAGACTTCCGCCTCTCTTCTTCCATGGCCTCAGCAATTAGACGGCGACCTTCAGCTAGGCGCTCCGGTTCGTCGTCTCTCAAGTACTTCTCCATCAACTTATCTTCATCGAGGGAATCGACCTTAAGCTCTTCTTTTTCCCACTCGACGATTTGATTCCACACATGAACCAAAGTGGATGGATAGTCCTCGATCCAGGAAATGTTTCGACGACGAATAATGTGCGCGAAGAATTCGATCATTAGCTCCCCGAAGCCCTGAATATCGGCCTCCGCCTCTGATAGCTGTTTGCGGGTTTCCTCCGCAGATTTAATAGCGCATTCAACGTTGCCCTCAGCCAGAGCAGCCCTGTTTTCCGCCTCTAACAATTTTGAAGCCAAATCAGCGTTTTTCTTTTCTAACTCAGCGCTCCTTTTCGCTAACTCGGCGTTTTTCTGCTCAAGCTCAACATAAGCAAGACGTGTCTTCGTAGCCTCTGATTTGGCTTCGTTAGCTTGCTTCTTTAACTCAGAACGTTCCTGAGTATGGGATTCTAGCAAATCATGATAGCGCTTTTGCATGTCCTCAAACTGTTGTTTGAAGTTAGAAGCGTTCTTCTGAGCGATAGCTAGTTGAGCTTGAGTATCTTCTAAATTTTTTCCTAAGGTTTTTAGGGCTTTAGCATCTTCCTCTGCAGTTTTGTGCATTGAGTCAGCATTTGTCAGTAGCGTGCGAATGATTCTAGAAAGAGTGCGGGAATACTTGAACATTTCGGTATATTGTTTTTCCACCAAATCAATCTTTGCTCTGGCCTCCTCTGCCCAATTAGAAGAAATAGGTTCAAGGGAAGGTAGAAAGGTCAGAGTCTCGAAGTAGTGCTCGGGAAATTGCTCCTTTAAGTATGCCAGCCTTACGGCGGTTCCCGCATCTGGTGGAGGAGGGGCTAGGATTGTTAGTTCAGTGTCCCTTCCCGAAGAAGATTCTGTAGAACCCTTGTCTGTCCGAGGTCGCTTAGTAGCAGGGACTTTTTGCTTACTTCTAGACCCAGTTTCCTTTGGAGGTGTTTTCTCTCTGCTTCGCTTTTCATGGGAGGAAGTGGAATCCCTAGATTGTGGTCTATCCTCCTCCCTACGACCTTGATAGCTTTTGTATTTTTCCTGTTCCGGTCGAACTGGTGAGCGGGAGCGTGAGGATCGAGATCGATAAGGATCATAGGGTCTCCTTTCCTCCCTGCCGCGGTCATCCCGGCGGTTATATTCGGCATCCTGGGGAGGATTAGACATGCTGCGGCGAAGCTTTCTTATGTCATAAGAGGATCGAGACATTGTACCTGCACGATAAGTTAAACGAAGTTTAGAATCAGCGGATCCATGGAAAAAGAAGTGCAATGAATGCTAGTGCTACGGTGTAAAGTGCATCCTATGTGATGTGTGTGTCCCCCCAACCAACCCGAGTCTGAAGCTAGACTGGTGCGGGCAGGCTCTTTGGCCTTAGCAGGAGTAGTCTCTTCAGAAGAAGTGAAGACTAGAGGGTCCTTTCTGAAATCTTCCGAAGTGTATATAGTCTCGGGTAAAGGGAGATCCCCCAAACCCTGAAATATGTGCTCGTCGGCGCTAGGAACATCCCCTTCGGAAGCGTGAAGTGGCGACCCTTGGGGAGATTTTGATTTGTCTACCGAGGTAGTTTCCTCGGGGGCAATATATCCTTCACGATGTTTTTTGGCCAGATTAGCCAGTTCATCATCTTGAGTGGAAGAGGGAGAGGGTGAAGTTTGAAGAGAAGCTGCGGGAATTCCCGAGCCTTCTCCTATTTCTGGAACTGTTTCCACTGGAGGAATATATGCATAAGGGACCGTCCCATGACCAATGCTACGGAAGACGGATAGCAGCCCGTGAAAATGAAGATACTCATCTTTAAGAACCTCGTCAATAGTAAGGAATTTTTGGTCGCCATTGAGGAGACGGTGCATTCGATCAAAGAACGCTTGGTCTGATACCTGTTTGGGATTATCGACTGCAAATAAAAAGGAAAACAGGTCAGGGTGATGATTCAAGTGTATAGAGTCCAGGGTCAGAAAATCAGTGCTTTACTTGATTTTGTCCATCTTCTGGCGCATCCAGACTGTTGCTTTATATAGAACCACTCCAGTCTGGAATCTCCAGCCTTGCTGCTAAACGGCGTAGAGATTATCTTCCTCTTTGGGACTGACTCAAAGTAACAGAAAGAAGGGGTTTCTCTAGTCCGATGTTTGAAATTATAGAAGAAATGAACGTCGTCAAACGTAAGCTCCACGCCTAGAATTTCACGATATGCTATGAATAAGGTATGCAGATAGGCATATGAATTGGGATGCAGCTGCATGGGGGCAATCCGCATTTGTCTTAAGAAGTCGACGATGAAAGGCGAGAAAGGAGGAATGGCGCCAACCATGCACATCAAACGAGTGACCGTCATATATCCTTCTGGAGGGTTATGTGGACGATCAGAACGTGAGGGCACTAGAGTGTCTCTCTTCATTATTCCATACTTCAAGCAAATTCTCACGAGTCGGTCATTGTCAATTGTTGATTCTACGGAATCTGGAGGTGATTCCAATATAATGGCTGAGTCAAATTCATCGGGTGCTCGGTTGTCACCAATCCCTCCTTCCTCCTCAAAGCCTAGGGAAACTTCATTTTCTGAAGACATTTCATCGTTTTCCCGATGACCAACTCCGTAATTCGGACCCTCGCTGTCCCATTCTGGGTCAGATGAAGAAGATATATCCTCAAGAGTGGTTTTGTTGGAAGTTTCTGGAGCTTCTTTCCTCTCAGCTAAACGAGAAGAGCGTCTGGGCCTCATTATCGTGAAACTATTGAAGAAGCAATAGCACGGATTAGAGTGAATTATCCCGTGTCCCCTTTTTTGTGTATGTGTGTGAACTAAAGTGTGTGCAACAAATGCGGGAAGTGCAAAATAAGAGTACAGCAATGTAAGACGAAGCTTTAAAGAGAAAGTAATAGTCCGAGTTGTCCTTGATTCTCATTTATGTTCACAAGGCACTATCCTAACTGTCCGCGAGGCATATTCGTCTAGAATAAGTGTTAGTTGAGTTAGTTGGGTGGTCTTTATGTGTCAAGTTCAATATGTTCGGGTCGGTTCGGATATGCATATGATGACTAGCTCGACGCAGGCACAGATAACAGTCGGTTCGGGTGCCTCACTAAAGCATGGTCAGTTCAAGACAAGGAAAGCAATGAGTTCGGAAGCAGGACTGATCTGTTCGGATCGGGTAGCCCGATCCGAACCGAACCAGCACCACCTAACCGATCCATTTACTTCAACCTCTTATCCCATTTACTTTTCCGACCCGAACCGACTTTTTCTTTCCTTTCCATCTTTCCAAAGAACGAAACCCGAGCCGATTCCCTTTCCCTCCTTTTCCTCTTTGCTCCTTCGTCTTCTACCCGAACCGACTCCAGCTTGTCACCCCATTCTTCATCTCTTTCCTCTTTTCCCATCTACTCACAGACGAGTCCGCTTTATCACCGAAGCCGCCGTTAAGAACAAATATTCGCCCTCTTCAGCCTCGCAACGCCTCGAAGCAATGGCGCATCCACCAGCAGCGGCGGAGGGTTCGAGTGATGCTTATGGCCAAACCATCCTAACCCAACGCTAATTGAAATCGAGAACGGTTACAACAAAATTATTTGAGATTAGAAAAGCTACCTATATGTTTGATTCGGGAAATCTACAGGAAATTGTTTTAGAATTTTCGAGTTTCTGGCGTTTTCAATATTAAGGTCGGGAGCGGCAGCAAAAAAGAAGAAGGAAGGAATGAAGGCAGTAACGAGTTTATAAAGGGAATGTTGTTGACTCCTCGTCTTCCTATTTTGTCTCACCCGCTCGGACCGGAATGAAGGCCCAGAAGCACAACTCCCTCTGAAGGCCCAACGTCCAAGAACCTAACTCACGAAAACGCTTCGGATCGGAATCCGAACCGAGCGGAAATCTCACGCGATTGATTTAACGTCCGACTCGAATTGAAGAGAAGGGAAGTAAAGGAGGAGCATACCTGCAAGAAGCATTACACGGCGAGAAGAGTTCCCAAATTTGCTCAGAAATAAAGAAAAGGCACTCGGATCGGACGCCGAACCGAATAGAAATCAATGCATTACTCTTGACAATTCTGGTTAAACGACATCAAAGGACGCTTTGTACAACGAAAGCATCCTTTGAGGGGGCAAAATGTTAGCCTACTTTGTGAACTAGGCAACACAAAGTCAAGAAACCAACCGTTGAAGAGTATTTCAAGTTATGCGACTCCGGTTCGGATCGGAAGGAAACACCACAATTCAGATTGATAGCAGCGTATCGGTTCGGATCGGGTAAAATTCTCTGTTCGGATCGGATATCTCTTACTGGATAAATTGGCAAAGCATACCTGATCGGATCGGAAGGCCAATGAATCTCAGGTGGATCGGAAAGCCGTCTGCTTGCCACGACTTCGGAGCGGAGCGGAGTATGATTAGAGAAGAAGAGACGTCCAAGCTACTCCAGTTCGGATCGGGTATTCCGATCCGAGCCCCCAACCTGCACGTCTCCGACCCGCACCCTTGATCCAGGAAAATCTCCTATAAAGTCGCCTGGAGAACCGGACCGGATATGACTAATTCCTACCCCTAACGTCCATCTCATGGATGCGTTGTCCGTCTGATAGCCCATCCGAACCCGAAGAGAGTGCGATGGATGACACGTGTTCCGACCCGGATTGAATCTCAGGCAAATTCACACCTATAAATACCCCATCTAGAGACAAAGAGAAGGATCTTTTTTAGCACTTTTGAGAATCCAAGTACCTCCATCGTCCGAATTCCTTTACTCCCGGAAAATCCAAACCATCTTTCATTTCCTGTTTTTATCATTTTGAGTGAATAAAAGTGAGTTGTGAGCGAATCTTACACTGCATTTGTAACTGAATTACTGAATATAGTGAAAACTAAGTGGACGTAGGCATTTCTTCGCCGAACCACTATAAACCTTGTGTGTCCCTTTTTATTTCTGCCTTACTTTATCTTGTTTCTAATCAATTTGGGTGTTAGAACCACATTTGGGTCTAACACTATCCATTTCACTTCAATTATCCGCATCAAATCTTCTCTTCTTCCCCCTCCTTAAGGTCTTTAACAACTTCCATATATTGAGAGAATTATAATAAAATGAGAAGGAAATCACTCACACTCATCAAGCCATCTTAAGGTGTCAAAATTATAATCAAACCTCTTATCTTGTTCATTCCAAAATCATCATCACTAAATGAAGTTCGAAGACCCAAATAACACACCAAATCCGAGCTTGGCATTGAGAAACTAGGAAGAAGGAGGAGCACGAAGCCATTGAGAGTAGCACAAGTGAAGTCGAAACATTTCTGAATAGTCTAGGGAAGAGTTTAGTGTAACAACCCAAATTTCGATAGACCAAATTTGTCTCAAAAATCCCAATCTAACAAAGCCCGAGTTGGTTTGCTTGGTATCCTGCAGAAAAGACATAGATAATAA
The DNA here is from genome assembly GCA_030737875.1 of Allium sativum. NCBI lineage: Eukaryota > Viridiplantae > Streptophyta > Magnoliopsida > Asparagales > Amaryllidaceae > Allium > Allium sativum. Next base: position 447,581,781 of record CM060921.1, read on the forward strand.
ATATATCAAAGCTCAATAAAACATCTCATAGTAGAATAGATAAAATATAATAATCAAATATAACCTTACCAAAATAATGACACTGCCTAACAAGTGTCCAAAGGCTACCAAATCTATACCATAAATCTAACCTACGAGTATGTTATGAGGAGGGGGTCAGAACACAAGATCTGGTGAGAGGACAAATTATACATTCTGAAATAACCCTATAAATACCGTTCAATTACATTTCTTAATTATTAGGTTATTCGGGTTAATAGCACTCTAGGCTCTCCACTCACGTCGAACCCATCTACTCTCCAGTAGATTAAACCTAATATAATATATATGTAGATATGCCCAACATCTCAAGGTATTCCCCATAGTACCCTCCTTATACATTCTGCACCGTCATGCCATGGAAGCATGCACAACCTGCAATCCATACTGGACCACATGCAAAAATCTTCATTATTACGCCATGTAATTGCACAGAACCACCATCACCATGCCACATAAGTGTACGGATCCTCGTATCCGAACCGCTCGGTCGAACCTCATCTCAACACAGAGTAATTCCCTAAGTATACAATACTCCATCAGTGCATCTATCTACCCTCACATGAACGTACTGAATACTATATCTCGAGTTCCATAATAGGGCTACATGCAATGCATATAAATCGGTCGGGAGCTTTCAGTATTGTTTTCACCAAAAATGGTTCGAACAACAAGGGTACAAGGACTGTACATTACCACTATGGTTAGAAAATAAATGGAGCTGCACTCAATAACAATTTAAAGTAAAAATGCGAAGGAAACAAAATGGAGACGAGGTTTTAGAGTGGTTCAGCCATGTGTTAGGCCTACATCCAATGTGACTGGGGTTTGCATTATCATGATGATGATTACAAGACATATCAACTCTCGTTTTTTATACATCCTCTTATTCACTCAATATATTCTCACTTTTACATATAAATTTCACTTAGATTCAAAAGATTCAATGGAGGAATGGCTAGATATATGATGAAGAAGGACAGATGGGCGATGGAGCCAGAGGATGTCTTCAATCTTTTGCACTTATTGAATTTTGACGGACGCCATGGCCAAATGGATGAAGGATCTTCAGGTGGTAATGATGATCACGGTTGAAAAATGTTTAAGGAGTGGCTGAGGTTGGAATTTAGCAGCACTTCGTGGTGCTCGGAGGTCTTCCCCCTTTTCTAGTGGCAGCTATGTCCTATTTACAGTTTGGCCTTCCTTGAAGAAATGAATTGGAGTTCCTCCTCGTTAGATATAGATTGCCCGTCTTATTAATCACGAACATGCCACTGCTTAGGTGTAACCAACTGGTGACAGTTGTTTCCACCTATCCTATGCAAGCGACTACATAGGAACAAGTATCGTATCATCACATTTGGGGCCTCCGTAACTTGGCTCACAAACATCACCTGACTAAAGTGCTCATATCTGATGGCAGACGAGAGGTTGATCAAAATCTGTAAAGCTGATATGTGTGCAATCGTTTTAATTGTAGTACTAGTGACAGACCAGGGGAAGAGCGAGAGCCTGAGGTTGTGGTTCTATGGGCGAACATGAGATCCATGGTTGGTTTAGTGGTTGAACGACTGTAGAATGGATTATGTGAGTGAAACCATTTCCCTTCTTTGCCTTGTGCGATCGACTTCCTTATTATGGGCAATCTCTATAGGATGTGTGGGCCTCCATTCTTCAGGCATTCCCATTCTTAATGCGAGATCATGCTGCACTTTATGACTACCCTTTTTCTCGTGTTCGAGCGTAGTTCATGTTTGACCTTATTGTATGCGAACGACCTTAGTTGCGGCATGCATGCGCGACCCTTGTGAATGTTCGTTCTATAACTTTAGCATGGACTTAATTCCTCAATGCACATATGATATTAATGGGATAAACATTTTCCCCTCGAAGTTTGTAATTTTCAGCTTGCAAAGATTACATGCTTTGAAATAATGAAATGTAATGCTAATTGACAGATTAAGTCCAACTCCCCGTAAGACGAGCATGCTTACTAACATTTCTGCTTATTGAATATCTTTATGATCGTTCATGCACGGATATGACTATTTGCTGATTGGGTCTGATGGGCTATTTTTCGGAATAACTAAGCGTTTTACCCGGGCTTGACAAAGTTGTCGCATCACCCTAATTTGAAAGAACTTTTTAGCCTTCTTTAAATAACATCTCTTCGTTTTACCGCTCTTTATGCATTTCAATTTTCTAAAAGACTTGCTTTAATGGTGGCTCTAATGTAGGAGATTTCTTACTGCCTCAGATTATTGCCTTCCTTAATTTGCTATGTCGCCGGAATTTCCCTTAATATCGAAATTGTTCATAGTGCTTCTTCTTCCAGATCGAACTCGCTTGCTGGTATGTAAATAAACTTCTCCTTTATCTTTGCTTTTTGGGTTAATCTAGCTTTCCTCGTAAAAGTTCATAATTGGTAAAAGCCGAATTATCGGACCATGCATTAAAATTTTAACCAATTAGGCTTACTATGTACAAGAATTTGAACATAATCCTTTGACAGACTCGATTCGCACAATAGCCCCTTCTTGTTCTTTGATTGCAACGAAATGTTTATAGGTTACTTGTTAGAATGTTTCTGAAATGACGTTTTTAATTTACCATGCTTTCGCCAAATACTCGATGAAATATATGTATCATAGATCTTTGTTATTGCTTTATGCTTTGTTCATTGCTGGCATCGTTCATTTGTTATGAACAACCAATAGTAATTTGATAAGCGATTGGGCCAGAACCTTCATACATGTAAGGGTTACGAACGATCAGTCGAACCTGGTTTACTTTTGTTGCCAGAACTTTCCTTGTAATGTTGTAATGGCAAGCCCTACCACATATTTTCAAGCTTATTTGTATTATTGGTAAGTTTTAGGAACTAGGTATGTTTGATGGAATGCTTAGATTGAAGGGCACAAAAAGTTGTTTTCCTTTATTATTAACAACATGGCTGTAGTTTATTCCTCAAACATGTCTTTTCATGTAGGCATACAAATTAAAAGCCAACTTAGTCAAAGCCTTAAGGAGGGTACTGTGTCTGAAGGAGCCGGAGGTTCTGATCAGGTGGCTAAGGTTGCCCCAACTTTTGGCTCTGTTAGTCAAAATTATCCTCAACCCCGACCCCTTGAATGGGTGCCTTCTTCTAGTCGTAAATCGACACTCTCATTCGACTTATACCAAAAAATGTGTGCTCGTTTCAAACTCTCAAAAGATGAAACCATATTTCAAAGGAAAGAGGATTCGGCTGATCGTCCTCCCCCTAGGTATGTAGCAGTCAACTATCGTATGTTGTCTAGTGGAGCAGTTCCTCCTTTTAACTCCTATTTAGAGCCTGTTTTGCGGTTTTTGGTTGTTGCCCCATATCGATTACGTCCTAATGGATATCACATTATAATGGGGATATACATACTTTTTTGAAAGTTAAGCAATGAGCACCTATATTTCAGGACATCTGTTCCTTATATACTTTCAAAAGAAAGGAGGTAGACGGTCCTTTTTTCATTTCTATGGAGGGCAGATATTGTAGGATTATTATTGGCCTGACAGATGGTGTCAAAGTGTTTCCATACCAATATTTTTATGTTTGATGCCCTTCGTGCTTCTATGGGAGGTGGATGGAAGGAGGTAACTGCTCTTTTGCTTGGAGCTTCTTCTTCTTTCTTCTTTTTTTCTAAAAAAGATTGGTTCTCTTCCTATTTTGCAGCAATTCCCTCCAATGAAGGCCTCATCCTTGACCAGGCTCTTCTTGATTCTTTGGTCGCTATTGACAAGGTTGAGAGAAGCAGACAAGTGTTGCTTTCAGAGGGAACCCTTCGTAAATATCAACTACTCCATCCTTTAAGGTCTATTAAGAAAACCTTGGCTTATACGCAAAGTGCCATGGGCAAACCCTTTGCCAAGAAGAAGCGCTTAGTCCTGGGTCATAGAAATCAATCTTCTCTGGATCTTCCTTGCTTCTATTTATTGAAGGAAGTAAAATAGAAGTATAAAAGATAATATACCCCCTACGAAGATTACTGAAAATCCCGCCCCCCTTTTTACCCAAGAAGAGAATTCTATAGGCACTTTTGAAGGCTTGGGAGATTTAGACACCATCAACTACCATAGTCAGGGTTATACTGTGACTTTTAATCCTGTAGTGTCTGTCGCAAAGAAGACCTAAAAACCTTCCCAACGGCCTGGGAAGGCCTTGGATTCAGGAGTTCTCCTTGACATTGGTTCGTTATCGGATGTGCACTGAAACAACTATTATAGGCACTTTCTGCAAACCATATAGCTTCTCTGTATGCTTGCTAACGCTTTGTTTTATTCCCTATGTCTGGTATGGGTATGGTACACTCAGTATCAGATAGTTTCTTCCAGCAAGCTAGCTTTATTGATCTGCAAAGTCTTTTACAATCTTGCCTTTCTCTCCATTCAAAGTGCTCCCAATCGTCCTCGCATTCTCAACCTCAACACATTCTTGAACTTCCGCTGACTGGTTCTTTAAGGAGGGAAGGATACGATTATACAGGGGCACCGAATAAGGGAAATAAAAGTGGAAACCTTGTAGAAGGAGAGAAGAAGAAAAGAAGAAGGAACGACCGTGGCGAAAGCGAAATTCACAAAGGTTCTTTATCATCTGGTTTTCTAGATCCCGATGTTCCTACTTTCCCTGAGCAATCCATCGTTCCAACTTCTTCTCAAATTCAAAAAATTCTCGATCGACCTTCTTCTAAAGTTTCCCCTGATAACTTGATGCTTAAGGATCGTTCCGGAGGTTGGGATTTAAGAGGAATACATTTCGACTTAAATCTGCATCCCAATGATAGACGCGATGTTATTGAGGGTTTAAGTACTGTAAAAAATTGCATGATTTCCCAGTTTAACATCGCCAGGAGTCAACTTGAAACGCGGTTGAACCTGGCCATGAGCACTGTTGATAGACGGTTAGAACATTGGACCATGAATGGTTATGTGTTCCAAAGATTGAATGCCTGACATCTTAACCATATTGACATTTTGGAGAATGATAAAGCTAGGTTAATTCACTTGATCAAGTCTCAGGAATCTGAAACTGCCTCTTTAAAAGTGGGAGTGTCAGGGTGAACAGTTTGGAGGCTAGAAATGAGCAACTCAAAAGGAAGCTCGAGGCTGTAAGAGAAGCTCAATCTTCCCAAGAACTTGTTGAATGTCAATTGGCTTTAGAGAGGTGGGCTTTGGCCTCTTATCAGCAAGAGAAAATAGTTCTTAAAGGCAGGAATAACTCTCAAAATGAGACTCTTAGGATTTTGAAATAAGACAAGATCAGACTGCGCAAAAGAATTTGATAAAGCCACGATTGAGGCAGACAATAACCTGTTCCAATTTTATGTTTACAGTGCTATGAGTCGCGGAAGCTTGAATTATCTGAAAAAGAAATTTCCACGGACTTTGGCTCTTGTTTGGGAATAAGTGCTCTCATTTTCTGATGGCGCCAATGATGAATATCTGCAAGACTTGGAAGAAAAGATCGTAAGGCTTTGGTTGGAGGTAGGAAGATCTTGGTAGACGAGCGAGCTCGATCTTCCAAGGGAAAATCCCTGGATGTTACTTCCACTCATAACCCATCTGGTCTTATTGATATCAAAGCTTCCAGCCCTCAGATTCCCTCTGCAAATTATTCTATCCAAGATGCTGTCGGGGTCTGATCCATTAGGGAACACCATTCAAGAGGATGTTCTTAAACAAAGTGCGAGTCATGATGATACTCCTTTAAATGACTGCAAGGTCGACTTTACATATCTGGTTACTCCAGGTAAAATTGATATCTATCAGTCCGCGCCAGAGTTGGATTACCTTACCTCTACACCTGGGTTTGCTGAATTTTATGCTTGTTATTCGTTTGTACCCTGTCCATCTTCACCGCCTTTTTTATTTGCGAGTGCTACTGCCGCTCAAGCTACTACCATCGACTCTATTTTAGTATCCACTGGCAACAGCCCTTGCACTACACCTCTACCAGGCGACCTAACATTAATGAACATATCCGATCTGGAAGATGGGGACGAAATTTGGAATACCAAGGTTGTATCCACTCGGATATGCAGGAAGAAGCCTATTGCAAATAGCTCAGGAATCATTAACTTGTCTTCTCCTGGTTGTCCCTGCTTAAATAAAGGAACAAGGGGTGAATGCCAGGCAGCTGGCTCATCTTGTTCATTCTTTGTTAAGGAGTAGTACTTATGACCTTTATGCTTTGTTTTCAGTCTGTTATTTTGTTATGTACTTAGATCGGTTGTATATGCAAGTGATGATCCTCGCCTAATACCTTTTTCGCATCTACAAGTTATCACGTATGATATTATAATGATTTCCCCATTCATTTTATGAATGATAGTATTTTATGGGGATTCGATTTTGTTAGTCGAACGGTCCCATCATATGCTTATCCTTTGTTGTAAAGTTGTAACAAGCTTGTGGTATATTTACGTGAGCATTACTGTTTTTCACAATGGCGATGCCCCCCATACCAAAGTTCTTTGCGACCTAATGGGTCGAAACAATCGGTTTTCATAAATTCTCTTATTTATAGCTATAGTTTTGGCATTAATCGATGAATTCATGATTTTTAAATAGGTAACCCGTGTTTCCCGCTAACGTGGTAGTAAAAGTTCCTCGGGGATTACGTTTTTTTTAAAACACGCAAGGTTGTTGTTGATTTTTATGTATTCATCCCCCATTTCTTACTGACCTAGTGGCCCAGGCCCTTCGGAGATTGAGGTTTGAATTTGTGCCCCCAGGGGAGGTCTTGGGTTTCAAATTTCGATCCATTTTAGGTGCTGTTTGATCTAGTTGTTTTAACATCAAGAAAGACCTAAAATGGATACCCCCTTTCGGCTAGGATTTCTGATTTTGTTACCCCCTTTTGGGTAGGATTTCTGATTTTGTTACACCCTTTCGGCTAGGATTTCTAATTTTGTTACCCCCTTTAGGCTAGGATTTCTGATTTTGCTAGTCCTTCTAGCGTATTTTGTCGGTCCTTCCGATTGGTTGCTTCGTCCCGGGAAGTGTACAACAGTTCCTCTTATCAAGTTTTCTCTTGACCTAAGGAACTTGTGCCCTACACCTAAGAAGGTGCCCCTTTTAGTGGGACTAGCAATCTTTAACCATGGGACAAATAGGGTCACTTCTGCCTTTTCATTACTAAGTATCTTGTACCAATTCCTTTGCTTGGAACTTGACAAAGGATTTGGTGTTTTTGGTGATGAAAGATGCAGTTTTCTAAGCCGGTGTCCGCCTTGCACCCTTTGATCGTTTTGACCTAAGATAGCCCTTCTTCTTTTGAAGTGGCACGCTTAACTGTGTTGGTCAGTTTACGTGACGCCCTTAGTGCCAACCGCTTGAGTTGCTCAAGTTTGGACAGGCCTGGGAAGTTTTTGATTATGGTTGAGTTGTGAACAGACAGTTGCCGCAACTACATTTTTAAAGTAGAAACGACTTAAGCATGAAGCAGCAAATATAAGATTCATGCATGCATTCGTTGAATACTATGTAAGTAATCATTTACAAATACAGCTAGAAGTTAAGTGAAAGTAAAGTATAGTGACGACGATGGAGGTCGCTTATTTGAAGCCTCTGCAATCGGGACATCGCCCATCAATCCTTGAACGAGGGTTAGCTTCAGATTGATCAAACAAATTGTCAATCATATATTTCCCTTTGTCTGCAGGGAGTTGGAGAGGTGTTCGTGGGCTCGTATATATTGTTTCAGGCGATTCTTCCAGACTAGTTCCTCAATTACTGATTTTAGATGCCTACAGTCATTGGTATCGTGACCTGGTTGATTATGGAACTGGCAGAATTTTTCTGATCTTATGGCGATGCCTTTGATCTGAACTTGTTTTGGTGCTGCATATTTTTCTGTATTTTTCGTTGCCATGAAGATATTTCCTATGGTGTCATTAAGGGGAGTGAGCTCAGAATTCTTAAAAAAACGGAGCTTCTTCTTAGCCTGAATATCCTTTCCCTCGTCATTCCTTTTCTGACTACCGATGCTGCTTCGTATTTTGCCACTGCTTTTTAATTGTACTTTTCTTTCAGGAACATCCAAAGCGCAAACCAAACTTTCTTCCGTACTTATGTACTACTCAGCTTTATTAAACAGCTTTTTGAGAGTGCTTGGCTTCCTTTTCTCTATCCACCGTCCTAACTTGGATTTTTTATTTATGACCCCTTTTAAAGCCATTAAAACCATGTGGGGCTCATAATTTTCTACTTCAGAAACTGCCTTATTGAAGCGAGTGAGAAAGGCTTTGATGGACTCTCCTGGCCTTTGATCTAGTTCATCTAGTTCTGTAACATCCCATACTTTGGTTACCTGAAACTCCAAATGCTCCCTGAATAGTCTGGCTAGCGTAGCGAAGTCATCCACGGATTTTGATGGTAATTTTGTGAACCATAGATAGGCCACTCCTTCCATATAGGTTGGGAAATACGAGCGTTTGATTTCGTCAGTAGCCCGTGCTCCATTCATGTATGGATCATACTTGCATAGGAACACATTGGGATCACTGGTCCCATTACAAGTTTGCATCACTGGAGGTTCGAATTTTTGTGGATATATAGTCATCTTAATCCCCTCAGTGAGTGGGGTCTTCGTAGGGGAGAATACCCATTCCTTTCCGCTATCTCCCTTTTTTAAACTTTCTTTTACAATTTCATGTGCCATTTTTAAGACATATTCCCGCTCTTCATATTGATCCGTGGAGTGGGTGTCTTCTCCTCTTTTGGGCTTTCGTCTATCTCGATAATCTTGATTGGGAAACAAGGGATCTGGATTCCCTTTTGGGGGGTGTATTCCTTTGGCGGATCTAATCATCCATTTGGGAGTTACTCCCTCAGAGTAGCTTGCACTTGAAACAGAGGACTTTGTTTCATTCCTGTGACTCGTTCGAGTAGACGGAAAACAGGTAGTACTTAGTACGGCTTTTTCAGTAGCGGCCTGAATAACAAACATTGATTCCAGTCTTTTCATCATTGCATCATTTGCAATGGTTATCTAGCTCGTCAGTCCCGCCATTGCTTCTTCAAATTCTTTTCTGGTTATAGCTTTCTCATTTTCTGATGATTCTCTGACTTTAAATCGAATAGTGGGCGATGCAACAATATTGGCACTATTGGCAGGGCCATCGGTTTTGCCAATAGCTTCCTTCGCCTTACTCATGATTCTAGCAAAGTTTCTCTCCAGTAATCTCGCAGGATTTCAACAAGGAGAGATGTAAATACGACCCAACAGTGGGTGCCAAATATTTTCACCAAAAATGGTTCGAACACCAAGGGTACAAGGACTGTATTTCACCACTATAGTTATAAAATAAATTGAGCCGCACTCAATAAAAATTTAAATTAAAAATGCGAAGGAAAGAAAATGGATATGAGGTTTTAGAGTGTTTCAGCCTTGTGTTAGGCCTACATCCACTGTGAATGGGGTTTGCATTATCATGATGATGGTTACAAGACATATCAACTCTCGTTTTTTATACATCCTCTTATTCACTCAATATAATTTCACTTTTACATATAAATTTCACTCAGATTCACCAGATCAATAGAGGAATGGCACGATCTTTGATGAAGAAGGACAGATGGGCGATGGAGTCAGAGGATGTCTTCAATCTTTTGCACTTACTAGATTTTGACGGACAACATGGCCAAATGGATAAAGGATCTTCGGGTGATAATGATGATCACGGTTGAAAAATGAATAAGGAGCGGCTGAGGATGGAATTTAGCAGCACTTCGTGGTGCTTGGAGGTCTTCCTCGTTTTCCAGTGGCAGTTATGGCCTATTTATAGTTGGACCTTCCTTGAAGAAATGAGTTGGAGTCCCTCCTCGTAGGCTATAGATCGCCCATCTTATTAATCACGAACATGCCACTGCTTAGCTGTAACCAACTGGTGATAGCTGTTTCCAGCTATCCTATGCAAGCGACTACATAGGAACGAGTATCATATCATCACATTTGGGGCCTCCGTAACTTGGCTCACAAACATCACCCGACTAAAGTGCTCATATCTAATGGCAGACAAGAGGTTGATTAAAATCTGTAGAGCTGGTATGTGTGCATCGCTCTAATTGTAGTACTAGTGACAGACCAGGGGAAGAGCGAGAGCCTGAGGTTGTGCTTCTATGGGCGAACATGAGATCCATGATTGGTTTTATGGTTGAACAACTGCGCAATGGATTTTGTGACTAAAACCATTTCCCTTCTTTGCCTTATGCGATCGACTTCCTTGATATGGACGATCTATGCAGGATATGTGGGCCTCACAATCTTCAGGCATTCCCATTCTTAATGCGAGATCGTGCTGCACTTTATGACAGCCCTTTGTTCTCGTGTTCGAGCTGTAGTTCATGTTTGACCTTATTGTAAGCGAATGACCTTGGTTGCGGCATGCGTGCGCGACCCTTGTGAATGCTCATTCTATAGATCTAGTATGGACTTAATTCCTCAATGCACATACGATCCTTATGGGATAAATAGGTATCTATAAAGGCAACTTCGTTAGTCCGACATTACAGATATCCACATATGGTCTGTCTCTTTTTATGGTGGCTATGGCCCTACCCTAGCCCCTCCCTTAACTAATGAAGGACTACGTCAAGAGCTAATGACGTGCCCCTATCAACCAATCTAACATCCAATTTGGTGTGTCCTTGTGGCATTCTACGTTCGTTAATGTCACTCTTTAGCACAATGCATTAAGTTTTATGAAGCATTATGGGTTAACAAAAATAGAGACATCAAAAGACATATATAAAATAACAGCGGAATTAAAACTTTATTTAATAGAAAAAGCTTCATGGTCCAAACCTAATTACATAATAAGTCTCAAATATTGAAAACTCATTACATTAACATAAAATTTTTGTCCTGTACCAAAATCATCATCAGAGTACATAATACATAAAAAGAGCATAAAACCCAAAATATAGCTATAGTAGAGGAGATACGAAATCAAGCGGTACATCTAAGCAGCTCCAAGCAGAATGAAAGAAGAATCCTAATCAAGCTTGAGTATTTCCATCCTGAGAACCGGGGGAAACGGAAGAGAAAGAAGAGGAAACAGAATGGGTCAGACATAAAGTCTAGCGAGTCCAGTTAATTTTAGCATATAAATAAGTAAAAGCATCATGACAGGCAAATAAACTGGAGAGTAAGATAACAGTGGCATAAGGCAGGTATACCAAGGTAAACAGGATAAACAGAATAGAATATATTGCGCTTCTCAAATACTTTTCTCTGCACCATTACTAGTATAACAAGGACAATATGATCCCAACAAGTACAAGATAGTAGACTTAGGTGTGCTTTTAGTGAGAGGTTTTACCCCATACAATAACAGGTAGCCCAACAGAAATGATAGGTGTTACCCCTAACGATAATAACGAGCTCCAAAAAAAGCAAGACTAGATGTACCCTAATTACTACCCCCAATCGATCGGCTCCCTGACTCGTAGATACTCTGTGCTGGCCCCACAGTAGGATATATCACTTCCTATACTGGAAACCTGTTGTTTACATGATGTGCACAACCGTATCTACAGGTGTCGTGGTGTCTTATTATCCTCCCCTGTAATCTGGACCCGTGCACACACATGACTCCGTCGGAATGCGCCGCACACCGTCCCTTAGATGGACCTTTTACAACCAACTCAGTAAGCGTGCCCTGACCTCGACCGAGTTCGGGGTTCTCTGTTTGATACCAAGATAGGCTACTGGCTGATACGGGTACCACACACCGTACTATACAAGTTTCGCCCTAGGCTTGCATCCCCACTACTAGGATTTCAATAGGTAATGACAACCAATTTAATCAATATTGCATAACCCCAATAGGTTAAGTTTGTCGGGTTTATATGTATAACCCGTCCCCACATATTTAACAAGATTAACTTAACCCTCCCACTGATTCAAGAAAGTTTACTTAACCCCTACTTAAGTTTACAGGTTCATGTAATCGTCGCAAATTCAAACAGGTTAAGTATTAACATTCATTCATTTATGGCTATTAATGCGCTAGACCTCTCACATTAAGTCTACTACTTGTGGATGTTGAATATGCCGGTTGGGTCCGGGCAGACTTCTGCCACAATTTGGACTTAACCTCGTGTCTTAGCACAATTATGTATATGTTTATGCACTTAGAACCCTCACATTAAATTTACCACTTGTGGACGACGGATATCTCGGGCGGTTCCGGGCAGTATTCTACCACAAGTGCAATCTAACCTCGTGTCTAAGCGCGATTATAGTTTAAAAATACTGTAAATCTAGGCATGTTCATTACTAACCAATTTTCATATTTATTATGCCCCAAATCCTCGTCTGATCTATGATACAAGTTATTCCCCAGATTAAGGTTTAGATCAAGATATAGATTATGCCCTTCAATCCCAATAATGATTTACAACATAAGTTATGCCCCAATTTATCTTTCCCAACCATTCTTAATTTCGTGCGCTCGCGTATTTCAGCGACAGGCCTAGGCTCGAAGGTAGACTGGCTATAAAAACAAAAAGGGAAAGAGGGAGAGAAGAGAACAAGAATAGGCACAGTAAATAAAACGGGCATATGATGATAGAATTGGCAAACTTATAGAATAAGCATATGGTGACATGATTAGGAAAACCAACAGAATAGGCATACGGTGACATGATTAAGCAAACCAACAGAATAGGCATATGGTGACATGATTAAACAAACTAACAGAATAGGGATATCATGAACATAGGAGATCTAAGCAGTAAATTATGTATACAAGTAATGGAAGATCTATTATGATTTAGATTACTAACAGGCATAGACTTAGATCCAGACTTATAAACATGCCAAGATTACATTTTAGGTGTTTATATCTAAAAGCAACATAAACTCACTATGACTGAATCTAAAGAACAGAGGATTGATTGTAGATGTTGTATCATAGATCCTTGAATACATATAACTTGTTGTTGAAGAAGAACAGGATAGTTCAAACTGAGTTGGGGCAGCACCTCACTGTCTCTATTTCTTTTTGGTGAGTAAAAGAATGAGAATGAGATCCTATGTATAGCTTAAGGACAACGATCTCGCTTAGAACTATGTCCTGGTGTAGGGCAGGAATCTGCCCAGATCTCGGTGGGGTCGACTACGGGGTCGACAAAGGGGTCGACACCCCATTATGAGGTCGACCCATGGGGAACGGGGTCGACCCCTAACGGGACGATTTCCCCCCTTCCCCGCATCGTTGATTTTGAATTATTTTGAATATTTTGATTAATTATATATATAATTCTCTTGTGTGTATACAAACTTCTAGGCTTAATAACTTCTTCATACGATGTCCTCTTTACGCAAACTTAGGGTCTATCTCAAGCAGAATTCCAAGACGAATGCAATGGCGTAGTCCGTTTTACTTAATTCCAAATATTTAAATAAATATTCTTTAATTTATCATTATACTATTCTTTAAGATTACGGGGTGTTACGTTCTCCCCTACTTAACGAATTTCATCCCCAAAATCTCCAAGCTAAGAAGAATGTATATCCTAACATCCATCATCTATCTGCTCATCCACCAATCACATGCATCCATTGTTCTTAAAAGATTTCTATTGTTTATATGAACATATGCAAAGGTGTATGTATATGTCCCTATACTAATGCAAAAGATCAGGCGGTCTAGTGATTCAGTTGACCTCCTTAATGCAATATATGTTAGTGCCATGAATTCAGCATGTATGCAAATAATCGTAATATAACACATAAGTTCTATATGTATGCAAAATCATTCGTCCAAATGCAACATCCATATGATGATACTCCCACTTTCATCCATTAACAGAAGAAAAATATGCATACGCATCCATATGCAGTATGAGAGTGATTGAGCCAATCTAGTGCCTATTGTGTGTCTTTATGCATCCACAGGCAATCACTAGCAAACACTTGCATCCACTTGCATCCATCAGACATAACAAGTCTCATACACATGTTTGCATTCATGGGTTCCCTACCTAAAGGTCGAAGATTCAGTCGATAGGATATAATTAAACGATAGAAACAAGCATTAATAAAAGCTTTGGAAAAGAAGTTAAGAACATATCCTTGAAAAGAAAAGGGTACGAAGCGCGGATATTGTCTTCGATTTCCCAAATTGCATCCTCTTGGTCATCTGCCCACTGAACTTTCATTAACTTGACCTCTTGGTTTTGTAGCTTCTTAACCTATGAACCTAGAGTACGGGTAGGAACTTGTCTAACTGTCGCATTCCGTTCCACCACTACTTCCTCAAGCATACCCGCTCAACTACTTCTACGGTATCATGCAAGCACTTACGTAAATGAGAAACGTGGAAAACATCATGGACGCCGATTAGCCTCTCTTGTAGTTCTACTCTATATGCCATTTGACCAATCCTTTCCATTACGGGAAATGGCCCTACAAATTTTGGTACCAATTTTCGTACAAATCCAAAACGAACTACATTCCTCAAAGGTGATACCTTGATGAAAACCGTATCTCCTACCTAAAACTCAATGTCAGTCCTTCTCCTATATGCATAGGACTTCTGCCTGTCCTGAGCTATCTACATGCGCATGCGATTAAGATCAATCTTCTCTGAAGTCTCCCTAATCATCTCAGGTCCAAGTATAAGCCTTTTTGTATATTCCCACCAACAAGTCGGTGATCTACAGAGTCGTCCGTACAATGCTTCGAATGGTTGCATGCCAATACTAACTTGGTAACTATTGTTGTAGGCGACCTCTACTAAAGAAAGATGCTCTTCCCAAGTCCCTCTGAAGTCTAGGATACATAGTCTTAAAGGATCCTCAAGTACTCTATTCACCCTCTTCGTCTGTCCATCAGTCTGAGGGTGATAAGCGGTGCTCAAAAACAACTGTGCACCTATTGCTTCTTGCAAGCTCCTCCAAAGCTCACTGGTGAATATGGGGTCACGATCACTCACAATACTGGAAGGTACTCCATGTAGACGGACTATCTCACGAAGGTAAACTGCTGCCAACCATGTTGTTGTCTTCTTATTCTTAACATGAATGAAATGAGCACTCTTAGTAAGCATGTCAACTACAACCCAAATTCTGGTGTTGCCTTTCCTCGATCAAGGTAAACCATCAGCGAAATCCATAGAGACACTCTCCCACTTCCACTGTGGAACTTCCAAAGGATGAAGTAAACCACTGGGCTTCCTTTGCTCAGCCTTGACTTGCTGGCAGATCAAACATCGAGAAACAAATTATGCAACATCTTTCGTCATCCCAGCCCAAAATAAAACCCTCTTCATATCCTTATACATCTTATCACCATTAGGATGAATAGTCATCCTAGACTGATGGGCATCCTCAAGGATTGTCTTCAACAAACACCCAACTCGGGAAACACAAAGCCTTCCATCTCATCGCAACCACCCTCCATCATCCATGGTATATCTACTGAGGTGACTAGAAGTCTCCCCTCTACTGAACCTACCCAAGGTATCTACTAGCTATGGGTCATCTCGCTGTGAAGCTACTATTTGGTCCAATAGAGTAGGTCGCACCTCTAATGATGCCAATAAACCAGGTGTAAACTCGGTGGAGGGTCTAAAATCAAAAGTCAATATAAACTCCAAGCTTTTCCTCTCCACAAACAGAGGACTCAAGGTCATCCAATGCCTACTCAATGCGTCTTCCACCACATTACTATTGCCAGGGGTAAAGCAATCTCAAAGTCATAGGACGCTAGGAACTTCATCCATCTTTGCTGCCTCAAATTAAGATCCTTCTACAAGAACAAGTACTTGAGAGATTTATGATCGGTGTACAACTCGAACTTCTCTCCTAGTAGATAATGGCGCCAAGTCTTAAGTGCGAATACTATGGCAGCTAACTCTAATTCATGGGTAGGGTAGCTCTTCTCATGAACTCTTAACTGTCTACCTCCATAAATACTACCCTTCCCTCTTGCATCAAAAACCGCTCCAAGCCCTATACCACTGCATCAGTGTATACTTTGAACACTTTGTTCCCGTCAGGCAAGGTCAAGACTGGGGCTATTGTCAAAGCCTTCTTCAATCGCTGGAAGGCATACTCATAGCCTATACCCCAAGAAAATATAAAATTCTTCTTCGTCAGTCTGGTGAGTGGGGCTGATATCTTTGCGAAGTCCTTAATGAACTTCCTATAATAGCCCGCTAAACCAAGAAAACTCCTCACCTCCGTTGTATTCTTTGGGATCGCCAATATTGAACTGCAACTAACTTCGCGGGATCTACTGCTATCCCATCTTTAGATACCACATGCCCTAAAAATTACACTTCTTTTCTCCAAAAATGATATTTGGAGAATTTTTCCTCTAGCTAGTGCGCACGGAGAGTTTTCAAAACCTCCCTCAAATGTAGAGCATGCTCTTCCTAGTTCTTCGAGAAAATCAAGATGTCATCAACAAAGACAACAATGAACTTATTTAGAAACTCCCGAATCAGGTCAACAAAAAAGGCGGGTGCATTCGTCAACCGAAAAGGCATGACGAGCCACTCGAAGAAACCATCTGGAGTTCTAAAAGCGGTTTTGTCTATACAGTCCTCGGCTCCCCTCAGTTGAAGAAACCCCATGGCCAAGTCTAACTGAGAGAAAACAGATGCACCAACAAGCTGGTCAAACAGATCATTTATCCTCGGAAGTGGGTGGCTATTCTTCTTAGTGAGTTTATTCAACTCTCTATAATCCACACAAAAGCGAAGCGAATCATCCAACTTAGCACCGAATACTATTGGAGCACCCCATTCAGATATGTTTTGCCTAATAAACCCTTTCTTAAGTAGCTCCCCTACTTGCTTACTGAGCTCCCTTCTTTCTCTTAGAACCATATGGCGCATAGGCAATGTAATTGGCTTTGCATTCTCCACCAAGTATATATCAAAATCAATCTCGCGCCTCAGAGGTAAGCCCCGAAACTCCTCAAAAACATTAGATACTCACAGACTATAGGTACAGATCATCGATGAAAGCATCGAGCGACTCTAGGAAATAAGCATGACTGACCCTTTTGGGTCACAAGAAATCTCAAGGGCCCTCCCATAACAAGTCAAAATTCTAACGACCCTCCTCTCACAATCTAGAATGGCACCATACATGGCTAGCAAATCCATCCCTAGAATCAAACCATAGCCCATGAAACCAAGCACATATGCGTTGCATTCAAACTCGATGCCTAACACAGATTTTCTCAAACCCCGAAAATTATAGATAAATGAGTCGTACCACCAATGGGGTTTGAGACAACAATGGGACCCAAAACCATACTAATACTAAGGTGCAGAGACTCAACTACAGAATCAGATATTAAAGAATGCAAAGCGCCAGAGTTAAAAAGAGTTCTAACAGGATGATTGGAAAGAGAAATCAAACCTTCAATGGAAACTTTCCTACCTCTATCTGGTGCACTAACCACGAGAGAATGCACCTGCCCTCCAGAAGATCCTGCCCTTTGGCTCTGTCGTTGCTTCTTCGGGCAATCATTAACAAGATGACCTCTCCACAATGGAAACAAGCGTTCTTTCTTTTCTTGCAGTCCTTGATCAAATGAACCTCGCATCTGTATTTATGACATTTCCTATTATCTCGAGCCTTGCCATTCTTTCCTCCCTTCTTTTGTTATTATTGTTCTTTCTTGGACCACACTTTTTTATTTTGTGTTTCCTCAACCTTAGCCTCTTTCTTTTCACCTTTATCTTCTTCATGCATCAATGCCATATCAACGAGTTTCTCAAAAGTTTCACCCATCGGGATATGATACATAGCCATCCCATGGAGGGGTTCATTCAATACTTTAGCAAACCTCAAAGCTGTCTTGTGCAGGGTATCTACTAGCTCCAAACCAAACCTCGCCAATTGATTAAACTTATTAACATACTCTCTAACAGACATGCCTCCTTGCTTAAGTGCCAAAAATCTTTCCATTTGCATACTCTGCTCGGCATGAGAAAGAAACTTTATCTCGAATCTTGATTGGAAATCATCCTAAGTTTCGACTGGACATCCCGCCTATGTCACTTCCCACCAAAACAAGGCCTCATCCTTCAGCTACCAAATGGCTAACTGGATCTTCCTACGATCGTCAACTATGAAAATTTCATACAAATCCTCCAATTCTTTAAGCCAGTTCCTTGCCTCTACGAAAGTCTCAGTTCCTCGGAATGGCTTACCACCCATATGACATAAATCTTTGCATATCTTAGAGAAATTATCAGCACATAGAGGAGGAGGAGGAAAAACGGCTGCAGCTGAGGGAGGGGCGTCTGCTTGGCCTTCGGCAGGTGTCGTAACCTCCAGATACCTACGAAACCAAGCCAGTACCGGAATGCACTTAGGAATATTAGGTTCCCCAGGCATACTGAAAAGAAAAGGAAAAAAGATTCAAACAAGAATCGAAAGATATTTCATACGGCTTTGCGGATTATGTTTTTCAAAATAGACTTTTTGTTTGAAAGTGCTTTCTTTTAAAACCTTGTTGAAAATAATTTTCAAAATCTTTTATCTGATATGTTAACATTCAGCTTTGATACAAAATGGTACACCCCACGTCCGTTAATGTAACTCTTTGTCACAATGCATTAAGTTTCGTGAAGTGTTATGGGTAAATAAAAGCAGAAACATCACAAGACAGATATAAAATAACAGCGGAATTAAAAATTTATTTAATAGAAAAAGCTTTGTGGTCCAAACCTAATTACATAGTAAGTCTGAAATGCTGAAAACTCAGTACATCAACATAAAACTTCTGTCTTGTACCAAAATTATTATTAGAGTACAATAATACATAAAAAGAGCGTAATCCCCAAAATATAACCATAGTAGAGAAGATATGAAATCAAGCGGTACATCTAAGCAGCTCCAAGCAGAATGAAAGAAGAATCCTGATCAAGCTTGAGTATTCCCACCCTAAGTCCCTAGGGGGGAACAGAAGAGAGAGAAGGGAAACAAAATGGGTCAGACATAAAGTCTGGCGAGTCAAGTTACTTTTAGCATATAAATAAGTAAAAGCATCATGATAGGCACATAAACTAGAGAGTGAGATAACAGTGGCATAAGGCAGGTATAACAAGGTAAAAAGGATAAACAGAAAAGAATACATTGCGCTTCTCTAATACTTTTCTCTACACCATTACTAGTATATCAAGGACAAGATGATCCCAACAAGTACAAGATGGTAAACTTAGGTGTATTTTTAGTGAGAGATTTTACCCCATATAATAACAGGTAGCCCAACAGAACTGACAGGTGTAAACCCTAACGATAATAACGGGCTCCTAAACAAGCAAGATTAGATGTACCCAAATTACTACCCTTGATCGATCGGCTCCCTAACTCGTAGATACATTGTGCTGGCCCCTAAGTAGGATATATCACTTCCTACAGTGGCAACCGATTGCTTACAAGATTTGCACAACCATATCTACAGGTGTCATTGCATCCTATTATCCTCCCCTGTAATCCGGACACATGCACGCACATGACCCTGTCGGAATGCGCCGTCCACCGTCCCTTAGATGGACCTCTTACAACCAACTCAGTAAGCATGCCCCGACCCCGACCTAGTTCGGGGTTTTCCGTTTGATACCAAGATAGGTTACTGACTGATACGGGTCCCACACACTTGATGATACAAGTTTCCCCCTAGGCTTGCATCCCCACTACTAGGATTTTAACAGGTTATGCCTACCAATTTAATCAAGATTGCATAACCCCAACAGGTTAAGTTTGTCATGTTTATATGTATAACCCGTCCCCACATATTTAAAAAGATTAAATTAACCCTCCCACTAATCAAGCTAGTTTACTTAACCCCTACTTAATTTGACAGGTTCATGTAACCCTCATAGATTCAAACAGGTTAAGTATTACCATTCATTTATTTATGGTTACTAATGCGCTAGCTCACTCACATTAAGTATACCACTTGTAGATGTTGGATGTGTCGGTTTGGTCCGGGCAGACTTCTACTATAAGTAAGACTTAACCTCGTGTCTTAGCACTTTTATGCACTTAGACCCATCACATTAGATTTACCACTTGTGGACGCTGGATATGCCGGGCGGTTCTGGGCAGGCTTCTACCACAAGTGTAAACTAACCTCGTATCTAAGCGCGATTACTGTTTCTAATTACTGTAAATCTAGGCATGTTCATTACAAGCCAATTTTCATGTTTATTATGCCCCAAATCCCCGTCTGATCTGTGATACAAGTTATGACCCAGATTAAGGTTTAGATCAAGATATAGATTATGCCCTTAAATCCCAATCATGATTTACAACATAAGTTATGCCAATATCTTTCCCAACCATTCCTAATTTTGTGCGCTTGCGCATTTCAGCGATAGGACTAGGCTCGAAGGTAGCCAGGCTATAAAAACAAAAAGGGAAAGAGGGAGAGAAGAGAACAAGAATAGGCACAGTAAATAAAACTGGTATATGATGATATAATTGGCAAACTAACAGAATACGCGTACGGTGACATGATTAGGAAAACCAACAGAATAGGCATATAGTGACATGATTAAGCAAACCAGCAGAATAAGGATATCATGAACATGCATATGAGAACTTAGCAATAAATTAGGTATACAAGTAATGGCATATCTGTTATGATTCAGATTACTAACAGGCACAGGCTTAGATCCAGACTTATAAGAATGTCAAGATTACATTTTATGTGTTTATATCTAAAAAAACATAAACTCACTACGATTGGATCTAATGAACAAAGGATTGATTGTAGATGTTGTAACACAGATCCTTGAATACGTATAACTGGTTGCTGAAGAAGAATAGGCTAGTTCAAACAGAGATGGGGCAGCAACTCGTTGTCTCCATTGTTTTTTGGTGAATAAAACAATGGAATGAGGTCCTATATATAGCCGAAGTTCAACAAATCTCACTTAGAATTGTGTTTAGGTGTAGGGCAAGAATCTTCCCAGATCTCGGTGTGTCGACCCCAGGGTCGACACCCCTGTTATGGGGTCGACACCCCCGTTATAGGGTCGACGCCCATGGGGAATGGGGTCGACCTCTAATGGGTCGATTTTCCCCATTCCCCGCGTTGTTGATTTTGAATTATTTTGAATATTTTGATTAATTATATTTATAATTCTCTTGTGCGTATACAAATTTTTGGGCTTAAAAACTTCTTCATACGATGTCCGTTTTACGCAAACTTGGGATCTATCATAAGCAGAATTCCTAGATGAATGGAATGGCGCAGTCCGTTCTACTTAATTCCAAATGTTTAATTAAGTGCTCTTTAATTTATCATTATACTGTTCTTTAAGATTACGGGGTGTACAGTCCCTCATCCAATGTCTGGATTGTGAAAGATCATTGGTATGTTGATTTAGCTCTTAATCTTTCTACATCCCACTGACTACCGATGACAGGTGTCCGACAATTACAATCATCAATTTGGTCCGGATCACCTACTGCTATAGCGAGAAAAACCGTTGAATCACCCAACACCATCTGCCATAGCCTTATGACACTCCTCAGTTGCAGTCAAGTTATATCCTAGATGGTGCAACGGACTTACCTTCGAGCAATGGCTTCATTTGGTTGTTCCTTGGAGGGCCACCTTTGAGAACCCTACCACATCCCGCAGAAGCCCCGTACTTCCCTTCAGTCCCATAGAATAATAAGTTGGACGTGCTCCTCTCATGTCTCTAGACACCACAATGATCTACTCTGTTGGGTTCTTCATCTCTATACGTACGGACTGGTCCAAGCGCATCACATCATCGCGTTATTAGTTCCTATGTCTAATCCGTTTAATCATGCGCTTTCTTTAACTTAACATATTGCTAATTAACTTGATTATCTAAACATTCATTTTCTATTCAAATTAGTGGTTTATCAGCTTACATTTGGTGGCTTATTTTCCTCATTCAGCTCCATGCTGTCAGAACGTACCCTATCTTTGAACCACTTCTTATTACATCACGTATATACATATATTTGATTAGTGTGTAATATGGTAAAAATCCCTATTTCACACTAATCCTTACTACATTTCTTTTTCTTGCAACTACGTTCTCTATAATTTACCATAATGGATGGAAATGTATCTGTTTTCCACAACCAATTAACTCAGTCCACTACGAATCCCTTTTTTGAGTTATATATTATTTCCTGTTTTCATACACAATTCCCAATTACGGTAAATTTCTGTGCAAATTTAGGCATACTAATTCATTTTCCACTATTTCTCCAACTTAATATAAGCTTTCTCAACCAACATTATGATAATATTCTAAAAATATCTTTTAAAACATACACAATTTACCTTTGAATTATAGTCTTAAGAATATACGCACAATCACTGTAAATTCAAAATTTTAATATTATAGTAATCCCCAAACCCAAATAAAAAGTTATGGGAATAAATTCAAACAACAGTGAAATTCTTTGCATACTTAGGGAATGAATTATATCACAATTACCAAAATTTCAATTTTTTATTACATTAAGAATTATGGGGAATTTAAATGATGAATACATCATTACCAAAAGGTATAATTTAAATCCACTCTCCTGATGTAACGACCAACATTTTACGTATCGGAGGATCGTAAAATATTTTTATTTATTTCCCCAAAGGTCGGATCATACTATTATTTTAATATGTTGTTCATGGGGGTATGAGACATGTCTATAAATTTTAACTAATTTTGTTTGTGACCATTTTGCCCCTATTGTTTTTTTGGGAATAACTTTTGATTGAGATCGAATCAGGTGTTGGGATCGATTTCATTGGACCGGAAGTGGTGTTTCTAATTCTGTAGAGTGGTCACATTAAAGATTTGGTTTGGAGGTTTGGGAGGAATCATTGTTTTAGTGCTATACATTTTCTGGACAGACTAACTAGTCATTAGTGGGCTTATTAGTGAGGCCCATTAAGGCTAGGGGTTGTTATCAATAAATAGGAGGGTAGAGGCAAGGAGAATTTCATTTCTCTATTTGGGTTGGAGTTTGTGATTCTACTTAATCCATCAAATACCTCTCCACTTCATTTCAATTCGTTGATTTACATAAGAAGAATGAAGATCAACATCGAAGAAGGTTAAATCACATCAATTGAGTTGATTCGGAGGCTGTTCTTAGCTGTCCGAATTTGAGAATTTTTATTTTAATCTATTTTGTGGATCTGGTGAGTGATAAGCATCTCTCATAAGGATTCAATCAAGTATATGGGTTTGTTTGATCTTAATTTCATCATATTCATCTAGTTCTAATCAATGTAAGTATATTTTTAATTTAAATCACACCATAAGATCTAATCTAGCAAGCTATAACTGTTAATTCATATGTTAACTTTGAATTCATATGTTTATGCAAGTTTAGATCCATTTATTGATTCATTTATCATTTTATCGTGATTTGGTGAATTTCTTATGATTGTATGATGATTATGTGTTATGCTAATGTTTGTTGATGATTGTTTGTTGTGTTATTGATCATTTGGAAAAGCATCTTGGGTCGTTTGGAAAGGCAGTTCGGGTCGTTTGGAAACTCTCGGATCGTTTAGAAAAGCTCGGGACATTTAAAAAATCAACTCAGGTCGTTGGGAAAAGCTTGGGTCAATTAGAAAAGAAGCTCGGGTCATTTGGAAAAGCAGCTCGGGTCATTTGGAAAAGCTCGGGTTGTTTGGAAAAGCTCGGGTCGTTTGGAAAAGCAACTCTGGTCTTTTAGAAAAGCTTGGGTCGTTTGGTAAAGCTTAGGTCGGTTGGGACACCACGTATACAAGGGAAAGCAATAAGATCGTTGCAAGTATGGATCAGTGAGAGATCCATAGGGGGATTTAAAGAAGATCCATCTAATATTGTCCAAAATGAGTTGATTTTTGGTTCGACGATGGGCGTAGCTTCGAGAAGAATTCAGATGGAATATATGAAGCAAAGTCAAGTGTTCGTTGATCATGATGTGATGCAACGAAGTTAGAAAGGAGACCCAAGGACGTTTGAGTTCGTGGATAAGGGTTAAACGAGAAGGTGGTTGAGAATAGTTGGTGATGATGACGACTAGAGATATTGTAGGTCGGGGATTATCGTTAGTCAGAGGTTGCAGCGGACTCAAAGCATGGGTACAATAGGGATGCCTAAAATACTAGGTGATTAGTCGAGTACCCTATGTATCGATGAAAGGCCCAAACACGAGTCACGATAGCATATGCAGTTTTACTCGAATCAGGTTACATTAGCCCTTGACGGATGGCAAGTTGGGATAGTCATGCGATTAACGATGGTTTTAAGGCAAGATAGGCAATGATATCAAGAGTCGTGGATGTTGATTGTTTTGCTTGTATCATCTTGTGTAGATTGTTCGACGTCGAGGGAGATATCTCCTGGGTGCTTGTCTAATGTTGGTTTAGGCCTTCGGGGCTTGTGTTTGGGGAATGTCAAGCTTGATTACGATGATCTATGCTTGATAACTGGTTGTTATGGATGTACTGTTCGCTTCTTTCTGTCTAGTTGGGAGGCTATCACTGTCAGATGTAGAGGAGACGGATTTGGGTTTCTTCTATGTCAATGTGTTGATAGGGTAGATGGCTAATCTACCAATTCTTATATACTTTATTGATGATGTTAGATAGTTGTTTTTTCACTTATTAAGACTATTGTCTGACTCAAGGTTTTATGTTCTCTCTAATTACCTTGGGTTGTTCATCCGGTTCTGGATGGGCAGAATGTGTAGCAGGTAACAAGCAGTAGACCTTGATGAGGACAATGCTGTAGAGTAAAGACGAGCATGAGGCTGATGTATTATTTCCTACTATCTACTATTAGTTGTTTCCAGAGTTATGATTAATGTATGTTGCTTTGAGTGAATTTGTAGTGAGGCTTATTGTACAAAGTTTGATGATGTAATCCAGTGATGTATGGATATTCTTTTCATGATGACATGAAAGTTTTAGATTCTGCTCATTTATGTTTCACTACTATTTCCTGTTGTACATGTTCTATTATATTATCCTTGCCCTGTGAGTTATACGACAGGTTCCGCTTGTGTTATTCTACCTTGATGATCATCCATAGTTGTCTGGTATGTCTTTCAGTGCATTGTTCCTCTTGTTAAGTGCAGGAGTTATGGGTGGTCGTTGCATTTGGTATTAGAACTTTGATTAATTTATTTTAGCCAAAGTTCGTAGAAGTAATTATGTAGAGAGACGTATTGTTTTTTCTAGTGGATGTATACGATATATTAGTGTATAGTATAATAGTGCTTGAAATCCGTTGCAGTTTTTCTCATGTGTGGACTAATCATTCTATTTTTTCAGATTCAGAACAAGTCGTCTATCTTCAAGATATACTACAAGGGAGGAGATTGTTCCTGGATGGGGAGATGGAGGTACACCAGATTACCTAGCTATGTTCGAGGCTATGATGGCATCATTCATGAGGAGGGTACCCTCTCCAGGAGCAGCAGCAGTTGATGTTGGGGTACAACTGTAGGTACCAAGGGCAATTAACTTCGCAAAGCTATGTAAGGATTTCATTGCTTTTCGCGGGAAGCTATTCAAAGGGACAAAGATGACACTTGAGATTCAAGGGTGGCTTGATACTTGTGTTCGGACATTCATAGACTTGGGCATTAACGATGCGACTAAGAGGAAGCTTGCATCGAGACAGCTATAAGGCAGTGCTATGGATTGGTGGAACTTTGTCACTTTAGAGACTCCTGAAGATGAGATTACTTGGGATTCGTTCTGAGTCAAGTTTGAGAAGAAGTTCATCTCTACCACCCAGAAGTCAGTTCTGTTCAAGAAGTTTGTGGGGATAAAGATGAATGGACGACCAGTGTTGGATCACGTTTCTAAGTTCAAAGCTTTGTCCAAGTATGCTCGTTCGTATATTGACTCTCATTATCAGAAGAATGAGAAGTTCGTCATGGGTTTGGGTAAATATCTTGGGACACAGCTAGTTGATCATCTAGATGATCCTAATGAGAAGATCGTTGAGAATGCTATGAGGCAGGACAGTTTGTTTCCCAAGGAAGAGGTTGTTGTTACAGCCAAAGAGGAACCGAAAATACAGCAGGGTGGTAATAACAAAAGGAGAAAGCAACAATAGTAGAAAGGAAAAGATTGTCAGAAGAAGCAGAAAAGTGTGGTGATTTGCTTTAACTGCCAGTAGAAGGGACATTTTTCCAAGGATTGCAAGAATTTGAAAGCTGAGAGAAAGTGCTATAACTCTGGAAAGCCTGGCATAACAAGAAGGATTGACCAGAACCGCCAAAGGGAAAACAGGTTGTGAAGTCGTATGCTTTGAAAGTTGCTCCATCTTCTTCGAATGATCCTACGGCGCAGAAGAAAGGAAAGAGTGTTGTTGTTCAAGGTACTCTTTCGATCAGAGGTGTCTCAGTTCGAGTGTTGTTTGATACTGGAGCATCGCATTCTTTCATTTATAATGAGCTTATGTGTAACGGCCCGCGTTTTTATGTATCGGAAGATCGTAAAATATTTTATTTTAATTCTCTTAGGGTCGGATCATATGTGAAACATGTCCATAAATTTTCCCAATTTTATTTGTGACCATTTTGCCCCTCTTAGTTTTGTGCAGGGCATAACTTTTGATTGGCATCGAATCAGTTGCTGAGATCGATTCCAATGGAAAGGAAATGATGTTTCTAATTCCGTAGAGTGGTCACATTAAAGGTTTGGTTCAGCGGTTGAGATGAATTTTTTTTTTAGTGCGACACAATTTCTGGCTAAGCTAATTGGTAATTAGTGGGCTGATTTGTGGGACTCGCTAGGGCTTAGGGCTAGAGCTATATATAAGGGGTTAGAGGCATGGATAATGGTATACTTTCTTCATTTCTCATTTGTTTAGGGTTTGAGATTCTCCATACTCCAATCAAATACATCTTTCCTCCATTAAAATCTTAGATCTACATTAGAAGATTGAAGATTTACATCAAGGAAGGCTAGATCTTCGTCAAGAGAGAGAACATTAATCCCAAATTTGGAATCAACACCAAAAGTGTGAAAAATGCTTCACAAAATAAATAAATAAAGAAATGGAGCCACACGATAGTAGAAATATAAGTAGAAGACACAACGTTTTATATTGGTTTGATCAAGCGTGATCTACGTCCACTATAGAAACCATTCTCATTACTTTCACTTCCATTACATTGCATACATTCATCTCGATTACATTCGTACTTTCACACATCAACAATCTCTAGGAATTTAATAGAGAAAAGTAGAAATGAAGCCTATGGAAAGCGGAGATTCAATGGTAGATCCTTTAATTTCCTGATATTCAAGAGGTTATGATGCTTTTCTTCATGATTTGAACGTATGATCCTCCTTGTATGATTGAGATTGGATGTGAAATTTGCTTGGATTTGTTGAGAATAGAGTTCCGCAGCCTTTCAGGGTCATGAAAAATCCCCCATTAAAGTGGGATTGAACCCCAATTTATAGGAGTGGGAAATGGCCAAAATATAGCCTTCAGGTTTTGGGTTGGCCTATTGGGTATTTACGAAAATGCCACTGCTAGTTGTCATTAGTTAATTGTTAATTTTCATGCATCTGACCGATCAGAACATCTCGGCCGACCCAGCTTCTTCCGATCGATCCATATGGAGTGAAGCAGGCCGATTCGCTCTTCTATTGAACTGACTGATCCGTCTACTGGTGAATGTGCCAATCCGATCCAATTTCTGCTTGCTAAATGAGCTAGACCGATCCGGTGCCTTATTATTTTACCATCCGTTTGCTGATGACTTGGCTAACCCGTTCCTGTTTGAATAGGCCGATTTGATCCGTGCTGAAATGACCGACCAGCTGCTACTAGGATGGACCGACCCACTTGATTGTTGAACATACTGTTCCGGCTCCTTCAACTAGGCCAATTCACTTCTTCCAGGGAAGCCCGATCTGATGCTTTGTGATCATGACCGACCCACTAGTTTATAGAATAGACCGATCCATTAGTTTTTATCATGCAACCAACTCATCACTTGAACGCTAGTATTTTTAGAGTGCTAACATTTGGCCCCTCGATGTTTAGAATTTTTTGATTTGGAAAAAATTGTAAGCTTCGAAGCATATGTATTGTGGAGTAGTGGTGAGTTGATTTTAAATATACGGTTCTGTCCTATTTTGCATTCTGGTTCGGACATGTTTGTTTGTGGCGGGTTGGCTATATCGGGCCTCTATCGGTCTAACCGGGCCCATTATCATTTTGCCGCTATAATGGTGTAATTCATCCTTATCTCCTCTACTCTTTTACTTCTGTCAATCGCTAACCCAAACATTTTAATGGTGGCAACTGCTCCTTTTCTGAAGTGAATTTGCTACTTTGATTCGCTTCTCATTTTCCCACCAACCCGAGCCGTCGATCCAAGTTCTTGGACCTGCGCTTCTTGGACCTGAACCATTCTTCTAATTTCTTCCAATCGCAGGTATTTTTGCATTCTTTTGGATAAATTTTCAGTTTAAAATTCGGGTAGGAGCAAACTAGGGCCGTGGCAACAATGTAAATGCAACGGAATTTGCGATTTGGCAACTTGAGTCAATTTTTGGGATAAAGTTTTAAATTATGGATTCTCTGATGCTAAAATGGTTCGATATGGGGTAGGAACTGATTGAAATAAACTTGAGGTTGTATGTGATGGATTTAATCTACACAAAATCCATTGAACTTTGATCTCTTTATGATGCATGTGACATAGTCGATGAAATGCTTGAACCATAAAACTTTCCAAAATGCTTACTCTCTTGCACTTGATTTTTCTTGTCCAGTTGTCCTCTTTTGCTATAATCCACTTTTCAAAACGTTGGATTCAGAATTGCTTATGAAGTGCTCAAAGTTGGCCTTGACCAACCATTCCTGGTGACTAAGGCCGACCCAGTTTGAATTGGTCATGGCCGATCCAAACTGGATCGGTCTGGTCCGATCCAATCTGGATCTGTTGTGGCTGATCCGGTCTGGATCCGTCTTGGCCGATCCATTGGCCATTTTATTGTCGCTGAGCATTGATGATACAAGTGCCTTTTGTGTCCTTTTTTGTTAGATTATGAAAACTTCTTATTTATACAACTCTAATTTCCTGACTATTTGTGCATAATTCCATTAGTCACACAAGAATGAAGGAAATCTCGACCCAAGGTAGCTTTCGGAAGTGTCATCGGTCTGGAAAACTTCCTACTCCTGATACTCAGACTTCTTCTGCTACCTCAACTCTAGCAGAAATGCATGACATCATTGACAGACCTCGCTATACTCCTAAGCCGCATACTTCAGAATTGGCTAATCGATTTGAGGGCTGGTGTAACGACCAGGAAAAAAGTCGATCTTGATTATCCAATATACAACACATATCGAACATCCAAGGATCGAAAATATCGGATAGTCCATGAAAGAAATTAGAGGGTGAGGATAGATAAGATAGAAACTTAGAATAGAAGAAGAACATACAACATCAGAGTAAACACGAATCTCACAGTGGAACGAATAAAATATAACATAACTTTGAAATGAAAGATTTGTACTTGAATATACATATCATTATCAAGTACAGCACTTACAACACAGCGGAATAACAATAGCTATATAAAATCCTGAAGCCTCCTGCTCCAGCTCTTCAAGTATCTGTAAATCCCGACTACTTGACTGCCCGTACAAAATTTGGAACCCAAGAGTTTAGGGAAAACAAAACAAAATAAACTCTCGGTCAGTCATAGGACCGTTTTGAGTTAAACAGCTTAAAATAGTTTGAGCCATTAAACGATATCTCACAAGACCACGCTGTATGATGGAACGGGTTTTTCCCTTATGAGAATCCAAAATAATCTTTATATCAAAACTCATTAATATTATAATAATGTCTATCAACCACAATATCATAATCATCTAGCAAAAACGCTTTCATCTCACGTTCTACATATATAGCATAAAATCAAAAACCGCGGGCACTTATTGGATAATGGATTACCAACTATGACAAGGTATGGAACCACCTTTCGCTAGTGTACCTCTAGAGAGGAATACACTGGGTTCAACAAGAACATCTTGCAACCCGGCCACACATGGTCGACCACTCAATTCGCTTGAGTGTATCGAATGTACATCACCAACGGTTGGGATCAGCAACCGTTTCCCGAATGGGACAACATCGAACAGATTAAAGAATGAAATGAATATCTCTAGATAGGTGATTATACACCCTAATGGAAGCTACCCACATAGCCATGCTGCCTGCCCGATTTTTGTCATTTACTAGATGTGAGGCTAGAAGCTACAGTTATCATTTACATGCCACATCTTCATTCACTTGGAATGTCACATCGTCATACCCACCAAATCACAAATTGATTTATCCAAAAATAACACGGGTATACAGCTAAGAGAAACGAATTCATCCGCCACCAAACATGAATACGTTTGAAGAGATCAAATTATGCGATCTATTAGATATACTCTGTCAGACCTTCTTCCATACAAGTTGTCCTGGGACTGGACAAACCGAAGGCACTATTCAGTACATCCATCTTAGGCAATCTTTACCTAAGATTTATACAACAGCCCTTGCACTTTACTCCGTCTTCAATTATCTTTGGCATATATGATTCTCAACGCTTATGCCAATACGGAGTGGTTCTTCGGATAATAATCCAACCGGTCTCTCCATATTAACAATGTTAAAAATGGTCAAAACTTTGATAGTAGGTGAGTTAACTATCAAAGAAAAACACGTGTGCAAACAGCGATATTATTTCCAGATGGAAATTCTATTGATCAATCAGCATTCATCTTTTTATCTCTTTAGTTCGTTTATCATTAATTTATCATTTTCCAATTCCGATTTCCGTATATTCAACATTTCTTATTTTCTAGTTTTAGAAAATATACGTTATTAACAATGGAAAACATTCCCATTTCTTGTTTTCTATATTAGAAAACATTTCTGATTATTATTTGGAAAACATTTCCAAATCTCCTTCATTTGCTTTTAAACAGATGTTTAAATAAACATCGCTATGCCAACACAAACCATTTCACTCATTAACTAAATCCACTTAACCTACCTTTACTATCAAACTTTAACCATTCCTTAGTTAAGAAGGAAATCAATCAAGTTGGGGTATTATTACCTCTCAGACCTTAACTGAACAATGTTTTAACTTCAGAATAGACAAAGTTTATCTTTTAAACCTTTAACAATCTTCCTTATGTAACCCTCAGATTCTATTTATGAATCCTCTTCTTTTACAGAATTCATTTGATTATAACCGTGGTGTTATAATTCCCTTACTTTCGAAATATAATAACTTTAAGCATAACTTTTCTTCCTTAATTTAAATAACTAAAATAAACGATTTATTAAATAAATAAATCTTGATTGAACAACTGGGAAGTATAAATACTTTCCCGAATTCGATATAATCGAATTCGACGATTAACTCTCTTCGAATAATGAATATTCAATTAACTCACTTCGAATAACTTAATATTCGATTATCTCACTTCGAATAACTTATATTCAATTACCTCCTCTTCAAATAACTTACATTCGATTACTCACTTTCTTTTGAATACACTATATTTGATACTCTCCTTTCGAATAAACGATATTCGATAATCTCTCTTTTCGAATAAACTATGTTCGATTTCTCCTTTTCGAATAATTAAATTCGATTAACTCCTCTCGAATAACTAAATTCGATTAACTCCTCTCGAATACTAAATTCGATTAACTCCTTTCGATTTAACTATAATCGATTAGCTCCTTTCGATTAAACTAAAAGCGATAACTCCTTTAACTCTATTCGAATAAACTATATTTGATGAACTCTAGTTGAATAACTGATATTCGACTAACTCCTTTGGATTAACTCATTTGGATTAACTCGGTTTGATTAACTTAACTTGATTAACTCGATTTATTTAACTCAACTTTATTTTCTTTATAAAGATTTCCTTTTACCGGTGTTTATTCACTATAAAAAGATTTCCTTTTAACAACGTTTATTCACTTATCAAATAATTCCCTTTTAACAGCGTTTATTCCTTTATATAGATTTCCTTTTAACAACGTTTATTCCTTTATAAAGATTTCCTTTTAACAGCGTTTATTCACTTATCAAATAATTCCCTTTTAACAGCGTTTATTCACTTATCAAGTAATTGCCTTTTAACAGCGTTTATTCACTTATCAATTAATTCCCTTTTTACAACATATATTCACTTATCAAATAATTCCCTTTTTCTTTATTTATTTTTTAAATAAATAAATTCTTTTCATTCTTCTATTTATTATCCTGATAAATATTCCTCTTTATAAAATCTTTTGATTTTATAAATAATTCACTTTTATAAAATCCCTTGATTTTATAAATATTTTCTCTTTAATAAAGTCTAATTCATTTTATAAATGAATATCCCTTTTATAAAATCCTTTGATTTTATAAATATTTTTCCTTTTTATAATATCCTATTTATTTTCAATAAATATTTCCCTTTCAAAACCCTTTTGATTTTATAATTATTTTCTTCTATAAAATCCCTTTTTTTTACTTTTCTATATAAAATCCATTGATTTTATATAACTAATTTATTTTCAAAATATACTTTGAAAATCCCCTTTTTACATCCCAGTATTTTTCACAGTATTTAAAATACCAAATCACAATGAGCGATATCATTGAAACACACATCATCATCAACAGATTTTATATCACATCATATATTACAATATATGAAAACAGTAAAATAAATGTTGAGGAACCCAGTTGGGTCCCTCCAACCTGTTTCCCTGCATCACAGATGTTAAACAACATGAATATAAAATATTCTGATAACCAGAATCAATATTCGATTAACGATTTATATATATATATATATATATATATATATATATATATATCGTTATCTATATTTTCAACAAATACAATAACAATTCAACCAAACAGTTAACACACAGAAATCAACAGATAATTATCAGTTCTAAGAATACGTTATAAAAATATAACTATTCAGAGTTGGTGAGTTTTACTCACATTGGACTATCATCGTTAATTAACGATAATTGTCGTTGATTCAGATCAGACAATTTATTTTGCAATAAATTGTAACGAGCTTTGATTCATTCCTATTCAGTTTCATTTTATTGTCGTCGTCCCTACGATCCTGTCGGATCTTGTTTCGTCTAATTCTGATAACGTGCGGGAAAGTTATGCACCTTCAAAGTTATACGTATTTTATATATAAATCTATATTTTATAAACCCTATTGGGCCTTACCTTTTATATTGGCCCAACTCTCCCAACCATGGAAAAACCCAACCTACTCTCTACTGTATTTAGCAATCATCTTCCCCAAATAGACAGCACTCATGATTCACGAACTTCCTCCACACAGTATTTCGCAGTCATCTCCAATTCTACTTCATGGAAAATTAAACAAAATACACCATAGTTATCTCCTTTAATTAGCACCACTAAAACAATCATTACCCTAATTACCGCGGTTCTGTTGCTCATTATATTCTACCACGCACTACAGGAACTCGCCAACACCATTTCTGATTCTTTCTCTCTCCTTATCTCCTTCCCCGACCAGCAACTTCCAAAACAGAAACCACCCCAGGCCTCATCTTCCCGAGCTCTCCCTTCTAGACCTTAACATCGTCAAATCGCACACCTGGAATGATTTTCGACCACCCATTCTTACGTTGCTGCTACAGCAACGTATCGACCTAAATATGTCTCGATTCCCACAAAATTACTTCTATAAGTGCCAATTAACTTCCTGAATCTAAATCCAATAACCGAATTTCGAATCGCAGCTTATAATACCTGAAATGATGAACCTTAGCTTTTGAAACCCAACGCTGTACAAATTTCGAGATGACCCAACAAACGCCGAACCTCTTGAGTCATACACCAAAATGTAGAGGATCCTTCAAGCATCCCATATATGTGTGTGTTTAGATTTATGGGATTTGTTTTGATTTTGTATGATTTTTCCAAAAAGGAATTTTTCTTCTCAGAAGATGAAAAATGTGGCGGCTCTATCTATTGACCAACGAGAGTGAATAGAATTAGGTTTAGAGGAGTTAAACCTATATTTATAGGAAAATAAATATCTAGAAATTTATTAGATTTTATTTAGATATTTTATTTAATTTATAATGTCATCATCATCTTTAAAAATTCCTGTGATTACTCATGATACCCAAAAATAACAGAAATTGGCATGTAGCTATAGTTTGACATTACGAACCCAACGAAACTGGTTTCGTCGAATTCCGACTCCGTTTTCTCACACAACGTATTTTTATAGGTCAAATTATCGACTGTATTTCACATTAAAAATCGGTACGACCACACACTGACTTCAAAAATCGTGGAAATTGAAATCTAACAATAATTTAACATTGCAGATCCAACAAAATTAGTTTCGTCGAATTCTGAGGTCGTTTGCAAAACTGGCTATTTTTAAAGCTCTAAAACAAAACATTTAAATATACAAATACATTTAAAATTAATTGAATTAAATATTTATAAATAAATAGTATCGTATATATTCACACTAGAATACCATACAATTTCAGAATATTCCTATATGAATTTCTAACTCGATATTTCAAATCCCGATTAAATCGATATTCGATTTATAATGAAATTCCTTTTATAAAATATAATTAAATCATTATAAATTATAAAGGAATTCCATAGCGACTTTTCTAAAATTTTATTTGGACATAACTCAAAATTTACACGACGAAATCTCGATTTTTCTCTTCCACTAGAAAAATATACTTCACCAGCTCTGAACGTTTCTTGTTTCACAAAAATCCGATTTAAAAACGGCTTATGTATATTCGTTTAAAGTTCGAATCACCAAATCGCGAACTGGAGTGCCATTTCGAGCTCGATTATATTTATAATATAATTATACGTTCAAACTTCATTAGAATAATATATTCGTTATTCAAATTCAATTCTAAGATGAATTATATATTTTGAATTGCCCCATTCACACCATGTCGCCATTTCAACCAATTCTGATTATTTCAGAATTAAATATTTATTTAATTATTATATTAATAAAATATTCAATATTGTTTTATTAAACGACCATTTAATTCTCTGAATCACTATTTAAATAATTAAATAAATTAATTATTACACCGTGAAAATATGGGACATTACATTCTTCCCCACTTAAAATAATTTCATCTCCAAATTGCTACGGTAGAAAACAAACTCTACCGATTGGTTAGAACTCATTAGTTCACTTCTTAAATTCGGTTTCAACTGAACCAATTTAATTTCAATTAAATATCAATTAATTCTTATAAACGAAAATTTTCAAAAATCCTGAAAATTTTCAAACGCTTTAACTTTTCAAAAAAAATCGCCAGCACCTCCTTTGTACGGCTCAATCGGTACAACCACAACTCACCTCTCTAGGCCTTCTACAACCCAAAAGAAAAACAAACAGCCAAGTGGCTTGCCAAATTGGCTCATTAATCTCATGCTTATACCAAATATAAACTTGTACCTTTTTGTCGGGCATATCAACTCTATCACTTTCACCTGTTATCAATTCAACATATACCAGTGTTATCCCAATCAAACTCCAATCTATTTTTATCCATAATTTCAACCATTCGCTTATACCTAAGTCGAATTTCATTTCAAAGCAGAGTTCCATTCTCGATTTTCCTATTTCAATTCAATTCCCACTTTCGGGTTTCATTTCAATTTCAATTTCTATTTGCTTTTACAAATTCTAATTCAGTTTGGTTTTAATCCAAACACCTTTTTCCTGGGAGTTTTAAACACCTTGGATTTTTCTAAAATCAAACAATCCTTTTTGAATCTCAAACAACTTGTTTTCCCCAGACAATTCGAAAACAAAATCTTTGGTAGTAATCCGTCACTTACACACTTGAAAATGAATACTGATGATGCTGTAGTCATTATCAGAATTATTTTCCAGTGAAGGAAGTAAGTTCAATACTGTATCACTTTCAAAATCATTTCTAAACATTTTATTTTGAAATATATTTCAAAGTACTATTCCCAATGCCTGTAAAACAATTTGAAAATCTCCTAGGATTTTATAATTCTCATATGCTTAATCCAATCCATTACAAACACTTATTCCAAATTTCCAGGGTTTTCATTTCAATTCTGATTTAAATTCAGATTAAATTCAATTCGATTTCATATATTACCTTTATATGAATTCTGATTGGTTATTTACATAACCATTTCACTTTTTATAATCTTACTTGATTATAATAACGACCAACATACCCAATGTATATTATAATAATTCCAATATAAATCCTTTATATCAAAATAAAATCTTGGGTAAAATTATTTTGTTTAACCTTTTCAAAATATACCATGACGGTTCATCATATTCGAGTGTTTATAAACTCCTACCGATACAGTGGATCAAACTGATCGACCAGAACTTATAAACAACTCAACCAATAAATCTCCACAATATAAAACAATTTTATATTGAATAACAAATACGTTCTCTCGTATATATACACTCAAACTA
Organism: Allium sativum; assembly: GCA_030737875.1. Lineage (NCBI taxonomy): Eukaryota > Viridiplantae > Streptophyta > Magnoliopsida > Asparagales > Amaryllidaceae > Allium > Allium sativum. The sequence goes on from CM060921.1 coordinate 447,618,407, forward strand.
TATCTAGGGTATTACTAACCCCATCTCTACTAAGTCATGCCACAGAGCTAAGGTAATTACTTAACATTAAGCTCTGATACCAACTATAACGACCTGGAAAAAAGTTGATCTTGGTTATCCGATATACAACACATATATCCAAGGATCGAAAATACCGGATTGTCCATGAAAGAAATTAGAGGGTGAGGATAGCTAAGATAGAAATATAGAATAAAAGAAGAAGAAGAAGAACATACAACATCAGAATAAACAAGAATCTCACAGTAGAACGAATAAAATATAACATAACTTTGAAATGAAAGATTTGTACTTGAATATACATATCATTATCAAGTACAACACCTACAACACAGCGGAATAACAATAGCTATATAAAATCCTGAAGCCTCCTACTCTAGCTCTTCAAGTATTTGTAAATCCCAACTACTTGACTGCCCATACAAAATTGGGCACCCAAGAGTTTGGGGAAAACAAAACAAAATAAACTGTGGGTCAGTCATGGGACGTGTATGAGTTAAATAGTAAAACAGTTTGAGCCATTAAACGATATCTCATAAGACCACGCCATATAACGGAACGGGTTTTTCCCTTATGAGAATCCAAAATAATCTTTATATCAAAACTCATCGATATTATAATAATGTCTATCAACCACAATATCATAATCATCTAGTAGAAACGCTTTCATCTCAAGTTCTACATATATTGCATAAAATCAAAAACCGTGGGAACTTATTGGATAATGGATTACCAACTATGACAAGGTATGGAACCACCTTTCGCTAGTGTACCTCTAGAGAGGAATACATTGGGTTCAACAAGAACATCTTGCAACCCGGCCACACATGACCAACCACTCATTTTGCTTGAGTGTATCGAATGTACATCACCAACGGTTGATATCAGCAACCGTTTCCCGAATGGGACAGCATCGAACTGATTAAAGAATGAAATAAATATCTCTAGATAGGTGATTATACACCCGAATGGGAGCTACTCACATAGCCATGCTGCCTGCCCGATTTTTGTCATTTACCGGATGTGAGGCTAGAAGCTACACTTATCTTTTACATGCCACATTGTAACGACCCGGAAAATCTAAACCAATTTAAAATTTTTAAATTGGCTAAAATAGTGGATTTTAAATATTTAAAATAAATATTTTAAATAATCAAGAAGAAAAGTAAGTTGGAATCGACAATTGAAAAGGAACATAATTAATTCTAATTATAAACAAGGCCTGAAATGGCGCGGTAGTTTCAAAATTTGAATTCAAATTTGACTGACTGTACTGGGTGCAAAACAAAACGGATTTGAGTGAAACCAAAAATATTTAAATCTATTAGTGAATACCTTTCCAAAGAATCTAAAAAATCGAAGTTTCATAGCGGAAATAAAAATTTATGGCTAAATGAATTTTCAGGAAGGTCGCTATGGAATTTATATGGCCCGTGAAATTGGCCATTTTGCAAACGACCTCGGAATTCGACGAAACCACTTTTGTTGGATCCAGGATGTGAAGTTATTGCTAGGTTTCAAATTTCATAATTTTTGAAGCTAGGATGTGAGCGTGGCAAAGGAAAATGTGTTTTGGTCAATTATAGTTAAATTGGATCGACCAGAAATGGGCCATTTTTCAAACGGTCTCAGAATTCAACGAAACTTGTTTTGTTGGGACCGTATCGTCAAAACATAGCTAGATTTATTTTTCTGGAATTTTTCGAATCAGTTTGTGGCCCTGGCAAATTGAAATGTACGTTCAAATCGAATATTGAATGTTATATATTTTAAATTGAAGGAAAACTGACTGAAATTGTCGAATGGGCCTACGAAACATATCCCATTGTGTTCGGAATGGGGGTAAAATGCTAGGGACGACAGTCATTGGGTTTGGATTGGAGGTCGTGTCAGAAAACCACTTTTAAAACCCCCCGGCCAATCATATTTTTTATAAAATAATAAAAAAATAAAAAAAGGCGGAAACCCTTTTCTCTCTCCCCGATTCGATGACGGCCGCTCTTCCAACCTTCTCTCCTCCTTTTCTCCTTCCACGCGCACTAATATTGAACGCCCCCGTTGAGGTTTTTGAAGTACTCCTCACGCTCTCCAAATCCATAGCACCCACGACCTCCATCACTTCGTAAATCGCGAGAATCGAGGCCTCAAAGTCCAGCCGTTCGCGCCCAATTTGCTCCTCTGATCGTAGTTCGAACTGGCGGCGGTGGGTCCCTTTGGAGACGCCTCTCCAAGCTCTACGCGGTGGTGCGACCTGATCTGAACCAAGCTTCACGGATTGGACGAGATTTGGAAACCTAGTTTTGAATGTCGAAGGAGGTAACGGCCTTGAAATTTTTGAATTGATTTCAACACTTTAAAAGTGTCACAAACTTTGATTTCACGATAAAAATCATATCTTTTTGCTATGTTGACAAAATTCAGTGAAACAAGAGACAGTGGACTCGTGTGGACGTCTTCTACATTCTAGAAGAGACCGCATATTTTTCTGAGCCTTCTGCTATTTTTGGTGGAGTGGAACCCGATGTGAGATTTCTAAATTATAAACGATATGGAAAACGACGATGTATAAATTATATAGTCGATGTATGAGTTATATAAGTGCTGTACACCTCTTGTATAAGCATTGTATAAGTTGTACGTTCGATGTATAAGTTGTATATGCGTTGTAAAAATTATATATGTGTTGAAATAGAAGTGAAATGCTATATATAAATATAAATATAAATATATATATATATATATATATATATATATATATACGCCCCTCGTCCACAAACTATGGACGATATTTATTGGTTGTGATTGGCGTGAAAATTGATTGATAGCGAATGGTTGATTGAAATTATTTATAGTTGAAATTGATTGATCGCGGTTGAAAAATACCCGTTCGTGGTTGAGAAATATTTGGTTGAAACCACATAGGATTAGTTTGTGGAAATGAAAAAAATATACATGCCGCCTGCATGCGAACTAGATGCATGATTCCCCATTGTCAAAAGCTGCGAGGCTTTAAGGTAGAGCGAGGAGCAGTACTAGGGACGGTCCCGGTTTTAACTACCCTACCGTTATGCTGCCGAAATTTTGAATAATATTCATGTGTTAGAATTATTTTCCTATGTTGAAATTATATTCGTTTGTTGAATAGAAAACCTTCATGTGTTGAATAGAAATTCATTCGTTGAATCATATTCATGTGTTGAATGGTCTTCGTGTTTTGAATACATTGTTTTAACAATAAAAATCACATTTTTACCCTATATATACAAACTATAGAAAACCTTCATGTGTTGAATCGAAATTCATTCGTTGAATTGAAATTCATGTGTTGAATGGTATTCGTGTTTTAAATATAAAAATCACCTTTTTATCTATATATACAAACTATAGAAAACCTTCATGTGTTGAATTGAAATTCATTCGTTGAATTGAAATTCATGTGTTGAATGGTATTCGTGTTTTAAATATAAAAATCACCTTTTTACCTATATATACAAACTATAGAAAACCTTCATGTGTTGAATCGAAATTCATTCGTTGAATTGAAATTCATGTGTTGAATGGTATTCGTGTTTTAAATATAAAAATCACCTTTTTATCTATATTTACAAACTATAGAAAACCTTCATGTGGTGAATCGAAATTCATTCGTTGAATTGAAATTCATGTGTTGAAAGGTATTCCTATTTTGAAAGAAATTGTTTTATAATAAAAATCCTATTTTTATCACCTATATTAACTATATAATATAGTTGGGTTTTGAAATGAATCGTTTTACAGTAAAAATCACATTTTTACTATATATATGAATTGTTAAAAATAGTGAAGTATCGAAGTGAATGTATGTTGGATAAAAATATCATTTTTATCAAAAGTATGAAAATCATATAGTTTTGAAATTGAAGAATTGATATATATATATATATAGAATTGAAATATATCTAATAACGAAGTTGCAGTTCGTATTTTGAAACCGTTATTTCATACGATTAGTGCGGGAGATCCGACCATCGGATTTTCCCGAAACCGCAACCGTTGGGTTCGCTTTGGAAATATCTTTCCAACGACACCAACTTTGTAAAAATCCAACGGTTGGATTGTCTGAAATGTTTAATTCAAATATGAAGAAAAACAGTGCCAGAATCGATTATATTTATATATATATATATATAAATATAATTATATTAAATCAAATAATGACGCTGTAGTTCGTATTTTGAAATCGAAACATCAAACGATTATACCGGGAGATCCGACCGTCGGATTTTTCTGAAACTGGAACCGTTGGATTCGATTTGAAAAGATCTTTCTAATGATGTAAATTTTGTGAATATCCAAAGGTTAGATTTTCATATATGTGTAAATCAAATCTGAAGAAAAACAGCGCCACGGCCGCGTTATGGCCCGAAGCATCGTTTTGAATAAATTGGCTATTTTAAAATAAATTAAAATAGCGAAAAATCATTATAACATATTATAAACGATATGGATGTGAAATTTAGAAACTAACTGAAGGTTGGCTAAGTCAAATGGTTTCCTGGGTGTTAATCTCTTGTTGGTTTCGGCCTTCGGGGTTAATATTTGGGAAATCGTTCTCTTACTGATTTACGGTTAGCGACTAATGAATCGAAATGATGCGTAGTAGTGTTTGTGTAGCACTTGTTCATTATATACGCGAGTTGCTCAGAAAGACTGGGTTTATCCCATTTTGAATAACTGAATCGACGATAAGAAATCGAAGATGAAGACGGTGGTCGAAGACCGGAGATCTTCACCTCGTTTGGATAGTAACCGAGGTCCTGATTGGGAGGCATCCTGAAATATGGATAATGAGTGGTGATCGTCCAGACGTACGTGGAGGTCGATGGGTTTGCGAGGTATATAGTGCCTCCGGTTTCGTTCAGACCCAGAACAGACTTGCAAATGGACAGTGTGTCTGACATTGGAATTTATTCTGTGTGATTGAAAGCCATCAGTTGCACTATGTGAATTTCCTATGAGGCATGCTAAGATGCAGTGATCAGGGCTTTTGTTGAAAAGCAAAGTCTTGTGGTGATGATCAAAGCCCCGCCTGTGTGGCGTAGCTTTGTGATTAACGTGAATTCGCGAACCTCCCACCCCGGTATGAACCAGAAACGGGAGAGGACCTCAGGGAGGACATGCGTTTCTTTCTATCTAGAAGTGGCGTCAGTGGTTTTGCACGCCCTGATGAGATTGACTTATGTGGTTGTTGCTGTTGCGAGGCGCCTCGGATATATCAGTGACTATGTGAAGCTGATGGAGTCATTTGTTGGCTCATTTACACCCCAAAGGGCGGGGAAACGTATTGTTCATGCACTATAATCCACTCCTGTGGACCGGCCCGGTCGCTCCAAGGGGCAGTTGCGGCTGTTCCGGAGGCTCGGGCTAGAGAATCTCGAAGTCGGTAAGGACTATCTTTTGCCTTGGTTCATGACGGAAATCCAATTTCCAAATACGTGACTGTGCGGTTTCGATTGTATATATATATATATATATATATGGCGACATGATATATGGTACCCATGCCGTCTATGATTGATAGTTATGATTGAAATTGTTTTTGGCACTTATAAACACTAGTAATAATATCAAATGCTTTTGTTTTATTCGTATCAAGCATATTTTGGCCATTATAAGGTAAAACTCTATCCTCTGATTTGCGTTGCATTGTGTGATGGGAACTGAGTCTTATGATGGCTTCATTTTTATAAAAAGCATTGCGATGTTTCCAAGAATTATTTGTTTTAAAGTACTGGCGATCCGATGGAGTAAACCCGTTCCACGAAAGTGGCATGGTCCTATGATTAGCCATATTTTAAACGTGTTGAGTAGATTTCTCGTACCAGTCCCATGACTGACTCGTAGTTTGTTTCACTTGCAAACTCGGGTGCCCTCTTTCTACATGGGCAGCCTTGTATTCAGGTTTAGCTGGCTCTTTCTGGATAGCTGGAGCTGAAGATGGATTCTATTATTTATCTCTTTTTATGTTGTTAACTCCTATTGTACATTATGTTTGTTTTCCGCTGTGGACATTTATGTATAGCTGAACTGTATTTGTACTAAGTATGATCATGTATACTGTGTAACTCTGATGATTACGTTTATCCAGTATATTCTATTGTTCATTATCTGGTGTATTTATTTATTTTTGTTCTATTATTATCTGTTTCTGTGTTATATTCTAAGGATTTCCCTTGCCACCGTCAGTACGGGGTTTGGGGTCGTCTCATTTGGTATCAGAGCTTGGGTTAAGCTTAGATCTGGAATATAACATATTAACAAACTTGTTAGAATTAAAACCAGTAGTATTCTAGGACGGGTAACTCATTACAGATAGGATCAGCAATATCCTAGTATGAGTAAAGCAGAATGAAATACACCCCAGTAGACCCATTTACATTCAAGTATTTGTCTCTATATTTTGAAATATCTTTTCTGTTGACCTGACACTTTGTATGCTAATTGCAGATGCACTAGAAAATGAGTGACAGGAACAGAAGAAATAATCGTATGGCTCGACCAGCTAATGAGCCAGTTGTGCTCCCACAGCCAGAATCAGATATAGATGTTCTATTCAAGAGATTTTGAAATCTGGGTGGATCACCATTCTTAGGCAAAGAGTCCATTATGGAAACACAAGCTTGGATCCGTTCTGTAGAGAAAATCTTTGAGGGTTTAAAGATGAGAGATGATCAAAAAAGATTACTGGCGTCTTGGGCGCTCAAAGAAGAAGCCTTGTTTTGGTGGGATTCAGTTATTAAAGATAATCCAGAAGGTGATATCACCTGGGATAGATTCAAAGTTATTTTCCTAGAAAGATTTACTCCTCCCGAAGCAAACGAGCGATTATGTGATGAATTTTCTTATCTGATACAAGGTGATATGACCATCCCAGAATATCATAAGAAATTCAACGAACTTTCTCACTTTGCTCCTCATCTGATTCAAGATCCAAAGAGGAAGAATCTGAGGTTTATTCATGGCCTGCAAAGAAAATATCAGAATAGTGTGATGACGAATGTGAAACTTCCTTTCTCTGAAATGATATACATGGCTTACCAGTATGAGGATCTCGACAAGAAAGGTATGTTGCCTTACGAAGAAGAGGTCCGCTCTAGTAAGAAAGTTGAGTCTGAAACTGATCGTCCGGAGGCCAGTACGATGTATGAGGTTAGTAAGAAGCCTAAAGTGAATCGAAACAGAGCCAGATCAGAGAAAGAACCAGTAACGACAACTGTATGCTCTAACTGCAATAGGCAAGGACATCTCTCGATAAGTTGCCGATCTCTAAAGAAACAAAGAAAGGAAGGATCTAAGTCTAATAAGAAGTTTCAAGAGACCAAAGAATGCTGCATTTGCCATCGGTTTGGCCATGTAAAGAAGGATTACCGGCTGTTAAAGGCAACCAAGGAGGCTCAGGTAAATGAAGTAGCCGAAACCTCAGCACCCTCAGATGGTCAGGGAAGGTATGATGTTTTAGAAGGCACGCTTAATGTCAAAAATATTCCAGTTAAAGCACTGTTTGACATAGGCGCGTCACAAAGCTTTATTGCCAAGAATGCAGTTAAGAAGTTGGATTTGAAATTGAGGAAGCTCAAAGAACCAATGATTGTCCAAAATCCGGTTGGGGGTTCCATCGATCTCAGTTGGGTTTGTGCAGTACCTGTCTTTTTTTCCTGTTATAAGTTCCCTACCATCCCCATCATCATGAACTTTACTGAATTCGATCTTATCTTGGGGTTAGACTGGTTGACAAAATATGAAGCCGAAGTTAAGTGTGCCGAGAGAATTTTTAAAGCAAAGGCCCAATTAGGGAATTATATAACCATTCCCTATGAAGGCCCGAATTCAAATAGAAAGGACTTCTGGGCAGCTTTGGATGTTTCTCCAGCTCAAATAGAAAATATCCCTGAAGTCACAGACCTAGTGAAAGATATTCCTGTTGTCAAAAATTATGCGGATGTGTTTGAAGAAGTTGTTCGCTTACCTCCGCAAAGAGAAATAGATTTCAAGATCGATTTGATTCCGAATGCAAGGGCGGTAGTTCACGCTATTCGAAGAATGTCCTTGAAAGAGAAAGAGGAATTAGACAATCAAACAAGGCAGCTTGTATGGAAAGGTCAAATCATGCCTAGTTTCTCTGATTGGGGAGAAGCAGTGGTGTTTGTCCCAAAATCAGACGGTACTCTGCGACTATGTGTGGATTATCGCGATTTGAACAAGCAGACAATAAAGAACAAATATCCATTGCCGAGAATCGATGATTTATTGGATCGTCTGAATGGAGCACAAGTATTTTCAAGGATGGACCTAGCTACAGGCTTCCATCAGCTTCGGATTGCCGAAGAGTGTGTTCCAATGACAGCATTCAGAGGTCCAGACTTATTCTACGAGTGGTTAGTAATATCGTTCGGCTTATGTAACGCTCCAGCTTACTTCGTCGATCTGATGAATAGAGTATTCAGAGGAGTCCTGAATAAGTTTGTTTTGGCTTTTATTGACGATATCCTAATCTTCTCTAAATCAAAGGCCGAACATGAAAAACATTTGGAACAGGTTCTGGAAATCCTCAGAAGGAATGTATTAAAAGCCAAACTTTCCAAATGTATATTCTGGCAAGATGAAGTGCAATTTTTGGGCCATGTCGTATCAAAAGAAGGAATTGCGGTGGATCCAAGTAAAATCACCGCTATTCAAAATTGGAAATAGCCCAGTACTCCTACAGAAGTCCGTAATTTTCTCGGATTGGCTAGTTATTACTGGAAGTTCGTTAAAAACTTTTCGAAGATATCTGATCACTTAACGAAGCTTACAAAGAAGCACTCAAAATTTAAATGGACTCCAGAATGTGAAGAGGCTTTTGAAGAGCTAAAGTTTAGATTAACGATAGCTCCAATGTTAACCATCATCGACGGCAATCAAGATTTAAAAGTATGGACAGATGCCTCTAGAGAAGGCCTCGGCGCAGTGTTAATACAAAGGGGTCAAGTGATTGCTTATGTTAGCCGTCAGCTGAAGCCGCACGAGAAAAACTACGTCACTCATGATCTTGAGTTGTTGGCTATCGTATTCTCTTTGAAAATCTAGAGGCACTATCTTCTGGGTGAGAGATTTGAACTGTTTACAGATCACCAGTCGCTAAAGTATCTGTTCACCCAGAAAGACTTGAATCTGAGGCAACAACGTTGGCTGGAGTTTCTTGCAGCATATGACTTTGAGATTATATACACTCCAGGGAAAGCCAATGTCGTGGCCGATGCGTTAAGCCGAAAGAATGAAATGATCGCCAGTTTTATTATCACGACTTCATTGATAGATAAAATATCTGCTCTTCAGAAGGATGATCATTTCATTCAGAAGATCAGAGAGATAATTCAAAAGGGCGAACCCTTGAGTTTCCAAGTTGATAATGAGGGGATTCTAAGGCTAAAAGGTCGAATTTGTGTTCCTAACATTCCAGAGCTCCGAAAGGAAGTACTGGATGAATGCCACAAGTCAAAACTTAGTATCCATCTGGGAGTAAGCAAAATGTATAATGACATCAAACGTACTTTCTAGTGGAAGTCGATGAAGAGGGACATTACTTTATATGTTAGCCGATGCCCTACTTGCCAGTTAGTCAAAAGCGACAAACAGAAACTTGCTGGACTGTTGCAACCGCTGGACGTTCCAGGCTGGAAGTGGGAACATATTTCCATGGACTTCATTGATGGTCTTCCCAGAACCAAAAAAGGAAATGACAGTATTTGGATGATCGTAGATCGCTTCACGAAGACCGCCCATTTCATACCTGTCAGATCAAACCGAACTACTCAGAGTCTGGCGCAGATATACTTCAAGGAAATTGTTAGACTACACGGAGTGCCAATCAGTATAGTGAGTGATAGAGATCCGATATTCACTAGCAAATTCTGGGAGGCATTTCAAGTAGAGCTGGGAACAAAACTAAACTTGAGCACCGCTTATCATCCTCAGACAAATGGTTAGACTGAGAGGGTGAATCGTATTTTAGAAGATCTATTGCGGGCTTGTGTTCTAGATTTTGGTGGATCATTGGAAGACCATCTGCATTTGGATGAATTCTCATATAACAACAGCTACCAAGCAAGACTGACAATGTCTCCATTCGAAGCATTGTATGCTAGACCATGCCGATCCCCTTCTTGTTGGGTCGAACCCGGTAATAGACTTGTGTTAGGGCCTGATATGATCCGAGAAGCTGCCGACAAAGTCGATTTTATTAAGAAACGATTACTCGCCGCTCAAAGCCGGCAAAAGAGCTATGCCAATAAGAGAAGAAGAGATATATCGTTTGCTGTTGGCGACTATGTATATTTGAAAGTATCGCCGATGAGAGGAGTTATCCGGTTCGGTAAAACTGGGAAGTTGGCGCCCAAATTCATTGGTCCGTTTCCTATTCTTGAAAGGATCGGAACGCTTGCTTATAGGGTTAAACTGCCTGATTGGTTGCCTGGAGTGCATGATGTATTTCACATATCTCAACTTCGAAAGCACGTTCATGATCCAGACTTGATCGTGGAAGAAGCAGCTCAACAGGATATTGAAATTACCCCAGAATTAGCTGTGAGAAGAGAGCCGCTAAAGATCATCGACAAAGAAACCAAAGAGCTGAGGAACAAGAAGGTTCACTTAGTCAAAGTGCAATGGAGTGGAGATCCGCGAGATTGTACTTGGGAAACTGAGGAGAGCATTCAGAAAGCCTATCCTAAGTGTCGAGTAGACATCTCTGATTGACTCCGGTGCAAGGTACATTTACCATACTTTGCATTACCAATTAATTCTCTACTTTGTTGTTATTTTCTTTCCATGGATGTGGACTTTTAATTCTATAGTCTGCTTAATTTAAAAAGAGTGTATGGATTAATTAGTATATTTTTGAAAAGTTAAAAACAATTTGATTGTTGTTTGTGTTGTGTGATAGTAGATTTGATTAATTAAATTATTAAAACGATAGTTAATTTAATCAATAATGGAATGAATAGTATAATTTATTCGATTAAATCACACATTGAACTGATTAGAAAATAGATAGAAATATATATACATGTGCATTATATATGTTTGAACAGGTAATTGGATAGCTGTTGAGTAAAGATTTTATTTGCGTGCCCGACAAATAGGTAAACCTTAATGAGTTGGATGCGAAATATTATTATATCAACTCCTGTGAATGCCATTGGATGCGGAGTGCTGGTTGTTCTATGTGAAATAATAAATATCGCCATAGGATAGTAACCATTAATTTTGAACTACATTACATGGCATACTTCTGGAAGATAGGCATACTTCATCATATACCACATAAGCATTTGGATCTTGTGTGACGAGGTGGAAGATTTACCATACGAGCGAGAGGCTTGTATGGCGATGACTATATTTTATAGGTTGAACTGATGACTAATATGGACTATTTAAAATGTAATGATAAATTGCCAGATTAATAAAAACCCCACACGGGTCTAGAGTTGACAATAATCACGTCTCTTTAGTCATTAGATACAGCACATGGATTATTTATTTCCCACACGGGATGAGGTGACGAGGATTTATCCTCTGGAGCAATTAAAAATACACACTCCCTCAGGATTTGACAGGGTGACGAGAATTTATTCTTTGGAGTTATTATCAATACACGCTCCCCTGTAAACACCAGAATATATCACTATAAATATGTGTATGCTTATTAGGATTCATTGGGTACCTAATACGGCCCAATAAATTTCCAAACCCCTCCCCGTACAAAGGAGGTTATGGCGAAATTTTTCGAAAATTCAAGGTGTTAGCCAAATTTTTGAAGAATTTGAAAATTCTCAGAAACTGAAAAGTTGGAGAATGGAAGCCAGATTGAACGTAGAGTTGATTAATCAAACCACTTTCGACTTTGTTCCTTTTCAGGGACGAAAAGTTTTAAGTGGGGGAGATTGTAACGACCCGGAAAATCTGAACCAATTAAATTTTTTTAAATTGGCTAAAATAGTGGATTTTAAATATTTAAAATAAATATTTTAAATAATCAAGATGAGAAGTAAGTTGGAATTGACAATTGAAAAGGAATATAATTAATTCTAATTATAAACAAGGCCTGAAATGGCGCGGTAGTTTCGAAAATTGAATTCAAACTTTGACTGACTGTACCAGGTGCAAAACAAAACGGATTTGAGTGAAACCAAAAATATTTAAATCTGTTAGTGAATACCTTTCTAACGAATCTGAAAAATCGAAGTTTCATAGCGGAAAGTAAAAGTTATGGCCAAATGATTTTTCAGGAAGGTCGCTATGGAATTTATATAGCCCGTGAAATTGGCCATTTGCAAACGACCTCGGAATTCGACGAAACCACTTTTGTTGGATCCGGGATGTGAAGTTATTGCCAGGTTTCAAATTTCATAATTTTTGAAGCTAGGATGTGAGCGTGGCAAAGGAAAATGTGTTTTGGTCAATTATAGTTAAATTGGATCGACCAGAAATGGGCCATTTTTCAAACGATCTCAGAATTCGACGAAACTAGTTTTGTTGGGACCGTATCGTCAAAACATAGCTAGATTTATTTTTCTGGAATTTTTCGAATCAGTTTGTGGCCTTGGCAAATTGAAATGTACGTTCAAATCGAATATTGAATGTTATATATTTTAAATTGAAGGAAAACTGACTGAAACGATCGAATGTGCCTACGACACATATCCCATTGTGTTCGGAATGGGGGTAAAACGCTAGGGACGACAGTCGTTGGGTTTGGATTGGAGGTCGTGCCAGAAAACCCCTTTTAAAACCCCCCGACCAATCAGATTTTTTTATAAAGTAATAAAAAAATAAAAAAAGGCGGAAACCCTTTTCTCTCTCCCCGATTCGACGATGGCCGCTCTTCCAACCTTCTCTCCTCCTTTTCTCCTTCCACGCGCACTAATATCGAACGACCCCGTTGAGGTTTTTGAAGTACTCCTCACGCTCTCCAAATCCATAGCACCCACGACCTCCATCACTTCGTAAATCGCGAGAATCGGGGCCACAAAGTCCATCCGTTCGCGCCCAATTTGCTCCTCTAATCGGAGTTCGAATTGGCGGTGGTGGGTCCCTTTGGAGGCGCCTCTCCAAGCTTTACGCGGTGGTGCGACCTGATCTGAACCAAGCTTCACGGACTGGACGAGATTTGGAAACCTAGTTTTGAACGACAAAGGAGGTAATGGCCTTGAAATTTTTGAATTGATTACAACACTTTAAAAGTGTCGCAAACTTTGATTTCACGATAAAAATCATATCTTTTTGCTATGTTTACGAAATTCAGTGAAACGAGAGACAGTGGACTCGTGTGGACGTCTTCTACATTCTAGAAGAGACCGCATATTTTTCTGAGCCTTCTGCTATTTTTGTTGGAGTGGAACCCGATGTGAGATTTCTAAATTATAAACGATATGGAAAACGACGATGTATAAATTATATAGTCGATGTATGAGTTATATAAGCGTTGTATAAGTTGTATGTTCGATGTATAAGTTGTATATGCGTTATAAAAATTATATATGTGTTGAAATAGAAGTGAAATGCTATATATATATATATATATATATATATATATATATATATATATACACGCCCCTCGTACACAAACCATGGACGATATTTATTGGTTGTGATTGGTGTGAAAATTGATTGATAGCGAATGGTTGATTGAAATTATTTGTGGTTGAAATTGATTGATTGTGGTTGAAAAATACCCGTTTGTGGTTGAGAAATATTTGGTTGAAACCACATAGGATTAGTTTGTGAAAATGAAAAAAATATACATGCCGCCTGCGAGTGAACTAGATGCATGATTCCCCATTGTCAAAAGCTGCGAGGCTTTAAGGTAGAGCGAGGAGCCGTACTAGGGACGGTCCCGGTTTTAACTACCCTGCCGTTATGCTGCCGAAATTTTGAATAATATTCATGTGTTAGAATTATTTTCCTGTGTTGAAATTATATTCGTCTGTTGAATAGAAAACCTTCATGTGTTGAATAGAAATTCATTCGTTGAATCATATTCATGTGTTGAATGGTCTTTGTGTTTTGAATAAATTGTTTTAACAATAAAAATCACATTTTTACCCTATATATACAAACTATAGAAAATCTTCATGTGTTGAATCGAAATTCATTCGTTGAATGGTATTCATGTTTTAAATATAAAAATCACCTTTTTATCTATATATACAAACTATAGAAAACCTTCATGTGTTGAATCGAAATTCATTCATTGAATTGAAATTCATGTGTTGAATGGTATTCGTGTTTTAAATATAAAAATCACCTTTTTACCTATATATACAAACTATAGAAAACCTTCATGTGTTGAATTGAAATTCATTCGTTGAATTGAAATTCATGTGTTGAATGGTATTCGTGTTTTAAATATAAAAATCACCTTCTTATCTATATATACAAACTATAGAAAACCTTCATGTGGTGAATCGAAATTCATTCGTTGAATTGAAATTCATGTGTTGAATGGTATTCCTATTTTGAAAGAAATTGTTTTATAATAAAAATCCTATTTTTATCATCTATATTAACTATATAAAATAGTCGGGTTTTGAAATGAACCGTTTTACAATAAATATCACATTTTTACTATATATATGAATTGTTAAAAATAGTGAAGTATCGAAGTGAATGTATGTTGGATAAAAATATCATTTTTATCAAAAGTATGAAAATCATATAGTTTTGAAATCGAAGAATTGATATATATATATATATAACTGAAATATATCGAATAACGAAGCTGCAGTTCGTATTTTGAAACCGTGATTTCAAACGATTAGTGCGGGAGATCCGAACATCAGATTTTCCCGAAACTGCAATCGTTGGGTTCGCTTCGGAAATATCTTTCCAACGGCACCAACTTTGTAAAAATCCAACGGTTGGATTGTCTGGAATGTTTAATTCAAATTTGAAGAAAAACAACGCCAGAATCGATTATATATATATATATATAATTATATTAAATCGAATAACGACGCTGCAGTTCGTATTTTGAAATCGAAACTTCAAACGATAATACCGGGAGATCCGACCGACGGATTTTTCCCGAAACTGGAACCGTTGGATTCGTTTTGAAAAGATCTTTCTAATGATGTAAATTTTGTGAAGATCCAACGGTTAGATTTTCATATATGTGTAAATCAAATCTGAAGAAAAACAGCGTCACGGCCGCGTTATGGCCCGAAGCGTCGTTTTGAATAAATTGGCTATTTTAAAATAAATAAAAATAACGATAAATCGTTACAAAATATTATAAACGATATGGATGTGAAATTTAGAAACTAACTGAAGGTTGGCTAAGTCGAATGGTTTCCTGGGTGTTGATCTGTTGTTGGTTTCGGCCTTCGGGGTTAATATTTGGGAAATCGTTCTCTTACTAATTTACGGTTAGCGACTAATGAATCGAAATGATGCGTAGTAGTTTTTGTGTAGCACTTGTTCATTATATACGCGAGTTGCTCAGAAAGACCGGGTTTATCCCATTCTGAATAACTGAACCGACGATAAGAAATCGAAGATGAAGACGGTGGTCGAACACCGGAGATCTTCACCTCGTTTGGATGGTAACCGAGGTCCTGATTGGGAGGCATCCCGAAATATGGATAATGAGTGGTGATCGTCCAGACGTACGTGGAGGTCGATGGGTTTGCGTGGTATATAGTGCCTCCGGTTTCGTTCAGACCCAGAACGGACTTGCAAATGGACAGTGTATCTGACATTGGAATTTATTCTGTGTGATTGATAGCCATCAGTTGCACTGTGTGAACTGCCTGTGTGGCATGCTAAGATGCAGTGATCAGGGCTTCTGTTGAAAAGCAAAGTCTTGTGGTGATGATCAAAGCCCCGCCTGTGTGGCGTAGCTTTGTGATTAACGTGAATTCGCGAACCTCCCACCCCGGTATGAACCAGAAACGGGAGAGGACCTCAAGGAGGACATGCGTTTCTTTCTAGCTAGAAGTGGCATCAGTGGTTTTACACGCCCTGACGAGATTGACTTATGTGGTTGTTGCTGTTGCGAGGTGCCTCGGATATATCGGTGACTATGTGAAGCCGATGGAGTCATTTGTTGGCTCATTTACACCCCAAAGGGCGGGGAAACGTATTGTTCAGGCACTATAATCCACTCCGTGTGGACCGACCCTGTCTCTCCAAGGGGAAGTTGCGGTTGTTCCGGAGGCTCGGGCTAGAGAGTCTTGAAGTCGGTAAGGACTATCTTTTGCATTGGTTCATGACGGAAATCCAATTTCACAATACGTGACTGTGCGGTTTCGATTGTATATATATATGGCGACATGATATATGGTACCCATGCCATCTATGATTGATAGTTATGATTGAAATTGTTTTTGACACTTATAAACACTAGTAATAATATCAAATGCTTTTGTTTTATTCGTATCAAGCATATTTTGGCCATTATAAGGTAACACTTTATCCTCCGGTTTGCGTTGCATTGTGTGATGGGAACTGAGTCTTATAATGGCTTCATTTTTATAAAAAGAATTGCGATGTTTCAAAGAATTATTTCTTTTAAAGCACTGGCTATCCGATGGAGTAAACCCGTTCCACGAAAGTGGCGTGGTCCTGTGATTAGCCATATTTTAAACGTGTTGAGTAGATTTCTCATACCAGTCCCATGACTGACTCGTAGTTTGTTTCACTTGCAAACTCGGGTGCCCTCTTTCTACACGGGAAGCCTTGTATTCAGGTTTAGCTGGCTCTTTCTGGATAGCTGGAGCTGAAGATGGATTCTATTATTTATCTCTTTTTATGCTGTTCAGCTCCTATTGTACATTATGTTTGTTTTCCGCTGTGGACATTTACGTATAGCTGAACTATATTTGTACTAAGTATGATCCTGTATACTGTGTAACCCTGATGATTACTTTTATCCAGTATATTCTATTGTTCATTATCTGGTGTATTTATTTATTTCTGTTCTGTTATTATCTGTTTCTGTGTTATATTCCAAGGATTGCCCTTGCCACCGTCAGTACGGGGTTTGGGGTCGTCTCACACATCTTCATTCACTTAGAATGTCACATCGTCATACCCGCCAAATCACAAATTGACTAATCCAAAAATAACACGGGTATACAGCTAAGGGAAACGAATTCCTCTGCCACCAAACGTGAATATGTTTGAAGAGATCAACTTACGCGATCTATTAGATCTACTCTGTCAGACCTTCTTCCGTACAAGTTGTCCTGGGACTGGACAAATCGAAAGCACTATTCAGTACATCCATCTTAGGCAATTTTTACCTAAGATTTATACAACAGCCCTTGCACTTTACTCCCTCTTCAATTATCTTTGGCATATATGATTCGCAACGCTTATGCCAATACGAAGTGGTCCTTCGGATAATAATCCAACTGGTCTCTCCATATTAACAATGTTAAAAATGGTCAAAACTTTGATAGTCGGTGAGTTAACTATCAAAGAAAACACGTGTGCAAACAACGATATTATTTCCAGATGGAAATTCTATCGATCAATCGGAATTCATCTTTTTATCTCTTTAGTTCGTTTATCATTAATTTATCATTTTCCATTTCCTGCTTCAATATATTCAACATTTCTTATTTTCTAGTTTTAGAAAATATATGTTGTTAACAATGGAAAACATTCCCATTTCTTGTTTTCTATACTAGAAAACATTTCTGATTCTTATTTGGAATACATTTCCAAATCTCCTTCATTTTCTTTTAAACAGATGTTTAAATAAACATCGTTATGCCAACACAAACCATTTCACTCATTAACTAAATCCACTTAACCTACCTTTACTATCAAACTTTAACCATTCCTTAGTTAAGAAGGAAGTCAATCAAGTTGGGGTATCATTACCTCGCAGACCTTAACTGAACAACGTTTTAACTTCGGAATAGACAAAGTTTATCTTTTAAACCTTTAACAATCTTCCTTACGTAACCCTCAGATTCTATTTACGAATCCTCTTCTTTTACAGAATTCACTTGATTATAACCATGGTGTTATAATTCCCTTACTTTCGAAATATTATAACTTTACGTATAACTTTTCTTCCTTAATTTAAATAAATAAAATAAAAAATTTATTAAATAAATAAATCTTGATTTAACAACTGGAAAGTATAAATACTTTCCCGAATTCGATATAATCGAACTCGATGATTAACTCTCTTCGAATAACGAATATTTGACTAACTCACTTCGAATAACTTAATATTCGATTATCTCACTTTGAATAACTTAATTTCGATTACCTCCTCTTCGAATAACTTACATTCGATTACTCACTTTCTTTTGAATACACTATATTCGATACTCTACTTTCGAATAAACGATATTCGATAATCTCTCTTTTCAAATAAACTATATTCGATTACTGCTTTTCCAATAACTAAATTCGATTAACTTCTCTCGAATAACTAAATTCGATTAACTCCTCTCGAATACTAAATTCGATTAACTCCTTTAAATTTAACTATAATCGATTAACTCCTTTCTATTAAACTAAAATCGATAACTCCTTTAACTCTATTTGAATAAACTATATTTGATGAACTCTAATTGAATAACTAATATTCGACTAACTCCTTTGGATTAATTCAATTGGATTAACTCGGTTTGATTAACTTAACTTGATTAACTCGTTTTATTTAACTCAAATTTATTTGCTTTATAAAGATTTCCTTTTAATAGCGTTTATTCAATTTATAAAGATTTCCTTTTAACTGCGTTTATTCACTTATCAAATATTTCCCTTTTAACAGCGTTTATTCCTTTATAAAGATTTCCTTTTAACAGCGTTTATTCCTTTATAAAGATTTCCTTTTAACAGTGTTTATTCACTTATCAAATAATTCCCTTTTAACAGCGTTTATTCACTTATCAAATAATTCCCTTTTAATGGCGTTTTTTCACTTATGAAATAATTCCCTTTTAATAACGTATATTCACTTGTCAAATAATTCCCTTTTCCTTTCTTTATTTTCTAAATAAATAAATTCTTTTCATACTTCTATTTATTATCCCGATAAATATTCCTATTTATAAAATCCTTTGATTTTATAAATAATTCCCTTTTATGAAATCCCTTGATTTTATAAATATTTTATCTTTAATAAAGTCTAATTCATTTTATAAATGAATATCCCTTTTATAAAATCCATTGATTTTATAAATGTTTTTCCTTTTTATTGTCTCTTATTTATTTTCAATAAATATTTCCCTTTCATAACCCTTTTGATTTTATAACTATTTTCTTCTATAAAATCCCTTTTTTTCCTTTTCTATATAAAAATCCATTGATTTTATATAACTAATTTATTTTCAAAATATACTTTGAAAATCCACTTTTTACATCCCAATATTTTTCACGGTATTTAAAATACCAAATCACAATGATCGATATCATTGAAACACACATCATCATCAACAGATTTTATATCACATCATATATTACAATATATGAAAATAGAAAAATAAATGTTGAGGAACCCAGTTGGGTCCCTCCAACCTGTTTCCCTGCATCATAGATGTTAAACAACACGAATATAAATTATTCTGATAACCAGAATCAATATTCGATTAACGATTTATATATATATATATATCGTTATCTATATTTTCAACCAATACATAAACAATTCAACCAAACAGTTAATATACAAAAATCCATAGATAATTATCAGTTCTAAGAATACGTTATAAATATATAACTGTTCAGAGTTGGTGAGTTTTACTCACATTGGACTATCATCGTTAGTTAACGATAATTGTCGTTAATTCAGATCGAACAATTTATTTTGCAATAAATTGTAACGAGCTTTGATTCACACCTATTTAGTTTCATTTTGTAGCCGTCGTCCCTACGATCCTATCGGATCTTGTTTCGTCTAATTCTGATAACGTGCGGGAAAGTTATGCACCTTCAAAGTTATACGTATTTTATATATAAATCTATATTTTATAAACCCTATTGGGCCTTACCTTTTATATTGGCCCAACTCTCCCAACCATGGAAAAACCCAACCTGCTCTCTACTGTGTTTAGCAATCATCTTCCCCAAATAGACAGCACTCACGATTCACGAACTTCCTCCCCACAGTATTTCGCAATCATCTCCAATTCTACTTCATGGAAAATTTAAAAAAATACGCCATAGTTATCTCCTTTATTTAGCACCACTAAACCCATCATTACCCTAATTACCGCGGTTCTGTTGCTCATTATCATCTACCACGCACTACAGGAACTCGCCAACACCATTTCTGATTCTTTCTCTCTCTTTATCTCCTTCCGCGACCAGCGACTTCCAAAACAGAACCCACCCTAGGCCTCATCTTCCCGAGCTCTCCCTCCTGGACCTTAACATCATCAAATCGTACACCTAGTATGATATTTTCGACCAACCATTCTTATGTTGCTGCTACAACAACATATCGACCTAAATATGTCCCAATCCCACAAAATTACTTCTATAAGTGCCAATTAACTTCCTGAATCCAAATCCAATAACCGAATTTCGAATCGCAGCTTATAATACCTGAAATGATGAACCCTGGCGTTTGAAACCCAACGCTGTACAAATTTCGAGATGACCCAACAGATGCCGAACCTCTTGATTCATACACCAGATTGTAGAGGATCCTTCAAGCATCCCATATATATGTGTGTTTGGATTTATGAGATTTGTTTTGATTTTGTACGAATTTTCCAAAATGGAATTTTTCTTTTCAAAAGAGGAAAATTGTGGCGGCTCTATCATTGACCAACGAGAGTGAATAGAATTAGGTTTAGAGGAGTTAATCCTATATTTATAGGAAAATAAATATTTAGATATTTATTAGATATTTTTTTAGATATTTTATTTAATTTATAATGTCATACTTGTCTTTAAAATTTCCTATGATTACTCATGATACCCAAAAATCACATAAATTGGCATGTGGCTACAGTTTGACATTACGAACCCAACGAAACTGGTTTCGTCAAATTCTGACTCCGTTTGCTCACACAGCGTATTTTCAAAGGTCAATTTATCGAGTGTATTTCACATTAAAAATCGGTACGGCCACACACGACTTCAAAAATCGCGGAAATTGAAATTTAACAATAATTTAACATTGCAGATCCAACAAAATTAGTTTCGTGGAATTCTGAGGTCGTTTGCAAAACTGGCTATTTTTAAAGCTCTAAAATAAACCATTTAAATATATTAATATATTTAAAATTAATTAAATTAAATATATATAAATAAATATTATTGTATATATTCACACTAGAATACCATACAGTTCCAGAATATTCCTATATGAATTTCTAACTCGATATTTCAAATCCTGATTAAATCGATATTCATTTTATAATGAAATTCCTTTTATAAAATATAAATAAATCGTTATAAATTATAAAGGAATTCCATAGCGACTTTTCTAAAATTCGATTTGGACATAACTCAAAATTTACACGACGAAATCTCGATTTTTCTCTTCCAATAGAAAAATATACTTTACCAGCTCTAAACGTTTCTTGTTTCACAAAAATCCGATTTAAAACGGCTTTTGTATATTCGTTTAAAGTTCGAATCGCCAAATCGCGAACTACAGCGCCATTTCGAGCTCGATTATATTTATAATATAATTATACGTTCAAACTTTGTTAAAATAATATATTCGTTATTCAAATTCAATTCTAAGCAGAATTATATATTTTGAGTTGCCCCATTCATACCATATCGCCATTTCAGCCAATTCTGATTATTTCAGAATTAAATATTTATTTAATTACTATATTAATTAAATATTCAATATTGTTTTATTAAACGACCATTTAATTCTCTGAATCACTATTTAAATAATTAAATTAATTAATTATTACACCGTGAAAATACGGGACATTACATTCTTCCCCACTTGAAATAATTTCATCCTCGAAATTGCTAAGGTAGAAAACAAACCCTATCGACTGGTTAGAACTTATTAGTTCACTTCTTAAATTCGGTTTCAACTGAACCAATTTAATTTCAATTAAATATTAATTAATTCTTAACAACGAAAATTTTCAAAAATCCTGAAATTTTTCTAACGCCTTAACTTTTCGAAAAATTTCGCCAGCACCTCCTTTGTACGGCTCAATCGGTACAACCACAACTCGCCTCTCTAGGCCTTCTCCAACCCAAAAGAAAATCAAACAGCCAAGCGACTTGCCAAATTTGCTCAGAAATCTCACGCTTATACCAAATATAAACTTGTACCTTTTTGTCGGGCATATCAACTCTATCACTTTCACCTGTTATCAATTCAACATATACCAATGTTATCCCAATCAAACTTCAATCTATTTTTATCCATAATTTCAACCATTCGCTTATACCTAAGTCGAATTTCATGTCAAACCAGGGATCCATTCTCGATTTTCCTATTTCAATTCAATTCCCACTTACGGGTTTCAATTCAATTTCAATTTCTATTTGCTTTTACAAATTCTAATTCAATTTGGTTTTAATCCAAACACCTTTTTCCTGGAAGTTTTAAACACCTTGGATTTTTCTAAAATCAAACAATCATTTTTGAATCTCAAACAACTTGTTTTTCCTAGACAATTCGAAAACAAAATCTTTGGTAGTAATCCGTCACTTACACACTTGAAAACAAATACTGATGATGCTGCACTCATTATCAGAATTATTTTCCAGTGAAGGAAGTATGTTCAATACTGTATCACTTTCAAAATCATTTCTACACATTTTATTTTGAAATATATTTCAAAATACTATTCCCAATGCCTGTAAAACAATTTAAAAATCTCCCAAGATTTTAAAATTCTCATATACTTAATCCAATCCATTACAAACACTTATTCCAAATTTCTAGGGTTTTCATTTCAATTCTGATTTAAATTCAGATTAAATTCAATTCGATTTCATATATTACCTTTATATGAATTCTGATTGGTTATTTACATAACCATTTCACTTTTTATAATCTTACTTGAAAATAATAACGACCAACATACCCAATGTATATTATAATAATTCCAATATAAATCCTTTATATCATAATAAAATCTTAGGTAAAATTATTTCGTTTACCCTTTTCAAAATATACCATGACGGTTCATCGTATTCGAGTGTTTATAAACTCCTACCGATACAGTGGATCAAACAGATTGACCTGAACTTATAAACAACTCAACCAATAAATCTCCACAATATAAAACAATTTTATATTGAATAACAAATACGTTCACTCGTATATATACACACAAACTATATCTAGGGTATTAATAACCCCATCTCTACTGAGTCACGCCATAGAGCCAAGGTAATTACTTAAGCTCTGATACCAACTGTAACGACCAGGAATAAATTTGATCTTGGTTATCCGATATACAACACATATCGAACATACAAGGATCGAAAATACCGGAATGTCCATGAAAGAAATTAGAGGGTGAGGATAGATAAGATAGAAACTTAGAATAGAAGAAGAAGAAGAAGAACATACAACATTAGAGTAAACACGAATCTCACAGCGGAACGAATAAAATATAACATAACTTTGAAATGAAAGATTTGTACTTGAATATACATATCATTATCAAGTACAACACTTACAATACAACGGAATAACAACAGCTATATAAAATCCTGAAGCCTCCTGCTCCAGCTCTTCAAGTATCTATAAATCCCGACTACTTGACTGCCCGTACAAAATTGGGCACCCAAGAGTTTAGGGGAAACAAAACAAAATAAATTGCGGGTCTCCCATTGGAATGGTATGAGTTAAACAGTTTAAAACAGTTTGAGCCATTAAACGATATCTCTTAAGACCACGCCGTATAACGAAATGGGATTTTCCCTTATGAGAATCCAAAATAATCTTTATATCAAAACTCATTTGTATTATAATAATGTCTATCCACCACAATATCATAATCATCTAGCAGAAACGCTTTCATCTCACATTCTACATATATAGCATAAAATCAAAAACCGCGGGCACTTATTGGATAATGGATTACCAATTATGACAAGGTATGGAACCACCTTTCGCTAATGTACCTCTAGAGAGGAATACACTGGGTTCAACAAGAACGTCTTGCAACCCGGCCACACATGACCGACCACTCATTTCGCTTGAGTGTATCGAATGTACATCACCAACGGTTGGGATCAGCAACCATTTCCCGAATGGGACAGCATCGAACAGATTAAAGAATGAAATGAATATCTCTAGATAGTTGATTATACACCCTAATGGGAGCTACCCACAAAGCCATGCTGCCTGCCCGATTTTTGTCATTTACCGGATGTGAGGCTAGAAGCTACACTTATCTTTTACATGCCACATCTTCATTCACTTAGAATGTGTGATGACCCGTAACTTCCCCGTAAGGAAAGAGCGGATACTTTGAGAACAACACACAAAAGAACGCAGACAGAAGAACATTTCATTATTAAATTACAACAATTCCATTAGAATACAAGAATATACAGAGTATGAATGAATATTACACAGTATAAAATATCAGAGATTACAACACATTACATAGTAGCGGAAAATAATACAATTCACAACTAGCAGTAATACACGGATACAGATTTTTCCGAGTATCGTTCCATTTATAAATCAGGATCCTGTGAATATAAATCTGCAAAACCAAAACTACTAGCTGCCCATGTCAAAATAAGGGCACCTAGAGTTTAGGTTAAAACAATAAACTCCAGGTCATTCATGAGACTGGTGTGAGAACTAAAACAGTTATTAATCTTTATTTTAATGTTAGGTAAATCAAAGGACCACGCCGTATAACACGAAACGGGTTTCCTCCCAAGAATACCAGTGCATAAAACAAACAGCGCAACGCTAAATAAAGAAAAATGAAGCTATTATAAGACCCAGGTCCCATCACACAATGCAACGCAAGCTGGAGGATAGGGTTTTCCCTTATAATAGCCAAACATGCTTAGTACATCATTTGATACTATTTTAGGTGCATAGTGTATTAAACAACTTCAAATCATAAGTACCAATCACAGACGACATGGGTACCATATATCATGTCGCCAATACTAGGCTCTACAATCAAAACCACAAAGTCACGTATTTGGAAGTTGGATTTCCATCTGTGAACCGAGTCAAAAGATAGTCCTGACGGAATTCGAGACTCTCTAACCCAAGCCTCAGGACAAGTACTCAGTCAAGCCATTGGATCCTCAGGGCCGGTCCACCGATGTGGATTAAAATTCCTGAACACTGCGTTTCACCACCCTTTGGGCCGTAAATGAGCCAAATGACTCCATTAGCTCCACACAGTTACCGATATATCTAAGGTGCCTCGCAACACCAACAACCACACAGGTGAAAAGTATATAAATGTCAGCCAGTTTAAGCACGGACACCACCCTAGCTAGAAGGAAACGCGTGCCCTCCCTGACGTCCTCTCCAGTTCTAGTTCGCAACCGAGGTGTGAGGCTCGCGAATCAACGCTACACAAATCTATGCCACACAGGCCGTGCTTTGATCATCAACCACAAGAATTTTCTTTTCAACAAAATCCTTGATCATTTGCCACTTAGGCATGCCACACAGGCAATTCACTCCATGTGATTGATATCCATCAATATATAACCCCTAAGCTCGTACGTTTCAGACAAGGGCATTAAGCAAGAGAATAAATTCTCCGCCACCAAACAGATGTATATTTAATAGAAATCAATCACACAGAATAAAATCCAATGTCAGACACTCAGTTCATTTACAATTCCATTCTGGGTTTGAACGAAACCGGAGGCACCTGGTACCTCGCATATCCGTCGATCTCCAAGTACGTCTGGACGATCACCAACTGATTCCCTCCTCTTGGGTGTACAGCCCAATCCAGATCATCAGTAATCACCCAAACGATGTGAAGACCTCCGGTCTTCGACCACCGTCTTCATCCTCGACACCACGTCGAATCAGTTATTCAGAATGGGATAAACCCGGACTTTCTGAATAACTCGCGTATATAATAAACAAGTGTTACACAAACACAACATACGCATCATTCCAATTCAGAATATTCTTTTATTCAAATATTCTTATACTTTGGGAAAGGTTCCCATTAATTTTATCAAAGATAAATACTTTAAATTTATTCTTTAATCTTTTTTTTTGAATATCAATTCAAAATAGATAGGATTAGCGAACCACACCGAAGTAATCATTTATTTTATTTTCCAATCCCAACCTATTCATCCCATCAAGTAAAACTGGTCATACTTTATATCTAACACCATGGTGTTATCGGTAAATTCAATTACCATTTCACGTTCAAATCTAATTAAAGATTTAACTATCGCCTGGAGCCAAAACCGGTGATACTCCATTTTCGACCATTTTAATATAATTTAAGATCCATTAAAACCCCACTTAGTTTTAATCTTCACATAAATCAATATCCTGTCTTGAACTGGGTTAAAGAACCAATGTCATCTAAAGCACAGTTCACGATAAACCCAAAATCACTTTCCATTAATTATCGGGTTAAAGAACAAGTGTTATTAAAACACCGTTCACTATAAACCCAAAATCCAATTCAAATTCAATTCCAATTAAATACCATTTAATTGGTACACTTCATTAAATCTTAATAAAAAGATTTAATCTTTTACTCCACTAGGTTTAAGAACCGTGTTAATGAAGACACCATTCACAACAAACTCAAATCACATTTGATATTAAATACAAGGCTCTGAAGAGAAAATATATCGGCTTATATTCAATATCAAATTCTACGACCAACAAATATCGTATTGGAAATAACGATATAAATATATCTTTCAAATTCCCATAACAATATCTGTATCATCACGAAATCCAACATCGAAATATTCCAAAGACAATTTCGATTCAAATCCATTCCAATTCAATTATTGGAAATTCTGGTTATTTTCAAAACCATTTCAATTCAACTTTATTTATTTTAAAAATAAATAGGATTATAATTCTAGTTCAAAACTAGTTCATTTCGATAAAAATCTATTTTTATTTTTTCAAATATGGAAATTTTTATCCCAATTCTTCACAAATCATTTCTTATGATTTTACACTAATTATTAATATTTTTAATAATTTTATCGAGGCCCGTACAGTCGATTTCCATCAACGGCCATCAAACTGCACTTACAGCGACCTTTTCCAAATTTGATTTGGACATATTTCCAAATCCAAATGTTAGATTTCTAATTTCTCATATTCGTTAGAAAGCTCTTTTCGATTCGAAACCAACGGTTCCAGTTTTAGGAGAATCCGACGGCCGGATCTCCCGCAACGTCAAGTCGAAGTCAATGGTCGAAATCCGCGAACTGTCGTAGCGCGGCGCGTTCTATTCAGGCCATTACATATATAATATATATATATATAATATATATATATATATATATTATATTTCGTCGATTTCCTTTTAGAACGTATTTTATAAATCGTTTTAAATTCGTTTTCAAAACGATTTCCGCTTTTATCTCAAATTCAAATCAAAATTAAATTTTCCAATATAAATTCGTTTTAAATTCATTTCAAATCGATTTCAATTCAAATCGATTTCAATTTAATTTCAATCCGTTTTAAATTCAATTCAAAACGATTTCAATTCTATTTCAATTTAATTCGAATTTCAAATCATTTCAAGTTAATTCGAATTTCAAATCATTTCAATTTAATTCAAATTTCAATTCATTTCAATTTAATTCGAATTTCAATTCATTTTAATTTAATTCTAATTTCAAATCATTTCAATTTTCAATTTCAAAATATTTGATTTTGAAATCACCTTTCGATATTCATTATAAAACGAATAAAATCGACAAAATTCCCGTTCGTGTTAAAATGTCGTTTAACTACTTAACACGGCTTCACATTTCAATATTCACTGAATATTATTTTAAAATATTTGATAATTTTGAACTGGAATCAGACACAGTCAATTACCATATAATGTGATTATATGGATTTCACACAACCACTGTGTATAACAACGATGAAAACAGCAATCCATGATCCATGGTGCATTCTACACTGTATAAGCATCAAATATAAATATTCAACGTTTATAACAGCATGTCAATCAATCGATCGACATACAACTAATTATTGGGATTAGTGTATGCCTAATATCATCCCAATACCCGTGTGGGGTTTCAATCAATCAAACACAAGTTTTATTTGTGCAGTTGGGCGATGTGTAAAATTTATCGTCCCAATCAATATCAGTCAAATCTGTGTATATAAACAAATCGTCCGTTTTGTTTATATATATTTATTTTACACACACGTTAAAAATTGTATTTTTAACTACAAAATATTTTCCACTATAAAATATTTTATTTCACATCACACAACCAAATTTCACAATACAACAATCAAACAAGTCATCCATGGTCTGTGGACGACGGGTATTGGGTACTGCTAAGCACCATCTGCATCCTAGTATATATTTCAAACTAGAAATAAATTTAAAACTGAGGAGTTCTCACCGACTAGCTAAACCAATACACCGCGACTCTTCATATGTAGGAATCTTCGTCGTGCTCGCCTTTTGTCACTTTAATTGTCCGTGGTCACTACATATATAAAAATCACATTTTTATATTGTTGCTATGTATATAAAAATCACATTTCTATTTCAACATATATATATATAATAAAAGACAGATTTTTATTTCGCTATATATATAAAGATCAAAATTTTACTATCTATATAATATAAAAATCTTATTTTTATTCTTTCTATAATATAAAAATCATATTTTTACACACCAAAGATCGTATTTTCTTTTCAAATCTACATTAAAAAAAACTAGATTTTCACAACGCTACTTCATATGACAAAACGTGATTTAAACAAAAATTGATTAATATAAGAACTCATTTATATAAGGACCGATTTAAATAAAAACTAATCCTTTATAGCTAAAATCAGTTCTCTTCCTAGTTTAGAATAGCAATTTAAATTAGCGAATTAAAATAGAAATACTTACATATAATTTTTGCCGGAGGAGCCTTAATCAGCGATGCCAGCGTCGGAGGTTGGGGTTACGGTGGCAGTTGGTTGCGGGCTAGGGCTCGTAGTGGGTCAGCAGGTGGGCTCGGCAGTTTCGGGTGGTTGGGGCTTCCAGAAGGGGGCGCGACGTTTAAAAGGGGAAGAAGAGAGAGGAGGTCGCGCGAGGGGGAGGCGGAGAAGGGGGATTGCTGGCGTCTTCGAACGCTGGAGGGAAGGGCGACGGCCTCCTCTGGTGGCGCGCGACATCCATGGGCGGGGCTCCGCCCTTTTTTTCCTTCGATTTTGACTGAACGGGTATGGGGGGGCTAAGATAAAAGGAATAAGGGGAGAGAGTTTTATTATGTATTATTTGAGACGACCCCAAACCCCGTACTGACGGCGGCAACGGTAATCCTTGGAATATAACACATAAACAGATAATAGCAGAACAGAAATGAATAAATACACCAGATAATGAACAATAGAATATACTGAATAAACGTAATCATCAGAGTTACACAGTATACAGGATCATACTTAGAACAAATACAGTTCAGCTATACATAAATGTCTACAGTGGAAAACAAACATAATATGTACAATTGGAGCTGAACAGCATAAAAAGAGATCAATAATAGAATCCATCTTCAGCTCCAGCTATCCGGATAAAGCCAGCTAAACCTGAATACAAGGCTGCTCGTGTAGAAAAAGGGGCACCCGAGTTTGAAAGTGAGACAAACTATGAGTCAGTCATGGGAATGGTATGAGAAATCTACTCAACACATTTAAAATATGGCTAATCACAGGACCACGCCACTTTCGTGGAGCGGGTTTACTCCATCGGATCGCCAGTGCTTTAAAACAAATCATTCTTTGAAACATCGCAATGCTTTTTATAAAAATGAAGCCATTATAAGACTCAGTTCCCATCACACAATGCAACGTAAACTGGAGGATAGAGTTTTAGCTTATAATGGCCAAAATATGCTTGATACGAATAAAACAAAAGCATTTATATTATTACTAGTGTTTATATGTTTCAAAAGCAATTTCAAATCATAATATCAATTATAGACGGCATTAATGCCCCATATCACTATGTCGCTATATATAGGTATACAATCAAAACCGCATAGTCACGTATTTGGAAATTGGATTTCCGTCATGAACCAAGGCAAAAGATAGTCCTTACCGACTTCAAGACAATCTAGCCCATGTCTCAGGCAAGTACTTAGTCAAGCCTTTGGATCGTCAGGGCCGGTCCACCGATGTGAATTAAAATTCCTGAACACTGCGTTTCCCAGCCCTATGGGGTGTAAATGAGCCAACGAATGACTCTATCTAACCCGGATCGTCCGATCTAACCGAGGCGCCTCACAGCAGTAACAACCACATAAGTCAAACTTGTCAGGGCGTGTAAAACCACTGACGCCACTTCTAACTAGAAGGAAAAGCATTCCCTCCCTGATGTCCTCTCCCGTTTCTGGTTCATACAGGGGTGTGAGGCTCGCGATTTCACGTTATACACAAAGCTATGCCACACAGGCGGTGCTTTGATCATCACCACAAGACTTTGCTTTTCAACAGAAGCCCTGATCACTGCATCTTAGCATGCCACACAGGCAATTCACATCGTGCAACTGATAGCTATCAATCACACAGAATAAATTCCAATGTCAGACACACTGTCCATTTGCAAGTCCGTTCTGGGTTTGAACGAAACCGGAGGCACTATATACCTCGCAAACCCATCGACCTCCACGTACGTCTAGACGATCACCACTCATTATCCATAGTTCGGGATGCCACCCAATCAGGACCTCGGTTACCATCCAAACGAGGTGAAGATCTCCGGTCTTCGACCACCGTCTTCATCTTCGATTTCTTATCGTCGATTCAGTTATTCAGAATGGGATAAACCCAGTCTTTCTGAGCAACTCACGTATATAATGAACAAGTGCTACACAAACACTACTACGCATCATTTCGATTCATTAGTCACTAACCGTCAATTAGTAAGAGAACGGTTTCCCAAATATTAAACCCGAAGGCCAAAACCAACATCAGATCAATACCCAAGAAACCATTCGACTTAGCCAACCTTTAGTTAGTTTCTAAATTTCACATCCATATCGTTTATAATATTTTATAACGATTTATCGCTATTTTTATTTATTTTAAAATAGCCAATTTATTCAAAACGACGCTTCGGGCCATAACGCGGCCGTGGCGCTGTTTTTCTTCATATTTGATTTACACATATCTGAAAATCTAACCGTTGGATCTTCAAAAAATTTACATCATTAGAAAGATCTTTTCAAAACGAATCCAATGGTTCCAGTTTCGGGAAAATCCGACGGTCGGATCTCCCGGTATAATCGTTTGAAGTTTCGATTTCAAAATACGAACTGCAGCGTTGTTATTCGATTAAATATAATTATATATATATATATAATCGATTCTGGCACTGTTTTTCTTCAGATTTGAATTAAACATTCCAGACAATCCAACCGTTGGATTTTTACAAAGTTGGTGCCGTTGGAAAGATATTTCCAAAGCGAACCCAACGGTTGCGGTTTCGGCAAGATCCGATGGTCGAATCTCCCGCACTAATCGTTTGAAATCACGGTTTCAAAATACGAACTGCAGCTTCGTTATTCGATATATTTCAATTCTATATATATATATATATATATATATATATATATATATATATATATCGATTCTTCGATTTCAAAACTATATGAATTTCATACATTTGATAAAAATGATATTTTTATCTAACTGTTTTCTATTTCAAAACTTCACTATTTTTAACAATTCATGTATATAATAAAAATGTGATTTTTAATGTAAAACAATTTATTTCAAAACTCAACTACTTTATATAGTTAACATAGGTGATAAAAATAGGATTTTTATTATAAAACAATTTATTTCATAACAAGATTATTTTATATAGTTCATATCGATGATAAAAATTGGATTTTTATTATAAAACAATTTCTTTCAAAATATGAATACCATTCAACACATGAATTTCAATTCAACGAATGAATTTCGATTCAACACATGAAGGTTTTCTATAGTTTATATATCTAGACAAAAAGGTGATTTTTATATTCAAAACACGAATACCATTCAACACATGAATTTCAATTCAACGAATGAATTTCGATTCAACACAAGAAGGTTTTCTATAGTTTATATATATATAGATAAAAATGTGATTTTTATATTTAAAACACGAATACCATTCAATACATGAATTTCAATTCAACGAATGAATTTCGATTCAACACATGAAGGTTTTCTATAGTTTATATATATAGAAATAAAAGGTGATTTTTATATTTAAAACACGAATACCATTCAACACATGAATTTCAATTCAACGAACGAATTTCTATTCAACACATGAAGGTTTTCTATTCAACAGACGAATATAGTTTCAACACAGGAAAATAATTCTAACACATGAATATTATTCAAAATTTCGGCAGCATAACGGCAGGGTAGTTAAAACCGGGACCTTCCCTAGTATGGCTCCTCGTTCTACCTTAAAGCCTCGCAGCTTTTGACAATGGGGAATCATGCATCTAGTTCGCACGCTGGCGGCATGTATATTAATTTCATTTCCACAAACTAATCCTATGTGGTTTCAACCAAATATTTCTCAACCACAAACGTGTATTTTTCAACCACAATCAATCAATCTCAACCACAAACAATTTCAATCAACCATTCGCTATCGATCAATTTTCACACCAATCACAACCAATAAATATCGTCCATGGTTTGTGGACAAGGGGCGTATATATTTATATATTGCATTTCACTTCTATTTCAACACATATATAATTTTTACAACGCATATACAACTTATACATCGAACGTACAACTTATACAACGCTTATATAAATCATACACCGACTATATAATTAATACATCGTCGTTTTCCATATTGTTTATAAATTACAAATCTCACATTGGGTTCCACTCCACCAAAAATAGCAGAAGGCTCAGAAAAATATGCGGTCTCTTCTAGATTGTAGAAGATTTCCACACGGTCACGATGTTTCCTGTTTCATCGCATTTCGTCAATACACAAAAAAGATATGATTTTTCAACGTTTGCAACGGTTTAAAGGTGTTAAAACAGTTGAAAATTATCATAGCCGTACATTCAGCAAACTATTCAAAACTAGGTTTGCATTTATCTCGAAATCCGCGTAGCTATTCGTCGATTGGCCTTCGCAGCGTCGAAGGGGGAGGAGAGGCGCGCTGGCACGACGTGGAGGGGTCCAGCTCGGTGGTCGGACGGCGCGGTGGCGGCGGTTTGAACGACGGACGTTCAGAGGCTCAATTCGCACTCCACAGGCCACGAAAAATTCCAAACTATATATGGATTTGAAGATCTCGAGGAGCTCTACAAAATCTTCAACTGGAGGAGGGGCTAATTTTGCGTGGATTGAACGGAAAGTGGACGGGAACGTTGGGAGGGTTTTCCGTCGTTTATCGCGAGCGTAGGGGAGAGAGAAAACGACTCCTGGCCGATGATTTTTTTTATATATTTATAAATTTTTAAAATCCAAAAAAATACCCCTCTTCACGTAATAACACCAATCCAAACCCAATGACTGTCGTCCCTTGCGATTTACCCCCATTCCGAACAAAATGGGATATGTTTCGAAGGCCCATTCGACAGTTTCAGTGAGTTTTCCTTCGAATTAAAATATAAAACATTCAATATTCGATTTTAACGTACATTTCAATTTGCCAGGACCACAAACTGATTCGAAAAATTCCAGTAAAATAAATCTAGCTATGTTTTGACGATACGGTCCCAACAAAACTAGTTTCGTCGAATTCTAAGACTGTTTGCAAAAATGGCCCATTTCTGGTCGATCCAATTTAACTATAATTGACCAAAACACATTTTCCTTTGCCACGCTCACATATTAGCTTCAAAAATTATGAAATTTGAAACATAGCAATAACTTCACATCTTGGATCCAACAAAAGTGGTTTCGTCGAATTCCGAGGTCGTTTGCAAAACGTCCATTTTCACGGGCTATATAATTTCCATAGCGACCTTTCAGAAAATTCATTTGGCCATAACTTTTGCTTTCCGCTATGAAACTTCGATTTTTCAGATTTGTTAGAAAGGTATTCACTAACAGATTTTAAATATTTTTGGTTTCACTCAAATCCGTTTTGTTTTATACCCGGTACAGTCAGTCAAAGTTTGAATTCAAATTTTGAAACTACCGCGCCATTTCAGGCCTTGTTTATAATTAGAATTAATTCTATTCGTTTTCAAATGTCGATTCAAACTTACTTTTCATCGTTATTATTTAAAATATTTATTTTAAATATTTAAAATCAACTAGAATAACCAATTTAAAAATTTTAAATTGGTTCAGATTTTCCGGGTCGTTACAATCTCCCCCACTTAAAACTTTTCGTCCCCGAAAAGGAACAAAGTCGAAAGTGGTTTGATTAATCAACTCTACGTTCGATCTGGCTTCCATTCTCCAACTTTTCAGTTTCTGAGAATTTTCAAATTCTTCAAAAATTTGGCTAACACCTGGAATTTTCGAAAAATTTCGCCATAACCTCCTTTGTACGGAGAGAGGTTTGGAAATTTGTTGGGCCGTATTAGGTACCCAATAAATCCTAATAAGCATACACATATTTATAGTGATATATTCTGGTGTTTACATGGGAGCGTGTATAGATAATAACTCCAGAGAATAAATTCTCATCACCCTGTCAAAGCCTGAGGGAGTGTGTATTTTAATTGCTCCAGAGGATAAATCCTCGTCACCTCGTCCTGTGTGGGAAATAAATATTCCATGTGCCGTATCTAATAACTAGAGAGACGTGATTATTTTCAACTCCAGACCCGTGTGGGGTTTTTATTAATCTGGCAATTTAATCGTTACAATTTAAATAGTCCATATCAGTCATCAGTTCAGCCTGTAAAATATAGTCATCGCCATACAAGCCTCTCGCTCGTATGGTAAATCTTCCACCTCGTCACACAAGCTCCAAATGCTTATGTGGTATATGATGAAGTATGCCTATCTTCAGAAGTATGCCATGTAATGTAGTTCAAAATTAATTGTTACTATCCAATGGCGACGTTTATTATTACACACAGAATAACCAGCACTCCGCATCCAATGGCATTCACAGGATTTGATATAATAATATTTCGCATCCAACTCATTAAGGTTTACTTATTTGTCGGGCACGCAAATAAAATCTTTACTCAACAGCTATCCATTTACCTGTTCAAACATATATAATGCACATGTATATATTTCTATCTATTTTCTAATCAGTTTAATGTGTGATTTAAATGAATAAATTCTTCCATTATTCTCTTATTGATTAAATTAACTATCGTTTTAATAATTTTAATTAATCAAATCTACAATCACACAACACAAACAACAATCAAATTGTTTTTAACTTTTCAAAAATATACTAATCAATTTCTATACTCTTTTAAAATCATTCAGATTGTAGAATTAAAAGTGCACATCCATGGAAAGAAAATAATAATAGAGTAGAGAACTAATTGGTAATGCAAAGTACGGTAAATGTACCTTGCACCGGAGTCAATCAGATATATCCACTCGGCATCTAGGATAGGCTTTCTGAATGCTCTCCTCAATTTCCCAAGTACAATCTCGCGGATTTCCACTCCATTGCAATTTGACTAAGTGAACCTTCTTGTTCCTCGGCTCTTTGGTTTCTTTGCCGATGATCTTTAGCGGCTCTCTTCTCACAGCTAATTCTGGAGTAATTTCAATATCTTGTTGAGCTGCTTCTTCCACGATCAAGTCGGGATCATGAACGTGCATTCGAAGTTGAGATATGTGAAATACGTCACGCACTCCAGGCAACCAATTTGGCAATTTAACCCTATATGCGAGAGTCTCGATCCGTTCCAGAATAGGAAACAGACCAATGAATTTAGGCGCCAACTTCCCAGTTTTACCGAACCGGATAACTCATCTCATCGGCGATACTTTCAGATATACATAGTTGCCAACAACAAATGATATATCTCTTCTTCTCTTGTCGGCATAGCTCTTTTGTTGGCTTTGGGAGGCGAGTAATCGTTTCTTAATAAAAGCGACTTTGTCGGCAGCTTCTCGGATCATATCAGGCCCTAACACAAGTCTATCACCAGGTTCGACCCAACAAGCAGGAGATCGGCACGGTCTACCATACAATGCTTCGAATGGCGACATTGTCAGTCTCGCCTGGTAGCTGTTGTTATATGAGAATTCAGCCAAATGCAGATGGTCTTCCCATGATCCACCAAAATCTAGAACACAAGCCCGCAATAGATCTTCTAAAATACGATTCACCCTCTCCGTCTGACCATCTGTCTGAGGATGATAGGCGGTGCTCAAGTTCAGTTTTGTTCCCAGCTCTACTTGAAATGCCTCCCAGATTTGCTAGTAAATATCGGGTCTCTATCACTGACTATACTGAGCGGCACTCCATGTAGTCTAACAATTTCCTTGAAATATATTTGCGCCAGACTCTGAGCAGTTCTGTTTGATCTAACAGGTATGAAATGGGCGGTCTTCGTGAAGCGATCTACGATCACCCAAATACTGTCATTTCCTTTTCTGGTTCTGGGCAAACCATCAATGAAGTCCATGGAAATATGTTCCTACTTCCAACCAGGAACGTCTAGCGGTTGCAATAATCCAGCAAGTTTTTGTTGGTCGCTTTTGACTAGCTAGCAAGTAGGGCATCGGCTAACATATATTGAAACGTCTCTTTTCATAGCCTTCCACCTGAATGTTCGCTTGAGATCGTTTTACATTTTGGCCACACCGGGATGGATACTCAGCTTGGACTTGTGACACTCGTCTAACACCTCCCTTTTGAGCTCGGGGATTCTAGGAACACAAATCCTTCCTTTCAATCTCAGGATTCCATCGTTATCTATTTGGAAACACGAGGGTTCGCCTTTCTGAATCCTTTTGATCGTATCCTTAATAAAGTTATCATCCTTCTGAAGAATAGATATTTTGTCAATCAGGGAAGTCGTAAAAATAAAGCTGGCGATCATTACATTCTTTCGACTCGGCGCATCAGCCACGACATTGGCTTTCCCTGGAGTGTATAGAATCTCAAAATCATATGCTGCAAGGAACTCTAGCCAATGTTGCTGCCTCAGATTCAGGTCTTTCTGGGTGAACAAATACTTTAACGATTGATGTTCTATATACAGTTCGAATTTCTCACCCAGAAGATAGTGTCTCCAGATTTTCAAAGAGAATACAATTGCCAACAACTCAAGATCATGAGTTACGTAGTTCTTCTCGTGTGGCTTCAGCTGACGGCTAGCATACGTGATCACTTGTCCCCGTTGCATTAACACTGCTCCAAGGCCTTCTCTAGAGGCATCTGTCCAGACTTTCAAGTCCTCATTGCCATCTATTATTGTTAACACTGGAGCAGTTGTCAGTTTTAATTTCATCTCCTAGAAAGCTTCCTCACATACCGGAGTCCATTTGAATCTCGAATGATTCTTAGTCAGTTTTGTTAAGGAACTAGATGTCTTCACGAAATCTTTAATGAATTTCCGATAATAACTGGCTAACCCGAGAAAACTTCTAACTTCAGTTGGCGTACGCAGCTGTTTCCAATTCTGAATAGCAGTGATCTTCATGGGATCCACTGAAATTCCTTGCTTTGACACTACGTGGCCAAGAAATTTGACTTCTTGCCAAAATATACATTTGGAAAACTTTTCTTTTAATACATTCCTTCTGAGGATTTCCAGAACTTGTTCCAAATGTTTTTCATGTTCGGCCTTTGATTTAGAGAAGATTAGAATATCGTCAATAAAAACCAGAACAAATTTATTCAGGACTCCTCTGAACACTCTATTCATCAAATCGACGAAGTAAGCTGGAGCGTTACATAAGCCGAACGACATTACTAACCACTCATAGAATAGGTCTGGACCCCTGAATGCTGTCATAGGAACACATTCTTCGGCAATACGAAACTGATGGAAGCCTGTAGCTAGGTCCATCCTTGAAAATACCTGTGCTCCATTCAGACGATCCAATAAATCATCGATTCGCGGCAATGGATATTTATTCTTTATTGTCTGCTTGTTAAAATCACGGTAATCCACACATAGACGTAAAGTACCGTCAGATTTAGGGACAAATACCACTGCTGCTCCCCAATCAGAGAAACTAGGCCTGATCAGACCCTTCCATACTAGCTGTCGTGTTTAATTGTCAAGTTCTTCTTTCTCTTTCAAGGACATTCTTCGAATAGCGTGAACTACCGGCCTTGCATTGGGAATCAAAGCAATCTTGAAATAAATTTCCCTCTGCGGAGGTAAGAGAACAACCTCTTCGAACACATCCGCATAATTCTTGACGACAGGAATATCTTTCACGAGGTCAGGAATATTCTCTGTGACTACTGGGGTATTTTCTATTTGAGCAGGAGAAATATCGAGAGCTGCCCAGAAGTCTTTTCTATTAGGATTCTGACCTTCACACGGTATTGTTATATAATTCCCTGATTTAATCTTTGCCCTAACAACTCTCTCGGCGTATCTAACCTCAGCTTCATATTTGGTTAGCCAATCCAATCCCAGAATAAGATCGAATTCAGTAAAATTCATGACGATAGAGATAGTAGGGAATTTATAGCAGGAAAAAGAGACAGGTACTGCACAAACCCAACTGAGATCGATGGAACCCCCAACCGGATTTTGGACAGTCATTGGTTCTTTGAGCTTCTTCAAATTCAAATCCAACTTCTTAACTGCATTCTTGGCTATGAAACTTCGTGACGCGCCTGTATCAAACAACACTTTAACTGTAATGTTTTCGACATTAAGCGTGCCTTCTAAAACATCAGCCCTTTCCAGGACTTCTGAGGGCCCAGAAGTTTCTGCTATTTCATTTATACGTAATGCTTCAGGTTCCTTTTAGAGTTGGCACTCCCATGCAATATGACCTGCTTGACGACACTTATGGCATTTCCTTTCGCCATGTGTTTTCTTTTGCCTCTTCGTAGATTTGGACCCGTTCTTTCTTTACTTCTTTAAAGATCTGCAATTTCCTTGCAAATGCCCTTGCTTATGGCAGTTATTGCATATGGCAGTCGTTGCTGGTTCCCTTTCAGATCTGGCCCTTTTTCGGTTCACTTTAGGCTTCTTACTGACCTCGGACATTGTACTGGCCTCAGGACGATCAGTTTCAGAATCAATTTTATTACTAGAGCTGACTTCCTCTTCGTACTGTAACATACCTTTCTTGTCGAGATCCTCGTACTGGTAAGCCATGTATATCATTTCAGAAAAGGGGAGTTTCACATTCCTCAACACACTATTCTGATATTTTCTTTGTAGGCCATGAATAAACCTCAGATTTTTCCTCTTTGGATCTTGAATCAGATGAGGAGCAAAGTGAGAAAGTTCATTGAATTTCTTATGATATTCTGGGATGGTCGTATCACCTTGTATCAGATAAGAAAATTCATCACATAATCGCTCGGTTGCTTCGGGAGGAGTAAATCTTTCTAGGAAAATCACTTTGAATCTGTCCCAGGTGATATCACCTTCTGGATTATCTTTAATAACTGAATCCCAGCAAAACAAAGCTTCTTCTTTAAGTGCCCAAGACGCCAGTAATCTTTTCTGGTCATCTCTCAACTTTAAACCCTCAAAGATTTTCTCTGCAGAACGAATCCAAGCTTGTGTTTCCATAATGGACTCTTTGCCTAAGAATGGTGATCCACCCTGATTTCGAAATCTCTTGAATAGGACTTCTATATCTGATTCTGGCTGTGGGAGCACAACTGGCTCATTAGCTGGTCGAGCCACACGATTGTTTCTTCTTTTCCTATCACTCATTTTCTAGTGCGTCTGCAATTAGCAGACAAAGTGTCAGGTCAACAGAAAAGACTTTGCAAAACATAGAGACAAATACTTCAATGTAAATGTGTCTACTAGGGTGTATTTCATTCTACTTTACTTATACTAGGATATTGCGGATCCTATCTGTATAGAGTTACCCGTCCTAGAACACTACTGGTTCTATTTCTGACGAGTTCGTTCATATGTTATATTCCAGAACTAAGCTTAACCAAAGCTCTGATACCAAATGAGACGACCCCAAACCCCGTACTGACGGCGGCAAGGGTAATCCTTGGAATATAACACATAAACAGATAATAGCTACACAGAAATGAATAAATGCACCAGATAATGAACAATAGAATATACTGAATAAACGTAATTATCAGAGTTACACGGTATACAGTATCATACTTAGAACAAATACAGTTCAGCTATACATAAATGTCTACAGCGGAAAACAAACATAATATGTACAATAGGAACTGAACAGCATAAAAAGAGATAAATAATAGAATCCATCTTCACCTCCAGCTATCCGGATAAAGCCAGCTAAACCTGAATACAAGGCTTCCCGTGTAGAAAAAGGGGCACCCGAGTTTGAAAGTGAAACAAACTACGAGTCAGTTATGGGACTGGTATGAGAAATCTACTCAACACATTTAAAATATGGCTAATCACAGGACAACGCCACTTTCGTGGAACGGGTTTACTCCATCGGATCGCTAGTGCTTTAAAACAAAT
The DNA here is from genome assembly GCA_030737875.1 of Allium sativum. Classification (NCBI taxonomy): domain Eukaryota; kingdom Viridiplantae; phylum Streptophyta; class Magnoliopsida; order Asparagales; family Amaryllidaceae; genus Allium; species Allium sativum. Next base: position 447,659,161 of record CM060921.1, read on the forward strand.
CATTCTTTGAAACATCGCAATGCTTTTTATAAAAATGAAGCCATTATAAGACTCAGTTCCCATCACACAATGCAACGCAAACCGGAGGATAGAGTTTTACCTTATAATAGCCAAAATATGCTTGATACGAATAAAACAAAAGCATTTGATATTATTACTAGTGTTTATATGTTTCAAAAGCAATTTCAAATCATAAGTATCAATCATAGACGGCATTAATGCCCCATACCACTATGTCGCCATATATAGGTATACAATCAAAACCGCATAGTCACGTATTTGGAAATTGGATTTCCGTCATGAACCAAGGCAAAAGATAGTCCTTACCGACGTCGAGACAATCTAGCTCATGTCTTAGGCAAGTACTCAGTCAAGCCTTTGGATCGTCAGGGCCGGTCCATCGATGTGAATTAAAATTCCTGAACACTGCGTTTCCCCGTCCTATGGGGCGTAAATGAGCCAACAAATGACTCCATCGGACCCGGATCGTCCGATCTAACAGAGGCGCCTCACAACAGTAACAACCACATAAGTCAAACTCGTCAGGGCGTGTAAAACCACTGGCGCCACTTCTAACTAGAAGGAAACGATGCCCTCCATGATGTCCTCTCCCGTTTCTGGTTCATACCGGGGTGTAAGGCTCGCGATTTCATGTTATACACAAAGCTATGCCACACAGGCGGTGCTTTGATCATCACCACAAGACTTCACTTTTCAACAGAAGCCCTGATCACTGCATCTTAGCATGCCACACAGGCAATTCACACTGTGCAACTGATAGCTATCAATCATAGAGAATAAATTCCAATGTCAGACACACTGTCCATTTGCAAGTCCGTTCTGGGTCTGAAAGAAACCGGAGGCACTATATACCTCGTAAACCCATCGACCTCCACGTACGTCTGGACGATCACCACTCGTTATCCATATTTCGGGATGCCTCCCAATCAGGACCTTGGTTACCATCCAAACGAGGTGAAGATCTCCGGTCTTCGACCACCGTCTTCATCTTCGATTTCTTATCGTCGATTCAGTTATTCAGAATGGGATAAACCCTGTCTTTCTGAGCAACTCACGTATATAATGAACAAGTGCTACACAAACACTACTACGCATCATTTAGATTCATTAGTCACTAACCGTCAATCAGTAAGACAACGGATTCCCAAATATTAAACCCGAATGCCGAAACCAACATCAGATCAATACCCAAGAAACCATTCGACTTAGCCAACCTTCAGTTAGTTTCTAAATTTCACATCCATATCGTTTATAATATTTTATAATGATTTATCGCTATTTTTATTTATTTTAAAATAGCCAATTTATTCAAAACGACGCTTCGGGCCTTAACGCGGCCGTGGCACTGTTTTTCTTCATATTTGATTTACACATATCTGAAAATCTAACCGTTGGATCTTCATTAAATTTATAACATTAGAAAGATCTTTTCAAAACGAATCCAACGCTTCCAGTTTCGGGAAAATCCGACGGTCGGATCTCCCGGTATAATCGTTTGAAGTTTCAATTTCAATATACGAACTGCAGCGTTGTTCTTCGATTAAATATAATTATATTTTTATATATATACATATGAATATAATCGATTCTAACGCTATTTTTCTTCATATTTGAATTAAACATTCCAAACAATCCAACCGTTGGATTTTTACAATGTTGGTGCCGTTGGAAAGATATTTCCAAAGCGAACCCAACGGTTGCGGTTTCGGGAAAATCCGATGGTCGGATCTCCCGCACTAATCGTTTGAAATCACGGCTTCAAAATACGAACTTCAGCTTCGTTATTCGATATATTTCAATTCTATATATATATATATATATATATATATATATATATATCGATTCTTCTATTTCAAAACTATATGAATTTCATACATTTGATAAAAATGATATTTTTATCTAACTGTTTTCTATTTCAACACTTCACTATTTTTAACAATTCATGTATATAATAAAAATGTGATTTTTAATGTAAAACAATTTATTTCAAAACTCGACTATTTTATATAGTTAATATAGGTGATAAAAATAGGATTTTTGTTATAAAACAATTTATTTCAAAACAAGATTATTTTATATAGTTCATATCGATGATAAAAATTGGATTTTTATTATAAAACAATTTCTTTCAAAATATGAATACCATTCAACACATGAATTTCAATTAAACGAATGAATTTTGATTCAACACATGAAGGTTTTCTATAGTTTATATATCTAGACAAAAAGGTGATTTTTATATTTAAAACACGAATACCATTCAACACATGAATTTCAATTCAACGAATGAATTTCGATTCAACACATGAAGGTTTTTTGTAGTTTATATATATACATAGATAAAAATGTGATTTTTATATTTAAAGCACGAATACCATTCAACACATGAATTTCAATTCAATGAATGAATTTCGATTCAACACATGAAGGTTTTCTATAGTTTATATATATATAGATAAAAAGGTGATTTTTATATTTAAAACACGAATACCATTCAACACATGAATTTCAATTCAACGAACGAATTTCTATTCAACACATGAAGGTTTTCTATTCAACAGACGAATATAGTTTAAACACAGGAAAATAATTCTAACACATGAATATTATTCAAAATTTCGGCAGCATAACGGCAGGGTAGTTAATACCGGGACCGTCCCTAGTACGGCTCCTCGCTCTACCTTAAAGCCTCGCAACTTTTGACAATGGGGAATCATGCATCTAGTTCGCACGCAGGCGGCATGTATATTTATTTCATTTCCACAAACTAATCCTATGTGGTTTCAACCAAATATTTCTCAACCACAAACGGGTATTTTTCAACCACAATCAATCAATCTCAACCACAAACAATTTCAATCAACCATTCGCTATCGATAAATTTTCACACCAATCACAAACCAATAAATATCGTCCATGGTTTGTGGACGAGGGGCGTGTATATATATATATATATTCATATATATATATATATACATATATATTGCATTTCACTTCTATTTCAACACATATATAATTTTTACAATGCGTATACAACTTATACATCGAACGTACAACTTATACAACGCTTATACAAGAGGTGTACAACGCTTATATAACTCATACATCGACTATATAATTTATACATCGTCGTTTTCCATATCGTTTATAAATTAGAAATCTCACATTGGGTTCCACTCCACCAAAAATAGCAGAAGGCTCAAAAAAATATGCGCTTTTTTCTAGAATGTAGAAAACGTCCACACAGTCACGATGTTTCCTGTTTCATCGAATTTCGTCAATACACGAAAAAGATATGATTTTTCAAAGTTTGCAATGGTTTAAAGGTGTTAAAACAGTTGAAAATTATCATAGCCTTACCTTCAGCAAACTGTTCAAAACTAGGTTTGCATTTATCTCGAAATCCGCGTAGCTATTCGTCGATCGACCTTCGCAGCATCGAAGGCGGAGGAGAGGCGCGCTGGAGCGACGTGGTGGGGTCCAACTCGGTGGTCGAACGGCGCGGTGGCGGGGGTTTGAACGACGAACGTTCAGAGGCTCGATTCGCACTCCATAGGCCACGAAAAATTCCGAACTATATATGGATTTGAAGATCTCGAGGAGCTCTACAAAATCTTCAACTGGAGGAGGGGCTAATTTTGCGTGGATTGATCGGACAGTGGACGGGAACGTTGGGAGGGTTTTCCGTCGTTTATCGCGAGTGTCGGGGAGAGAGAAAAAGATTCCTGGCCAATGATTTTTTTTATATTTATAAATTTTTAAAATCCAAAAAATACCCCTCTTCACGTACTAACACCAATCCAAACCCAACGACTGTCGTCTCTAGCGTTTTACCCCCATTCTGAACACAACGGGTTATGTTTCGAAGGCCCATTCGACTGTTTCAGTCAGTTTTCCTTCGAATTAAAATATAAAACATTCAATATTCGATTTGAACGTACATTTCAATTTGCCAGGGCCACAAACTGATTCGAAAAATTCCAGAAAAATAAATCTAGCTATGTTTTGACGATACGGTCCCAACAAAACTAGTTTCGTCAAATTCTGAGACCATTTGCAAAAATGGCCCATTTCTGGTCGATCCAATTTAACTATAATTGACCAAAACACATTTTCCTTTGCCACGCTCACATATTAGCTTCAAAAATTATGAAATTTGAAACCTAGCAATAACTTCACATCCTGGATCCAACAAAAGTGGTTTCGACCAATTCCGAGGTCTTTTGCAAAACGTCCATTTTCACGGGCTATATAATTTCCATAGCGACCTTTCAGAAAATTCATTTGGCCATAACTTTTGCTTTCCGCTATGAAACTTCGATTTTTCAGATTTGTTAGAAAGGTATTCACTAACAGATTTAAATATTTTTGGTTTCACTCAAATCCGTTTTGCTCATTTATCCGATTTGTTAGAAAGGTATTCAAGAATTTCTCTAGCTTCGTATTGAAGATACGGTCCTAACAAAACTAATTTCATCGAATTCTGAGACCGTTTGAAAAATGGCCATTTTCCAGTCGATTAAAATCAACTGAAACTGGTCAAACGCGTTTTCCTTTGCTAGGCTCACATATTGATTCGAAAAATTTCGAATTTTGAAACCTAGCAATAACTTGACATCACGGATCCAACAAAAGTGGTTTTGTCGAAAACCGAGGTCATTTGCCAAATTCCCATTTTTAAGGGCCAGAATTCTATAGCGACTATTCTGAATTTTCAACTGGACGTAACCATTGATTCCCGCTATGAAATTTCAATTTTTCGTATTCGTTGGAAAGATATTCTCAATTAGATTCTAATATTTTTGGTTTCACTAAAATCCGGTTTATTTCGAACCCTGTACATTCATTTGAACTTTGAAATCGAATTTTCGAACTACCGCGCCATTTTCAATTCCTTTTATATTTAAAATAAAATATTTATATTCTAACGACAATCTATATAAATATATACGTTCTAATTCTATTAAAAATAAATTTCTCGTCGTTTTTATTTAAAATATTCATTTTCAATATTCAAAATTCACTAAAATTGCCAAAATAGAATTTTTAAATTGGCACGGATTTCCAGGTAATTACAATCTCCCCAACTTAAAACTTTTTCGTCCCTGAAAAGGAACGAAGCCGAAAGTTGTTTCACAAATCAACTCTACTTCCTTTATTTTCTATACGGTTTAAGTTCTTCAACTTTTCAGTTTCTAAGAACTTTTCAAATTTTTCAAAAATTTGGCTAACACCCTAAATTTTCGAAAAATTTCGCCATAACCTTCCCTGCACCGGGGACTTCGGGATATTTCATATAGCCTCCCATGGCCTTCTTCAATCCAAAAGAAAAGGAAAAAGCCAAGCGGCTAGCCAATCGGCTCATAAAATCATCCAAAACCCAAAGGAATACAATAAACATGTACCTATTTGTCGGGCAAACAATTTTATTCTTCTGCTCTAGCCTTCTTGCTATGAACTGTTCAATGTAAGTACATGTATATGTATGCAAATGCGACTAATTTTCAATACAATTCACTATTTGGTTCAATTTGGCTAAAGGTTCAACATTTTAATTAATCAACCAATAACCAAACAACACAATCAACAATCAATTAGTTGATTAACGTTTCAAATTCATAATTTTGATATGTAGTCAAAAATCACATTTTTGGTGCCAAATCACAACAATAGGCCCTATCTAATTTTGGTTCTCACACCAGTCAATTGGAAATATATAGAAATCTCACTTTCAAAACACGAACACAATTACTGATGATGCCCGGGCATCACCAGAATCATGTCAAGGCGACTAGAATGTGATCCTATATCTATCCAGTATATTAAAACTTTGAATACACGCGGATCAGACGTATATGCAAAATCTTTATATACTGGATTGTCCAAATTCAATATAAATAAATAATCAAATACGAATAATTGATTTAAATTTTCAAAACAAAATTTGTTTTCATTTTAAAAATATACTCTTTACACTCGTTTTAGGATACTACTGATCCCATCTCTAACGAGTCATTCCCATTGGATATCACTAATCCAATCTCTGGTGAATTCTTTCATTTGGTTCAAATGTGTCTTGTTCTCGAGCTTTTTAAACCAAAGATCTGATACCACTGTGATGACCCGTAACTCCCCCAGTAAGGAAAGAGCAGATACTTTGAGAACAACACACAAAAGAACGCAGACAGAAGAACATTTCATTGTTAAATTACAACATTTCCATCAGAATACAAGAATATACAGAGTATGAATAAATATTACACAGTATAAAATATCAGAGATTACAATACATTACATAGCAGCGAAAAATAATATAATACACAACTAGAAGTAATACACGGATACAGAGCTTTCAGAGTATCGTTCCAGCTGTAAATCAGGATCCTGTGAATATAAATCTGCAAATCCAAAACAACTAGCTACCCGTGTCAAAAAAAGGGCACCCAGAGTTTAGGTTAAAACAATAATCTCCAGGTCAGTCATGTGATTGGTGTGAGAACTAAAACATTTATTAATCTTTATTTTAAAGTTAGGTAAATCAAGGGACCACGCCTTATAACATGGAACGGGTTTCCTCCCAAGAACACCAGTGCATAAAACAAACAGCGCAATGCTAAATAATTAAAAATGAAGCAATTATAAGACCCAGGTCCCATCACACAATGCAACGCAAGCCAGAGGATAGGGTTTTCCCTTATAATATCCAAACTTGCTTAGTACGTTCAAAACAAATCATTTGGTACTATTATAAGTTCATAGTGTATAAAACAACATCAAATCATAAGTATCAATCATAGACGGCATGGCTACCATATATCATGTCACCAATACTAGGCTCTACGATCAAAATCGCAAAGTCACTTATTTGGAAGTTGGATTTCCATCTGTGAACCGAGGCAAAAGATAGTCCTCACCGAATTCGAGACTCTCTAGCCCAAGCCTCAGGACAAGTACTCAGTCAAGCCCTTGGATCCTTAGGGCCGGTCCACCGATGTGGATTAAAATTCTTGAACACTGCGTTTCCCCGCCCTTTGGGGCATAAATGAGCCAAATGACTCCATCGGCTCCACACAGTCACCGATATATCCGAGGCGCCTCGCAACAGCAACAACCACACAGGCGAAAAGTATATAAATGTCAGCTAGTTTAAGCAATGACACCACCCTAGCTAGAAGGAAACGCATGCCCTCCCTGATGTCCTCTCCCGTTTCTGGTTCACAAATGGGGTGTGAGGCTCGCGAATCAACGCTACACAAAGCTATGCCACACAGGTCGTGCTTTGATCATCAAATCAATTCAAACTAGTCGGGATTAGCGAACCACATCGAAGTTATCATTTATTTTATTTTCCAATCCCAACCTATTTATCCCATGAAGTAAAACTGGTCATACTTCATATCAACACCACGGTGTTATCGGTAAATTCAATTACCATTTCACGTTCAAATCTAATTAAAGATTTAACTATCGCCTGGAGCAAAACTGGTGATACCCCATTCTCGATCAGTTCAATCTAATTAAAGATTCATTAAAACTCCATTTGGTTTTAATCTTCCCAAAAATCAATATCCTGTCTTTAACTGGGTTAAAGAACCCATGTCATCTAAAACACGGTTCACGATAAACCCAAAATCACATTCCATTAATTATCGGGTTAAAGAACAAGTGTTATTTAAAACACCATTCACGGTAAACCCAAAAATCAATTCCAATTAATTACAATTTAATTGGTACACTTCATTAAATCTAAATAAGAAGATTTAATCTTTTTCTCAACTGGGTTTAAGGACAGTGTTAATGAAGACACCATTCACGACAAACCAAAATCACATTCGATATTAAATACACGGCTCTGAATAGAAAATATATCGGCTTATATTAAATATCAAATTCTACGACCAATAAATAACGTATTGGAAATAACGATATGAATATATCTTTCAAATTCCCATAACAATATCTGTATCATCACGAAATCCAACATCGAAATATTCCAAAGACAATTTCGATTCAAATCCATTCCAATTCAATTATTGAAAATTCTGGTTATTTTCAAAACCATTTCAAATCCACTTTATTTATTTCAAAAATAAATGGTTTTTAATTCTAGTTCAAAACCAGTTCATTTCGATAAAAAATCTATTTTTATCTTTTTAAATTTGGAATTTGTCATCCCAATTCTTCACAAATCATTTCCTATGATTTTACACAAATTATTACTATTTCTAATAATTTTATCAAGGCCCGTACAGTCGATTTCCATCAACGGCCATTGAACTGCACTTACAACGACCTTTTCCAAATTTGATTTGGACATATTTCCAAATCCAACCATTAGATTTCAAATCACTAATATTCTTTAGAAATCTCTTTTCGATACGAACCCAACGGTTCCGGTTTTAGGAGAATCCGACGGTCTGATCTCCCGCAATATCCATTCGAAGTCAATGGTCGAAATTCGCGAACTGCCGCGGCGCAGTGCGTTCTATTCAGGCCATTATATATAATATATATATTATATATATTTCATCGATTTCCTTTAAAAACGTATTTTATAAATCGTTTTAAATTCATTTTCAAAATGATTTCAACTTCATATTCGATTTCTAATCAAAATTGAATATTCCACATCATCGATATACAAATGATTATATTTTCAAAACGTTATATTTTGAAATCACTTCCTTTTCTATATTCATTATAAAAATGAGTAAAATCAATATAAATATCGTTCACGTTAAAATGGCATCAATCTTATCAACACGGCTTTTATTCAACACATGAATTTATTTTCTATTCAACACATGAATTTATTTTATAAATTAGAATGAGGCCCAATCAATTACCATATAATGTTAATTATATGGATTTTCTACAACAATGTATATAATATCAACGGTAAATAATCAACCACCATCAAGAGTGCACCACACAACTGCATAAGCATTAAATATAAATAATTAACGCTTACACAGTCTACCAATCCATCGATTGACATACAACTAAACAATCGGGATTATTGTACATCAAATCTGAAAATAAAACAATTTTTGTTCTGAAAATTTAAATCAATTATTTGTATTTGATTATTTATTTTATATTGAATTTGGACAATCCAGTATATAAATATGTTGCGTATACGTCTGATCCACGTGTATTAGAAGTTTTAATATACTGGATAGATATAGAATCATGCTCTGATACCAACTGAAGTGACCCGAACTTCCCCGGTAAGGAAAGAGAGGATACTTTGAGAACAACACACAAAAGAACGCAGACAGAAGAACATTTCATTGTTAATTACAACAATTCCATCAGATTACAAGAATATACAGAGTATTAACAAATAAAATACATTCGATAAATATCAGAGATTACAATAAATTACATAGTAGCGGAAAATAATACAAAATACAACTGAAGGAGATATACGGTTACAAAGCTTTCCGGATATTGTTCCAGCTGTAAACCAGGTTCCTGTGAGTATAAATCTGCAAAAACAAAACTACTAGCTGCCCATGTCAAAATAAGGGTACCCAGGGTTTAGGTTAAAACAATAAACTCCAGGTCAATCATGTGACTGGTGTGAGAACTAGAACAGTTATTAATCTTTTTTTTAAGTTAGGTAAATCAAGGGACCACACCGTATAACACGGAACGTGTTTCCTCCCAAGAACACCAGTGCATAAAACAACAGCGCAATGCTAAATAAAGAAAAATGAAGCTATTATAAGACCCAGGTCCCATCACACAATGCAACACAAGCCGGAGGATAGGGTTTTACCTTATAATAGCCAAAGAATGCTTGATACACTAAATTTCATCTTTGATTATTACTATATGTGTATAGTGTCAAAACAATTTCAATCATAAGTATCAATCATAGACGGCATGGGTACCATATATCATGTCGCCAATACAAGGCTCTACAATCAAAACCGTAAATGTCACATATTGGAAGTTGGGTTTCCATCTGCGAACCAAGGCAAGGCGTAATCCTATAGTTTCGACACTGTCTAGCCCGAGCCTCAGGACTCAGCCGCAACTGTACCTAGGCAACGTGCAGGGCCAGTCCACCGATGTGGATTAAACTTAAACCCTAAACATGCCTTTCCCCGCCCTTTGGGGCGTAAATGAGCCAAATGACTCCATTGGCTCCACACAGTCACCGATATATCCAAGGTGCCTCGCAACAGCAACAACCACACAGGTGAAAAGTATATAAATGTCAGCCAGTTTAAGCACTGACACCACCACTAGCTAGAAAGAAACGCATGCCCTCCCTGCCGTCCTCTCCCGTTTCTGGTTTACAACCGGGGTGTGAGGCTCGCGAATCAACGTTACACAAAGCTATGCCACACAGGCGGTGCTTTGATCATCAACCACAAGACTTTTCTTTTCAATAGAAGCCTTGACCAATTGCCACTTAGGCATGCCACACAGGCAATTCACTCCATGCGATTGATATCCATCAATATATAACCCCTGAGCTCGTACGTCTCAGAGAAGGGCGTTAAGCAAGAGAATAAATTCTCCGCCGCCAAACAAATATATATTTAATAGAAATCAATCACACAAAATAAAATCCAATGTCAAACCCACGGTCCATTTACAAGTTCGTTCTGGGTCTGAACGAAACCGGAGGCACCTTGTACCTCGCATATCCATCGATCTCCAAGTACGTCCGGACGATCACCAACTGATTCCCTCCTCTTGGGTGTACAGGCCAATCAAGATCATCAGTAATCACCCAAACGATGTTAAGACCTCCAGTCTTCGACCACCATCTTCATCCTTCACACCACGTCGAATCAGTTATTCAGAATGGGATAAACCCGGTCTTTCTGAATAACTCTCGTATATAATAAATCAGTGTTACACAAACACAACATACGTCTCATTCCAATTCAGAATATTCTTTTATTTAAATATTCTTACAATTTGGGAAAGGTTCCCATTAATTTCCCCGCAAGGGACATGTGGGAGTAAGAGTCCACTGTTCGCCACCAAACCACATGGTGAGAACCCCCCATCATGACTGCAACAAGAACTGGTGATACTCCATTTTCGACCATTTTAATCTAATTAAAGATTCATTAAAACCCCACTTAGTTTTAATCTTCACAAAAATCAATATCCTGTCTTTAACTGGGTTAAAGAACCAATGTCATCTAAAACACAATTCACGATAAACCCAAAATCACTTTCCTTTAATTATTGGGTTAAAGAACAAGTGTTATTTAAAACACCGTTCACTATAAACCCAAAAATCGATTCAAATTCAATTCCAATTAAATACCATTTAATTGGTACACTTCATTAAATCCAAATAAAAAGATTTAATCTTTTACTCCACTGGGTTTAGGAAATGTGTTAATGAAGACACCATTCACAACAAACCCAAATCACATTTGATATTAAATACAAGGCTCTGAATATAAAATATATCGGCTTATATTCAATATCAAATTCTATGACCAACAAATATCGTATTGGAAATAACGGTATAAATATATCTTTCAAATTCCCATAACAATATCTGTATCATCACGAAATCCAACATCGAAATATTCCAAAGACAATTTCGATTCAAATCCATTCCAATTCAATTATTGGAAACTCTGGTTATTTTCAAAACCATTTCAAATCCACTTTATTTATTTGAAAAATAAATAGAATTATAATACTAGTTCAAAACTAGTTCTTTTCGATAAAAATCTATTTTTATCTTTTCTAATATGGAAATTTTTATCCCAATTCTTCACAAATTATTTCTTATGATTTTACACTAATTATTAATATTTTTAATAATTTTATCGTGGCCCTTATAGTCGATTTCCATCAACGGCCATCGAACTGCACTTACAACGACCTTTTCCAAATTTTATTTGGACATAATTCCAAATCCAACCATTAGATTTCTAATTTCTCATGTTCGTTAGAAAGCTCTTTTCGATACGAACCCAACGGTTTTGGTTTTAGGAGAATCCGACGGTCGGATCTCCCGCAACGTCAAGTCGAAGTCAACGGTCGAAATTCGCGAACTGCCGCAGCGCAGCGCGTTCTATTCAGGCCATTATATATAATATATATATATATATATATATATAATTTCATCGATTTCCTTTTAAAACGTATTTTACAAATCATTTTAAATGGTTTTTCAAAACGATTTCCACTTCTATCTCAAATTCAAATCAAAATTAAATTTTCCAGTATAAATTCATTTTAAATTCGTTTCAAATCGATTTCAATTTAATTTCAATCCGTTTTAAATTCAATTCAAAACGATTTCAATTCTATTTCAATTTAATTCGAATTTCTAATCATTTCAAGTTAATTCGAATTTCAAATCATTTCAATTTAATTCGAATTTCAATTCATTTCAATTTAATTCGAATATCATTTCAATTTCAAAATTTTCGATTTTGAAATCACCTTTCGATATTCATTATAAAACGAATAAAATCGAAAAAATTCCCGTTCGTGTTAAAATGGCGTTTAACTACTTAACACGGCTTCACATTTCAATATTCACTGAATATTATTTTAAAATATTCGATAATTCTGAACTGGAATCAGACACAGTCAATTACCATATAATGTGATTATATGGATTTCACACAACCAATGTGTATAACAATGAAGAAAACTGCAATCCATCATCCAAGGTGCATTCTACACTGTATAAGCATCAAATATAAATACTCAATGTTTATAACAGCCTGTCAATCAATCGATCAACATACAACTAATTATTGGGATTAGTGTATGCCCAATATCATCCCAGTACCCATGTGGGGTTTCAATCAATCAAACACAAGTTTTATTTGTGCAGTTGGGCGATGTGTAAAATTTATCGTCCCAATCAATATCAGTCAAATCAGTGTATATAAACAAATCGTCCGATTTGTTTATAATTTTTTTTCACACACACGTTAAAAATTATATTTTTAACTATAAAATATTTTCCACTATATAACATTTTATTTCACATCACACAATCAAATTTGACAACATAACAATCAAACAAACAAGTCATCCATGGTATGTGGACTACGGGTGTCGGGTGCGGCTATGCACCGTCTGCATCCTAGTATATATTTCAAACTAGAAATAAATTTAAAAGTGAGGAGTTCTCACCGACTAGCTAAACCAATACACCGCGACTCTTCATATGTAGGAATCTTCGTCGTGCTCGCCTTTTGTCATTTCATTGTCCTTAGTCACTACATATATAAAAATCACATTTTTATATTATTGCTATGTATATAAAAATCACATTTCTATTTCAATATAAATATAATAAAAATCCAATTTTTATTTCGCTACATATATAAAGATTAAATTTTTACTATCTATATAATATAAAAATCTTATTTTTATTCTTTCTATAATATAAAAATTATATTTTTACACACCAAAGATCGTATTTTCTTTTCAAATCTACATTAAAAAACTAGATTTTCACAACGCTACTTCGTATGACAAAACCTGATTTAAACAAAAATTGATTTATATAAGAACTCATTTATATAAGGACTGATTTAAATTAAAACTAATCCTTTATAGCTAAAATCAGTTCTCTTCCTAGTTTAGAACATCAATTTAAATTAGCGAATAAAAATAGAAATACTTACATAATTTTCGTCGGAGGAGCCCTAAATCAGCGATGCCAGCGTTGAGGGTTGGGGTTACGTTGGCAGTTGGTTGCGGGCTGGGGCTCGCAGTGGGTCAGCAGGGGGGACTCGGCAGTTTCAGGTGGTTGGGGTTTCCAGAAGGGCCGCGGCGTTTAAAAGGGGAAGAAGAGAGAGGAGGTCGCGCGAGGGGGAGGCAGAGCTAAGGGTGGTTGCTGGCGTCTTCGAACGCCGGAGGGAGGGGTGGCGGCTTCCTCTGGTGGCGCGCGACGTCCGTGGGCGAGGCTCCTTCCTTTTATTATGTATTATTTAATTATTTCAAAAACGTACCTTTTTAATTTGACCTCAAAATCAAACCCACCGACTGTCGTCCATAGCTAATTACCCCTATTCCGAACACAATGGGATATGTATCGTAGGCTGATTCGATCAGTTTTCATCAAAATCAAAATATAACTCTATATATTGAATTTGAACGCACATTCCAATTTACTGGGGCCACATACTAACTAGAAAAATTCCATAAAAATATTCTCTAGCTTCGTATTGATGATACAGTCCTAACAAAACTACTTTCATTGAATTCTGAGACCGTTTGAAAAATGGCCATTTTCCAGTCGATTAAAATCTACTGAAACTGGTCAAACGCGTTTTCCTTTGCCACGCTCACATATTGATTCGAAAAATTACGAATTTTGAAACCTATCAATAACTTAACATCGTGGTACCAACAAAAGTGGTTTTACCCACTATGTTCACAGAAGAAATAACAGTAAATGCACCTTCTCGAAAACCGGGGTCATTTCCAAAATTCCCACTTTTAAGTGCCAGAATTCCATAGCGACTATTCTAAATTTTCAACTGGATGTAACCTTTGATTTCCTCTATGAAATTTGAATTTTTCGGACTCGTTGGAAAGATATTCTCAATTAGATTCTAATATTTTTGGTTTCACTAAAATCCAGTTTATTTCGAATCCTGTACATTCATTTGAACTTTGAAATCGAATTTTCGAGCTACCGCGCCCTTTTCAATACCTTTTATATTTAAAATAAAATATTTATATTCTAACGACTATCTATATAAATATATACATTCTAATTCTATTAAAAATAAATTACATGTCGTTTTTATTTAAAATATTCATTTTAAATATTCAAAATTCACTAAAATTGCCAAAATAAAAATTTTAAATTGGTTCGGATTTACGGGTTATTACAGAATGTCACATCGTCATACCCGCCAAATCACAAATTGATTTATCCAAAAATAAAATGGGCATACAGCTAAGAGAAACGAATTCCTCTGCCACCAAACGTGAATACGTTTGAAGAGATCAACTTACGCGATCTATTAGATATACGCTGTCAGACCTTCTTCCATACAAGTTGTCCTGGGACTGGACAAACCGAAGGCACTATTCAGTACATCCATCTTAGGCAATCTTTACCTAAGATTTATACAATAGCTCTTGCACTTTACTCCGTCTTCAATTATCTTTGGCATATATGATTCGCAACGCATATGCCAATACGAAGTGGTTCTTCGGACAATAATCCAATCGGTCTCCCAATATTAACAATGTTAAAAATGGTCAAAAATTTGATAGTCAGTGATTTAACTATCAAAGAGAAACACGTGTGCAAACAACGATATTTGTAACACCCCACATCCATTAATGTCACTCACAATGGGAATGCATTAACTTCCATGGAGCATTTTAAGTGTGTATAGAACAGAAACTTAACAACAAGACAGATATAAACAGTACTTAAAAATGTAAAACTTTATTCATTGCAGCGGTAAACACATAAGTTTGATTACATCATCAAAAACCAGAGTCAAAGTACATAATATCCATCTTGACTAAATCAAAGTACATAAATTGAAAGACATAACCCCATTTCAAAATAGCCATAAATAAGAGAGGCTGAACTTTACTTTAGCGATCCAAGCAACTTCTAAAAGCAGAGATATAGCTGTCCAAAATCAAGCTCCACTGGTGCTAGTTCCAACCTGAGCATCAGGGGGGAGGAAGAAAAGAGGAAACAAAGGGGGTTAGACATAAAGTCTGGCGAGTGCGATAACTTTAACAATATAATTACCAAAATAACTAGGCTAAGGCAAAAGTTGGAAAATAAGGAAATGACAGTGAACAATTGAGTAAGACAGAGTAAACAAGGAAACAAGATGAACAAAGATAACGTTAAAGCGCACCTAAACCACTATAAGATAATTACTATACTGTACCATCACTAGTCACCCTAAGGTTGATCCCGCCTACAAAACTTAATAATGATAATGGTAGTTTCATGCACCCCTAGTTGCCTTCATAGGTGCTGCCTGCCCCTATCTCCACTAGGTGTACCCACTACACCCATGCGATCGGCTCCCTAATTCATAGATAACCATGCTGGCCCCACAGCGGGGTGTATCACTCCCCAAAGTGGCAACCCGATACCACAAATAATGCATGGCTTATACCTACACGATGCAACAATGTCTTTCCTACCATCTTGGGCCCACACATGCATATGAACCCGTTGAACTTGCGTTGCCACCGCCAACCCGTTTTGGCCTCTTATAGTCAAGCCAGTATGCGTGTCCCGTCCTTGACTTGGGTCGAGCCCACAAAGATACGTATGGGTTACTGGTTGAAACGGGCCCCTATTACTTGACGCAAGCTATCCACCTAAGCTTGGTCCCCTCTAGTACATCCCACTTAACCCTCTTCTTATTCATGTTCACTTACATGTTTCAATTTTGGTTAAGTGTTTCTAATCGTATTTCCAATGCCACCCAAGGCACCCACTAAATTCCACATGCCACCCAAGGAACCCACTTAACCCCCTCATGTCCCACTACATGTTTATCTGGTTAAGTGTTTCTTAATTCATTAAGACCGTAACCTCATAAAGACCTCCAACATTAGACTGGCATTTGTGGCAGCTGGATTTGTCGGGTGGGTCCGGGCAGTCTTACACCACAAAAGAGCCTAACCTCGTGTCTTTACAAGTGTTACGCATTTAATTTATGCCTAAGACCTCCCACATTAGACTGACATTTGTGGCAGCTGGATTTGCCGGGCGGGTCCGGGAAGTCTTACACCACAAACGAGCCTAACCACGTGTCTTAGACAATTAATTACACCTAATTAATCAATCCCCAGTTTTGAATTAATTTCCCTATTCAAATTATCAATCAATTCCAAATTTAACTATGGCCATAATTGACTCAATTATGTTGTAACAACCCGTATTTTCAATAACCTGTTATAACGTAAATCGAGGCAGAATTTAATTCAAAAATCTGAATCAAGGGAAACAGGCTATGCCATTGCGTTCATCTCGGAAAAATACGCGAAATAGAGTCCGAGTTTTCGAAAATCAGAGTCCGTATGACCCGATTAAGGCCCAACGAAGTTTTCAGAAAAATTCAAAGTAAAAACAGATTTCAAATTCAAGTTTGAATTTGGAAATTAGGGTCAGATTGGGCCAGGCGGGAAAATTCCCGCCAGAGCACCCAAGTCGACAGCCCTGTCGACTTGGGAGTCGACTTGGTTGGACCCAAGTCGACAGCCCTGTCGACTTGGCTGTCGACTTGGCTCAGCCGGGAAGTTTTGCCTGGTGCACCATTTTGGAGTTGTGTTGAATTTGGGGGCCAGATTCGGTTTTGAGGGCTGAGATTGGAACTAGGGTTTAATCCTAAGGCTAAAACTAATCCTAATCTCTATAAATAAGACCCTAACCTAAGCCTAAATCAACATTATTCACTCATACAACTAAACTATGGCAAAATCATTCCTCTCATGGCCTCCACTCTCTTCATAAAATTCCTAAGTTATTTCTATGAGAGATTTTTCCATGCATACAAGTGTTTTCAAGCTTGTATAAGTGTCATTAGCTTGCATTCAAGTCAAGTTTCCATATTTACATATAAAGCAAGGGTTTTGATCAATTTTGCTCAAGGGTTTTTCTATTGGAGCTTGCATTTTGGGTTTATTTGATTGCATAAGGGCTTTGTCTCAATCTATATATATTTTTGTGTCTTCATAAGCATTGTAAGCCCTTTTCTACTTTCATATTTAAACTCTAAAGTTAAATGAATGATGCAAGTTTGGTTGATCATTATGATATGCAAGTTTGCTATGATATGCAAGTTTGATATGTTATGCTATGAAAGTTTGCCATGTTATGATATGCAAGTTTATCATGTTATGTTATGCAAGTATGCCATGTTATGATATGCAAGTTTACCATGTTATGCTATGCAAGTTTGCCATGTTATGATATGCAAGTTTATCATGTTATGTTATGCAAGTTTGCTATGTTATGATATGCAAGTTTGCCATGTTATGTTATGCAAGTATGCCATGTTATGATATGCAAGTTTATCATGTTATGTTATGCAAGTTTGATATGTTATGATATGCAAGTTTGCCATGTTATGTTATGCAAGTATGCCATGTTATGATATGCAAGTTTATCATGTTATGTTATGCAAGTTTGCCATGTTATGATATGCAAGTTTATCATGTTATGTTATGCAAGTTTGCTATGTTATGATATGCAAGTTTGCCATATGATATGCAAGTTATGTTATGCAAGTTTGGGTTGATCATTTTGCTCATGTTATCATGTTATGCAAGCTTATCTTGGGTTTATGAGCTTAAAGCTTCAAGCTTTATGCTAAAGGTCGCATTTTGGCAACATGTAAGTTATCATATCCCTTATGATAACTTGCATGTGAGGCTAAATGCGAACTTATGGCCATTTCTACATGTCAATTATCACCATGTATCACCAATATGCTAAGTTTGGTTTTATGCATGCTTTTGAGGCCTAAAAATGTAATATGCAATTATATGAACATATGTACATTTCATATGCCACCATGTTAAACTTGTGGCTTCAACACCTTTATGTCATGATTATGCCAAGTTCCCTCTTTCTATCCTTTATGCGCTATTGCGATATGTAAGCGATGGGATTGCGTTTGGGGTTGGGTAAACTTAAAAGACATAAAAACATAAGATTGAGAATTTACCTATTAAGTTAGGTCTACCCATTGGGAATTTACCTATTAAGTTAGGTCTACCCAAATGCTTGAAAACTTGTAATATGTTTTGGAAACATGATGGACATGACACTTAGAAAATATAAGTGTAACCAACTCGAGGTTGGGTTGAGTTTGTAGCGTAAACCTACCCGGAACCGACCGGCTTAACTAGTTGCTACAAACAATAGGACCCAATGTGAGAAGTTGGTCATGTTGTACCTTGAACCCGAGGTTAGACCAAGTTGTGGTATAAAGCTACCCGGAACCGACCGGCTTAACTAGTAACCGCAACGGAGTCTAATGTGAGAGGTTAAGGCACGTTAATTAATTAATGCCTCATGAGTAGGGTTAAGTCATGGTCCACTTAATACTTAACCAATTTGGGCTTGGTAGATTAATCAGGGTTAAGTCGTGAACTCATCGTTACACTTAACCAAGTTAATCCATGATTAGCAAGAGGGTTAAACCGTACTTAACCCACTAGAAAATCCTAGCAATGGGGGTCCACTCCAGCAGTAATCCCAAGTTTGTATCATTAAGACCCTAGGGACTAGGCTAGGGTGGGGGCACGATTACTGGACTTGAGGTAAGTGACCAAAAACGACGGCAGAGTGGTACGTCGGTGTAGTTCCGGGCGGACTATGGTCGTGCATATAGTCCGAAGTCGGGGAAAGCATGCACGGGTACCAGTAGATCGAGACTGTGCACTTATGTTTATGGTGTCCAGGGGTTGACACCCTAGGGCTTGATACTCCCGACGGGAGACCCTGCACAGTCTGACTACAATTATGTTTGGGCCGCATTGACACCAACACGTGACGAGTTAGGCTTACAGGGAGCCGATCGACTAGACCGTTTGGTTGGACTGCGTATTAGGGTCACTTCATGTTATTGGGCCAAGGGATCAATACTTGTTTATTCAAGTCATGTTAGTTTGCTAGTACACCTATGGTGCAAAAACCTTAAACCTGATTATGCGATGACACCTTTATCTACCTTGTTAGTTAATCATCATGCTAGTATGTTGTTATCCTTATGTTCATCACTGCTTCTCATGCCAGTTAACTTTATCAGTTTACATTGATTGTAGTAGGGCTTACTCAGTCTTTTTGACTGACCTGTTTTCCTTTTGCCTCTTTTCTTCCGTTCCCCCCCCCCCAGGTTCTCAGGGTGGGAATATTGGAGCTTAGCTTGGATTTCTGATCGCTTGCTTGTGGGATTTTAGCTCATGTACGGTCTTGACATGAAGCTAGCTATGGTTATCACTTATTTTGGGGATAGTACTTATGTATTTCAGTTTTTCAGTGATGTTGTTTTTATCTAGACTTGTGTATTTGGAAAGTTGACATTATGTTGTACCAGACTTGTTTTGAAATAGTTTGAAATCTTCCGATGTTTTATTTATCTTATTTACTCTGTTTACATATATACATATGTTCTTGTTCTGCCTTGATATATCATTATGCATGTTTACCTGATTCAAACGCCCCTCCAAAGTCAGAGTGCTTGCAAGAGCCACCCTGGCGGAGGTGGGGTGTTACATTTGGTATCAGAGCATATGGTTTACGAGAAGGAACAAAAAGGTTTTTAGAAAACTTTTGGAAAACTATTTTCGAAACCAAGTATAAAGTATTTTCCAAAGAAAAGTCTAGTTTATTTTAAAGGCTATTCCCCAAAAAGCCATTAGCAAAATTCCTTCGTTTTTCTCCATTCTGAATCTATCTTTTTTCTTCGTTTTCAGTATGGCCAATAACTTTGCCATTCCGGAGGGAGTACACGTACCTGTTTGGTATAGGAGACTTTTGGAGGCTAGGGAGACCGAAGCCGGCCCCACAAATGTTCCTCCTACTCCTCCTCCGGTAGTTAATGTTCCTCCTCCTGTCGCTGAGGTTCCTCTTCCTCCTCCCCCTCAGCATCCACAAGCAGATTTCGCGGAGATTTGCAAAGACTTTAAGGCGATGGGTTGCAAGAATTTCATTGGAACCGAGACTTTTGTAGAGGCAAGGAATTGGTTGAAAGAAACCGAATATCTTTTTGCCTTCTTTGATATAGATGACCGTAGGAAGGTTTTATTGGAAGTGTGGTTGCTAAAGGAAGAAGCTGCACGTTGGTGGGTGGTCACCACCGCTACTAGGCCAATTGAGACTTGGGATGACTTTCGGGGAAAGTTTGGACTAAGCTATCACTGAAACAAGGGGACATGACTATTAGGGAATACATAGATAAGTTTAATCAACTGACTCGGGTCGGTTTAGACTTGGTTAACACAGCTCAGAAGAAGGCCCTATACTTTGCTCTAGGATTAAACGAGCCATTACATGGTTTAGCCATGTCTCATATACCCTTGGGGGCAACTTTTGAGAGTTTGGTGAATATGGCCCTACTCAATGAAGATAATAGGAGTGACAAGAAGGAGGAGAAGTCTAAAGATAAGAAGGAAAAGAGGTGCTTTACTTGTGGAAGCTCGACTCATCTAAACAAGGATTGCAGAAAAAGGAAGGGCACTTGCTTTAACTGTGGAGAAATGGGACACTTCACTAGGGATTGCCCGAAGAAGCAAGGGCAAGGCCAGGGTCAGACTCAGCGTGCCGGACCTTCGGGAGGGCAAGTTCATGCTCTCAATGCCGCTCCAGTTCCCGATCGAGGTAGTATTTCTGTTGAAAGTCCTGTTTACATTTCTGATTTTCCTATTCGTACTTTGTTTGATTCTGGTGCATCGCATAGTTTATTTCATCTGGTTTAGTTGGAACTTTGCACCTAAGTACTAGTCTAGTTAATGATCCCGTGTGCGTTTCAAATCCAATTGGGGGTTCTGCCCATTTGTCTATTATCTACGTGGATTTGAAAATCTCTATCTTGAGTATAGAATTCTCGCGTGATGCTTATATTCTCGGTTTCATGGGGTATGGGTTGATTTTGGGCATGGATTGGTTGTCCAGTTTTGGGGCCATTCTTGATTTTTGAGCATAGGGTTGAGAGGCTCATGACTCGCCTCGGTAATACCCTAAAAATTTCCAGTAACCCTATGAGTCCCGTCATGTCGTGTTATCTTGAATCCCTCAACTCGTCTATCGATAGTTTGCAATCGGTGAGGGTGGTCCGAGAATATCCTGATATCTTGGGTGAAGTGAAGGGGGTTACCCCTAAACGAGAGATAGATTTCCGCATTTATCTGGTTGATAATGCCAAGATAGTTTCGTGGCCGGTTAGGCACATGGCCCCGCAAGATGAAAGTTAAGAAAGCAAGTCAAGGAGTTGCTTGAGAAGAACTTCATTAGATGAAGTATATCTGAATGGGGAGCGCCTGTAGTATTTACTACCAAGGCAGATGGTTCTCTTCGACTTTGTGTTGATTATCGTGAGTTAAACAAAGAGAATAGACAACCATTGCCAAGGATCGATGATTTGTTTGATCAGCTTGTAGGAACATCTGTTTTCTCTTGATCTTGCTACTGAATTCCATCAGCTCAGAGTAGCTGAGGATAGTATAGACAAAACTGCGTTCAGAACTCCAGATGGATTCTTAGAATGGCTGGTCATGCCATTCGGTTTGACTAATGCACCCGCCTACTTCGTGGACTTGATGAGTAGGGTGTTTAGGGAGTTCTTGAACAAGTTTGTCGTGGTCTTCGTAGATGATATTCTGATCTTCTCTAAGGATGAGGAAGAGCATGCAAGGCATCTCGTGGAGGTGATGGATACGCTTAGAGCGCATCAGTTGAAGGCCAAGTTCTCCAAGTGTCACTTTTGGAGAAGGGAAGTTAGATTCCTTGGGCATATAGTATCTAAGCAAGGCTTAGCGGTGGATCCCGCTAAGGTAGTTGCAGTTCAGGATTGGAAGGCTCCAAGGAATGCAACCGAAGTAAGAAGTTCTCTCAGTTTAGTTAGTTAGTTAGCGTCCCTTGAGCTTAGACCTACCCTTCTGGATCAAATAGGGACTTCACAGAAGGAAGACCCGCAGTTAGTCGAGATCATGGACAAGTTGATTCGAGGCGAGATGATAAGTCACCTCCCTATAGATGACAAGGGATGGCTAAGACGCGATGAGAGAAAGAAGGTTCTTGAAGATGCACATCACTCGAGGAGGTGGCCGAGTTTGTCCCAAGGTGCATGTTGTGCCAACAGGTTAAAGGCCGAGTCAAAGAAGCCCGGTGGGCTATTATATCCATTGGAGGTCCCCGCAATGGAAGAGGGAAAAGCGTCACGAAGGATTTCGTGGATGGACTGCCTAGATCAAGAAAGGGAATAAGAGCATGTGGGTCATAGTAGGTAGACTCACGAAGAGTGCTCATTTCACTCCGGTAAAGAGCGAAAGGACTGCATCATAGCTAGCGACAGTTTACTTTCAAGAAATAAAGCGGTTGCACGAGGTTCCCTAAAGTATAGTTAGTAACCATGACTCAATCCTCACTAGCCAGTTGTGGGATAGTCTACGGGAAGTCATGGGCAAGCGACTGAATCTAAGTACGGACTATCATTCGCAGGCAGATGGTTCATTTCGTTCAAGCACGAGTTATAGAAAATCACGTTAGTAAGAGCAATTGGCAACATGGATTGGTATTTTCAAGAAAAGTTCTGCTGCGTGGAATACTTTATAGTAAGTAAACGAGATCCAGGATTCACTAGTGAATTTTGGAGAGCTTGCATGAAACCATGAGGTCATAGTTATGTTTAAGCCAAGAATGATAGAAGAGTAAGTGAAAGAGGAAGACGAGAGGCGACAATGAAATGGGTTCCAACTCATATTTGGAAATAAGAGTTAAGAAGCCAAGAAATCATGAAGTAAAAGACGGTCAAAGCACAGTGGAGTTAAGCTCAAGGAAACGTGACTTAGAAGACTGAAGGCTAGATACGCGCATCATATCTCTTTTTAAGAGCGTATCCTTGATCCTTGTTTTCCTGTGGAACTTACTCGCATGTTATCTTTTTACGTATATCCTCTCAGTACCATTCTCGATCCCATTTCTGTTGTAAACTCCATAAGGGTGTATGACTCATCGGTTAGTAATACATGTCAAGGTTTGAAGGGGTCCGTTAGGTTGACTAAACCTTTTTGGCTTTTATAGAATATGGGTTGGGTTAGGAAGGGATTTCTTGTAATCCGAAAGGAGTATATCCTGCTTATCTTCCCGATCTCTTTGTAGCATATCTTTCTTTTGCTATCTATATCGTGTTAATCTTGTCGTGAGAACCTTAGGTAGAAACCCTTTGGATGAAACATGTGTTTGAAACATGTTATGCTTGATGGTTGCAAGTGGTTGCAAGTGTTTGCAAGTGGTTACTCGTGGATGCATTATACACGTTAGGCACTGGATCGGCTCACACACTCCTCATATTGCATATGCATGAGTGTTTACGCTTATTCATGGATGAAAATTTTTGTGTTATCACATGGATGTTGCATATGGATGTATGTTATGTGCACACATATAGATGTTATACATTATGTTAGGAATTGCATACATATGGATTCATTTCACTAACATAATTTGCATTGATGATATTTGCATTAGATAAGTACATATACACACACCTTTGCATATGTTCATACAACATTTAGAATCTTGTAAGGACAATGATTGCTCGTGGATGATGTTTTGAGTAGATGGATGTTGGATGGTAGGATACGTTCTTCCTAACTTGAAGATTTCGGGGACGAAATCCTTTAAGGAGGGGAGAATGTAACAACCCGTATTTTCAATAACCTGTTATAACGTAAATCGAGGCAGAATTTAATTCAAAAATCTGAATCAAGGGAAACGGGCTATGCCATTGCGTTCGTCTCGGAAAAATACGCGAAATAGAGTCCGAGTTTTCGAAAATCGGAGTCTGTATGACCCGATTAAGTCCCAACGAAGTTTTCAGAAAAATTCAAAGTTAAAACAGATTTCAAATTCAAGTTTGAATTTGGAAATTAGGGTCAGATTGGGCCAGGCGGGAAAATTCCCGCCAGAGCACCCAAGTCGACAGCCCTGTCGACTTGGGAGTCGACTTGGTTGGACCCAAGTCGACAGCCCTGTCGACTTGGCTGTCGACTTGGCTCAGCCGGGCAGTTTTGCCTGGTGCACCATTTTGGAGTTGTGTTGAATTTGGGGGCCAGATTCGGTTTTGAGGGCTGAGATTGGAACTAGGGTTTAATCCTAAGGCTAAAACTAATCCTAATCTCTATAAATAAGACCCTAACCTAAGCCTAAATCAACATTATTCACTCATACAACTAAACTATGGCAAAATCATTCCTCTCATGGCCTCCACTCTCTTCATAAAATTCCTAAGTTATTTCTATGAGAGATTTTTCCATGCATACAAGTGTTTTCAAACTTGTATAAGTGTCATTAGCTTGCATTCAAGTCAAGTTTCCATATTTACATCATAAAGCAAGGGTTTTGATCAATTTTGCTCAAGGGTTTTTCTATTGGAGCTTGCATTTTGGGTTTATTTGATTGCATAAGGGCTTTGTCTCAATCTATATATATTTTTGTGTCTTCATAAGCATTGTAAGCCCTTTTCTACTTTCATATTTAAACTCTAAAGTTAAATGAATGATGCAAGTTTGGTTGATCATTATGATATGCAAGTTTGCTATGATATGCAAGTTTACTATGTCATAATATGCAAGTTTGATATGTTATGCTATGCAAGTTTGCCATGTTATGATATGCAAGTTTATCATGTTATGTTATGCAAGTATGCCATGTTATGATATGCAAGTTTACCATGTTATGCTATGCAAGTTTGCCATGTTATGATATGCAAGTTTATCATGTTATGTTATGCAAGTTTGCTATGTTATGATATGCAAGTTTGCCATGTTATGTTATGCAAGTATGCCATGTTATGATATGCAAGTTTATCATGTTATGTTATGCAAGTTTGATATGTTATGATATGCAAGTTTGCCATGTTATGTTATGCAAGTATGCCATGTTATGATATGCAAGTTTATCATGTTATGTTATGCAAGTTTGCCATGTTATGATATGCAAGTTTATCATGTTATGTTATGCAAGTTTGCTATGTTATGATATGCAAGTTTGCCATATGATATGCAAGTTATGTTATGCAAGTTTGGGTTGATCATTTTGCTCATGTTATCATGTTATGCAAGCTTATCTTGGGTTTATGAGCTTAAAGCTTCAAACTTTATGCTAAAGGTTGCATTTTGGCAACATGTAAGTTATCATATCCCTTATGATAACTTGCATGTGAGGCTAAATGCGAACTTATGGCCATTTCTACATGTCAATTATCACCATGTATCACCAATATGCTAAGTTTGGTTTTATGCATGCTTTTGAGGCCTAAAAATGTAATATGCAAGTATATGAACATATGTACATTTCATATGCCATCATGTTAAACTTGTGGCTTCAACACCTTTATGTCATGATTATGCCAAGTTCCCTCTTTCTATCCTTTATGCGCTATTGCGATATGTAAGCGATGGGATTGCGTTTGGGGTTGGGTAAACTTAAAAGACATAAAAACATAAGATTGGGAATTTACCTATTAAGTTAGGTCTACCCATTGGGAATTTACCTATTAAGTTAGGTCTACCCAAATGCTTGAAAACTTGTAATATGTTTTGGAAACATGATGGACATGACACTTAGAAAATATAACTGTAACCAACTCGAGGTTGGGTTGAGTTTGTAGCGTAAACCTACCCGGAACCGACCGGCTTAACTAGTTGCTACAAACAATAGGACCCAATGTGAGAAGTTGGTCATGTTGTACCTTGAACCCGAGGTTAGACCAAGTTGTGGTATAAAGCTACCCGGAACCGACCGACTTAACTAGTAACCGCAACGGAGTCTAATGTGAGAGGTTAAGGCACATTAATTAATTAATGCCTCATGAGTAGGGTTAAGTCATGGTCCACTTAATACTTAACCAATTTGGGCTTGGTAGATTAATCAGGGTTAAGTCGTGAACTCATCGTTACACTTAACCAAGTTAATCCATGATTAGCAAGAGGGTTAAACCGTACTTAACCCACTAGAAAATCCTAGCAATGGGGGTCCACTCCAGCAGTAATCCCAAGTTTGTATCATTAAGACCCTAGGGACTAGGCTAGGGTGGGGGCACGATTACTGGACTTGAGGTAAGTGACCAAAAACGACGGCAGAGTGGTAAGCCGGTGTAGTTCCGGGCGGACTATGGTCGTGCACATAGTCCGAAGCCGGGGAAAGCATGCACGGGTACCAGTAGATCGAGACTGTGCACTTATGTTTTTGGTGTCCAGGGGTTGGCACCCTAGGGCTTGATACACCCGACGGGAGACCCTGCACAGTCTGACTACATTTATGTTTGGGCCGCATTGACACCAACACGTGACGAGTTAGGCTTATAGGGAGCCAATCGACTAGACCGTTTGGTTGGACCATGTATTAGGGTCACTTCATGTTATTGGGCCAAGGGACCAATACTTGTTTATTCAAGTCATGTTAGTTTGCTAGTACACCTGTGGTGCAAAAACCTTAAACCTGATTATGCGATGACACCTTTATCTACCTTGTTAGTTAATCATCATGCTAGTATGTTGTTATCCTCATGTTCATCCATGCTTCTCATGCCAGTTAACTTTATCAGTTTACATTGATTGTAGTAGGGCTTACTCAGTCTTTTTGACTGACCTGTTTTCCTTTCGCCTCTTTTCTTCCGTTCCCCCCCCCCCCCCCCAGGTTCTCAGGGTGGGAATATTGGAGCTTAGCTTGGATTTCTGATCGCTTGCTTGTGGGATTTTAGCTCATGTACGGTCTTGACATGAAGCTAACTATGGTTATCACTTATTTTGGGGATAGTACTTATGTATTTCAGTTTTTTAGTGATGTAGTTTTTATCTAGACTTGTGTATTTGGAAAGTTGACATTATGTTGTACCAAACTTGTTTTGAAATAGTTTGAAATCTTCCGCTGTTTTATTTATCTTATTTACTCTGTTTACATATATACATATGTTCTTGTTCTGCCTTGATATATCATTATGCATGTTTACCTGATTCAAACGCCCCTCCAAAGTCAGAGTGCTTGCAAGAGCCACCCTGGCGGAGGTGGGGTGTTACATATGTCCATCTATTTATGGTATGTAAAGTTATACCAATTTCATCACAATTTTATTTTACGCCATTTAAGGCATTTATGCCAATTCTCAATATTAAATCTTTTAATATTATCGCACGACCCCACGTTGTACGTCCGTTCGTTTAACGCAAAATATATGTTAGACTCGAATAGTCTAACTCATGGAATAAAGAGAAAACTTCACAACATACATACAGATAAAACTAGATCTAAACATAAGGGGTGAACTTGCATGTGTGAATGAGGTTCTACATCTAGAACTTGCATAGGAAAAAGTCACAAACTTGCATAAAACTAAATATGTCATAGATCCAAATCTAATGGTGTGAACTTGTTTAGGCAATAGTCATAAACTTGCATAAATCATGTATGTCATAGATCTACATCTAAAGGTGTAAACTTGCATAGGCAATAACCACAAACTTACATAACATAATTCATACTCCATACACATATATTTATATAAACTTGATTTATGCAATATAACGATGGTGTAAACTTACATCTAAACATATAAACTAGCATGTAAAATTTAGCATATAACTCACACATGTCATAGCCTAACTTTAGATCTAAAATAGATGTCATGAAACATGTAAGGTTATGCATAAAATTTTCACTAACTTGCATATGATCTATGTCCCAATTAACATCCTAACTTGCATACATACATGTGATTCATCATATGAATTAGTTCCAACAACATAACCAAACTAGCATATGAAACATCATAATGAATTGATTATACATGATCATAGAGTTACAACATGGATGATAACATCACAACTTTACAACATAGATGATAACATCATAGAATTTACAACATAAATGATAACAACACAATTTTACAACAAAGATGATAACATGCGGTCAATAATTCACAACATAACCATATAATCCGCATCATAGCTCAATCCAATTAAATCGTTAATTATTTTATTAAAGAAATCGAAATCACAAGAAGAAGGTCTTGCATTCTGAAATCTGAGTTCTGAAATTGATTAAGCTCGCCTTTGTAGTAGATTCGTTGTTGTTTAGATTAATGTTGAATAGAACTGAGTTGATTAGCTGTTCTTCCTCTCTAATTGGTAGCGGCTACTCTAGGTTACAAGATGACAACATGAAGGCCATAGTTTCAGTTTTTACTTTGATTTAGGGTTTGAGTCTACCCATGTTTATATAGAATTTTAATTTAATTATAGCAGTCGGATGATCTAAGGGTTAATCAAAACCATTCAGTCGGGATAGGGTGACACCTCAGCCCTAATGACTCAGCAAGGAGTCAGAAAGGACTCAACAATGAGTCACAACACGGATCAAACTGAATCAGAAAGCTGTGCAGGCCTGCTGCTCGGCCTAGGCGCACTTGGAAGGTGCGCCAGTGCAAATTTGTACTAGCGCACTTCCCAAGTGCGCCAGTGCAATAATTTTTTGTTTCTTGTTTGTCCGCCTAACTTCGTTGGTCCATATCTCCTTCATCCGATATCCATTTCCTGCAAACTTGGACTCTATCTCAACCAGAATTCCAAAACGAACACAATGGCGTAACCCATTTCCCTTAATTCTCACGTCTGAGATTAATTATTCTCTAATTTAGTTAATTCGATTATTCAAAAATCCGGGGTATTACAATATTATTTCCAGATGGAAATTCTATCGATCAATCAGCATTCATCTTTTTATCTCTTTAGTTCGTTTATCTTTAATTTATCATTTTCAATTTCATGTTTCCATATATTCAACATTTCTTATTTTCTAGTTTTAGAAAATATACATTATTAACAATGGAAAACATTCCCATTTCTTGTTTTCTATATTCGAAAACATTTCTGATTCTTATTTGGAAAACATTTCCAAATCTCCTTCATTTGCTTTTAAGCAGATGTTTAAATGAACATTGCTATGCCAACACAAACCATTTCACTCATTAACTAAATCCACTTAACCTAGCTTTTCTATCAAACTTTATTCATTCCTTAGTTAAGAAGGAAGTCAATCAAGTTAGGGTATCATTACCTCTCAGACCTTAACTGAACAACTTTTTAGCTTCAGAATAGACAAATTTTATCTTTTAAACCTTTAACAATCTTCCTTACGTAACCCTAGGATTCTATTTAAGAATCCTCTTCTTTTACAGAATTCATTTGATTATAACCATGGTGTTATAATTCCCTTACTTTCAAAATATAATAACTTTAAGTATAACTTTTCTTCCTTAATTTAAATAAATAAAATAAACGATTTATTAAATAAATAAATCTTGATTTAACAACCGAAAAGTATAAATACTTTCTCGAATTCGATATAATCGAATTCGACGATTAACTCTCTTCGAAAAACGAATATTCGATTAACTCACTTCGAATAACTTAATATTCGATTATCTCACTTCGAATAACTTATATTCGATTACCTCCTCTTCGAATAACTTACATTCGATTACTCACTTTCTTTCGAATACACTATATTCGATACTCTCCTTTCGAATAAACTATATTCGATTACTCCTCTCGAATAACTAAATTCGATTAACTCCGCTCGAATAACTACATTCGATTAACTCCTCTCGACTACTAAATTCGATTAACTCCTTTAGATTTAACTATAATCGATTAACTCCTTTCGATTAAACTAAAATCGATAACTCCTTTAACTCTATTCGAATAAATTATATTTGATGAACTCTCATTGAATAACTGATATTCGGCTAACTCCTACGGATTAACTCATTTGGATTAACTCGGTTTGATTAACTTAACTTCATTAACTCGATTTATTTAACTCAACTTTATTTGCTTTATAAAGATTTCCTTTTAACAGTGTTTATTCACTTTATAAAGATTTCCTTTTAACAGCGTTTATTTACTTATCAAATAATTCCCTTTTAACAGCGTTTATTCCTTTATAAAAATTTCCTTTTAAAAGCGTTTATTCCTTTATAAAGATTTCCTTTTAACAACATTTATTCACTTATCAAATAATTCACTTTTAATAGCGTTTATTCACTTATCAAATAATTCCCTTTTAACAGTGTTTATTCACTTATCAAATAATTCCCTTTTAACAACGTATATTCACTTATCAAATAATTCCCTTTTTGTTTATTTATTTTCTAAATAAATAAATTCTTTTCGTGCTTCTATTTATTATCCCAATAAATATTCCTCTTTATAAAATCCTTTGACTTTATAAATAATTCCCTTTCGTAAAATCCCTTGATTTTATAAATATTTTCTCTTTAATAAAGTCTAATTCATTTTATAAATGAATATCCCTTTTATAAAAGCCTTTGATTTTATAAATATTTTTCCTTTTTATAATATCCTATTTATTTTCAGTAAATGTTTCCCTTTCATAACCCTTTTGATTTTATAACTATTTTCTTCTATAAAATCCCTTTTTTTTCCTTTTCTATATAAAATCCATTGATTTTATATAACTAATTTATTTTCAAAATATACTTTGAAAATCCCCTTTTTACATCCTAGTATTTTTCACGACATTTAAAAAACCAAATCACAATGATCGATATCATTGAAACACATATCATCATCAACATATTTTATATCACATCATTTATTACAATATATGAAAACAGTAAAATAAATGTTGAGGAACCCAGTTGGGTCCCTCCAACCTGTTTCCATGCATCACAGATGTTAAACAACACGAATATAAAATATTCTGGTAACCAGAATCAATATTCGATTAACGATTTATATATATATATATATATATATATATATATATATATATATGTATCGTTATCTATATTTTCAACCAATACGTAAACAATTCAACCAAACAGTTAACACACAGAAATCAACAGATAATTATCAATTCTAAGAATACGTTATAAAAATATAACTGTTCAGAGTGGGTGAGTTTTACTCACATTGGACTATCATCATTAATTAACGATAATTGTCGTTGATTCAGATCGGACAATTTATTTTGTAATAAATGGTAATGAGCTTTGATTCACTCCCATTCAGTTTCATTTTGTAGCCGTCATCCCGACGACCCTGTCGGATCTTATTTCGTCTAATTCTGATAACGTACGGGAAAGTTATGCACCTCCAAAGTTATACATATTTTATATAGAAATCTATATTTTATAAACCCTATTGGGCCTTACCTTTTATATTGGCCCAACTCACCCAACCATGGAAAAACGCAACCTGCTCTCTACTGTATTTAGCAGTCATCTTCCCCAAATAGACAGCACTCACGATTCATGAACTTCCTCCCTACAGTATTTCGCAATCATCTCCAATTCTACTTCATGGAAAATTAAACAAAATACACCATAGTTATCTCCTTTAATTAGCACCACTAGAGCCATCATTACCCTAATTACCGCGGTTCTGTTGCTCATTATCTTCTACCACGCACTACAGGAACTCACCAACACTATTTCAGATTCTTTCTCTCTCCTTATCTCCTTCCCCGACCAGCGACTTCCAAAACGGAAACCAACCCAGGCCTCATCTTCCCGAGCTCTCCTTCCTAGACCTTAACATCATCAAATCGCACACCTGGTATGATTTCGACCACCCATTCTTACGTTGCTGCTACAACAACATGTCGACCTAAATATGTCTCGATTCCCACAAAATTACTTCTATAAGTGCCAATTAACTTCCTGAATCCAAATCCAATAACCGAATTTCGAATCGCAGCTTATAATACCTGAAATGATAAACCCTAGCTTTTGAAACCCAACGCTGTACAAATTTCGAGATGACCCAACAGACGCCGAACCTCTTGAGTCATACACAAGATTGTAGAGGATCTTCAAGCATCCTATATATATGTGTGTTTGGATTTATGGGATTTGTTTTGATTTTGTACGATTTTTCCAAAAAGGAATTTTCTTTTCAGAAGATGAAAAATGTGGCGGTTCTATCTATTGACCAACAAGAGTGAATAGAATTAGGTTTAGAGGAGTTAATCCTATATTTATCGGAAAATAAATATCTACATATTTATTAGATATTTTATTTAATTTATAATGTCATACTCGTCTTTAAAAATTCCTGCGATTACTCATGATACCCAAAAATCACAGAAATTGGCATGTAGCTACAGTTTGACATTACGAACCCAACGAAACTGGTTTCATTGAATTCCAATTGCGTTTGCTCATACAACGTATTTTCAAAGGTCAAATTATCGACTGTATTTCACATTGAAAATCGGTACGGCCACACACTGACTTCAAAAATCGCGGAAATTGAAATCTAGCAATAATTTAACATTGTGGATCCAACAAAATTAGTTTCGTCGAATTCTAAGGTCATTTGCAAAACTGGCTATTTTTAAAGCTCTAAAATAAACCATTTAAATTTAAAAATATATTTAAAATTAATTAAATTAAATATTTATAAATAAATATTATCGTATATATTCACACTAGAATACCATACAGTTTCAGAATATTCCTATATGAATTTCTAACTAGATATTTCAAATCCCGATTAAATCGATATTCGATTTATAATGAAATTCCTTTTATAAAATATAAATAGATCATTATAAATTGTAAAGGAATTCCATAGCGACTTTTATAAAATTTGATTTGGACATAATTCAAAATTTACACGACGAAATATCGATTTTTCTCTTCCACTAGAAAAATATACTTCACCAGCTCTGAACGTTTCTTGTTTCATAGAAATCCGATTTAAAACGGCTTCTGTATATTCGTTTAAAGTTCGAATTGCCAAATCGTGAACTGCAGCGCCATTTCGAGCTCAATTATATTTATAATATAATTATATGTTTAAACTTCGTTAAAATAATATATTCATCATTCAAATTCAATTCTAAGCTGAATTATATATTTTGAATTGCCCCATTCACACCATATTGCCATTTCAACCAATTCTGATTATTTCAGAATTAAATGTATTATTTAATTATTATATTAGTTAAATATTAAATATTGTTTTATTAAACGACCATTTAGTTCTCTGAATCACTTTTTAAATAATTAAATAAATTAATTACTACACCATGAAAATACGAGACATTACAGCTGGAGCCTCCAAGGATTGAATTTTGATCAATTCGACCGGATCATTTATCTTTGACAAGCGATCAGTCCCTGAGGATTTAGACATCCTAAAGAACCATTTGTTGATACAGCTCGAAGGAACCAGGACATGGGTGGAGAAGCACCTTGAGGAAATTAGACAGTATCACACGCGCAAATTGGGTGCTTGGAATATCTTTGCTTGGGATCTCCGAAGACTGAACAAGGAGAACATTGAGCGTATTTTTACTTTGGAGAAAGACAAAGCAACGCTTATCCAAACTCTCAAGTCCCGAGATGAAATCATTGTCAGATTAACAGGTCTTGGGAACAAGACAGAACTAACTGGTACTTCTCTTTCTGCTCATGCTGGGAAATTATCTAGTGAAGACCCCCTTTTGTTTGGCTTTTCCTATTTTCTTTTATGTACTTATGTTTTCGACAGGTTGTATATATCCAGGTTCCGGCCCAAGCTTGCTCTACTTAACCTACTATGTAAACTCTGTAGTGAACTTGTGATGTTGTGCTGGAAATGTAGTTTACTTTTTTGCACTTTCCTGTGTTAAGGTTTAGTGATAGTTACTTATTTATCATGACCTCTCACATTTTAAATTTGTATGCTCCACATTATCGGTTTTGTAACTAAGATAGACACTTGCACATTTTTGGACTTATACTCAATACCGACTGTCCATATCGATAATGGGTTAGTTAAAAATGAACTACAATGAGTTTATTTTGAATTGAATAAAGTGCATGCTCAGAATTATCTTATTTAATGGTTTAAAACTCATCAAATATTGTTTGCACAATCACTGTATTCTGACTCAAATTCGCGTTAGCGCTTGAAATCGACTAAAGTCGACCGTGGACTCCAAATGCTATTATCTTAATGACTCATATGGTGGTATTTGATATTTTGCTTTTGTGTATCGATAATTTATTCCCTGCTTCCCTTTGGAGATGTTTCTGATTACTAGTGCCCCAGCTTAGCAGGTCATTACCACTCTCCATTGTGGGAAGGGTTTTTACTGCTCAATGTCGGTCTGCTTTGCTGATCAGTTTTGACGATGGAGACCCCGTTGAATGCCCCGTGTTTTAGAGAGGTCGTTTTAACCCAAAATTTTGTCTTCTCTTGTCAAGCGAGTCAACATTATAAAGTTCATCGAGCATTGTTGATTCCTCTTGTGGAGAAGTTGCTTTTTCCCATAGAGAGGATTTTTGATGGTTGCCTTGTTTCGCAATATAAATTCCGTGAGGTTTGGGTAAGTGTCGCATTGCCGCGCTTACGAACTCCCACGCTTCGTCTTGCTAGGGAAAGCTCCCGGGTTTTGTTTTACGCATATGGATTCCTGCGAACCTTTTTGGGTTAAGGCCTCATTGCCTCGCTTATGAACTCCTGCGCTTCGTCTCGCTGAGGCGAGCTCCCGTGTTTCGTTTTGCGCCTACAGATTCCCGCGAACCTTTTGGATCAAGGCTTCATTGCCGTGCTTATGAACTCCCATGCTTCGTCTCGCTAAGGCGAGCTCCCGTGTTTCGTTTTGTGCCTACACGTTCCCGTGAACCTTTTGGATCAAGGCTGCATTACCGCGCTTACGAACTCCCATGCTTCGTTTCGCTGAGGCGAGCTCCCGCATTTCGTTTCGCACCTACGGATTACCACGAACCTTTTTGGGTTAAGGTTGCATTGCCGCGCTTACGAACTCCCCCGATTCGTCTCGTTGAAGCGAGCTCCCGCGTTTCGTTTCGCGTCTATGGATTCTCGTGAACCTTTTGGATCAAGGATGCATTGTCGCGCTTATGAACTCCCACGCTTCATCTCGCTGAAGTGAGCTCCCGCATTTCATTTTGCACCTATGGATTCCCGCAAACATTTTGGAGGATGATGTTTTGGATCCGTGATTGCTTGCTGCTTTATTCGCCATTTGATTCATTGGGATTTTCTTGATTTGGTTGGATTTCCAGGAGGCGAACAATAGCTAGGTAGCCTGCAACAAGAAATCGTCTATTAGCAAATTTTATATTAAAGTAAATTTTGCACTTCAAAGATTTATATGAGCAGGAAATATTTCATTCATATAACATTACTACAAACTTCTACAAGAAAATAGAACATGGCTTAAAGTAAAGTAATGTAAAGGCGATGATGATCGGTTATTTTGAGCCGTAGATATTTGATCATCATCAAAGGTTGTCAGTTGATTATCAGCCTTGGAATAATGTGAGCAAAAGCTACGTCGCTTGGACTGGACTGCTCATTTGATGTCCTTTGCCCCTGGGGGGTTGCAGAAGGATTTGCGTCTTGGGAACCCTTTACATATTGTTGTAGGCGGTTCTTCCTGATCAGATCTTCAATAAGTGATCTCAGATGCCTAAACCCATTGATGTTGTGGCCTGACTGATTATGAAACCGACGAAACTTCCCGGATTTGGTTAGATGGTCTTTCATCCTTATTGGTTGAGGTTCCAGATGATCTTTGGTATCCATTGTAGCAGAATAGATGTTTTCAGGAGTATCATTCAGAGGTGTTAACTCGGACGAGTCAAGAAGGAAAAACTTCTTATTAACTTTGTTGTCATTTCCATTATTGGCTTGCTTCTACACCTGAGTATTCTTCTGATTGGATTGGACAACTGCACATATGGGCTTTAAAGAGTGGGTTACCACCATTGATCTGAAGAGGTATAGGATTATCGTCCACTTTCATGTACTCCTCTTCTTCTTATAGAGCTTGTTAAGTGTATTTTGTTCTTTCATCTTTATCCATCTTTCGAATTCGCTTGTTTTGTCTATAGCATCGAGTAGAGCCATGAGGATTATACGAGGTTACGGATTCCTCACTTCGGACAAGGCAACATTGAACCAACTAAGGAAGGCTTTAACAGTTTCCCCTGGCCTCTGTTTCATTGTGGAAAGCGTTATAGTGGCTTTGGTAGCATACAAACGGGACTACTCCTTGAACTTGGTTAGATCAGAAAATCGATCGATGGATTTGGGTAGCAGCTTCGTAAACCATAACGATGCAGCACCTTCTAAGTAGAGAGGGAAGTATGTGCATCTCATTTTATCAGTCGCTTTGCCTGCACTCGTATGCCACTCGTACTTAAATAGGAAATAGTTCGGATCAACGAGGCCGTTGTACGTAGGCAAGGTAGGAGGATTGAACTTCTTCGGCCATTCGGCGTCAAGGATTTTTTCGTTGAATGGAGTCCTATCAGGAGGGAAGTCCCATTCTCTTTCATCGTTTCTGGTAGCATGATTCCTCTTCATGATTTGCTATATCATGTCAGAGATATACTCTTCAGTGTTATGCCATGCTGCGAAGCCGGGCTCTTTACCAAATGTCAGTCTAGGCATATGATCTCGATTACGAGCTTTAGCCCTTCACCTTCTCGGCAAGGAAGTGCCCCCGTAATGGGATTGGTGACTTTCTGAGCACTCATTTTGGAGTGGGCCTTAGTTTTTGACTTCAACCCTTCAATGTTGGTTTCATCCTTTTCGCTTGCCCAATCATAATCATCTTCCGCGTTGTCATTGCGGTTATGATCGGAAGTAGGGGATTTTGGCATTTTCTTCGGGATTTACATGGACTTTTGGAGGGGCTGGATTTGGTCGAGCATTAAGGATGGCATCAAGCTTCTCCATCATAGCTTTAGTAGAGGCACCATTCGGTTGTTTACGTTAGCAATAGCGGCGTTCAATTCATTCCTAGTCACACCGGCCCCACTTATTGAGTTTTCACCTACATCGAAATGGTTTGTAAGTGGCGTATCCTCATTAGTCATGTCATTAGCGTTTACCATGGTTTTACTAGTAGCTTTCTTAGATTTGGCCATGGCTTTGGATAAGGAAATGGTTTTGAATTTCAATTTGAGGCTCTTAAACCTTGTGAGAATGTGAGAGAGGAAAATGCAAATGTGGCCCTACGGTGGATGCCAAATGTTAATCCAAAATTTGGAATCAACCCCAAAAGTGTGAAAAATGCTTCACAAAATATAAATAAAAGAAGAAATGGAGCCACACAATAGTAGAAAAACAAGTAAAAGAGATAACATTTTATAGTTGTTCGATCAAGCGTTATCTACGTCCACTTTAGAAACCATTCTCATTGCTTTCACTTCCATTACAATGCATACAATCATCTCGATTACATTCATACTTTCACACATCAACAATCTCCAAGAATTTAATAGGAAAAAGTAGAAACGAAACCTATGGAAAGCGAATATTCAATGGTAGATCCTTTAATTTCCCGAGATTCAAGAGCATATGATGCTTTTCTTCATGATTTGAATGTATTATCTTCCTTGTATGATTGAGATTGCATGCGAAATTAGCTTGGATTTGTTGAGAATAGAGTTCTGCAGGATTTTAGGGTCATGAGAAATCGCCCCTATTAAAGTGGGATTGAACCCCTATTTATAGGAGAGCGAAATGGCCAAAATATAGCCTTCAGGTTTTGGGTTGGCCTATTGGGTATTTACGAAAATGCCACTGCCAGTTCCAGTTAATTGTTGATTTTCATGCATCTGACCGATTAGAACGTCCCGGCTAACCCAGCTTCTTCCGACCGATCCAAATGAAGTAAGCAGGCCGACCCACTCTTATGTTGAACTGATCGATCCGTCTACTGGTGAATGTGCCGATCCAATCCAATTTTTGCTTGCCAAATGAACTAGACCGATCCGGTTTCTTATTATTTCACCGATCCATTTTCTAGTGACTTGGCTAACCCTTTCCTGTTTGACTAGGCTGATCCGATCCGTGCAGAACTGACCAACCCGTTGCTAATAGGATGGACCGACCCGCTTGATTGTTGAACAAACCAACCCAGTTCCATCAACTAGGCCGATCCACTTCTTCCAGGGCAGCCCTATCCGATTCTTTGTGATCATGACCGACCCGCTGCTTTATAAAATAGACCAATCCATTAGTTTTTATCATGCAAACAACTCATCACTTGAACTCTAGTATTTTTGAAGTGCTAACAGAGAAGATCGCATCAAATTAAGAGATTTGAAGATCGTTCTTTACTGTCTGGATTGGAGATTAGTCGTTTTCAAGCTATTTTGAAGATTTGGTGTGTGATAACCATCTCTCTCACACAGAGTCAATCGAGTATATAGGTTGTTTGATCTTATTTTCATAATATCAAGTTGTTTTCACCTAGATCTATATCATGGTATGTATATTTTCATTCGAATCACCATAAGATTTAGTTTGGCAACCTAAATCGGTAAATTTCTATGTTAATTCGTGTGTTGTAACAAGTTAGATCCATTTGTTTAGTTTGTTTATTGTTTATCATGAATTTGGTGAATTTCTTATGTTTGAATGATGAATAATTTTTGAGTTAATGCTTGCTGATAGTTTGGTTTGATGATTGCATGATTTTGTTGTTGAATGGTTAAGTGAATTGCACGAGTTTTAATCGAATTGGTTTTGGATCGGTTGGAGAAGGATCATGTGAAAATTGGCCACGTTCAGGGATGGGTCAACATGTTTTTGTGATGGATTGGGTTGTTTTGTTCATGGATTGCTCAAGTCCATGGATCAAGCGAGTTCTAGCATTGATCGGGCAAGTTTTGGCATGGATCGGGCATTTTTTGCGTACGACAGCATTTATAAACACTGTAGAAAGTGATTGATCAGGCAAGTTCTGAATGGACTAGGATCTGGCATGGATCGGGCGGGTTCTGGCATGGATCGAGCATGTTTTGGCATGGATCGAGCATTTTCTAGGTTTAACAGCGTTTCGAAAACGCTGTAGAAAGTTCTAGATCAGGGAAGTTTTTGCCAATGGATCGGGCATAAGTGCAAGCCATGGAGCGGGTTTTAAAACGTGGATCAGGTAAGTATTTTCTTGGCTGGATTGGGCAGAATTTTTATAGCATTTCCATAAGTGCTATAAAAAATAGATGGATCAGGTAAGATCTAGAGATGGATCGTGCACATACGCAAGCAATGGATCGGGCTTAAAAACGTGGATCAAGCAAGTATTTTCTT
Organism: Allium sativum; assembly: GCA_030737875.1. Lineage (NCBI taxonomy): Eukaryota > Viridiplantae > Streptophyta > Magnoliopsida > Asparagales > Amaryllidaceae > Allium > Allium sativum. The sequence goes on from CM060921.1 coordinate 447,699,004, forward strand.
GGTTGGATCGGACAGACTTTTATAGCATTTCCATAAATGCTACGAAAAAGGGGTGGATCGGGCAAGTTCTTGAGCATGGATCGGGCAAGTTCTTGAGCATGGATCGGGCGTGTTTTCTGATGGATTAGGTAGGTCGATCTAGGGTGGATCGGGCAAGTCGATCCAGGATGGATCGGGTGGCTCTAATAATGTTTCTAAACACTGTAAAAAGCAGTTTTAATTGTTGTGGTATAAAAATTGAGTTAATGGGTCTGGAATGAACCAGGAGATATGATAGCATTTTAGAAACGTTGTAAAAGACTGAATGAAACGTTATGGTATGTTTTTCATAGCAGAAAGGATGAAATGCTATGAAATGGAATATCGACCAAATGAAGTATGTTTTTGGATCGACGACTTCAACATGAATCCAAGAAGGAATGTTCGAAGTGTTGTAAAGAGTTTGTTGATCGTCGAAATGCAACGAATGTGAAGACAACTCAAGGGTGTTGAGTCCATAGATAATGGTTGCTCGAGAAGTTGCTTGAGAATATGAACATTCATCAAGTTGAATGACTAAAGATATCGAAGGCCGAGGAATTAGCGTAGTCGGAGGTTATGGTGTAATCAAAACAGGGGTATAATAGGGACGCCTAAAAGACTACATGTTAGCAACTCGAGTACCCTGGGTATCATGGAAAATCCTAGTTGTCTTCGTTAAGTAAGGAAAACATACAAGTTGATAATGTATGGAGCTTTGCTAGAGCCAGGGTTACTATTATCCCTTGGCAAATGGCGTGTCATAGCCAGTCATACAATTAACGACGGTTTTAAGGAAGGATTGGCGGTGATAGTCGGAGTCATGGATAACGATCGTTACGCTTGTATCGCCTTGTGCAGAATATTCTACATCAAAGGAGATATCTGTTGGTTGCTTGTCTGATGTTGGTTTAGGCCTTCGGGGCTCATGCTTGGAAGATGTCGAGTTCAATTAGGATGGTCTATTCTCGAAAACTGGTTGCTATGTCTGTTATGTTTACCTATTAAGATTGTTTGTAAAGGCTATCATTGTCATATGTTGAGGAGACGGGTTCAGAGTTCTTCTTTGTTAATGTATTGGTAGATTAGTCGATTAATCTACCTATTTCTCATATACTTTATTGATGATGTTAGATAGTTGTTTTATCACTCATTAAGACTGTTGTCTGACTCAAGGTTTTATGTTTCATGTTATTACCTTTTTCTATTCATCCAGTTGTAGATGGGCAGACTGAGTAGCAGGTGACTGGTAGTAGATCTTCATGAGTATGATGCTGCTGATCGATGACGAGTAGGAGGCTGGCGTATTATTTTCTACTATTGTTATTTTCGTTGTTTGATGTATTCTCTGAGTGACTTGTAGTGAGGCACATTGTACAAAATTTGATGTTGTATCCAGTTTGATGTTTGGATGATTCATGATGATATGAAAGTTAAAATTCTTCTCAATTATGCATCACTATTATTATTTCCTGTTGATATACTTTATCCTTGTGCTGTGAGTTATACGACATGTTCCGTGTGTGTGTTTATCTTACATTGATGGTTGTCCATTGTTGCCAGGCACGTCTTTTAGTGCATTATTTCCCTTGTTATGTGAAGGAGTTATGGGCGGTCGTCACATTTGGTATCAGAGTTCTAGTTAACTGATTTTAGCCAAATTTCGAAGATGTAATTTCATATGAGATATGTATTTATAGATTTCTGATGGATGTATACTGTATATTAGTGTATAATATAGTAGCGTTTGAACTCCATTTGCAGTTTTTCTCATGTATGGAATAATCATTTATATTTCAAATTTAGAATAAGTCGTAGAACGTTGGGACAAACTACTAGGAAGGAGACTCTTCCTGGAGGGGTTGATGGCGATATACCAGATTACCCAATTATGTTCGAGGCTATGATGGCAACGAATATGAGGAGAGTACACGCTCCAGGAGCAGCAACGGTAAATGTTGGAGTTCAAGTGCAATTGCCTAGGGCATGGACTTCGAAAAGCTATGGAAAGACTTCACTACTCTAGGAGGGAAGCCGTTTAAAGGAACGAAGCCGATTGTAGAGATCCAAGGGTGGCTTCATACTTGCATTCTGATTTTTGGAGACTTGGGCATCGACGATGAGACTAAGAGGAAGCTTGCATCGAGACACCTACAAGATAGAGCTATGGATTGGTGGAACTCTGTCACTCTAGGGACCACAGAATATGAGATTACTTGGGATCAGTTCCAAGTCAAGTTTGAGACGAAGTTCATTTCTACCATTCAGAAGTTGATTCTGTTTAAGAGGTTTGTTGAGCTAAAATAGAATGGTTGACTAGTGATGGATTATATTTTTGATTTTGAAGCTTTGTCCAAATATGCCCATTCGTATATTGAGATTCCTTAATAGAAGAACGAGAAGTTTGCCATGAGCTTGTGTGCCGCTTGGGTTTGGAACCTGAGATTTGTGATAGACCATTTATTTTGACAAATCCAGTCGGGAGTTCGTCTAGTTTTTGTATGATTTGTCGTGGTCTGGTGTTGTCGAGTCATGGTTAACTTTGCTAGGTTTGGGCTTATTTTGGGTATGGACTGGCTCAAAAGATATGAGACAAAAGTGGATTGTGAGATGTTGGATGTGACAATCAGGGATATGGAAGGGCAAATGGTTTTGATTCGATGTAAGCCCGAAGATGGTGTCTTCGTAAGCTATTTATATTCGCTTGTGATTCCACCGGAATACTTTTCTTCGGTGCCAACCGCTTATGAGTTTGTTGATGTCTTCGACGAGGTCAAAATGTTGTCGCCGCATCGCGAGATTGAGTTCAGGAACGATTTGGTCGAAGGTATTATGCCTTTCTCCATGTCTCTTAAGTGAATGGAAACTAGGGAAGAGCGAGAGTTAGAGGCGCAAGTACGTGATGATCTTTTGAGAAAAGGGGTCATTCGGAGAAGTGTGTCCGAATGGGATGCACCGGTTGTGTTTGCAACCAAGGCTGATGGATCTTTGAGATCGTGTATGGATTATCGTGAGATAAACAAGGTGATCAAGAAAAACAAGTATCCCTTGCCGAGAATAGATGACTTGTTTAACCAGGTTCACGAGGCCAAGGTGTTTTCTTAAATGGATTTGGCAACGGGATTTCACCAGTTGAGAGTGGTGAAGGATAGTGTGCCAAAGACAGCTTTTAAGACACCATCAAGTTTCTTCGAATGGTTGGTGATGCCATTCAGGTTGACTAACGAACCAACGTATTTAGTGGATCTTATATATAGGGTTTTCAGGGTTCAGTTGAACAAGTTCATGCTTGTGTTTATGGATGATGTTCTGATTTACTCCTTAAACGTGGAAGAGCATAAGACACACTTGCGAGTTGTTTTGGAAATCTTGTTGAAGCATCAACTGAATGCTATGTTTTTGAAGTGTCACTTCTGGAAGAGCGAAGTGAGATTCTTAGGCCATGTTGTTTTTGGAAATTGAATAGCGGTTGACCCCACTAAAGTGGCAGAATCCAGGACTGGGATGGACCTAAGAATGTGACAGATTTTCGAAGTTTCCTTGGGTTGGCAAGATATTATCGTCATTTTATCAAGGATATGTCCAAGATAATTTCACCTTTGACAGAATTGACGAAGAAGAATCAAGTGTTCACATGGGATGCGAACTGTGATCAAGCTTTCAGAATCCTAAAAGTGAGACTGACGATGCTCCTGTTTTGACAATTTCAAGTGGAAATGAAGAGATGGTGGTATACACCGACGCATGGTGTACTGGACTTGGAGGAGTACTGACGCAGAAGGATAGAGTTGTGGCCTACGCAAGTAGACAGCTGAAGCCACATGAAAGGAATTATCCAACTCGTGATTTAGAGTTAGTAGTGATCGTGTTTTCTTTGAAGATATTGAGACATTACCTATTGGGAGTTCGATTCGTGTTTTTTGTGGATCAAAATTCGTTGAAGTATCTTTTCTCCTAACAGGATTTGAATCTTCGGCAGCAGCGGTGGATAGAGTTTTTGGCATCAAACGATTTTGTTTTGGTATAGCCTATGCTCTTGGTAAGGGTACAATAGTTACAGATGCGTTGAGTTGAAGACATACAGAGTTAGGAGCGATGTTTTTGGAATGGAAGCACCTCGAGTACATAGCAGGATTTGATTTCATACCACGGTGTGAATTGGAACCTGAAATACTGGAAAGCTTATAGATAAGACCTACTCTGATAGAAAGGATTGAAGAAAGCCAAAAGCGTGAAGCAAAGCTTGTCAAGATTATCCAAAAGATGGAAACAGAGGATAAGGAATTGGAAGTTGATCGATACGGTTGGCTCCGAAAGAAAGGGTGGCTGGTTGTTCCTGATATTGATGGATTAAGAGATGAGATTCTGAGGGAATGTCATCACTCGAAGTTGACAATTCGTCCTGGTTGTAATAAGATGTATTAGGACATGAAGTGAGCCTACTACTGGGAAGTGATTAATAGGGATGTTGGGAATTTTGTTTCCAATTGCATGAACTATTGATTAGTGAAAGCTGAACAGAGGAAGCCGAATGGTTTACTTCAGAAGTGTTGTGCTATGTTTTTCATAGCAGAAAGGCTGAAATGCTATGAGATGGAATATCGACCAAATGAAGTATGTTTTTTGGTCGACGATGGTTATGGCTTTGCCGTGAATTCAACGAGGAATGTTCAAAGTGTTGTAAAGAATTCGTTGATCATCTAAATTCAATGAATGTGAAGACGACTCAAGGGTGTTGAGTGTGTGGATAATGATTGCTCGAAAAGTCGCTTGACCATATAAATAGTCATCAAGTTGGATGACTAAAGATATCGACGACCGAGGAATTATCGTTATTCAGAATTTCTAGTGGACTCAAAGTAAGGGTATAATAGGGATGCCTAAAAGGCTAGATGTTAGCTGGTCGAGTACCCTGGGTATCGTAGAAAGGCATAGTTGTCTTCATTGAGTTAGGAAAACATAAAAGCTAATAATGTATGAAGTTTTTCTAGAACTGGGGTTACTATTAGCCCTTGACAAATGGCATGTCATATCCAGTCATACGATTAACGATGGCTTCAAGGCAGGATTAGCGGTGATAGTCAGAGTCATGGATGATGATTGTTTTGCGTGTACCGTCTTGTGTAGATTATTCGATGTCAAAGGAGATATATCTTGGGTGCTTGTATGATGTTGGTTTAGGCCTTCGGGGCTTGTACTTTGGAGATGTCAAATTTGATTAGGATGGTCTACGCTTGATAACTGCTTGTTATGTCTGATATGTTTTCCTATTAAGTTTGTTTGTAAAAGCTATAACTGTCAAATGTGGGGAGACGGGTTTGGAGATATTCTTTGTTGTTGTGTTGGTAGATTAGTTGATTAACATGCCTATTTCTCATATACTTTATTGATGATGTTAGATAGTTGTTTTATCGCTCATTAAGACTATTGTCTAACTCAAGTTTTTATGTTTCCTCTTATTACTTGGGCTGTTCATCTGGTTGTGGATAGGCAGACTGAGTAGCAGGTGACAGGTAGTAGTCTTGCTGAGTACGATGCTATTGAGTGATGATGAGAAGGAGGCTGACATATTGTTTTCTACTATCTACTATTGTTGTTTTTCGTTGTTTGATGTATTCTCCGACTGACGTGTAGTGAGGCATATTGTACAGAATTTAATGTTGTATCTAGTTTGATATTTGGATGATTCATGATGATATGAATGTTAAAATTATGATGATTATTACTTCACTATTATTATTGCATGTTGTATATGTTCTATTATATTTTATCCTTGCTCTGTGAGTTATACAACATGTTCTATGCGTGTTTATCTTACTTTGGTTATCATCCATAGCAGCCTGGCACATATTTCAGTGCATTATTTCCATTCTTAAGTGCAGGAGTTATGGGCGGTCATCACATTGTGTGCTGCTTGGGTTTGGAACCTGAGATTTGTGATAGACCATTGGTTGTGACTAATCCGGTAAAGGGTTTGTCTAGTTTGTGTATGATTTGTCGTGATCTAGTATTATCGAGTCATGGTTGCTCTTTTGTATGTGATTGTTTTGTTTTGAACTTCGCTGGATTTGGGATCATTTTAGGTGTGGACTGGCTCAAGAGGTATGCGGCTAAAGTGGATTGCGAGAAGCCCGAGGTGAAAGTCAACAATGTGGATGGGCGAATGGTTGTGATTCGATGTAAGCCAGATGATGGGGTCTTCGTAAGATTTTTGTATTCGTTTATGATTCCATGGGAAGGCTTGTCATCTGTGTCGATCACAAGCGAGTTCCATGATGTCTTTGAAGAGGTTAAAGGTTTGCCGCCACATTGCGAGATTGATTTCAGGATCGATTTGTTCGAAGGTTATAGATTAATTGTTATGTCCCTTAGGTGGATGGCGTGTAGAGAATAGCAAGAGTTAGAGGTCCAAGTACGTGACCTTTTGAGTAAAGGATTCATTCGAAGAAGTTTGTCCAAATTGGGTGCACCAGTTGTGTTTGCAACCAAGGGTGATGGATCTTTGAGATTGTATGTGGATTACCATGAGCTGAACAAGGTGACCAAGAAGAACAAGTATCCATTTTCAAGGATAGATGACTAGTTTGATCAGCTTCACGACACCTGGGTGTTTTCTCAGATGGTTTTGGGAACAAGATTTCATCAGTTGAGAATGGAAAAGGATAGAGTGCCGAAGATAGCTTTTAGAACACCATCCAGTTTCTTTAAGTGGCTGGTGATGCCATTTGGATTGACTAAGCGCCAATGTATTTCATGGATCTTATGTTCATGGTTTTCAGAGATCAGTTGGACAAGTTTGTGCATATGTTCTTGGATATTATCCTGGTTTACACCCGGAATGAGGAAGAACATAAGATGCACTTGCGAATTTTTTTGGAAATCAAGCGAAAGCATCAGCTGAGGGCTAATTTTTTGAAGTGTCACTTCTGGAAGAGTGAATTGAGGTTCTTAAGCCATGTGGTTTCTGGAAACGGAATAGCGGTGGATCCCGCTAAAGTGGCAGCAATCCAGGATAGGGATAACATAAGAATGCGATTGATGTTAGGAGTTTCTGTAACAACCCGTAATTTTAAAATATTAAAATTAACAAATTAAAGAATAATAAATTTTTAGATGAAGAACTAAATGAAACGGGCTACGTCATTGCGTTCGTCTTGGAATTCTGCTTGAGATAGAGCCCGGGTTTGCGTAAATCGAATATTATATGGAGAGTTTATAAGCCTTAGAATTTTGTATACACATAAGGAAGAATATATAAGAAAAATAATTCCAGAAACTTCAAAAATAGTTTAAAAATCAAAATCCGACCAAAGCGGGCAAAGCAGGAAAATTCCCGCTCGTGGGTGTCGACCCCCCAAGGGTTGTCGACATGGGCGTCAACCCCACTTAGGGGGTGTCGACTGGGGAGTCGACCCCCTATAGGGATGTCAACACCCCCCCCCCCCGGGAAGATCTGGGAAGAATTCGTTTTATGTACCTGGACTTGATTCTGGGTCTGGTTCAGTGGTTCTAGGCTATAAATATGGTCCCCTGTTCTCCTATTTTCTTCGTTGGAGATCATGGGGGCCATATGATGTCGGGTTGCAAAGTGTAACAGAATCAAATTCTACAACAATGGTTTAACTAATCAAATTCAGAATTCATATCTATTCTCTCTCAATTCTCTAAACCTAACGCTGTGAGTTTCTAGTCACTTTTAGGTATAAATAAATAACAGTAAATTGTGAAAGGCTATGAATTGGATATGTTGTAAAGTATGAATCTATACCAGTATTAAATCTTATACTATGTAGATCTTGATAGATCTATTGCTCTATATCTGATGCAATTGTGGCTATACTATGATGTTAGCTTTATGGATCTTGATTTGTAACTATGTTGTGGTAAACGTAAATCTATTAATCCTGACAGTTGCAACATTGGTTAGATCTAATTTTGTATGTAAATCACCTTTCATGTTGTGATCAATTAGATATGTTGTAAGTTGGACATATTTAGATCTAAACATGTTATTATCATGTTTTATGCTAGAATCACTTTGTGATCATGTTTTATGCTAGATACATTTTATGATCATATCATATGCAATGATAGATCTATCTCTCAATATCCAATGTAATTGTGATTGTTCTAGTATGTTATTTTTGTTTCATTTGGATTGATCAAATCATTTATGTGAACCATGAATATATGCCACCTTGAATTGATTAGGATTGGGTCCACACCTTTATCTTAATTGTAACCACTATGATGTGGATTTGGGTAGATCTATTTATAAACCTGTAGATCTAAACCTTTATTTATGATTAGATCTAATTTAATCTTTTGGATCTAAAGCATGCAAACATTTTACATAAATCTAAAGCAATATTTATGTTAGATCCCGTTATGATGATGTTGACATGTCTAAGACAATATGTATGTTCACCTTGATATTATGTTAATTACATGACCATCCACTTTGTTATCATGCTAGTATGTTTATGCCAATATATGTTGAAACTATCACCTCTATCATATTCCCCTTTTTATTGTTATGGCTAGACTACTTATTAGCCTAGATGCTGCCAAAATACGTGCGAATATGTTAGTGAAAGAAACGGGGGAAAAGGGATTTATAATTGGCATGTAATCCTTAAATGAATTGATATGTAATTCAAGTTATCAGTAAAATAGGTATCGACGCCTATAAAAGGAAAGGATTAATTAATAAATTAATTTTCAAAAATGGAACGTTTAGTAGTTACAATTAGGAATTGTAATTGTACTTATGACACGAGGTTAGGTTACGTTAGTGGTGGAAGTCTACCCGGACCCGACCGGTATATCCAGCAGCCACTATTGTTGAACCTAATGTGGGAGTTCTAAGTATGTAAATACGTGTAACACCCCACCTCCGCTAGGGTCACCCACAAAGGGAATGCACTAGTTTTGGAGGAGCGCTATCGAGGTAAACAAACACATAAGTATTACAAGACATAACATAGATAAAACAGAGGAAGAATCAAAAGATTAATTTCATTACTTTCAAAAAGAGTCAAAACCTTACATCCAAAGTACCAAATAGCCAAAGTAATTATTTTCCATTAAAACAAATTCTGTCTTGCATAAATAAAGATGCATAAACTTAAAACAACAAAAGTAGCTTAATTCCCCAAAGGTAGCAGAAATGCAGCCATAGCATAGCTCAAGATCAGACCGTACATGAGCTGAAACGAAAGCAAGCTAAATCCAAGCTAAGTGCTAGAGTTTCCTCCCTGAGAACTTGGGGGGGAAACGATAGGAAAAGAGGCGAAAGAAAACGGGTCAGTCATAAAGACTGGCAAGTCCTAGTGACTTTCAGCATAAAAACGGGTAAAGGTAACATGACATGTATAAACTGAAAGTAAACATAAGAATGCTGTCAAGATTGGCAAGATAGACTAAGGTGGCATGATAATTCAAGTATAGATCAAGTATAGCATCGCATGTTCAAGGTTCACTGCACCAACTGTACTAACATCCCAAACCCATGTCTTATATTAATCGTGAAATGATCCCTTGGCCCAATATCATGAAATGACCCATTACTAGGTCCGACGGAACGATCCACTAATCGATCGGCTCCCTACAAGTTCTAACTCATCATGTGTCTGTGTCATACGGCCCTATCACGAATGTAGTCACCTGTGCTAGGTCCACCATAGGGTGTATCAAGCCCTAGGGTGCCAACCACTGACACGAATCAAGCATGCACAGGTAAACCTACTGGTGCCCAATGCCTGTTTTTTCAACTCCGGACTACATGCACGACCATAGTCCGCCTGAACCTACATTGGCGCACCAACTCAGCCGTCATTCTGGTAGCTTACAATCAGCCCAATAATCGTGCCCCATCCTGCCTAGTTCCAGGGTACCATGATACATCTAGTGGGTTACTGCTGAAATAGACCGCGTAACTAGGGTTTCCGTCCAATAGGTTAAGTGTTGTCATTTAAATTCCTGACTTAACCCTTATCAGTCTAGCATGTCAAGTTGGCTAAGTGTTGTCATACAAGTTCGTGACTTAACCCGCCTACGTGTCATGTCAAATTTGACTAAGTGTTGTCGTTCAGGTTCATGACTTAGCCCTACGAATCATGTATCAAGTTGCTTAAGTGTTGTCTTTCATGTTCATGACTAAACCCTATCATGTGGCATTAATTCATTAATGCACTCCAACCTCTCACATCAGACCTGTTGTTGTGGTCACTGTATATGCTGGGCGGTTCCAGGCAGATTTACACCACAACTCAGTCTGACCTCGGGTTTCAAGCGCGATGTGACCAACTACCCATATTGGATCCTATTGTTTGCGGTAACTGGATTTGCCAGGCGGTTCCGGGCAGAATTACACTGCAAACTCAACCCAACCTCGAGTTAGCCATTTTCAAGTTCATTCTAGTGTCATGTCCATGTTCAAATTTCATATCAAGTTCATGTCAAGTTTCAAGGCAAGTTTCATGTCCATATCCAGATTCAAGTTATAACAATGTTCATGTTTCAATTTATGCCTATTATCAAGTTCATGATTCATGTTCATAACCAATTCATGTTTTGCCTAATCTACCCAAAACGTATTCCCATCGTATGTAAACGTGAATCGATCTATATTACAAGTAAATCCAAATCTCGAAATATAGGGAATAACATCAAAACTATGATAGGCAAAAAGGACGAGCATAAAGTGATAAAAGGGATTACAAGTCTAGCATGATATAACTTGAGATAATTGGTTACAACATCACTGACATAAAGAATAATAATCCCAAAACATTAGGATTACAACTCTAGCATACTAAGGTGATAGTCAAGATTAAGGTGATAATCCAAACCTGTGAATAATAACTGACTCAACATCACAGGTGTGATAATATTATGGACATGAGAGGATTTGATTTACAACATGAATAGGTCCAAACTGATTTCATAGCAATATTCCAAAAGTCAAGATCCAAGATGAACAAGAATAGATATGAATCAATTACCATACATAGATCCAATTCCAATTTATAACATGAATAGGCCCAAATTAATCTCATAGCAATATTCCCAAAAGTCAAGATCCAAGATGAACAAGAATAGATATGAATCAATTATCATACATAGATCCAATTCCAATTTATGACATGTCCATATTAACTTGATAGTTTTTATCTAAAAGTAACTTGAACTTACATATCGTGGTCTAAGAAATTGAGATGCAGAAGTCATGTCTAGAAACTAGTCGTCGAATAGTTGAATCGATGAATTCTGATTTGATTGTAGAAGCAAATCCCAAACATGCAATTCCTAGCCGTAGTCTTCAAGAATTAGTCTTCGTGTTTTTTTTAATTTATCTTAATTTAATTTAGGAGAAGAAGAAGAAGCCATGCCCATCAAGAATTTGTGCAGCATAAGGTTAGAGAAGAATGTTGTAAGGAGAATGAGGCTGTTTATATAGGATTAGGCGGATGAACCTGGTCACGAAACGAGTCTAAATACATCAGAATGCATCAGGTTCAAAAACTGGGTTCGGGAGGCAGGGTGACCACCAGGTCGACCATAGGTTCGACCTGGCCCCTGGGAGGTCGACCATAGTGTCGACCCCCAGGTCGACCTGGTCCGGGGCGGGAAATTTCCCGCCCAGTCTGTGATGGAGTTTGAATTCGAATTTCGAATTCGAATTTCCAGCTGTTTTTTATTCTGAAAATTTCTGAAACTTCGGAGGGTCACATCTCCCTCATACGGACTCCGATTTTTGAAAACTCAGACTCGTTTCCAAGCAGAATTTCGAGACGAACGCAATGGTGCAACTCGTTTCCCTTTATTCTTATTTTAAAATTTAATTCTTCTTTGATATATGGTTTTAACACGTTATTAAAATTCGGGTTCTTACATTCTCCCCTCCTTAAAGGATTTCGTCCCCGAAATCTTCAAGTTAAGAAGAATGCATCCTATCATCAAATCAACCATCTACTCAACCATCATCCACAAGCAACCATTGTCCTTAAAAGGTTTCTAATGCTATATGAACATATGCAAAAAGTGTATGTATATGTTCCTTATCTAATGCAGATGATCAGGCCTGATTGATCTTCTTAATGCAAAATATGTTTAGTGCCATGAATCCAACATGTATGCAAATAGTCCTAGTCACATAAACACTATATGTTTGCACAAACATCCATCCATATGCAAAATTCACATGATAAGATATTCAATTTCATCCATAAAAAATTATAAACACTCATGCATATGCAATATGAAAATGTGTCTGAGCCGATCTAGTGCCTAATGTGTGTTATGCAACCACGAGTAACCACTTGCGACCACTTGCAACCATTTGCAAACATCAACCATAACATGTTTCAATCACATGTTTACAGCCAAAAGGGTTCTACCTAAGGTTCTCAAGATAGGATTGAGTATATAAGCAAGATAAAACAAAGCATCTAGGAGAAGAAGTTAAAGATGTACCCCCAGAAGGTCCTACTTGCGGGGCTTGCCCTTGCTTCTTAGGGCAGTTCTTGCTGATATGTCCAGTATCACCACAGTTAAAGCATGCTCCTATCTTCATCTTTTTCTTTCTGCAATCCTGGACTATATGCCCCGCAATACCACAGAAGTGGCATTTTCTTTTCTCACGTGTCTTGTTATCACTATTGTTGTTGTTGTTCTTGCCTCCTTTCTCGAAGTCTACCTTCTTGTTTTGAGACTCATTCATCTTGACCTCCTTCTTGCCATTCTTGTCTTCTTAATTTAAGAGTGCCATGTCCACTAACTTTTCGTAAGTAGCCCCCATAGGTATGTGGGTCATAGCCAGGCTGTGAAGTGGCTTATTCAATCATTTGACAAAACGAAGAGCCTTCTTATGAGGAGTATTCACTAAGTCCAGTCCAGACCGAGCCAGCTGATTGAATTGATTGATGTAATCTTTGACCGTCATACTCCCTTGCTTAAGAGATAAGAACTTTTCCAACTGTAGACTTCGTTCAGCTTGCGAGAGGAATTTCATCTCAAACCTTATCCTGAAATCCATCCATGTTTCAACCGGCCTCTCAGCGTTAGTGATTTCCCACCAATGGGAAGCTTCGTCTTTGAGCAATCATACTGCCAACTGTACCTTCTGCCTATCGTCCACCTTGAAGATAACGAACAGATCCTCAATTTCTTTGAGCCAGTTCCTCGCTTCTAAGAATGATTCAGTTCCCTTGAAATCCTTTCCACCCATGGCCCTAAAATCTTTACATATCTTTGAGAAAGCAATTGCACGAGGAGGGGGCGGAGGAGGAGGAATCACTGCAGCTGGAGAAGGAATATCTGTTGGGCCTGCATCATTGGCCCTAGCCTCTAAGTACCTCTTGAACCAGCCAGGTATTGGCACGCCCTCTGGAAAGTTAAGATTCCCAGACATGCTGAAATGAAAAAGAAGAGATTCAAAACAAGGAAACAAAGGATAGTGCTAATGGCTTTTGGGGAATAGCCTTTAAATAAAACAAGACTTTTCTTGAAAAATGCTTCTTTGAAAACGGTTTTGAAAATAGTTTTAGAAGGTTTTAAAAAAACTTTTGCCCAGTCTGGTAACCTTCTGCTCTGATACCAAGTGTAATACCCCACCTCCGCTAGGGTCACTCACAAAGGGAATGCACTAGTTTTGGAGGAGCGTTATCGAGGTAAACAAGCACAGAAATATTACAAGACAGAACATAAATAAAACAGCGGAAGAATCAAAAGATAACTATCATTACTTTCAAAAAGAGTCAAAACCTTTTTACATACAAAGTACCAAATAGCCAAAGTCATTATTTTCCAATACAACAAATTATGTCTTGCATAAATAAAGAAGCATAAACTTAAAACAACAAAAGTAGCTTAATTCCCCAAAGGTAGCAGAAATGCAGCCATAGCAAAGCTCAAGATCAGACCGTACATGAGCTGAACCGAAAGCAAGCTAAATCCAAGCTAAGTGCTAGAGTTTCCTCCCTGAGAACCTGGGGGAGGGGGGGGGGGAAACGAAAGGAAAAGAGGCGAAAGAAAAGGGGTCAGTCATAAAGACGTGTAAGTCCTAGTGACTTTCGGCATAAAAACAAGTAAAGGTAACATGACATGTATAAACTGAAAGTAAACATAAGAATGCTGTCAAGATGGGCAAGATAGACAAAGGTGGCATGATAATTCAAGTATAGATCATGTATAGCATTGCATGTTCAAGGTTCGCTGCACCAACTGTACTAGCATCCCAAACCCATGTCTTATATTAATCGTGAAATGATCCCTTGACCTAATATCACGAAATGACCCATTACTAGGTCCAATTGAATGATCCACTAATCGATCGGCTCCCTACAAGTTCTAGCTCGTCATGTGTCTGTGTCATCCAGCTCTATCACGAATGTAGTCACCTGTGCTAGGCCCACCATTGTAAAGACCCGTAAATTCCCGCTCTTTGGATCAACCATAAACCACACAAGTCTGACCCAAAAGTTGGAAATCGATGAATACTTTAACTTTGGGAATACAACAACATCAGAACCATAACAACAGACTTTTATTACATTATAGTAACGTTACATCAGAGTACAGAATATCAGAGTACATTGATTCAAATCACAGCGGAAGATAAATTACAATATTATAATACATTGAAGCGGAAACAATAAAATAGATACAACGGAAGACAACTATGCTCTGGACATAGCTTTAAGCTTCAATCCAGAATCCTGCTCGAGATAAAGACCTGTAGACAAACTACTCGACTGCCCGTGTGGAAAATAGGGCACCCGAGTTTGCAAAGGTGGAAACAAACAACGGGTCAGTCATGGGACTGGTGTGAGAATTCTTAACTAATTTAACTAATAGTAATAAAGCAAATCCAAGGACCACGCCGCTAACGTGGAACGGGTTTACTCCAATGGATTGCCGTGCATCACTTAAAGTAAATCGTTAAAACAACGCAATGCTTTTTGGAAAAATGGAATCACCATAAGACTCAGGTCCCATCACACAATGCAACGCACACCAGAGGATAGAGTTTTACCTTATGGTGATTAAACATGCTTGGTACGACAAAAACGAATTTGACATTATTATTAGTGTATATAACTTTTCAAAAATAGTTCAATCATAATGTATCAATCCTAGGACACATAGATACCATAATACTATGCTTCCATACTAGTAATACAATCAAATTTGTGGGTTCGTATTGGAAATTTGGATTTCCATCATGAGTCAAGGATAGGGAGGAGCTCCTTACCGATTCGAGACACTCTAGCTAATGTCTCAGGATCCCCCGCAGTGAACCCTTGGATAGCTGCAGGGCCGGTCCACACATACATCTTCGTGGATTAGTTATTCCTGAACACACGTTTCCCGATCCTATAGGACCTATCATCTAAGGCGCCTCATTCCATCATCCACATAAGTAAATATCAGCCAGTTTAAGCACCGACACCACTTCTAGCTAGAATGAAACGTGTTGCTCTCCCTACGTTCCCTTCTCCCGTTTTAGACTCCACCGTGTTGTGAGGCTCGCGAAGTCACGCTATACAAAAAGCTACGCCAAAACAGGCCGTGCTTTGATCGTCACCACAAGGTTCTGCTTTTCAACAAGAAACCTTGATCATTGCATCTGAGTATGCCACACTGTCACTCCATATCACACTACCAATCCTTTGCCGAAATATGTGAAAGGGTGTTAAGCAAGAGAATAAATTCTCCGCCACCAAACATTCATATATTCGACAGAAAATCAATAAATACAATATAAAGGAGTACAATGTCAGACACACATTCCATTTATAAGCTTATGCTCTGGGTCTCAGCGAAAGCCAAATCCGTACAAATCAACACTACGTCCAGACGGCCACCACTGTAGCCTCTTCAAGGTAGCTACTCCAATCACGGGCATCAGCAGTTGTCGTCCATTCGATGTGAAGATCGTCGGTCTTCAATCACTGTCTTCAACTCTTCGACTTTCATTCATCGTATGATCATTTCAAATGAGATTGAACTCAGACTTTTCAAATGATCCTCGCATATATTTATAAATCATTTCAAATCATTGATATTAATTTATAATGATCAAC
Source organism: Allium sativum (assembly GCA_030737875.1). Lineage (NCBI taxonomy): Eukaryota > Viridiplantae > Streptophyta > Magnoliopsida > Asparagales > Amaryllidaceae > Allium > Allium sativum. Next base: position 447,715,110 of record CM060921.1, read on the forward strand.
CTTTATTTTTATTTATATAAAAATAATTAAATTCCATTTAACGATGCTCCAAGTCAAAAGGCGACCTTGGCGCTGTTTTCACCCAAATTTGTTTTACCCATTTCTCTAAATCTAACCGTTGGAATTTAACAAAATTCATAACGTTGGAAAGATCTTCCCAAGGTGAACCTAACGGTTTCAGATTTGGGAAAATCCGACGGTCGGATATTTCAGTATAGTCAACTAAAAGTACAATTCTATAAAGTGAACTACCACGCTCGATTCGTTCAATTAAAATTTGTTTATATATGATTATATATATACTTACAATTTCTTCGGCCATTTCATTATTGTGGTAATCATGACAAGTAAAGATATATAACATAACACATAAGAATGTTTATTTTATTTTTCAATTTCCATAGAAATCCTATACACAAAATGTATATTTTTCTTTTAGCTCTCAATTTACACAAAAATTGTATATTTTGTGTATCACTTCAATTTAACAAAAATGAAGATTTTTGTGTCATTTCAATTTCTAACAAAAATGCAACATATTTTGGTGTCAACCCCAATTCTACAAGAATGAAAATATTTTTGTTTGTATAATTCCAATGTAAGAAAAATAATAACTTTGTTAATCTTTTAATGAAATATAATTCATTTAAAATTACATTTCCATCATTATAATTTTCGCTGAAAATCTATTTACATAAAAAAATGTAAATTTCATACCGCCATCTTTTATTTTGAAAATTCAAATCATTAAAATGTAAATTTCCATCCTTGCGTTCCATTTACATGGAATATAATTTTTCTTCTTTAAATTCTATTCACATGAAAAATGTAATATTTCTTCTCTTTAAATCTTAATTACATTAAAATATAAATTTTCTTTTCAACCTTATTCACATTAAAAATTTAAACTTTCTTTTTAATTAAAAAAAATGTAACCTTTCTCTTTTATCTAATTTACATTAAAAATGTAACTTTTCTCTTTACAATGTCAAAATATTTCCTTTTTTATTACATTAAAGATGTAATTAAGATTACCGTATAAATTCTACTTCTTCTTATTACATTAAAAATGTAACATGACTTCATTCTTTTTAATTCATTTAAACATAAACTTAAAATTCCATTTTTCATTAAAAAAAAACATAAGCTTTCATTCTTTTAATTACTTCCCTTTAATTACAATAGAAATGTAAATAATATTGCTTCATTAAGTTTCATTCTTTTATAACAAACATGACGGTGAAAATATTCATATCATTATTAACACATGACGGTGCAAAATGTTCGTTTCTAATTTAATACATAACAGTTTAAAATTTGTTCCTTATATTTCTAACCAATGACGGTGCAAAATAATGTTAATTTCATTTTATCAAGTGACAGTGAAAATAATGTCTATTTCATTTTAACAAGTGGTGGTGAAAATCATATCTATTTCATTCTAACAAAATAACATTTGTTATAACACAAATCTAGTTAATAAAAATGCTATTTGTGCATAATTCTTTTATTTAACAAAAATTCCTTTTTTGTTTCAACCATCTTAATTCCAACAAAATGACAATTTTTATTTTGTTGATTCTAATTCAACAAAACGACCATTTATATTTTACATGTGAATTTTGTACACTTCATACTTATGTTAAAAATTATATTTTCAACACATACAACCATATTTCAAAACATGTACATTTTTGGTGAATCATATATTCAATACAAACTTAGCTTTTCATGTGTAAACCTTTTATTTAAAACATGATCCTTTTAAATGAATTAAACATACAATGGAAATGTCACATTTCATGTTTTAACACTTTATTTAAAACGTGCTTCTTTTTCATGAATCAATTATACAATAAAAATTTGATTTTTATTGTATTAACATATTATACTACAAATGAACATTTTTAATGAAGAAAACATACACTAAAAAAATGTAATTTTCATGTTTAAACATTTTTAGTAACATATTCAATATTGCTGATGGCAAATAAAAGAATAACTTTATTTATAACATGTTTTCTACTATTCTAATGGAAAATAAGAAAGGTGATTTTTATTTGTAACAAACTTCTCTAAATTAATTTGACAAATAAAATTGATCCTTAATTGTACACAAATTTCTAATTTCATATGACCAATAAAAAGAATAATTTGTTCACATAACAATCCCATTCAAACATTCCTAATAAAGATGATCTTTTTATTTTAAATAATCATTTCTTGTAAAACATAATTTTACCAAAAATGACACCTTCAATCTAAACTAACATTTATAACAAAATGATATTTTAACATTCTAACTAAAAAGACATCTTTATATGCTAATATTTCATTATTAACAAAACTGATATTTTTGTTCTAATTTAACATTTCTAATAAAAGTGGCCTTTTTATCTAATTTAACCTTTCTAATATAAAATGTTAATTTTCCATCTAACGTAACATTTCTAATATAAAATGTCGCTTTTTATCTAATCTAACATTTCTATATAAAAATGTTATTTTTAATTCTAACATCACTAGCATTACATAAAATGATACTTCTAACATTACTATCATTTCATAAAAATGATATTTCTAACATCGTTAACATTTCATAAAATAATACTTCTAACATTGCTATCGTTTCATAAAAATGATATTTCTAACATCGTTGATTCTAATAAAATAAAAAGTGACATTTCTTGTAACACAAATGGTATTTTTTTTATACTAACATGTCATTTCTAATAGAAATGTTATTTTTATTTTCCTAACATAATCTTAACAAAACGTCATGTTTAATTACATAGCATATTCTTAACAAAAATGGTGTTTTTGTTTCTAATGTGATAATTTATAACACAACCGGTGTTTATATTCTATTTTGACAATTTATAACAAAAATGTATTTTTTGTTCTATTTTAACACTTCATACATAAAATGTACTTTTATTATATTCTCACATTTTATAAATAAAATGGTTTTCTTTCCTAATATTGACACTTTAAAAATTAAAATGCCAATTTTATACCTACGTGACATTTTAAACTAGAATGTAAATTTTGTCTACACCGAAAATATTCTAACTAAAATTGTGATTTTTGTTTACACAAAAATATTTTAACTAAACATGTTACTTTTGTCTAACATTTCATTCAAAAATAAAAACGATATTTTAACCCTTACGTAACATTTCATAACAAAACTGTTATTTTAATCTAATAAGACATTTTCAACATTTTATTATAACACAATAAGTATCAAATTAACATATCAACATACAATATCAATCAACGCAACAAATCATGAATAACACAAATCAACAAATTCTAAATAACTAGCCTCGCGAATCTGAATTAAATCGTACAGACAAGGATTTAAATAACAGTTAAAATAATTAAATTTTAATTATTTTAAAATATGGAAATCTCACCAAGCTATTTAATTCAGATCTGAAATTTGCTCAAAATTTCATCTGCTCCTTTTCAGATCTAGTTTATTCCATGCTGTAGATCTCGGAAAGACGAGTTCAACGCAACTGGTTTCGTTGATTTCGGCTTTGATTTGCAAGAGTTATGGTCATTTAAATATTAATCATATTAGTTAACAATTAAATATTATTCAATTAGAATAGATTAGGTAATAACCCTTTCTTCCTCTTTCTGTTAAACACCGAACCCATCGTCGGCTTGAAAACCCCCATCGCGCCGCCACCCTGCTTGACCGGACCCACATCCACGTGCACCACTTCGACCGCCACGCCGCTCTCCACCAACGCCAGGAACCGCGGCCAACTCGGTGGGCCCACCACGTCGAAACCCAAGCCCGAACGAAGCGGGTTTGGACCCCAAATTCTCTCACGTCGGAGCGCCAGGGACGATCAACTCCGTATCAAATTGAAAAGGGTGGAAGGCTCTTGAATTTGGTGCTAAGGATTTGTTTTAATTCGAAAGGATTAGGGAGAAATTATTAGTTGAATTTGGGAACATATCGGCCATCGAAGAGGATGAAAGGCGGCTGGGTATTGGGGAATTAGGCTTAGCAATATACGGTGTACATTAGGATGGTATATATACCGTATTTTTCTTTTTATTTAATTATTTAATTCAAGAAAATATTTGTTTGTTGATTCTAACTCAAATCGAACCCAACTGTCGCCCCTAGCCAAATACCCCCGTCCCGGACCCAATGGAATAGGTTTCGTAACCCAATTCAATTGTTTCGGTGGGTTTTTCTTTAAATTTAAATATAAAACATTTACTAATTAAATTTGATCTTACATTTAAATTTACTGGGGCCACAATTTAACTTTAAAAATTCCCGAAAAAATATTTTTGGCTATGTTTTGACGATACGAATTCAACAAAATTATTTTCGTTGAATTCTGAGCCTATTTGAAAAATGACTATTTTCAAGTCGATTAAAATTGACTGAAATTGACAAAACTGAAATCTTTTTTGCCGCTGCCACAAATTAATTCTAAAAATTATGAAAAATTAAACTTAACTATATTTTGAGATTTCGATTCAAACAAAAGTGGTTTCGTCGAAACCGAGGTCGTTTGCAAAATGACTATTTTTAAGGGCTACATATTTAATATTAAAAATACATTTTTAAACAAATAATTTCCGAAACTCGAAATATATAAGTGTTTACTATTTTTCAATGCAGAAACGTCATTCTGAACTCAATGGAAGTGGTTTCGAGTCCAAATTCCTTCGTATGCAAAAAGTAACATTTTGACCTATATAAATTTCATATCGACCTTTCTAAATTTTAAACTGGGCATAACTTTTGATTCCCGCTGTGAAATATCGATTTTTCAGATTCATTAGAAAGATATTTTTAAGTAGATTCTAATATTTTTGGTTTCACTAAAATCCGTTAAATTTTACGCCCCGTACGGTCAGTCAAAGTTCAAGTTTGACTTTTCAAACTACCGCGCTATTTCTAACTCCTTTTATAATTAAAATTAAATTATTCATTCTAACTTCAATTTAAATCAATTTTTAATCATTATTATTCTAAATAAATTATTTTAAATATCAAAAACTCATTAAAATTAGTTAAAAATAAATTTTAACTAACTCATAAAAACTTTTCGTCCTCGAAAAGGAACGAAGCTAAAAAGTGTTTAATTAACTAACTCATCTTTTATTTTATTTTTTTAATTGGTTTCTATAATTTTATTAGTTGAACTAATAATTAAACTACACAATCATCAATCAATTATTGATTAGCTTTCTAAATATTTATAACTTTTATATATTCAAAAATCATATTTTCTAAAATAGATTACAATTACAAATACATATATTATAAGCTTGTCACTCTCAACTCATTCTAGGGCATTACTAACCCCATCTCTAATGAGTTTTCTCATTCTAGGATACTGCTGATCCTATCTCTAATGAGTATTCTTATTGGATATTAATAATCCAATCTCTGATGAGTCTTTTGTTCAGTTCTAATGAGTTGTACCCCAAAGATTTGAGCTAACTAGAGCTCTGATACCAACTGTAAAGACCCGTAAATTCCCGCTCTTTAGATCAACCATAAACCACACAATTCTGACCCAAAAGTTGGAAATCCACGAATACTTTAACTTTGGGAATACAACAACATCAAAACAATAACAACAAACTTTTATTACATTATAGTAATGTTACATCAGAGTACAGAATAACAGAGTACATCGATTCAAATCACAGCGGAAGATAAATTACAATATTATAATACATTACAGCGGAAATAATAAAATAGGTACAACGAAAGTCAATTATGCTCTGGACACAGCTTTAAGCTTCAATCCAGAATACTGCTCGAGATAAGGACCTGTAGACAAACTACTCGACTGCCCGTGTGGAAAAGAGGGCACCCGAGTTTGCAAAGGTGGAAACAAACAACGGGTTAGTCATGGGACTGGTGTGAGAATTCTTAACTAATTTAACTAATAGTAATAAAGCAAATCCAAGGACCACGCCGCTAACGCGGAACGGGTTTACTCCAATGGATTGTCGTGCATAACATAAAGTAAACCGTTAAAACAACGCAATGATTTTTGGAAAAATGAAATCACCATAAGACTCAGGTCCCATCACACAATGCAACGCACACCAGAGGATAGAGTTTTAACTTATGGTGATTAAACATGCTTGGTATGATAAAAACGAATTTGACATTATTACTAGTGTATATAACTTTTCAAAAACAGTTCAATCATAATGCATCAATCCTAGGACACATAGATACCATAATACTATGTTTCCATATTAGTAATACAATCAAATCCGTGGGTTCGTATTGGAAGTTTGGTGTAACAACCCAGAAATGCGAGCCAATTTAAAAATTTTATTGTGGCAATTTTAGCGAATTTTGAATATTTAAAATGAACTATTTTAAATAATATCGACGAGAAATTTATTTTGAATATAATTTGAACATATATATTTATATAGATCGCCGTTAGAATATAAATATTTATTTTAAATTATAAAAGGAATTGAAAATGGCGCGGTAGTTCGATAATTCGATTTCAAACTTCAAATGAATGTACAGGGTGCAAAATAAACCGGATTTTAACGAAACCAAAAATATTAGAATCTATTTGAGAATATCTTTCCAACGAATCCGAAAAATCAAAATTTCATAGCGGGAATCAAAAGATACGTTAGGTTGAAAATTCTGAATAGTCGCTATGGAATTCAGGCCCTTAAAAATGGAAATTTTGCAAACGACCTCGGATTTTGACGAAACCACTTTTGTTGGATCCGGGATGTAAAGTTATTGCTAGGTTTCAAATTTCGTAATTTTCTGAATCAATATGTGAGCGTGGCAAAGGAAAACGCGTTTGACCAGTTTTAGTCGATTTTAATCGACTGGAAAATGGCCATTTTCCCAATGGTCTCAGAATTCGACGAAACTAGTTTGGTTAGGACCGTATCGTCAATACGAAGCTAGAAAGTATTTTTCTGAAATTTTTCGGGTCCGTATATGACCCTAGTAAATTGAAATGCGCGTTCAAATTCAGTATATAGAGTTATATGTTGATTTTGACAAAAACTGATCGAAACGATCGAATCAGCTTACGATACATATCCCATTGTATTCGGAATGGGGGTAATTAGCTATGGACGACAGGCGGTGGGTTCAATTTCGAGTTCGAATTAAGAAGTTGCTTTTTGGGTTAATTAAATATTAAATAAATAAATTATAAAAATCCTTTTCTCCCTTATTTCCCCCCTCAGTCAATAGCAGTCAAACGATCGAAATAAAAAAAGGAAGAGGAGAGCGAAGGGGGGGCCGCCGCTGCCATCGCCCCCCTCGAATCGCCGCCGCTGCCCAAGGCGGGGCCACCGCATCCCTTCCCTCTCGTCCTCCTCCCCCTCTTCTAAATCCGTCGCGATCCAAGCCCAACCCCCTTTCCAACGACGAAACCCTACCCTGGCCCAAACCGCCGTTGACCACCTAGCATCCCCACCTGACCGCCGCCAGAAGCCTGACGCCCTCCCCCTCGCCTCGCTGCCACCTCAGCGCGTCAATGGACCCTAACTCCACAGAATAGCTTCGGTTTTGCAAAGAAAAAAAAACAACGGTGAGTTTTTTTCCCCTTTTATGTTAGCTTTGTTTCAGGTTTGTAATGTTAATCAAAAATCATTTTCTTTATATACGGAGCACTATTTTAAAAAGAAAACTGATTTTTATAAATAAAAATATGATTTTTATTAGAAATAACATTATATAAAGTATAGATTTTTAATGGAGTGAAAGTATAGGGTTTTATTCAAGAATGAAAGCATATGTTTCTAATGACAAAAAGTTTGTATTTTAATTATATAAAAATAGAATTTTTAATGAACAAAAATATTAAATATTTCATCTGTTTTCATTTTTTTTAACATGTAAAAATGAGATTTTTAATTAGAGAAAGATGGGAATTTTTGACGAAGAAAGTTATAATTTTTAAACAAGGAAAATATAAATTTTAGTATATGAGAAGAACTGATTTTTATATTATATATATAGTAAAGATTAAATCTTTATATTTGAAAAGGCGAAATTTTTATATAGAGAATAGCGTGATAAAAATATAATCTTTATTATATGAACATCATAGTAAAAATTGAATTTTTATATACATAGCAAGAATATAAAAATGCGATTTTTATATATGTAGTGGCTACGGGCAACGAAAGTGACAAAAGGTGAGAACAACGATGACTTCTATATAATAAGGGTCGAGACGATTGGATTAGCTAGTCGGTGAGAACTTCTCACTTTAAATTTCCTTTTCTAGTTAAAAATATATACTAGGATGCAGACGGTGCTTAGTAACACCCGACACCAGTCGTCCATAGACCATGGATGACTTGTTTGTTTGGTTGCTATGTTGTGAAATTTGACTATGTGATGTAGAATGAAATAAAATATTTTATAATGGAAAATATTTTATAGTTAAAAATATAATTTTTAACGTGTATATAAAATAAATATTTATAAACAAATCGGACGATTTGTTTATATACACTGATTTGACTAATATTGATTGGGACGATAAATTTTACACATCACCCAACTGCACAAATAAAATCTGTGTTTGATTGTTTGAAACCCCACACGGGTACTGGGATAAAATACGGCATACACCAATCCCAGTAATTAGTTGTATGTCGATCGATTGATTGACAGGCTGTTATAAGCGCTAGATATCTATATTTGATGCTTATACAGAGTAGTGCACTTTGGATGATGATTGATTATTTATCGTTGCTATTATATACATGTGTTGTATGGAATCATATAATTAACTTTATATGGTGATTGATTGAGCCTCATTCCAATTGGGAAAATAAAGAATATTATAAAATAAAGGTTCATGTGTTGACAGTACTCATCCGTTGAGATTAGTAATGTGTTGAACGAAATATTTTAACAATAAAATTTACTTCTTTATCATATATAAAATTAGAAACTAACTTCTTTGTAAAATAAAGGTTCATATGTTGACAGTACTCATCCGTTGAGATTAGTCATGTGTTGAACGAAATATTTTAACAATAAAATTTACATCTTTATCATATATAAAATTAGAAACTAACTTCTTTATAAAATAAAGGTTCATGTGTTGACAGTACCCATCCGTTGAGATTAGTCATGTGTTGAACGAAATATTTTAACAATAAAAATTTACATCTTTATCATATATAAAATTAGAAACTAACTTCTTTATAAAATAAAGGTTCATGTGTTGACAGTACTCATCCGTTGAGATTAGTCATGTGTTGAAAGAAATATTTTAATAATAAAATTTACATCTTTATCATATATAAAATTAGAAACCTACTGCAAAATAGGTAAGATGAGTGGTCTCCTGGATATTGATCTGATGTTGGTTTCGGCCTTCGGGGTTAATATTTAGGGAATCGTTCTCTTACTAATTTACGGCTGGAGTCTGATTTGAAATCAAACGATAGATACCATAATTTTTATAAAATATATTAAATAACAAAAATAGTCACACGTGGACAGTACTCATACGTTGAGATTTGTCATGTGTTGACAAAAATATTGATTCACGTATTGAATAAGATAAATATTGATTTGTTGAATAGAATAACGAAGTTATTGAAAAATATAAAGCCATGTTGATTAGATATGCGCTATTTTGATGCGAACGATATTTATATCGATTATATTCATTTTTATAATGAATATTGAAAAGAGATAAAAATCGAATATTTATAACACGAATTCGAATTGAAATGGATAGAAAACGAATTCGAATTGGATTGAAAAGAAAAATGAATTCGAATCGAATTGAATAGAAAATGAATTCGAATTGAATTGAATAAAAAATGAATTCGAATTGAATTGAATAGAAAACGAATTTGAATTGAATTGAATAGAAAACGAATTCGAATTGGATTGAAAAGAAAACGAATTCGAATTGGATTGAAAAGAAAACGAATTCAAATCAAATCGAATTGAATAGAAAACGAATTCGAATTGAATTGAAAACGAATTGGAATAGAATAAAAATCAATTTGAAATGAATTCATGTTGAATTGAAATTTGAATTGAGTTGAAATGAGTTTAAAAAGAATTTATAAGGGAAAATTCAATTTTGATTTGAAATTGAAATGAAGGTTGAAATTGTTTTGAAACGAATTTAAAACTATTTATAAAATTCGTTTTAAATAGAAATCAACGAAATATATATTATATATATTATATATATAATATAATGGCCTGAATAGAACGCGTCGCGCCGCGGCAGTTCGTGAATTTCGACCATTGATTTCGAACGGACATTACGGAAGATCCGACCGTCGGATTCTCCTAAAACCGGAACCGTTGGGTTCGTATCGAAAAGAGCTTTCTAACATTAGAAATTTGAAATCTAACAGTTGGATTTGGAATTATGTCCAAATCAAATTTGGAAAAGGTCGTCATAAGTGCAGTTCGATGGCCGTTGTTGGAAATCGACTGTACGGGCCTTGATAAAATTATTAAAAATATTAATAATTTGTGTAAAATAAAAAAATGATTTGTGAAGAACTGGGATAAAAAATTCCTCATTTGTAAAGATAAAAATGGATTTTTATCGAAATGAACTAGTTTTGAACTAAAATTAAAACCCATTTATTTTTAAATAAATAAATTGGATTTGAAATGGGTGTTAAATAAAATTGATTTTTGGGTTTACCGTGAAGGGTGTTTTAAATAACACTTGTTCTTTAACCCGATAATAAATAGAATGTGATTTGGGTTTATCGTGAACTGTGTTTTAAACGACATTGGTTCTTTAACCCAGTAAAAGGAGTTTTAATGAATCTTTGATTAGATTGAAATGTGGATTGATAATATAAATTATCAAATCTAGAAAAGGATCGAGAATGGAGTATCGCCAGTTTTGCTTCAAGCGATAGTTAAATCTTTAATTAGATTTGAACGTGAAATGGTAATTAAATTTACCGATAACACCGTGGTGATAGTTATGGGGTAATAACAGTTTTGCTCCATGGGATGAATATGTTGGGATTGGGAAATAAAATAAATAATGACTTCGGTGTGGTTCGCTAATCTCGACTAGTTTGGAAAACCACAATTTGGTTTGATATGATATCCAATGGAAGATTAAAGAATAAATTTTAAAGAATTTATGTTTGATAAAATTAATGGGAACCTTTACCCAAGAATGTGAAATTTAGAAACTAGCTGTAGGATAGTTAAGAAGGATGGTTTCCTGGGTATTGATATGATGTTGGTTTCGGCCTTCGGGGTTAATATTTAGGGAATTGTTCTCTTGCTAATTTACGGTTAGTGACTGCTGAATTGGAATGAGGCGTATGTTGTGTTTGTGTAACATTTGTTTATTATATATGCGGGTCATTCAGAAAGGCCGGGTTTATACACATTCTGAATAACCGATTCGACGATAAGTCGAAGATGAAGATGGTGGTTGAAGACCGGAAGTCTTCACATCGTTTGGGTGATTACTGATGATCTTGATTGGGCTATACACCCAAGAGGAGGGAATCAGTTGGTGGTCGTCCAGACGTACTTGGAGATTGATGGATATACGAGGAAAGTGCCTCCGGTTTCGTTTAGACACAGAACGGACTTGTAAATGGACTGTGTGTCTGACATTGGATTTTATTCTATGTTGATTGATCTCCATTAAATATACATCTGTTTGGCGGCGGAGAATTTATTCTTTTGCTTAACGCCCTTCTCTGAGGCGTACGAGCTCAGAGGTTGTATATCGATGGACATCAGTCGCATGGCATGAATTGCCAGTGTGGCATGCCTAAGTGGCAAATGATCAAGGTTTCTGTTGAAAAGCAAAGTTTTGTGGTTGATGATCAAAGCACGGCCTACGTGGCAGCTTTGTGTATAACGTGAATTCGCGAGCCTCACACCTTGGTATGGGTCAAAAACGGGATAGTGACTGCGGGGAGAGCACGGCGTTTCTTTCTAGCTTTGGTGGTGTCAGTGACTTACCAGCCCTGACATTTATATACTTTTCACCTATGTGGTTGTTGGATGAGGCGCCTCGATTTTAGGTCTGTTAGGACCGGGAAATTGTGTTCAGGAATAATTAATTCTCAAACGTAAGAGAGGACCGGCCCTGAATATCCAAGGGTTGCCCAGAGTGTGTAGTCCTGGGACATTTTCTAGAGTGTCTCGAATCGGAGAGGAGCTTGCCCCTTGCCTCGACTCATGACGGAAATCCAATTTCCAATACGTGATATTGCGGTTTTAATTGTAGAACTAGTATGGCGACATGATATATGGTACCCATGCCGTCTATGATTGATATTTATGATTGAAATTGTTTTGACACTATACACCAATAATAGTATCAAATGATTTGTTTTTAAACGTACCAAGCATGTTTGGTTATTATAAGGGAAAACCATATCCTCCGGCTTGTGTTGCATTGTGTGATGGGACCTGGGTCTTATAATAGCTTCATTTTTCGAAAAAGCATTGCGTTGTTTATTGATATGCACTCGTATTCTTGGGAGGAAACCCGTTCCTGTTATACGGCGTGGTCCCTTGAATTACTCTCTTTTAAAATAAAGTTTTAATAACTGTTTTAGTTCTCACACCAGTCACATGACTGACCTGGAGTTTATTGTTTTAACCTAAACTCTGGGTACCCCTATTTTCTACATGGGCAGCTAGTAGTTTTGGTTTTGCAGATTTATATTCACAGGATCCTGGTTTACAGCTGGAATGATATCCGGAAAGCTCTGTATCCGTATATCACCTTCAGTTGTGCTTTGTATTATTTTCCGCTGCTATGTAATTTATTGTAATCTCTGATATTTATCGAATGTAATTCATTCATTTATATTCTCTATATTCTTGTATTATGATGGAATTGTTGTAATAAACAATGAAATGTTCTTCTGTTTGCGTTCTATTTTGTCGTGTTCTCAAGGTAATCCGGGCTTTCCTTACCGAAGAAGTTACGGGCTATCACAGTTGGTATCAAAGCTCTGGTTTACAGAGCTAGAGAACAAGGCATATTAGAACCGAACGAAAAAATTCATCAGATATTGGATTAGTAAAATCCAATTAGAATGACTCGTTAGAGATAGGATCAGTAGTATCCTAGAACGGGTTTGAAGAGTATATTTTTCAAATGAAAACCATATTGTTTTGAAAATTTAAACCAGTTTATACGTATTTAAATATTTATTTATTTTGAATTTGGACAATCGAGTATATATAGATTTTGCATATACATGTCATGAACGTATATTCGAACTTTTAATATACTGGATAGATATAGAATCATATTCTAGACACCCGGAGATGATTCTGATGATTGATATATCATCATCAGGATTTGTGTTCGTGTTTCGAAAGTGTGATATCTATATATTTCCATTGACTGGTGTGAGAACCAAAACTATATAGATTTATTGTTGTGATTTGGCATTAAAAACATGACTTTTTGTAAATATCAAAATTATGAATTTGAAACGTTAATCCACTAATTGATTGATGTTTGTGTTGTTTGTTTATTTGTTTGATAATTTTGAACCATTATGCCTAATTGTATCAAATATTGAATTGTATTGAAAATTGGTCGCATCTGCAAGCATATACAAGTACTTACATTGAACAGGTCATAACAAGAAGGCTAGAGCAGAAGAATAAAATTGTTTGCCCGACAAATAGGTACATGTTTATCATAATTTACTGTTTTGTTTGGGTGATGATGATTTTATGAGCCGATTGGCTAGCCGCGTGGCTTTTTCTTTTTCTTTTTGGGATCAGAAGGCCTGTATGGCAATTTCGGGATTTTCCCGGTGCAGGGGAGGTTATGGCGAAATTTTTCGAAAATTTAGGGTGTTAGCCAAATTTTTGAAAAATTTGAAAAGTTCTAAGAAACTGAAAAGTTGAAGAACTTAAGCCGTGATCAAAAGAATGGAAGTTGAGTTGATTTGTTAAACAACTTTCGGCTTCGTTCCTTTTCGGGGACGAAAAGTTTTAAGTGGGGGAGATTGTAACAACCCGGAAATGCGAGCCAATTAAAAAAATTTATTTTGGCAATTTTAGCGAATTTGGAACATTCAAAATGAACTATTTTAAATAATATCGACGAGAAATTTATTTTGAATATATTTTGAACGTATATATTTATATAGATCGTCGTTAGAATATAAATATTTATTTTAAATTATAAAAGGAATTGAAAATGGCGCGGTAGTTCGATAATTCGATTTCAAACTTCAAATGAATCTACCGGGTGCAAAATAAACCGGATTTTAACGAAACCAAAAATATTAGAATCTATTTGAGAATATCTTTCCAATGAATCCGAAAAATCAAAATTTCATAGCGGGAATCAAAAGATACATCCGGTTGAAAATTCTGAATAGTCGCTATGGAATTCAGGCCCTTAAAAATGGAAATTTTGCAAACGACCACGGATTTCGAAGAAACCACTTTTGTTGGATTCGGGATGTAAAGTTATTGCTAGGTTTCAAATTTTGTAATTTTCTGAATCAATATGTGAGCGTGGCAAAGGAAAACGCGCTTGACCAGTTTTAGTCGATTTTAATCGACTGGAAAATGGCCATTTTCCCAACGGTCTCAAAATTCGACGAAACTAGTTTTGTTAGGACCGTATCATCAATACGAAGCTAGTAAATATTTTTCTGGAATTTTTTAGGTCCGTATGTGACCCCAGTAAATTGAAATGCGCGTTCAAATTCAATATATAGAGTTATATGTTGATTTTGACAAAAACTGATCGAAACTAGGGCTGTCAATTTCCTACCCGACCCGTGACCCGACCCGAAACCCGCACGGAAATTAGCAGGTTAACCCGACCCGTTTAGTTAGCGGGTCATTTTCGGGTCAACCCGAATTTGACCCGTTTATAAACGGGTGGGTTTAGGATTGACCCGCTAACCCGATTTTGACCCGCCAAACCCGATTATATATTGTATCTCTTCCATGCTATTAGTCTTTTATGTATACTATTAGTGTTAGTCTTTTATGTATGTAGTAATGTAGTAATCAATATGCTCGTATATGTAAGATGTTATATTTTACCAATTTATTCTTATATGTTGTTAGTTATATTTTACTTATAACAACTGTATCTCTTGCATACTGGTAGTCTTTAATTTATGCAGTATGGAAATATATACTTATGTATAGAAAATGATTTTTGAATATGGGGATTTCATGCTTTATATATGTGTTGTCTGTTGGTGACTTTGCAACTTGTTGCATGTTGGTGATTATATAACAGTATGCATGTTGGTGATTTGGCTCTTTTGTTGCTTATATTAGTAGGCAATATCTATCAATGGGTCAAACAGGTAAACCCGACCCAACACGACCCATTTAGTTAAACGGGTTACGCAGGTCGGGTCGGGTCAACCCGTTTATAAACGGGTCGGGTTAGGGTTGGGAAAATATGACCCGTTTAATAAACGGGTTGACCCGACCCGTTTATAAATCAACCCGAACCCGACTTGACCCGACCCGAACCCGAACCGACACGACCCATTGACGGCCCTAATCGAAACGATCGAATCAGCTTACGATACATATCCCATTGTGTTCGGAATGGGGGTTATTGGCTATGGACGACAGGCGGTGGGTTCAATTTCGAGTTCGAATTAAGAAGTTGCTTTTTGGGTTAATTAAATATTAAATAAATAAATTATAAAAATCCTTTTCTCCCTTATTTCCCCCCTTAGTCAAAAGCAGTCAAACGATCGAAATAAAAAAAAAGAAAGGAAGAGGAGAGCAACAGGGGGGCCACCGATGCCATCGCCCCCCTCGAATCGCCGCCGCCGCCCAAGGCGGGGCCACCGCATCCCTTTCCTCTCGTCCTCCTCCCCCTCTTCTAAATCCGCCGCGATCCAAGCCCAACCCCCTTTCCAGCGACGAAACCCTACCCTAGCCCAAACCGCCGTTGACCCCCTAGCATCCCCACCTGACCGCCGCTTGAAGCCTGACGCCATCCCCCTCGCCTCGCTGCCACCTCAGCGCGTCAGTGGACCCCGCCTCCACAGAATAGCTTCGGTTTTGCAAAGAAAAAAAAACAACGGTGAGTTTTTTTCCCTTTTATGTTAGCTTTGTTTCAGGTTTGTAATGTTAATCAAAAATCATTTTCTTTATATACGGAGCACTGTTTTAAAAAGAAAACCGATTTTTATTAGAAATAACATTATATAAAGTATAGATTTTTAATGGAGTGAAAGTATAGGGTTTTATTCAAGAATGAAAGCATATGTTTTTAATGACAAAAAGTGTATATTTTAATTATAAAAAAAATAGAATTTTTAATGAATAAAAAGATTAAAATTTTAAGTAGATAAAGATTAGATCTTTTACTTTGCAAAAGTACGATGTTTAACATGAAAAGATTTCAGTTCTAATTAGGAAAAGATTTCATTTTTTTAACATGTAAAAATGAGATTTTTAATCAGAGAAAGATGGGAATTTTTGATGAGGAAAGTTATAATTTTTAAACAAGGAAAATATAAATTTTAGTATATGAGAAGAACTGATTTTAATATTATATAGATAGTAAAGATTAAATCTTTATATTTGAAAAGGCGAAATCTTTATATAGAGAATAGCGTGATAAAAATATAATCTTTATTATATGAACATCGTAGTAAAAATAAAATTTTTATATACATAGCAAGAATATAAAAATGTGATTTTTATATATGTAGTGGCTACGGGCAGCGAAAGTGACAAAAGGTGAGAACAACTATGACTTCTACATAAGAAGAGTCGAGATGATTGGATTAGCTAGTCGGTGAGAACTTCTCACTTTAAATTTCCTTTTCTAATTAAAAATATATACTAGGATGCAGACGGTGCTTAGTAGCACCCGACACCCGTCGTCCACAGACCATGGATGACTTGTTTGTTTGGTTGCTATGATGTGAAATTTGATTGTGTGATGTAGAATGAAATAAAATATTTTATAATGAAAAATATTTTATAGTTAAAAATATAATTTTTAACGTGTATATAAAATAAATATTTATAAACAAATCGGACGATTTGTTTATATACACTGATTTGACTGATATTGATTGGGACGATAAATTTTACACATCGCGCAACTGCACAAATAAAATCTGTGTTTGATTGTTTGAAACCCCACACGGGTATTGGGATAAAATATGGCATACACCAATCCCAGTAATTAGTTGTATGTCGATCGATTGATTGACAGGCTGTTATAAGCGCTAGATATCTATATTTGATGCTTATACAGAGTAGTGCACTTTGGATGATGATTGATTATTTATCGTTGCTATTATATAGATGTGTTTTATGGAATCCATATAATTAACTTTATATGGTGATTGATTGGGCCTCATTCCAATTGGGAAAATAAAGGTTCATGTGTTGACAGTACTCATCCGTTGAGATTAGTCATGTGTTGAACGAAATATTTTAAACAATAAGATTTACATCTTTATCATATATAAAATTAGAAACTAACTTCTTTATAAAATAAAGGTTCATGTGTTGATAGTACTCATCCGTTGAGATTAGTCATGTGTTGAACGAAATATTTTAACAATAAAATTTACATCTTTATCACATATAAAATTAGAAACTAACTTCTTTATAAAATAAAGGTTCATGTGTTGACAGTACTCATCCGTTGAGATTAGTCATGTGTTGAACGAAATATTTTAACAATAAAAATTTACATCATTATCATATATAAAATTAGAAACTAACTTCTTTATAAAATAAAGGTTCATGTGTTGACAGTACTCATCCGTTGAGATTAGTCATGTGTTGAACGAAATACTTAAACTATAAAATTTTCATCTTTATCGTATATAAAATTAGAAACTAACTGGAAAATAGGTAAGATGAGTGGTCTCCTGGATATAGATATGATGTTAGTTTCGGCCTTCGGGGTTAATATTTAGGGAATCGTTCTCTTACTAATTTACGACTGGAGTCTGATTTGAAATCAAACGATAGATACCATAATTTTTATAAAATATATTAAATAACAAAATAGTCACACGTGGACAGTACTCATACGTTGAGATTAGTCATGTGTTGACAAAAATATAGATTCACGTATTGAATAAGATAAATATTCATTTGTTGTATAGAATAACGAAGTTATTGAAAAATATAAAGCCGTGTTGATTAGAGATGCGCTATTTCGACGCGAATGATATTTATATCGATTATATTAATTTTCATAATGAATATTGAAAAGAGATAAAAATCGAATATTTATAACACGAATTCGAATTGAATTGAATAGAAAACGAATTCGAATTGTATTGAAAAGAAAACGAATTCGAATCGAATCGAATTGAATAGTAAACGAATTCGAATTGAATTGAATAGAAAACGAATTCGAATTGAATTGAATAGAAAACGAATTTGAATTGAATTGAATAGAAAACGAATTCGAATTGGATTGAAAAGAAAACGAATTCGAATTGGATTGAAAAGAAAACGAATTCGAATTGAATTGAAAATGAATTGGAGTAGAATAAAAATCAATTTGAAATGAATTCAAGTTGATTTGAAATTTGAATTGAGTTGAAATGAATTTATAAGGGAAAATTCAATTTTGATTTGAATTTGAAATAAAGGTTGAAATTTTTTTGAAACGAATTTAAAACTATTTATAAAATTCGTTTTAAATAGAAATCGACGAAATATATATTATATATATTATATATATAATATAATGGCCTGAATAGAACGCGCCGCGCCGCGGTAGTTTGTGAATTTCGACCATTGATTTCGAACGGACATTACGGGAGATCCGACCATCGGATTCTCCTAAAACTGGAACTGTTGGGTTCGTATCGAAAAGAGCTTTCTAACGAATATTAGAAATTTGAAATCTAACGGTTGGATTTGGAATTATGTCCAAATCAAATTTTGAAAAGGTCGCTGTAAGTGCAGTTCGATGGCCGTTGTTGGAAATCGACTGTACGGGCCTTGATAAAATTATTAAAAATATTAATAATTTGTGTAAAATCAAAAAAAAATGATTTGTGAATAACTGGGATGAAAAATCCCACATTTGTAAGGATAAAAATGGATTTTTATCGAAATGAACTAGTTTTGAACTAAAATTAAAACCCATTTATTTTTAAATAAATAAATTGGATTTGAAATGGGTTTTAAATAAAATTGATTTGTGGGTTTATCGTGAAGGGTGTTTTAAATAACACTTGTTCTTTAACCCGATAATAAATAGAATGTGATTTGGGTTTATCGTGAACTGTGTTTTAAACGACATTGGTTCTTTAACCCAGTAAAAGGAGTTTTAATGAATCTTTGATTAGATTGAAATGTGGATTGATAATATAAATTATCAAATCTAGAAAAGGATCGAGAATGGAGTATCGCCAGTTTTGCTCCAAGCGATAGTTAAATCTTTAATTAGATTTGAACGTGAAATGGTAATTAAATTTACCGATAACACCGTGGTGTTAGTTATGGGGTAATAACAGTTTTGCTCCATGGGATGAACAGGTTGGGATTGGGAAATAAAATAAATAATGACTTTGGTGTGGTTCGCTAATCTCGACTAGTTTGGAAAACCATAATTTGGTTTGATATGATATCGAATGGAAGAATAAAGAATAAATTTTAAAGAATTTATCTTTGATAAAATTAATAGGAACCTTTCCCTAAGAATGTGAAATTTAGAAACTAGCTGTGGGATAGTTAAGAAGGATGGTTTTCTGGGTATTGATCTAATGTTGGTTTCGGCCTTCGGGGTTAATATTTGGGGAATTGTTCTCTTGCTAATTTACGGTTAGTGACTGCTGAATTGGAATGAGGCGTATGTTGTGTTTGTGTAACATTTGTTTATTATATACGCGGGTCATTCAGAAAGGTCGGGTTCATACCCATTCTGAATAACCGATTCGACGATAAGTCGAAGATGAAGACGGTGGTTGAAGACCGGAAGTCTTCACATTGTTTGGGTGATTACTGATGATCTTGATTGGGCTGTACACCCAAGATGAGGGAATCAGTTAGTGGTCGTCCAGACGTACTTGGAGATCGATGGATATACGAGGAAAGTGCCTCCGGTTTCGTTCAGACCCATAACGGATTTGTAAATGGACTGTGTGTCTGACATTGGATTTTATTCTATGTTGATTGATCTCTATTAAATATACATCTGTTTGGCAGCGCAGAATTTATTCTTTTGCTTAACGCCCTTCTCTGAGACGTACGAGCTCAGAGGTTGTATATCGATGGACATCAGTCGCATGGCATGAATTGCCAGTGTGGCATGCCTAAGTGGCAAATGATCAAGGCTTCTGTTGAAAAGCAAAGTCTTGTGGTTGGTGATCAAAGCACGGCCTACGTGGCAGCTTTGTGTATAACGTGAATTCGTGAGCCTCACACCTCGGTATGAGTCAAAAACGGGATAGTGACTACGGGGAGAGCACGACGTTTCTTTCTAGCTTTGGTGGTGTCAGTGACTTACCTGCCCTGACATTTATATACTTTTCACCTATGTGGTTGTTGGATGAGGCGCCTCGATTTTAGGTCTGTTAGAACTGGTAAACGTGTGTTCTGGAATAATTAATCCTTAAACGTAAGAGAGGACCGCCCCTGAAGATCCAAGGGTTTCCCAGAGTGTGTAGTCCTGGGACATTTGCTAGAGTGTCTCGAATCGGAGAGGAGCTTGCCCCTTGCCTCGACTCATGACGGAAATCCAATTTCCAATACGTGATATTGCGGTTTTAATTGTAGAACTAGTATGACAACATGATATATGGTACCCATGCCGTCTACGATTGATATTTATGATTGAAATTGTTTTGACACTATACACCAATAATAGTATCAAATGATTTGTTTTTAAACGTACCAAGCATGTTTGGTTATTATAAGGGAAAACCCTATCCTCCGGCTTGCGTTGCATTGTGTGATGGGACCTGGGTCTTATAATAGCTTCATTTTTCAAAAAAGCATTGCGTTGTTTATTGATATGCACTCGTATTCTTGGGAGGAAACCCGTTCCGTGTTATACGGCGTGGTCCCTTGAATTACTCTCTTTTAAAATAAAGTTTTAATAACTGTTTTAGTTCTCACACCAGTCACATGACTGACCTGGAGTTTATTGTTTTAACCTAAACTCTGGGTGCCCCTATTTTCTACACGGGCAGCTAGTATTTTGGTTTTGCAGATTTATATTCACAGGATCCTGGTTTACAGCTAGAATGATATCTGGAAAGCTCTGTATCCGTATGTCACCTTCAGTTGTGCTTTGTATTATTTTCCGCTGCTATGTAATTTATTGTAATCTCTGATATTTATTGAATGTAATTCATTCATTTATATTCTGTATATTCTTGTATTCTGATGGAATTGTTGTAATAAACAATGAAATGTTCTTCTGTTTGCGTTCTATTTTGTCATGTTCTCAAGGTAATCCGGGCTTTCCTTACCGGGGAAGTTACGGGCTATCACATTTGGATTTCCATCATGAGTCAAGTCTCGGGAGGAGCTCCTTACCGATTCGAGACACTCTAGCTAATGTCTCAGGATCCCCCGCAGTGAACCCTTGGATAGCTGCAGGGCCGGTCAACACATACAGCTTCGTGGATTAGTTATTCCTAAACACACGTTTCCCGATCCTATACACTACAAGAAAAACCGAGATTAGCGACAGATTTTTAGCAGCGGAAAATTCCGTCGCTAATTAGCGGCGGATTTCCGTGGGCTTTGTAAGAGTAAATATTTTGGATTTTATATGTCATCTTATTATAAATTATTACCGTCAAATACTAATTCTGTCACTAAATCAATGGAAATTGCAGCTCTTTACCGTCATATTATATTTGACACTAAATTCCGTTGCTAATAGAGTCGGATTACCATCGACATAATTTTGAAGCTATTTTCCTGCAGTTTTCCAACAGATTTGAAACGAACTTTTATATTTATTATTTATAAAATGTTTTAAATTTGTGTTATTACTTAGTAATTAATTAGTAAATTTAAATTTTAAATAATTAATGTTAATAATACATTAGTAAATAATAATAAATAATAACTATTAGAAGTAAATAAATTTCAATAGTTAATGCTGATTTTTTTTTGAGAATTAATGATGATTAATTATTAATTACTATATAATATAAATAAAAGGTAATAGTAATTAATAAAATACATTGTTGTTCGATGTTTATTAAATTTGTTTTGATAATCAATGATTATTTAATAGTCTTTAATACGATTAATTAAATTAATATCAAGAAATTATTAATACATATTTGCTTTTAAGAAATTGATTGGTACGTATTATTTGAATTTTAAGAAATTATTAATACATATTTGCTTTTACATTATATATATATACATATATATGTATATATGTTTTTTTTATGAATTTTCAGAATTATTTACTTGGTCATATAAGATAAATCTTCTACCATGTTAATAAACAAACCGAAAACATAGCCTGCAAGGTTAAAGATTACCATCCTAATTACAAAAATTAAGAAAAAAGTCAAGTCATAAGAATTCATACCATGATTATTTTTCTCTCAAACTTTTACGCACAACAGGAATGAAAAAGCTTACACATAGAAATGAAGAGAAAGTTTACGCTGCCATTAAAACTTTTAAAAGCTTACAAGATTAGCATTCAATACAATAATTAATTTATAATAATTAATAATTGCTAATTATTATTAACAAATAACAATGTTTTTTATATTTAACAAATTTTTACATTGAGTATTTTTTTTATATTGCTAATTATTAATTATTATTAACAATTAACGTTGAGTATATAATTATAATAGTATATAACAAATTTTTATATTTAACAAATTGTAATAGTATATAATTAAAAAGTAACATTGTTTGTACTTGAATAAATATTGACATTGAGTAATTTTTTGTTCACCTAAGGTTACTAATATTCGAAGCTGTGACTTTTATATTCACGGATAATCTGGTTAAACTCCTAATACTTAGGTCATACTAAACTAGTTCTGGCTCCAAACGTTAAAATTTTGGCTCAAAACGTTAAAATTTTGGCTCGTCTGTTAAATCTTGGCTCCAATACCAATCATTTTATCTAAAATTTTCGCTGCATCCCTCTTCAAAACGAAATCCCTAAATTCATCTCCAAACAAATTAGATAATTCCACGATTCAATCCGAAAGCCAATTCCCTAAAATCGAACTCGAACAAACCTGAAGAGAGACCTGCCAACACGAGCTCGAAAGAGCTTAGGAGATGGTCTGCGGCCTTGAACCGGAGGTGGAAAGAGGATTAATGTCAGCCATGTAAGTATCGGCGAACCTCAAGTGTATTCTCCACCGAATAAACTAGGTCAGTTATGGTTGTTATCCAATTTTTATTAATCGTGCTATTAATCCTAGTTGGGCAAATTACGTAAAGTATAAAATAATTTTAGTTTAATTGAACGCTCTGTATTTCTTAAAGTCGTTGATTGTCAGTTTGGATCATGTTTTTTTAAATGTTGCTTCAAAAGATGCTAAACCTCCATTGGATTCTGAGGTTAGGGTTTATGAGGAGTAATTTGGGAGATTTAGTTTATGGGATTTGGATTCTGAAAAAGCGGTTTGGAAAAAGTGTTGAATCTGTGAATTAGGATGCAGTTTACATTCGAAATCTGATGATCCCCACCAATGCTTTTCCTACCACCGCATTGGTGCAGTTCGATCCCCTCATAAACCCCGCTTATTCCTCTTCTCTGATCTGAAAGCCTTTCACTTTCGTTTGACTTTGCATTCGAAATCTGATGATCCATTTTCTATTTTCAATTTTCACCTTCGATATTTAAGAGCAGTTTTAACAGTCTCTTATTTTTCAAATGCTATGATCAATGATTATACTAGAAGCATAGAACTCACTATTTTTGTTCAAAACGTTCAGGAAATTACAACAGCTTCCGCTTTCCCTGTAGTTACTGGCTTAGCTGTTACTCTTCTCTTTATCAGCATGTCGCGGTAAAATATCAGTGTTACATGTAAAATCAACATCAAATTCCTTACGTTTATGTTGGTGAATTATATTTTCTATGTTCTTGGAGCACAAAGATTACTACATCTTGTGGGCCTCACTAAAGTTCTTGAAATGGTAGTGGTAAAAAGTGCAACTGTTGTTTCAGGATCAACAAGCGGGTTTTCAGATTGGGGATGCTCGGATCCGCTGTGGGATCCGTTATGGGCTGCTTTAATCGGGAGTTTTTTTTAATAAACCATGGCTTAACGAGGTAATTTTGAATTTTATTCGGTTACATGAATCTTATTGGTTTTACAGTTTAATCAGTCACACTTTTATATGAAAAATTGTTACCATTGCACACCATACAAACATCCATCATGAGTGATTTGTATTAAATTTTCTATCTTTTAAGGTCGTTATCTATTTGCTGCTGTTCATTTTTACTTGATGTTGAAAGTTAAAAGCTTTCTTAGTTTGTGCAGTAGTATCGATAAGGCGAGCATATTATGATCCAGATATTCAGTTCTTTGAGACCCTTGAAAATACTCTTATCACATAGTTTATGTTATAAACTTAATGTTTGGTCAGTCTTACACGATGAAAAATTAAGAGGATTATCGTGATGGTTTCCACTTCAAGTTACATGTAAAGGTGAATGAAGCAGTCCTAATCAACTGGGTAATAAATACAATTCAGTCCGCATAATCAGATTTCAGTTTATTCATAGATGATTATTTAGGTTTCTCCCATGTAGTGCTTAAGTTCAATCATTCTTAAGTATTATCATGACCGACACTTCTTTAAAGTTACTATATAATTTTAACATTTTAAACAGACACTGACATCTGGATTAGATGATTACCCACGTGCATCCCACCCTAGAAATGATGAATGACAGTTGGACTTAAGATGTTGGATGCTTCTTGCGGTTGATTACATGAACTCTATTTCCAAGTTTGTTGGAACTAAAGACGGTTTGGGAAAGGTATCATTTGATCTACATATTCAGTTTTTCCTTATTTACAACTTTTACTGCATCATAAGGTACCTTATAAAAACATATTGAGCACTTTACATGATTATCATAAGATGGCTGAAAAATTTCAAGTTTTCAAAATCTCAGTCAGGTACATTGTTAACCAAAATTCAATGTGTATATCTTGTCTTGTTGTGAAAATGTGAATTTAATGTAAAACAAATAAATAATTCTTATAATTCTTGATGAGTTGGTTTACCAACTTCTGATACTTAATTTTTTTCCCTTTAGTTCTTACTTCTTGGTTCGTACTGATGTTGTTATTTAAACAATGTTATTAAATTCGATTATCATAAGTTTATCTAATCGTACTAGATAAATTATACAAATAGCAAGTATTTCTGCATCAGTTACGCCTATACAAGTAAGGATCTTGGTTCATCCGTATTCCGGTGTGAACAGAATTTATGATGGTAGTGGAATTTTCTATTATCGTTTGGTCATGTGAGTTGATAATGTAGCATATCAGTGTATATAACAAAAAAGGAGAAAGTAAATAATGGTAAATTATGATGATCGTATTCTTACTGATGTACAAATTTTAGTTTGTATCACATCATTTTATTATGCTGCTTCACTAAGCAAAGGGTATGCCATATTATAAATATTCGGATTGCTGTGATTATTAACAAGATAATAATGATGATTAAAATGAGCAACATACATGACATTTTTTTAGCATACTTGTTTGAATCCTTTGGCAGATGCACCTAAATGATGCTTCATGAATTTATTTTGACTTTGGAAATCACACTGAGAAGGTAAACAACACTGCTTCAAATTTTCAACTTTCAGCTATTATATGTATAATGCATCCCTTGCCATAACAGTAACAAATACATGCACTAAGGTTATTCAACGTTTTAGGTTCGTTAACCTACTTTATGTTATCATATCTACATTGAAAAATCAATATAACGTGAGGTCAGTTAACCTACTTTAGGCTATCATATCTACATTGAAAAGCCGCAGAACAAACTTTCAATGTGAGGACTAATTTATTGTGTCATTTTATTTTTATTTTGCTCATCATGTATATTTTTCTATGATTTATTGTGTCAAGAGCAACATGTAGAAATCCTGTACGCAGAAACATAGGAGTAAGAAGTCTCCACCACTCTCCTACTAAGATAAGTTGATTCACCTTTGCACCGTACATTACTGGTAGCGACAAACATTCTACATCTGATACTCTAATTGGGCTTGCAATCTCAAATAAGAAAACTACAATATTTATTCCCACTAGTAAATTTATCAGATAAAAATCTTAAGCTTCATCTTCAATCTGTAGATTTCTAGTATTTTCAGTATTAGAAGCCATGCGATCAGATTCCTCATTAGCGATTATTAAGGGGTTTATAAGTGTAGTCTCCTCTATGCTTATATTTTTTTGATACTTCGCTCCTAATTCCATTTTGTCAAAATAAAATTCCAAGGAATCCAAAGTTTTCTTTCTTTTGCTCGGTTTGCTGGAAAAATAATTGCTGGTTGAGGACTCCATAACTTGTTCATTCATGTCACAATACAGCGTTTTCAATTTTCTTTCACAGCAGGTACTTGTAGCAAATCCTTGACAGTAAGGACGTTTCAGCCATCGCCACACACCCAATGGAGAATATCCACCAAATGACCTGTGATAGACTTAGAAGACGAAACTTGAAATTGATCCATGGATTTGAAGTCGAGAAACTATGAAATCAGGAGAAAGTGACAGTGAAATCCTGACTCTTCCATTCTAATAGTTTGTAGGTATGGCCAAGTTCCAAATTTATTTGCATTACATATAGTTCTAATTATTTATTTCAGCTAGCCATGATTATTAGTATGTATATATTCAAAAATTTAGTGTATCGATGCATATCAGTTCAATGGCACTCCATTTTCAGTATAGCAATGGTTAGCTGTGGTATTTTTATTTTGGTGCAGAAGGCACTTAAAGCAGGTTTGCATGTTACTTTTTCTACACTTTACACATCTTCTCATAGTTCACTTTCCAATCAGCTGATTGTACATCGTTTTCCCGTAGGAAGACAAAGATGACAGCAGACATTTGGATTCAGCCTGCTCTCATGTTGTGGACAAACATAGGAAGAAATAAAAGGCTTTTCTGTTTTGCATTTGCTTGCGACTTTGTCATCGTCATCTTCGTAAGCTGGTTGGGTATGTTAGTTAGACTTATTTTGGTATAAATATGGTGTTATGTAGTTTTAGTATGGTTATGGATGATATGTGTTTGTAATTGGGATAATGTTTGCAACAATTGAATAGTTTTGTTGTTCATAATTCAGCTTGGTGTATGAATTGGTGAAGGATTATGGATGTTGTGGTTTTTTTGTATGTGATTATGAATGTTCTTAGTTCTAAATTCATATTGTTGGCTAATTTATCTTTGTTTTTTTTAATATGTTATTTATTTCAGTGTTTACAGTTTAATGATATTAATTTGATATATATATATATATATATATATATATATATATATATATATATATATATATAGCCAGATCAAAAGGGCAATAGCGGCAGATTACCAACAAAAAAGTGAGATTAAGTTTACCTCAATTTAAATTTCGTCGCTAATCCCTTGACAATTAGCAAGGGTTTACCAACGCCTTTTATAAGTAATAATTTACTGTAAATTACTTATCCGTTGATAAATTATCGGTAAATAAATTAAAATTAAATTAATAAATAAAATCATATTTTTATGATATAATTAGTAAAATGACGGAAAACTATCGGAAAACTCCTACTAAATTCGGTCGCAAAAATCTGACACAATTACCGTCGTGGTTTTTACCGACCACAGTATTATGCAGGAAATCCGTCGCTAAGGCCAATTTAGCGACGGATTAGAAGCGAATATTGCCGCTGCTATTTACTGTTTTTCTTGTAGTGATAGGACCTATCATCCGAGGCGCCTCATTCCATCATTCACATAAGTAAATATCAGCCAGTTTAAGCATCGACACCACTTCTAGCTAGAAAGAAATGTGCTACTCTCACTGCGTTCCCTTCTCCCGTTTTAGACTACACCGAGTTGTGAGGCTCACGAAGTCACGCTATACACAAAGTTACGCCTAAACAGGCCGTGCTTTGATCGTCACCACAAGGTTCTTCTTTTCAACAAGAAACCTTGATCATTGCAACTTAGTATGCCACACTGTCACTCCATATCACACTACCAATCCTTTGCCGAAATATATGAAAGGGTGTTAAGCAAGAGAATAAATTCTCCGCCACAAAACATTCATACATTCGACAGAAAATCAACAAAACATCCATATTATGAATAGAATGAGAAGATAATGGCGACTGATCTTCAACTTCGACTACCCCACCATCTCGTCTAACCCCATCTCGTTCACTCCGCCTTTCACCACCTTCTATCTCCGCCATCGATGGTCAAGAGCAAAAACAAGCTTTTGCGTCTCAATTCTGGGTCTAGATCTGACAAATCTGAAACGAGATCTGGTCGCCATTATAAGCCTAACATCGCTGACTTTGAAGTTGAGTTGCCATCATCTGACTCTGACGCTTCGGAGACACCGCCGACGTCCGATTTAGCTACTGTGGAAGCGTTAGATTCTCTCCTTCGTGAAATTCCCATAGCTCCGCCAATGTCAATTGAACCTCCAGTGAAACCTAACCCCACTGCTATCTCGGCCATGAAATCTGCTGCTGTCGACTCTTGGCCAATTACTCAAGGTATGTCTCTCCGTCAAATGGTATTGGGGGAACAATCTGATGGTTATGATGCTGCGGCTGTGAATGGTACCGCAGTGAATGTAGACAGTATTGCTGGTCCGGTAGTTAGTGTAACAACAGTGAATGTTGAGAGTAATGGTGATATTACAAATGAGAATTCTGAGTGCAATGCAGTGCCGGGTTTGTTTAGTGATATTGTTGCTCAGGAGCGCAACCAAGATGTTCGACAAAATTCCAAGCCAACTAAAACGCCCTGGAAATCCCTTTTTGAATCATTACCAAACATTGCTGGTAGTTATGAACCGACACACTTCTCCATCCTTGATCCTGAATCCGGTCCAACTCCTCCAATCGAAATTCCCAATGAAGCCAAATATTTTTGGAAAGATCAAGTCATTGGATTCTTTCTAGATTCTAAATTACCAAACTTTGATATGGTTGAGGCGTGCCGTGCAGTTTAGCGGCTTCATGGTCAGCTGCGGATCACTCATGTTAATGGAATGTTTTATTTGAAATTCTCATCTAAAGAAGAAAAGCAAAGAGTCCTGGAGGCAGCTCCAACAATTATTAGAGGTAAACCGTTCATAGTCACTACTTGGTATGCTTCGGTGGATAGAGCTAGAGACCAGGTCCTCTCGATCCCTGTGTGGGCCCAGTTTAACAATGTCCCTTCAGCTCTACAACCTTTAATTGGGCTCAATTGGCTTGCGTGTCACATAGGCAAACTCAAATGTTTTGATTCCAACACGGTAGCTAGAAGAAACCTTGTATTTGCGAGAGCATTGATTGAAGTTACACCAGATAAGCCTCTCTTAACCCAGTTAAAGGTATGCATTGAAGATCACTTTTATTTTGTTGATGTTACATACAAATGGTGTCCGGACATATGCATCCTTTGCAAATCATTTAGACATGTTAAAGAGAAATGTTCTGCATCGAGTGACAATATTCAAACCGTCAAAGTGCCTCTTCCGCGTGCTCCTCCAATGATATGGGTTCCTAAAATCAAGTCTGTTGTTTCCCCACCTACTAGCGATGGTGGTGATAGGATCAATGATAAGGTACCGACTGCAGGGCAAAGCTTTGATTGGAATAAACCAGAAAGGATTCTGACTCACAGTAACACTGGTATGAAACACAAGTTGACTGAGGGAACTTTTTACGTTCATGTAGACAAGGAAGATGTAGCAAGGAAGTTAATGTACCGAGTGGAAAGTGAAGGGCTTATATTAGCAACGGATGGTGATGATGGTAAAAACAACGAGCAAATTCTCCAGGACACTGTTTGGGACAGACGGATTATATATTCTGAGAGCTCTCCATATTTTGTGTCTGATTTGGCTACCCACTTTACTGAGGCCGTGCAGGAGGTTACACTAGGTGATGCTGTTGGAGGCTAGTTTCTCTGATAGCGCATAGTAGTCTAGGCAAATCTGCTTAGCTCCTGTTTTTATATGTATGCGGTGGACGGGCCACCTTAAAAACCATTAGCTGATTGTTAACCACAATCACCTGAACTTCATGTATTTTATTATTGGTAATAATAAAAGGTGTTTGCGGTCACCTTAAAAACCGGTCGGCTTTGCCAAAAAAAAAAAGGAGTACAATGTCAAACACACATTCCATTTATAAGCTTATGCTCTGGGTCTGAGCGAAAGCCAAATCCGTACAAATCAACACTACGTCCGGATGACCACCACTGTAGCCACATCAAGGTAGCTACTCCAATCATGGGCAGCAGCAGTTGTCGTCCATTCGATGTGAAGATCGTCGGTCTTCAATCACCGTCTTTAACTCTTCGACTTTCATTCGTCGTATGATCATTTGAAATGAGATTGAACTCGGACTTTTCAAATAATCCTCGCATATATTTAAAAATCATTTCATATCGTTGATATTAATTTATAACGATCAACCTTTATTTTTATTTATATAAAAATAATTAAATTCCATTTAACGACGCTCCAAGTCAAAAGGCGACATTGGCGCTGTTTTCACCCAAATTTGTTTTACACATTTCTCTAAATCTAACCGTTGGAATTTAACAAAATTCATAATGTTGGAAGATCTTCCCAAGCGAACCTAACGGTTTCAGATTTGGGAAAATCTGACGGTCGGATTTTTCGGTATAATCAACTAAAAGTACAATTCTATAAAGTGAACTACCACGCTCGATTCGTTCAATTAAAATTTGTCTATATATGATTATATATATATATACTTACAATTTCTTCGGCCATTTCATTATTGTAGTAATCATGACAAATAAAGATATATAACATAACACACAAGAATGTTTATTTTATTTTTCAATTACCATACAAATCCTATACACAAAATGTATATTTTTCTTTCAGCTCTCAATTTGCACAAAAATTGTATATTTCGTGTATCATTTCAATTTAACAAAAATGATGATTTTTGTGTCATTTCAATTTCTAACAAAAATGCAACATATTTTGGTGTCAACCTCAATTCTACAAGAATGAAAATAATTTTGTTTGTATAATTCCAATGTAACAAAAAATAATAACTTTGTTAATCTTTTAATGAAATCTAATTCATTTAAAACTACATTTCCATCGTTATAATTTTCATAGAAAATCTATTTACATAAAAAAAATGTAAATTTCATACCGATATCTTTTTTTTTGAAAATTCAAATCATTAAAATGTAAATTTCCTTCCTTACGTTCCATTTACATGGAATATAAGTTTTCTTCTTTAAATTCTATTCACATGAAAAATTTAATCTTTCTTCTCTTTAAATCTTAATTACATTAAAATATAAAATTTTCTTTTCAACCTTATTCACATTATAAATGCAAACTTTCTTTTTACTTAAAAAAAATGTAACCTTTCTCTTTTATCTAATTTACATTAAAAATGTAAATTTTCTCTTTACAATGTCAAAATATTTCCTTTTTTATTACATTAAAGATGTAATTAAGATTACCGTATAAATTCTACTTCTTCTTATTACATTAAAAATGTAACATGACTTCATTCTTTTTAATTCATTTAAACATAAACTTAAAATTCCATTTTTCATAAAAAAAACATAAGCTTTCATTCTTTTAATTACTTCCCTTTAATTACAATAGAAATGTAAATAATATTGCTTCATTAAGTTTCATTCTTTTATAACAAACATGATGGTGAAAATACTCATATCATTATTAACACATGACGGTGCAAAATGTTCGTTTCTAATTTAATACATAACGGTTTAAAAATTGTTTCTTATATTTCTAACCAATGGCGGTGCAAAATAATTTTAATTTCATTTTACAAAGTGACGGTGAAAATAATGTCTATTTCATTTTAACAAGTGACGGTGAAAATCATATCTGTTTCATTCTAACAAAATGAACATTTGTTATAACACAAATCTAGTTAATAAAAATGCTATTTCTGCATAATTCTTTTATTTAACAAAAATGTCTTTTTTGTTTCAACCATCTTAATTCGAACAAAATGACAATTTTTTTTTTGTTGATTCTAATTCAACAAAACGACCATTTATATTTTACATGTGAATTTTGTACACTTCATACTTATGTTAAAAATTATATTTTTAACACATACAACCATATTTCAAAACATGTACATTTTTGGTGAATCATATATTCAATACAAATGTAGCTTTTCATGTGTAAACCTTTTATTTAAAACATGATCCTTTTAAATGAATTAAACATACAATGGAATTGTCACATTTCATGTTTTAACACTTTATTTAAAACATGCTTCTTTTTCATGAATTAATTATACAATAAAAATTTGATTTTTATTGTATTAACATATTATACTACAAATGAACATTTTTAATGAAGAAAACATACACTAAAAAAAATGTGAATTTTCATGTTTAAACATTCTTAATAACATATTCAATATTGTTGATGGCAAATAAAAGAATAACTTTATTTATAACATGTTTTCTACTATTCTAATGGCAAATAAGAAAGGGGATTTTTATTTGTAACAAACTTCTCTAATTTAACTTGACAAATAAAATTGATCCTTAATTGTACACAAATTTCTAATTTCATATGACCAATAAAAAGAATAACTTGTTCACATAACAGTCCTATTCAAACATTCCTAATAAAGATGATCTTTTTATATAATCATTTCTTGCAAAACATAACTTTACCAAAAATGACACCTTCAATCTAACCTAACATTTATAACAAAAATGATATTTTAACATTCTAACTAAAAAGACATCTTTATATGCTACTATTTCATTATTATTAAAAGTGATATTTTTGTTCAAATTTAACATTTCTAATAAAAGTGGCCTTTTTATCTAATTTAACCTTTCTAGTATAAAATGTCGCTTTTTATCTAATCTAACATTCCTATTTAAAATTGTTATTTTTAATTTTAACATCGCTAACATTTCATAAATGATACTTCTAACATTACTATCATTTCATAAAAATGATATTTCTAACATCGTTAACATTTCATAAAATGATACTTCTAACATTGCTGTCATTTCATAAAAATGATATTTCTAACATCGTTGATTCTAATAAAATAAAAAGTGACATTTCTTATAACATAAATGGTATTTTTTCTATACTAACATGTCATTTCTGATAGAAATGTTATTTTTATTTTCATAACATAATCTTAACAAAATGTCATGTTTAATTACATAGCATATTCTTAAAAAAAATGGTGTTTTTGTTTCTAATGTGATAATTTATAACACAACCGGTGTTTATATTCTATTTTGACAATTTATAACAAAAATATATTTTTTGTTCTATTTTAACACTTCATACATAAAATGTAATTTTATTATATTCTCACATTTTATAAATAAAATGGTGTTCTTTCCTAATATTGACACTTTAAAAATTAAAATGCCAATTTTATACCAATGTGACATTTTAAACTAGAATGTAAATTTTGTCTACACCGAAATTATTCTAACTAAAATTGTGATTTTTGTTTACACAAAAATATTTTAACTAAACATGTTATGTTTGTCTAACATTTCATTCAAAAATAAAAACGATATTTTAATCCTTACGTAACATTTCATAACAAAGCTATTATTTTAAATCTAATAAGTCATTTTCAACATTTTATTTTAACACAATAAGTATCAAATTAACATACCAACATACAATATCAATCAACGCAACAAATCATGAATAACACAAGTCAACAAATTCTAAATAACTAGCATCGCGAATCTGAATTAAATCGTACAGACAAGGATTTAAATAACAGTAAAAATAATTAAATTTTAATTATTTTAAAATATGGAAATCTCACCAAGCTATTTAATTCAGATCTGAAATTTGCTCAAAATTTCATCTTCTCCTTTTCAGATCTATTTATTCCATGCTGTAGATCTCGGAAAGACGAGTTCAACGCAACTGGTTTCGTTGATTTCTGTTTTGATTTGCAAGAGTTATGGTCATTTAAATATTAATCATATTAGTTAACAATTAAATATTATTCAATTAGAATAGATTAGGTAATAACCCTTTCTTCCTCTTTCTGTTAAACACCGAACCCATCGTCGACTTGAAACCCCCATCGCGCCGCCACCCTGCTTGACCGGACCCACATCCACGTGCACCACTTCGACCGCCACGCCCTCCACCAACGCCAGGAACCGCGGCCAACTTGGTGGGCCCACCACGTCGAAACCCGAGCCCGAACGAAGCGGGTTTGGACCCAAAATTCTCTCACGTTGGAGCGCTAGGGACGATCAGCTCCGTATCAAATTGAAAAGGGTGGAAGGCTCTTGAATTTGGTGCTAAGGATTTGTTTTAATTCGAAAGGATTAGGGAGAAATTATTAGTTGAATTTGGGAACATATCGGCCATCGAAGAGGATGAAAGGCGGCTGGGTATTGGGGAATTAGGGTTAGCAATATACGGTGTACATTAGGATGGTATATATACCGTATTTTTCTTTTTATTTAATTATTTAATTCAAGAAAATATTTGTTTGTAGATTCTAACTCAAATCGAACCCAATGAATGTCGCCCCCAGCCAAATACCCCCGTCCCGGACCCAACGGAATATGTTTCGTAACCTAATTAAATTGTTTCGGTAGGTTTTTCTTTAAATTTAAATATAAAACATTTACTAATTAAATTTGATCTTACATTTAAATTTACCGGGGCCACAATTCAACTTTAAAAATTCCCGAAAAAATTTTTTTGGCTATGTTTTGACGATACGAATCCAACAAAATTATTTTTGTTGAATTCTGAGCATATTTGAAAAATGACTATTTTCAAGTCGATTAAAATTGACCGAAATTGACAAAACTGAAATCTTTTTGCCACGGCCACAAATTAATTCTAAAAATTATGAAAAATTAAACTTAAATATATTTTGACATTCCGATTCCAACAAAAGTGGTTTCGTCGAAAACCGAGGTCGTTTGCAAAATGACTATTTTTAAGGGCTACATATTTAATATTGAAAATACATTTTTAAACAAATAATTTCCGAAACTCGAAATATATAAGTATTTACTATTTTTCAATGCAGAAACGTCATTCTAAACTCAATGGAAGTGGTTTCGAGTCCAAATTCCTTCATATGCAAAAAGTAACATTTTGACCTATATAAATTTCGTAGCGACCTTTCTAAATTTTAAACTGGGCATAACTTTTGATTCCCACTATGAAATTTCGATTTTTCAGATTCGTTAGAAAGATATTTTTAAATAGATTCTAATATTTTTGGTTTCACTAAAATCTATTAAATTTTACGACCCGTACGGTCAGTCAAAGTTCAAGTTTGACTTTTCAAACTACCGAGCTATTTCTAACTCCTTTTATAATTAAAATTAAATTATTCATTCTAACTTCAATTTAAATCAATTTTTAATCATTATTATTCTAAATAAATTATTTTAAATATCAAAAACTCATTAAAATTAGTTAAAAATAAATTTTAAATTTACTCCCAAAATTCAGGGATGTTACAACCATAGGGTGAATCAAGCCCTAAGGTGCCAACCACCGACACGAATCAAGCATGCACAGGTAAACCTACTAATGCCCAATGCCTGCTTTTTCAACTAAGGACTACGTGCACGACCATAGTCCGCCTGAAACTACACTGGCGCACCAACTCAGCCGTCGTTCTGGTTGCTTACAATCAGCCCAGTAATCGTGCCCCACCGTGCCGAGTTCCAGGGTACCATGATACATTTAGTGGGTTACTGCTGAAATGGACCTCTTTACTAGGGTTTCCGTACAATAGGTTAAGTGTTGTCATTTAAATTCGTGACTTAACCCTTATCAGTCTAGCATGTCAAGTTGGTTAAGTGTCTGACCTCGGGTTTCTAGCGCGATATGACCAACTACCCACGTTGGATCCTATTGTTTGCGGTAACTGGATTTGCCAGGCGGTTCCGCGCAGAATTACACTACAAACTCAACCCAACCTCGAGTTGGCCATTTTCAAGTTCATTCTAGTGTCATGTCCATGTTCAAATTTCATATCAAGTTCATGTCAAGTTTCAAGGCAAGTTTCATGTCCATATCCAGATTCAAGTTATAACAATGTTCATGTTTCAATTTATGCCTATTATCAAGTTCATGATTCATGTTCATAACCAATTCATGTTTTTCCTAATCTACCCAAAACGTATTCCCATCGTATGTAAACGTGAATCGATCTATATTACAAGTAAATCCAAATCCCAAGATAAAGGGAATAACATCAAAACTATGATAGGCAAAAAGGACGAGCATAAAGTGATAAAAGGGATTACAAGTCTAGCATGATATAACTTCAGATAATTGGTTACAACATCATTGGCATAAAGAATAATAATCCCAAATCATTAGGATTACAGCTCTAGCATACTAAGGTGATAGTCAAGATTAAGGTGATAATCCAAACTTGTGAATAATAACTGATTCAACATCACAAGCATGATAATATTATGGACATGAGAGGATTTGATTTACCACATGAATAGGTCTAAACTGATTTCATAGCAATATTCCAAAAGTCAAGATCCAAGATGAACAAGAATTAGATATGAATCAATTATCATACATAGATCCAATTCCAATTTATAACATGAATAGGCCCAAATTAATCTCATAACAATATTCTCAAAAGTCAAGATCCAAGATGAACAAAAATAGATATGAATCAATTATCATACATAGATCCAATTCCAATTTATAACATGTCCATATTAAGTTTATAGTTTTTATCTAAAAGTAACTTGAACTTACAGATCGTGGTCAAAGAAATTGAGAAGCAGAAGTCAAGTCTAGAAACTAGTCGTCGAATAGTTGAATCAATGAATTCTGATTTGATTGTAGAAGCAAATCCCCAATATGCTATTCCTATCCATAGTCTTCAAGAATTAGTCTTCGTGTTTTATTTTAATTTATCTTAATTTAATTTGGAGGAGGAAGAAGAAGCCATGCCGATCAAGAATTTGTGCAACATAAGGTTAGAGAAGAATGGTGTAAAGAGAATGAGGCTAGGAGGCTGTTTATATAAGATTAGGCGGATGAATCTGGTCACGAAACGAGTCTAAATACATCAAAATGCATCAGGTTCAAAAACTGGGTTCGGGACGCAGGCCGACCCCCATGTCGACCATAGGGTCAACCTGGCCACTGGGAGGTCGACCATAGTGTCGACCCCCAGGTCGAGCTGGTCCTAGGCTGGAAAATTCCCGCCTAGTCTGTGCTGGATTTTGAATTCGAATTTCGAGCTGTTTTAGATTCTGAAAATTTCTGAAACTTCGGAGGGTCATACCTCCCTCATACAGACTCCGATTTTCAAAAACTCGGACTTGCTTCCAATCAGAATTTCGATACAAACGCAATGGCACAACCCATTTCCCTTGATTCTTATTTTAAAAATTAATTCTGGCTTGATTTATGGTTTTACCATGTTATTAAATTTTGGGTTGTTACAATATGAATCGGGCTAAGACACGAGGTTAGGCCCAACTGTGGAGTAATAATGCTCGGACCCGACCGGTATATCCAACATCCACATGTTGTAGGCTTAATGTGGGAGGTCTAGCCCATTGTAACCATAAATCGACATGGTAATGAATTGGACTACTTAACCTAAATTAATCCACTAGGATTGTATGAAACTAAATTTTAGTTGGGGGTTAAGTAAAGTTGGCTGAATAAAAGGGGAGGGTTAAGTAAATCTTAGATAGGCGGGTAATATTCGTATATATATAGTACCACAAACATAACCATTAAATAAACATGCTTGAATCAGTTGGAGGGTTAAGCAAATCTTGGGTAGGTGGGTAATATTAGTATATATAGTTCCACAAACTTAACCTGATAAGTTTACATAATTAAAGACACCTTTTTGGTAAACATAACCAGATGAAAACCTAGTAGTGGGGATGCAAGACAATGGGGAGAGCTTGCACCAACTTGTGTGGGACCCATTTCAGTCAGTAACCCTTAAATAAGTATCAAACGGGTACTCCGAACTAGGTCGGAGTGGGGCATGCTTACTGAGATTATTGTAAGAGATCCAAATGCAGAGGCGGTGTTGACGTCGCATTCCAACGGGGTCATTTGCGTACATGACTCCGCTTGCTGGGGAAGATAAGACGTTGTGACATCAGTAGATATGGTTGTATACATCCGGAAAATAAAGGGTTGCCACTTTAGGGAGTGATACACCCTACTATGGGGCTAGCACAGGGTATCTACGGAATAGGGAGCCGATCGATTGGGGGTAGTAAGTAGGGCACATCTAGTCATGTCTGTTTCTGTGGGGTACCTGTGTTTCTGTCTGGGCTAACACCCGTCATTTCTGTTTAGGTACCAGTTCTGTTTGGGTTAAAACCCGTTACTAGAGTACACCTAAAACTAACATTATGTTTCTGTTGGGATCATCCTGTTTTTGTTAAGAAATTGGGGAGTATGTAATCCTATTACATATCTGTTATACTAGTATAGGTGCAGAGCAAGGAAAGTATTAAGAAGCGCTATCTGTTCTATCATGTTGTCCCGTTTACCTTGTCATACCTGCCATTTATGTAGTGATCTCTCTTATCCAATTTTTATGCCTATCATGTTACTTTTATTTATTCACTTGCTAAAAGTAACTATACTCGCCAGACTTTACGTCTGACCCTTTTTGTTTCCCCTTCTTTCTTCTGTCCCCCCCCCCAAGGTTCTCAAGGAGGAAACACATAGGCTTGATTGTGATTCTGCTTATTTTGCTAGAGCTTCTGATATGTATGGATCAAGCTCATATCCTTATTGCTATGGCCATATTTTGTTCTTGGGGAATTTTCATTCTTCTATGTACTCTGACATTTTTGAAGTACAAGATAGTGGTTTTTATATTGTAATGGGTTTTTATATTTCAGACAAATGATGCTTTGGACCACATTAATAAAGTTGTTTATTTCCACGGAATTTTTTTTTATATCTATCTTGTAATATTCTGTGTCTGTTTACCTAAACACTTCACGAAACTTAATGCATTCCCTTTGTAAGTGATATTAACGGACGTGGGGTGTCACACTTGGTATCAGAGCTTAAGGTTACCAGATTAGATAGAAGTTTTTGAACATTATTTTTCAAAATGGTTTTAAAAGAAAGTATTTTCAAAAAGAAAAGTCTGTTTTGAAAATATTCCCCCAAGAAGCCATATGCAATATCCTTCGGTCCTTTATCTAAATTTCTTCCTTTTTCCTTTTTCAGCATGTCTGGGGAACAAAAAATTCCTAATATCCCAGAGGGCGTCACAATAACTGGATGGTTCCATAGGTATTTTGAGGCCACGATGTCTACCAAAGGCCAAAGAGACGTTCCTCCCCTAGCTGCGCCAATCATTCCTCCTCCTACCCCTAAGGCAGATAACTTCGCAAAAATCTGCAAGGACTTCCTTACTATGGGTGGAAAGCCATTCCATGGGAATGAGACATTCGTAGAAGCATGGAATTGGCTCAAGGAGAACAAGGACTTGTTCTTGATCTTTGAAGTAGAGGATGGAAGGAAGGTCCAGTTAGCCGCCTGGCTACTGACGGACGAAGCCACTTTTTGGTGGGAAATTACCCAAGCTAGACGACCGGTAGAAACTTTGGGAGATTTTTGGCAGAGGTTCAAAATGAAATTTCTTTGCCAAGCCGAGAGAAGAATACAGATGGAGAGGTTCTTAGCACTTAAACAAGGAAACTTTATGGTGAAAGAATATGTGAACAAATTCAACCAACTAGCAAGGTTTGGGTTAGAATTGGTGGATATGCCACACAAAAAGGCTTTGCAGTTTGATAAAGGGCTGAATGAACCCCTTTATGAGTTAACCATGTCCCATATCCCGATGGGAACCACTTTTGAAAAACTTGTTGATATGGCCCTAATGGATGACGAAGACAAGGGAGAAAAGAAGGAAGTAAAGGCTGAGGAAGCAAAGCAAAATGAGAAGGTGTAGCCCAAGAAGGGACAACAGCAGAAGAAAGGCAAAAAGAATGACAAGGTTAAAGACAAGAGGAAGTGCTATAGTTATGGGCGGGGGGGGGAGGGGGGGGGGGGAGGGGTCACTTAATCAAGGACTACCGGAAAAGGAAGAATACTTGCTTCGCTTGTGGAGAGGTCGGGCATCTTATTAAGGATTGCCCGAAGAAACAGGGACAAGGTCAAAGGGCAGGAACTTCTGGAGGGCAGATGCATGCTCTCACGATCAGTACTCCTGAAAGAGGTAGAATTTTTTTTGTAGAAAGTTCAGTTTCTCTTTCATATCATCCTGTTAGAACACATTTTAATTCTGGCGCTTCACACTCATTTATACCTAGTTCTGTTGTTGAATCTCTGCACTTAGTTACTAGTATGGTAGTGGGTCCCGTAGTTGTCTCAAGCCCCATTGGTGGTTTGGCTCATTTATCTATGATTTGTAGGGGTTTTATAATATCTTTGTTAGGCATCAAATTTGAATGCAACACATATGTTCTTGGGTTTATGGGCTATGGGTTGATTCTAAGGATGGGTTTGCTTTCCACATATGGTGCCATTCTGGGTGGTGAGAGGAGGATCATTAAGCTTCTAACTTGTCATGAGCGGACCTTCAGAATTTCTTGTAACCGACAAGGGTCTGTCATGCTTAATCTCCTAGAGTCTCGTAAGGAGTCTATCAATGACCTATGATTAGCTCCAGTAGTCCGTGAGTATTCTAATGTCTTAGATGAGGTTCGGGGTTTACCCTGGAGGCACGAGATTGATTTTCGTATATACCTGGTCGACAATGCAAAGCCAGTTGCATTACCTGTGCGCCATATGGCTCCTAAAAAAAAGAAGGAACTTGATAAGCAAGTGGTAGGGCTACTTGAGAACAGGTTTGATAGGTGAATCATATCATGATGGGAAACCTATTAAAGACATTCCTTGAGGAAGCCCATCATTCCAAGATGACTATTCATCTAAGTGGCGATAAAATGTATAGAGTTCGAGGTAGTGGGGGCAAACTTGAGAAAGGAAGTGAAAATAAAGAAGGAAGCAATGATTGGATGAGTTTCGACTGGCATACTTAGATTGGAGGTTATGAAGCTACGCAAACGATAAGTCAAGTTAGTGAAGGTCCAGTGGGAAGACAACCAAGAAGATGCAACTTGGGAGACTGAAGACAAGATTTTTACGCTTCGTACCCTTTCCTTTTCAAGGGAATATTCTTAACTTCTCTTCCAAAATCTTTTATTCGCATTTGCTTCTATCATCTGATTATAGCCTATCGATCGAAACTTCGACCTTTAGGTAGGAAATCCCATGATTGTAAACATGTATTTGAAACATATTAGGTTTGATGGATGCAAGTGCATGCAAGTTTTTGCTAGTGGTTGCCTGTGGATGCATATAAACACACATTAGGCACTAGATCGGCTCAATCACTCTCTCATACTGCATATGGAAGTGTGTGCATTTTCCTTTTTTATGGGTGAAAATGGATGAGTTAGCATATGGTTGTTGAACTTGGACGAATGGACGTGCACACATATAGAACTTACATGCTGTAATAGGATTATTTGCATACATATTGGATTCATGGTACTAATCATACACCGTATTAAGGAGGTCAACTGAATCAGTAGATCACCTGAGTTTTGCATTAGTATTGGGACATACACACAGACCGTTGCATATACTCATATAAGCATTAGAAATCTTTTAAGGACAATGGATGCTTATGGATGATGGATGAGTAGATGGATGATGGATGGTAGGATTCATTCTTCTTAACTTGAAAATTTCGGGAAAGAAATCCTTTAAGTAGGGGAGAATGTAACACCC
The DNA here is from genome assembly GCA_030737875.1 of Allium sativum. Classification (NCBI taxonomy): domain Eukaryota; kingdom Viridiplantae; phylum Streptophyta; class Magnoliopsida; order Asparagales; family Amaryllidaceae; genus Allium; species Allium sativum. Next base: position 447,757,132 of record CM060921.1, read on the forward strand.
TGTAATTTTAAAATATTAAAATTAATGAATATTTATTTTTTAGAAGAAGAATTAAGGGAAACAGGCTATGCCATTGCGTTTGTCTTGGAATTCTTCTTCGGATAGAGTCCGAGTTTGCGTAAATCGGATATCGTTTGGAGAGATTATAAGCCTTAGAAGTTTGTATGCGCATAAGGAAGAATATATATAAATAAAATAATTCCAAAATCTTCAAAAACAGTTCAAAAATCAAAATCCGACCAAACCAGGCTGAGCGGGAAAATTCCCGCTCGTGGGTGTTGACTCCTCCCCCAGGTGTGTCGACATGGGTGTCGAACCCCCTTAGGGGTGTCGATTGGGGAGTCGACACCCCTCCAGGCAGATTTGGGCAGAATTTGTTTTATGTACCGGGAATTGATTCTGGGTCTAGTTCAGTGGTTCTAGGCTATAAATATGGTCCCCTATTCTCCTATTTTCTTCATTGGAGATCATGGAGGCCATATGATGTCGGGTTGCAAACTGAAATAGAATCAAATTGTACAACAATGGTTTAACTAATCAAATTCAGAATTCATAATTCAAATCTAATCTCTCTCAATTCTTTAAACCTAATGCTGTGAGTTTCTAGTCACTTTTAGATTTAAATAAATAACAGTAAATTGTGAAAGACTATGAATTGGATATGTTGTAAAGTATGAATCTAACCAATATTAAATCTTATACTATGTAGATCATGATAGATCTGTTGCTCTAGATCTGATGTAATTGTGGCTATACTATGATGTTGCCTTTATGGATCTTGATTTGTAACTACGTTGTGGTAAATGTAAATCTATTAATCTTGATAGTTGCAATATTGGTTAGATCTAATTTTTTATGTAAATCACCTTTCATGTTACAATCAACCTAGATATGTTGTTAGTTGAACATATTTAGATCTAAACGTGCTATTATCATGTTTTATGCTAGATCAAAATTATGATCATGTTTTATGCTAGATCCATTTTATGATCATATCTTATGCTATGATAGATCTATCTCTCGAGATCCAATTCAATTTTGATTGTTCTAGTTTGTTATTTTTGTTTCATTTGGATAGATCAAATTATTTATGTGAACCATGAACTTATGCCACCTTGAATTGATTAGGATTGGGTCCACACCTTTATCTTAATTGTAACCTCTATGATGTGGATTTGTGTAGATCTATTTATAAACATGTAGATCTAAACCTTTATTTATGATTAGATCTAATTTAATCTATTAGATCTAGAGCATGCGAACATTTTATGTAAATCTGAAGCAATATTTATGTTATATTCCGTTATGATGATGATGACATGTCTATGACAATATGTATGTTCACCTTGATATGATGTTAAATACATGTCCATCAACTTTGTTATCGTGCTAGTATGTTTATGCCAATATATGTTGAAACTATCACCTTTATCATATTCCCTTTTATTTGTTATGGCTAGCCTACTTATTAGCCTAGATGCCGCCAAAATACGTGTGAATATGTTAGTGAAAGAAACGAGGGAAAAGGGATTTATAATTGGCATGTAATCTTTACATGAATTGATATGTAATTCAAATTATCAGTAAAATAGGTATTGACACCTATAAAAGGAAAGGATTAATTAATAAATTAATTTATCAAAAATGGAATGTTTAGTAATTACAATTAGGAATTGTAATTGTACTTATGACGCGAGGTTAGGTTACATTAGTTGTGGAAGTCTGCCCGGACCTGACTGACATATCCAGCAGCCACTAATGTTGAACCTAATGTAGGAGGTCTAAGTACGTAAATATGAATCGGGCTAAGACATGCGGTTAGGCCCAACTGTGGAGTAAGACTGCCCGGACCCGACCTGCATATCCAACATCCACATGTTGTAGGTGTCACCCTATCCCGATTGAATGGTTTTGATTAACCCTAAGATCATCCGACAGCTTAAATTAATTCAAAACTCTATAAAAATACCCATAGACTCAAACCCTAAATCAGAATTAAAACTAAAACTATGGCCGTCATGCTGTCAGCTTGAACCCTAGAGTAGCCACCACCAATTAGAGAGGAAGAACAACAAATCAAATCAGTTCTATTCAACTCTAACATAGAATCTTCTTCAAAGGAAAGCAAATACAACTTCAGAATTTAGAATTCAGAACTCAAGACCTCTTTTGAGTTGTGGGTTCGATAGTTTTAATAAAATAATTAGTAAATTAATTGGATTGAGTTATGATGCGGATAATTTGGATATGATGTGAATTATTGACTGGATGTTGTAATTATGTTGTAGAATTGTGTTGTAATTTCTATGATGTTATGTTATGATGCTATCATTTACGACTTAAAGTTATGATGCTATCACCCATGTTGTAATTCTATGATTAGCTTATGTCTAGTTGAATCATCATGTTGTACATATGCTAGTTTGGTTATGTTGATTCATATGATGGATCACAAGTTTGTATGCAAGTTTAGATATTGATTTAGACAGCAATCATAGGCAAGTTAGTATAACCTTACATGTTTCATGACATCAATTTTAGATCTAAAGTTAGGCTACGACATGTGTGAGTTATATGATAAATTCTACATATAATTTACATGTTAGATGCAAGTTTACACCACTGTTATGATGCATAAATCACATATGCAAGTTTATATAAATATATCAGTTTGGGATATGAATCATGTTATGCAAGTTTAGGGTTATTGCCTATGCAAGTTTACACCTTTAGATGTAGAACTATGAAATACATGATTTATGCAAGTTCACACCTTTAGATTTGGATCCATGACATATGTTGTTTATGCAAGTTGTAACTTTGGCGTATACAAGTTTTAGATGTAGAACATCATTCACATATGCAAGTTCACCCCTATGTTTAGATCTATGTTTTAATTATGTGTACATTGTGATGTTTTCTCTTTATTCCATGAGTTAGACTATTCGAGTCTAACGTATATTTTATGTTAAACGAACAAACATACAACGTGGGGTAAAGGGGATAATATTAAAAAGATTTAATTTGGCATAAGTGCCCTAAAAAGGCATAAAATAAATTTGTGATGAAAATTGGTATGATTTTACATACCATAAATGGATGGACATAAATGAGTCAATTATGGACATCGTTAAATTAGGAATTGATTGATAATTTGAATAGGGAAAGTAATTCAAATTGGGGAATGATTAATTAGGAGTAATTAATCATCTAAGACACGAGGTTAGGCTCTTTTGTGCTGTAAGACTGCCCGGACCCGCCCGGCAAATCCAGCTGCCACAAATGCCAGTCTAATGTGAGAGGTCTTAGGCATAAACTAAATACGTAACAATTGTAAAGACACGAGGTTAGGCTCTTTTGTGGTGTAAGACTGCCCAGACCCGCCCGGCAAATCCAGCTGCCACAAATGCCAGTCTAATGTGAGAGGTCTTTACGAGGTTACATTCTTAATGAATTAAGAAACATTTAACCAGATAAAAATGTAGTGGGACATGAGGGGGTTAAGTGGGTGCTTTGGGTGGCATGTGGAATCTAGTGGGTGCCTTGGGTGGCATTTGGAAATACGATTGGAAACACTTAACCAAAATTGAAACACGTAATTGAAACATGAATAAGAAGTGGGTTAAGTGGGATGTACTAGAGGGGATCAGGCTTAGGTGGATAGCTTGTGTCTAGTAATGGGGGCCCATTTCAACAAGTAACCCTTACGTATCTTTGTGGGCTCGACCCAAGTCGAGGACGGGACACACATACTGGGCTTGACTGTAAGAGGCCAAACCGAGTTAGCGGTGGCAACACAAGTCCAACGGGTTCATATGCGTGTGTGGACCCGGGCTGGTAGTTAAGACGTTGTTGCATCGTATAGGTATAAGCCGTGCATTATTTGTGGTATCGGGTTGCCACTTTAGGGAGTGATACAACCCACTGTGGGGCCAGCACGAGTGTCTACGAGTTAGGGATCCGATCGCTTGGGGGTAGTGGGTACATCTAGTGGAGATAGGGGCAGGCGGCACCTATGAAGGCAGCTAGGGGTGCACGAAACTACCAATATCATTTTTAATTCTGTAGGCGGTATCAACCTTAGGATGACTAGTGGTGGTGCAGCATAGCAATTATCGTATAGTGTTGGTGTAGTCTAGTAATTATCTTATAGTGTTTTAGGGGCGCTTTAACGATATCGTTGTCCATCTTGTTTCCTTATTTACTCTGCCATATTCAATGGTTCATGGTCATTTCCTTATTTTCCCACTTATGCCTTAGCCTAGTTACTTTGTTAATTATATTGTTAAAATTATCGCACTCGCCAGACTTTATGTCTGACCCCCTTTGTTTCCTCCTCTTTTCTTCATTTCCCCCCAGTTGCTCAGGTTGGGACTAGCACCAGTGGAGCTTGATTTTGGACTGCTTTTAGAAGATTGCTTGGATCGCTGAAGTAAAGTTCAGGTCCTCTTTTATTTATGGCTATTTTATATTGGGGATTATGTCCTTTAATTTACGTACTTTTGGTAGTCAAGATGGATATTATGTACTTTGACTCTGGTTTCTGATGATATAAGCAAACATATGTGTTTTCCGCTGCAATGAAATAAAGTTTTAAATCTTTGAGTACTGTATATATCTGTCTTGTTGTTAAGTTTTTGTTCTATACTTACTTAAAACGCTCCATAGAAGTTAATGCATACCCTTTGTGAGTGACATTAATGGACGTGAGGTGTTACACGTGGTATCAGAGTTGAAGGTTTCTAGAACAGATATGAATTTAAAAAAACTATTTTTCAAAACAATTTTTATAAAGAAGTACCTTCAAAAGTACATTTTAAGGAAAGTATTTTCAATAGAAAAGCTTATTTTAGAAAGCATAACCCCAAGAGCCATATATCTTTTCCTCGGTTCTTTTATATTTAATCTTTCCTTTTTCCGTTTCAGCATGTCTGAAGCATCTGAGATACCAGAGGGTGTTCATGAACCAGGTTGGTTTCGTCAATATCTCGAGGCTAGGGCCGCCACCGCAGGTCAAGCAAATGCTCTTCCTCCCCCTCCTCCTCGCGTCATACCTTTGCTAAGATATGTAAGGACTTTAGAGCAATGGGTGGAAAACCTTTTCACGAGACGGAGACATTTGTTGAAGCTCGTAACTGGCTAAAGGAGGTGGAAGAATTGTTTAGAATCTTTGAAGTGGATGATGAAAGAAAAGTCCAGCTAGCTGTCTGGCTAATGAAGGATGAGGCCTCGTTTTGGTGGGAGGTCACTAATGGGGGATGTCCAGTCGATACATGGCCAGATTTTAGGCAGAGGTTTGAGGCGAAGTTTCTGTCACGGGCTGAAGAGAATCTATACATGGAAAGGTTTTTGGCGCTAAAGCAAGGGAATCTATCGGTGAAAGAGTACATCAACAAATTGAACCAATTGGAAAGATTTGGCTTGGACTTGGTGAATACTCCAGAAAAGAAGGCTCTAAGATTTGTTAAGGGTTTAAACGAGCCTCTTCATGGGTTAGCTATGACCCATATTCTCATCGGGGCTACCTTCGAGAGACTAGTTGACATGGCGCTCATGCATGAAGAGGAAAAGGGCACCAATGCTAATAAGGCACCCGAGAAGAAAGGGGATCAAAAGAAGCCGCAACAACAACAACATAACAAGAAAGGTGGCAAAGGCAACAATGCTAAGGGAAAGAAAAGATGCTTTAACTGTGGGACACCCGGCCATCTAAGCAAAGATTGTAGGAAGAAAAAGAAGACTGGTTGTTTCCACTATGGCGAGGAGGGACATCTTATTAAGGACTGCCCAAAGAAAGGGCAGAGGGTAGGGTCTACCTCGGGAGGACAGGTGCAGGCTCATATGGCACCACGACAGGCAAGGGGACAAGTTCAGGCTCTCGTGGTCCCACCGCTACAAGAACGAGGTAGAGCAATTTCCGTTGAAAGTTTAGTTTTTCTGTTTGATCATCCTATCCGTACTTTATTCGATTCTGGCGCATCACATTCGTTTATTTCTACATCATTAGTTGAAACACTACACCGTGATACTAGTTTAGTTACTGATCCCTTAGTAGTCTCAAATCCTATCGGTGGTTTGGCTCATCTTTCAATGATTTGTCGGGATTTGAGAATGTTTATCTTGGGCGTTGAGTTTGGGCGCAACGCTTTTGTTCTTGGCTTCATGGGCTACGGTTTAATTCTACGTATGGATTGGCTAACTAGATATAGGGACATCCTAGATTGTGAAGGGTAGTTAGATTGTTGACTCGTTTTGGAAAGACCCTTGATATTTCTTATGACCCTAGAGGTACAGTAATGCTTAACTACCTAGAATCCCTTGACGCATCCGATGATGATTTACATTCTGTTCCCATAGTCCGTGAATATGCTGACGTCTTCGATGAGGTGAGTGGTTTACCCCCAAAACGTGAAATAGACTTTCGAATATATCCAGTAGATAATGCAAAGCCAGTTGCATTACCAGTGCACCACATGGCTCCAAGAAAGAGAAGAGAACTCAGTAAGCAAGTGAAGGAATTGCTTGAGAAGGGGTTCATCAGACATAGTATATCGGAGTGGGGTGCTCCAGTAGTATTTGCCACGAAGGCGGATGGGTCCCTTAGACTTTGTGTGCACTATAGAGAACTTAATAAGCTTACTAAGAAGAATAGACACCCACTACCAAGGATTGACGATCTCTTCGATTAGTTAGTTGGCGCCTCATTGTTTTCGCAGTTGGACTTAGCCACTGGTTTCCATCAGTTGAGAGTGGCTAAGGATAACATAGACAAGACTGCATTTAGTACTCCAGACGGTTTCTTCGAGTGGCTTGTGATGCCCTTCGGTTTGACAACGTTCCTGCATACTTTGTTGACTTGATGAGTAGGATGTTTAGGGAGTACCTTAATAGATTCGTGGTTGTCTTTGTGGACGACATCTTGATCTTTTCTAAAAGCGAGGAAGAGCATGCCCTACATCTTAGGGAAGTGTTGGAGACTCTTCAAGCACATAGGCTTAAAGCTAAATTTTCTAAATGTCACTTTTGGAGGAAGGAAGTGCGATTCTTAGGGCACATGGTTTCCAAAGAAGGGATAGCTGTGGATCCCGCAAAGATAGTGGCCATCCATGATTGGAAGGTTCCTAAAAATGCTACCGAGGTGAGGAGTTTCTTAGGGTTGGCTGGCTACTATCGGAAGTTCATTAAGGACTTAGCAAAAATATCAGCCCCATTAACACGCTTGACGAAGAAGAACTTAGTTTTCATGTGGGACGTAGATTGTGATGATGCGTTCCAACGTTTAAAGAGAGCTTTGACCACAGCCCCAGTCTTAGTGTTGCCAGATGGGAGTAAGCCATTTACCGTTTATACCGATGCTTGTGGGACAGGACTAGGCGCACTCTTAACGCAAAAGGGAAGGGTAATAGCATATGGTGGAAGGCAACTGAGAGTACATGAGAGAAATTACCCTACACATGACGTAGAGTTGGCCGCTATTGTATTCGCACTTAAGTCTTGGCGTCATTATCTTCATGGCGAAAAATTCGAATTATTCACTGACCACAAATCGCTAAAATACTTATTCTCTCAGAAGGACTTGAACTTAAGGCAGCAAAGGTGGATGTAATTCTTAGCATCCTATGACTTCGAGAAAGCATATACCCCTGGCAAGGGTAACGTGGTGGCAGACTCCTTATGTAGGGAAAGGTTGTCCTTGAGTCCCTTGTTTGTTGAGCGGCGAAGCTTAGAGTTCATCTCTACGTTTGACTTTAAACCTTCTGTTGACTTTGTACCTGGTTTGCTAGCATCCTTGGAGGTCAGACCTACTCTTTTAGGACGGATTGGCGAGGCACAGCAAGACGACCCACAGTTGGTTGAGTTAGTAGAAAAGCTCAAAAGAGGGGAGTCATCGAGCCATCTCCGTATGTATATCCTAGATGATAAGGGTTGGTTACGCAGGGATGGTAGGCTTTGTGTACCACAGGACGAGAACTTGAGAAAGACCATACTTGATGATGCACATCGTTCGAAGATGACCATCTGTCCCGGTGGGGACAAGATGTACATGGATATGAGACGAGTTTACTTTTGGGTCGGTATGAAGAAGGACATGGCATAGTTTATTGCTAGAAGCTTGGTGTGCCAACAAGAAGAAGCAGAGCATAAGAAGCCCGGTGGATTGCTTCACCCATTGGAGGTCCCACAACGGAAGTGGGAAAGTGTTTCGATGGACTTTGTTGACGGATTACCAAGATCGGGGAAGGGAATACGGGGATTTGGGTCGTGGTAGACAGACTTACTAAGAGCGCCCATTTCATTCCCGTAAAGAGTAAGAGGATAGCTCCATGGTTAGCCTCCGTATACATTCGAGAAACAGTTCGTTTGCACGGTGTTCCTTCTAGCATAGTGAGCGACCGCAATCCTATCTTCACTAGCGAGTTTTGGAAGAGCTTGCAAGAGGCGCTAGGGACTCAGTTATGTTTGAGCACCGCATATCATCCTCAGACGGACGGCCAGACCGAGAGGGTGAATCGTATTCTAGAGGACTTATTGAGGTTGTGTGTCTTAGATTTCGGAGGTACATTGGAGGAAAATCTTCCATTGGTGGAGTTCGCATATAATAACAGCTTTCAGTCTAGCATTGGCATGGCACCGTTCGAGGCACTTTATGGACGACCGTGTCGTTTGCCTACATGTTGGTGGGAGTCTACAGACAAGATCTTACTTGGGCCCGATATGATTAGAGAGACTTCGGAAAAGATCGATTTGATTTGAAGGTGGATGAAGACGGCTCAAGATAGGAAAAAATATTAGGCTGACAAGAGGAGGACAGATCTTGAGTTTGATATTGGGGACACGGTCTTTGTCAAGGTGTCTCCATTACAGAACGTCGTTCGCTTTGGGTCCATTGGGAAGTTAGCACCAAGGTTCGTAGGGCCGTTTCCTATTAAGGAGAGGATTGGGCAGATGGCCTATAGAGTGGAGTTGCCCGAGAGGCTTAGTGGTGTACACGACGTATTCCATATATCACATTTGAGGAAGTGCTTGCATGAGACCGCGGAAGTGGTAGAGCCGAGCTTGCTTAGAGAGGTGGAGATCGAGCGTGATGCGACGATTCGACGAGCTCCTACATGCATTCTTGGGTCGGAGATTAAGAAGTTGAGGAATCGAGAGGTCAAACTAGTCAAAGTGCAATGGGGAGATGATGAGAGCAGCGCTACTTGGGAGACGAAAGCGAAGATGTGTTCATTATACCCTTTTCTTTTCGAGGGTATGTCTTTTAATTTCTCCTTTATCGCTTACCTTGTACATATCTTATCTTTAGTATGTCCTCTCGCTAGTACCTTTGACCTTTAGATAGGGTAGTCCTATGGTTGAAACATGTGTTTGAGACATGTTATGTATGATGGATGCAAGTGTTTGCTCGTGGTTGCTCGTGGATGCATATACACACACTTTAGGCACTAGATCGGCTCAGTCACTTCATATTGCATATAAATGTGTGTACATATTTAAGTAATGGATGTATAATGGTTGTACCATCATATGGATGTTGCATTTTGGTGAATGGTTGTGCACACATGTAGAAATAATATGTATCGATAAGGTTCTTTCGCATACATAATGGATACATGGCACTATCATGGTTTGCATTAAGGAGGTCAACTGAATTAGTAGACCGCCTGATTTTGCATTAGATAAGGAAGATATACACACACTTCTTGCATATTTTCATACAGCATTAGAAATTTTATAAGGACAATGGATGCCCGTGTTTGATGGTTGAGTAGATGGTTATTTGGATGGTAGGATATGCATTCTCCTTAACTTGGAGATTTCGAGGGCGAAATCCTTTAAGGGGGGAGAATGTAACACCCCGGATTTTTGAATAATCGAATTAACTAAATTAAAGAATAATTAATCTCAGACGTGAGAATTAAGGGAATTGGGTTGCGCCATTGTGTTCGTCTCGGAATTCTGGTTGAAATAGAATCCGAGTTTGCGGGAAACAGGTACCGGATGAAGTAGTTATGGACGAACGAAGTTTGGTGGCAAAACAAGAGAAAAAAAATATTTTCACTGGTGCACTTGGGAAGTGCTCCAGTACAAATTTGCACTGGCGCACCTGCCAAGTGCGCCCAGGCCGAGGCCGTAGACCTGCACAGCTTTCTGGTTCAGTCTGACCCATGTTGCTGAGTCCTTTCTGATTCCTTGCTGAGTCATTAGGGCTGAGGTGTCACCCTATCCCGATTGAATGGTTTTGATTAACCCTAAGATCATCCGATAGCTTTAATTAATTCAAAACTCTATAAAAAGACCCATAGACTCAAACCCTAAATCAGAATTAAAACTAAAACTATGGCCATCATGCTGTCAGCTTGAACCCTAGAGTTGCCGCCACTAATTAGATAGGAAGAACAACAAATCAAATCTATTCTATTCAACCCTAACAAAGAATCTTCTTCAAAGGAGAGCAAATACAACTTCAGAAATCAGAATTCAGAACTCAAGACCGCTTTTGAGTTGTTAGTTCGATAGTTTAATAAAATAATTAGTAAATTAATTGGATTGAGTTATGATGCAGATAATTTGGATATGATGTGAATTATTGACTTCATGTTGTAATTATGTTGTAGAATTGTGTTGTAATTTCTATGATGTTATGTTATGATGCTATCATTTACGATGTAAAGTTATGATGCTATCACCTATGTTGTAATTCTATGATTAGCTTATGTCTAGTTGAGTCATCATGTTGTACATATGCTAGTTTGGTTATTTTGATTCATATGATGGATCACAAGTTTGTATGCAAGTTTAGATATTGATTTAGACAGCAATCATAGGAAAGTTAGTATAACCTTACATGTTTCATGACATCAATTTTATATCTAAAGTTAGGCTACGACATGTGTGAGTTATATGATAAATTCTACATGATAATTTACATGTTAGATACAAGTTTACACCATTGTTATGATGCATAAATCACATATGCAAGTTTATATAAATATATGAGTTTGAGATATGAATCATGTTATGCAAGTTTAGGGTTATTGCCTATGCAAGTTTACACCTTTAGATGTAGATCTATGACATACATGATTTATGGAAGTTCACACCTTTAGATTTGGATCCATGACATATGTTGTTTATGCAAGTTGTAACTTTGGTCTATGCAAGTTTTAGATGTAGAACATCATTAACATATGCAAGTTCACCCCTATGTTTAGATCTATGTTTTAATTATGTGTATATTGTGATGTTTTCTCTTTACTCCATGAGTTAGACTATTCGAGTCTAACCTATATTTTACGTTAAACGAACAAACGTACAATGTGGGGTAAAGGGGATAATATTAAAAAGATTTAATTTGGCATAAGTGCCGTAAAAAGCATAAAATAAATTTGTATGAAAATTGGTATGATTTTACATACCATAAATGGATGGACATAATTGAGTCAATTATGGACATCGTTAAATTTGGAATTGATTGATAATTTGAATAGGGAAAGTAATTCAAATTGGGGAATGATTAATTAGGAGTAATTAATCGTCTAAGACACGAGCTTAGGCTCTTTTGTGGTGTAAGACTGCTCGGACCCGCCCGGCAAATCCAGCTGCCACAAATGCCAGTCTAATGTGAGAGGTCTTAGGCATAAACTAAATACGTAACAATTGTAAAGACACGAGTTTAGGTTCTTTTGTGATGTAAGACTGCCCGGACCCGCCCGGCAAATCCAGCTGCCACAAATGTCAGTCTAATGTGAGAGGTCTTTATGAGGTTACGGTCTTAATGAATTAAGAAACACTTAACCAGATAAACATGTAGTGGGACATGAGGGGGTTAAGTGGGTGCATTGGGTGGAATCTAGCGGGTGCCTTGGGTGGCATTTGGAAATACGATTAGAAACACTTAACCAAAATTGAAACACGTAATTGAAACATGAAAAAGAAGTGGGTTAAGTGGGATGTACTAGAGGGGACCAAGCTTAGGTGGATAGCTTGTGTCAAGTAATGGGGGCCCATTTCAACCAGTAACCCATACGTATCTTTGTGGATCGACCCAAGTCGAGGACGGGACACCCATACTGGGCTTGACTGTAAGAGGCCAAACCGGGTTAGCGGTGGCAACGCAAGTCCAACGGGTTGATATGTGTAATAACCCGGGATTTTGGTGACTTTGGTTATCACCATAAACTCAATGATGACTAACCAAACGTCGAAAAAATACCGGTCATTAACGAAAGAAATTAGAGGGTGAGGAAAGATAAGATAGAAACTTAGAATAGAAGAAGAAAAACACAATATCAGAGTAACACAAATCTCATAGCGGAACGAATAACATATAATATATGTAACATAACTTTGAAATATACATTTGTATTTGATTTACATCATTATCAAAGTACAATACTTACAACACAGCGGAAATAACTATAGCTATATGATCCTGAAGCCTCCTGCACTAGCTCTTCAAGTATATGTAAATCCCGACTACTTGACTGCCCGTACAAAATTGGGCACCCAAGAGTTTAGGGAAAAATAAACAAAATAAACTCCGGGTCAGTCATGGGACTGGTATGAGTAAAACAGTTAAAACAGTTCGAACAATTAATCGATATCTCATAATACCATGCTGTATAACGGAACGGGTTTTTCCCTTTTGAGAATCCAAAATATCTTTATATCAAAAACCTTTTGATATTATAATAATGTCTATCAACCACAATATAAAAATCATCTAGCAGAAACGCTTTCATCTCGCGTTCTACATATACAGTATACAATCAAAACCGCAAGCACGTATTGGGTAATGGATTTCCAACTATGACAAGGTATGGAACCACCTTTCGCTAGTGCACCTCTAGAAAGGAATACACTGGGTTCAACAAGAACATCTTGCAACCCGGCCACACATGACCGACCACTTATTTCGCTTGAGTGTATCGAATGTATATCACCAACGATTGGGATCAGTAACTGTTTCCCGAATGGGACAGCATCAACAATAGAATTTTAGAAATAAATGAAACTCTAGATCAGGTGATTATACACCCTACTTCGGAGCGACCGACTTAACCATGCTGCCTGCCCGATTTCTGTCATTTACCGGATGTGAGTCTAGAAGCTACGCTTTATCATCACACCAGATTCACTTTGAATGCCACATCGTCAAATCCATCAAATCACCGATTGACGTCCTCAACCATACATTATGTGTTAGCTAAAAGAAGTTTCCTTCTCCGCTTCCACTCGTGGTACAGTTGGAGAAATCAATATACCTGATCGTCTGGAAATACTCTGTCAGACATCCGTCCATACAAGTCATCCAAGAACAGGATGAACCGAAGGCACTATTCAGTACATACATCTTAGGCACTGTTATCTAAGACTTATACAATAGCCCTTTCACTTTACTCCGTCTTCAATTTATCTTTGGCATATATGATTCGCAATGCTTATGCCAATATAGAGTGGTTCTTTGGATAATAATCCAACCGGTTTGTCCATATTAACAACGTTAAAATGGTCAAAACTTCGATAGTCTGTGATTTAACCATCAAAGAAAAACAGGTGTGCAAACAACGATATTATTTCCAAATGGAAATTCTATCAATCAATCATCAATCATATATATATATATATATATATATATATTTCCTTATTTTCTATGTTTAGAAAATTATATGTTATTAATACTGGAAAATATTTCCATTGTTTTTTTACATATCACTATCATTTCACAACTATCAGTCCCTGACTGTAAACTAGTAGGAGAACAATTCTCTAAGTATAAACCCCGAAGGCCGAAACCAACATCAGATCGATACTCAGAAAACTATTCAACTTAACTAATCTCTAGTCAGTTTCTAATCTTGTTTAACTCTATTTAAATTAACTCTAATTCAAATAACTAATATTCGATTTAACTCCATTCGCTTAACTCTAGATCGCAGCGATCACAATGATTACGCCTGATTCCCTCAGGAAACATCCGACTGCCGTAGGCTATCTGCAGCCCTGCGAATTACGCTAGCAGTCGTGCAAAATGGTAACTTATCCTATATAACTATGTCTGATTTACTCCTTTTGATAACTACGTTTGATTAACTCCTTTTGATAAACTACGTTTGATTAACTCCTTTTGATAAACTACGTTTGATTAACTCCTTTTGATAAACTACGTTTGATTAACTCCTTTTATAATACTATTTATTTCCTAAATAAATATTCGTTTATTCTATTCTATTCGTTTTATCAACATTTTTCCCTTTTATAAAACTCTATTCGTTTTATAAACATTTTCCTTTTATTTACTTTCAAAATATTTTCTTTTTATAAAATCTATTGATTTTATAAAATCCCTTTGTTTCAATATACATTGAAATAATTCTTTTTACATCCCAGGGTCTTTTTATGATATTAAGAATATCGAATCGCAATGATCAACATCATTCTAACACACATAATCAAACAGATTATATATCACATCATATATTACAATATATGAACAGAACAGTATTATAAATATTGAGGAGTCCAGTTGGACCCCTCCAACCTGTTTCCCTGCATCACAGATGTTAAAAAATATAATAACATCGACTTCACTTCGATACGAAATATTCTGCTAGACAGAATCAATATTTGATTAACGATACATATCTATATATCGTTATCTATAATTTCAACTAATACATACACAATTCAACAAAACAGTTAACACACAGCAATCAACATATAATTATCTGTTCTAAGAATATGTTATAATAATATTACTGTTCAGAGTTGGTGAGTTTTACTCACTTTGGCAGTTCATCGTTAAAGAATGATAAACTGTTGTTTGATTTGAATCAAACAGTTTATTTCGCTATAAATTCAAACTAGCTCCAATCCCCTCCCAGTCAGTCCCATTGGGTAATGTCCGTCCATACGATTCCAACGCAACTTATGATTCATCAATCTGATATCGTATGACCAAGTTATACATTATTAAAGTTAATACAATTTAATTTGAATTTTAAATAAAACTTAAATGGATATTCAAATTGGGCTTTACCCATCCTAAATCGGCCCAACTACCTTCACTGTAAAACCCGACCTACATCATTGTCTCCCCTAAATCAAAACCGTAAGCTCCTGTGTATACTCCTCCACCATTTTCAATCCCTCAACCCCTCTTATCTCCTCCATCTTCCAATGAACACTCAAACAAAACCAACCGGAATACTCCTCAATCCTTCCTCTTTCAATCCAACACCACAACCATGAACTCGATGGCACCATCTGATTTCCGTCGAGCAGAGCCATAGGGAACCCGCGTCACCCATCTGAACCGCATCCTCCAGAACTCGGCCAAACCGTGCCACTTCCCACCACGATATCAAAAACACAAATGGATTCACTCACTACTTCTTCAAACTCAAGTCAAGTCCAACCCTAACTCACGGTGAGTTTCCAGCGATGAGAAAAAAACATTCGAGTCCTATAAAAATCGTACTGTATTGAAGAGAATTGCATCCTGATCTCGAATATCTTCTAGCACTGATTTATAGGATTTATTTGTATTTGATCTTGGATTTTCTTTTTGTGAATTTTTCACTGTAAAGACTATCGGCGGTCTTATATAGCTGTATTTGTGGTAGGTAAGATTTGTGGTTGAGAGAGAAGGCTGCGTGGCCTGTGTGGAATCACAGAAAATGGAGGGGATGTTTTGTTTTTGATTTATCTATTTTATTTTCTCGATTTAATACTCGTCTCCGATCCTTAAAAATCCATGCGACCACATACGATACCCAAAAATCACCAAACTGGACATGTAGCTAGAGTTCGACATTTCGGTCCCAACGAAACTGGTTTCGTCGAATTCCGACTCTATATATTCACACACCGTATTTTTAACCATCAAAATACTGACTGTTTTTCACTCTAAAAATCCGTACGGCCACACACTGACTCTAAAAATCACCAAACTTGGAATCTAACAACTTTTGACATTGCGGATCCAACAAAATTAGTTCCGTTAAATTCTGAGGTCGTTTGCAAAACTGGCTATTTTTAAAGCCTAAATAACCCTTTTAAATATGTAAATATATTTAAAAACTTTTAAATTAAATATTTATAAATAAATATTATCGTATATATTCACACAGAATATATTACAGCTCTAGAATATTCCTATGTGAATTTCTAACTCGATATTTGAATTCCCGATTAAATCGATATTCGATTTATAATGAAACTCCTTTTTAAAATATAAATAATTCATTTATAAATTATAAAGGAATTCCACAGCTACTTTTCTAAAATTTGATTTGGACATAAATCAAAATCTACACGACGAAATCCCGATTTTTCTCTTCCACTAGAAAGATATACTCCACCAGCTCCACACGTTTCTTGTTTCACAGAAATCCGGCTTAAAATGAATCCTGTACATTCAGTTGAAGTTCGAATCGCCAATTTACAAACTGCAGTGCCATTTCGAGCTCGTTTTTAATTATATTATAACTCTACGTTCAAACTGTCGTTTACATAATATATTCGTTATTCAAATTCAATTCCAAGCTGAATTAAATATCACAGATGATCCAGTTCACACCATATCGCCATTTCAGCCAATTCTGATTATTTCAAAATTAAATATATTATTTAATTATTATTTTAATTAAATATTCACTATTATTTAATTCTACGACCATTAAATCCTCTATATCACTATTTATATAATTAAATAAATAAATTATAATACCTCTGCCAATGCGGGTCATTACAATCTTCCCCACTTAAAATAATTTCGTCCTCGAAATTGCTAAGGTGGAGAACGACCCTATCGATTGGTTAGAACATATTTGTTCACTTCTTTAACTCCAGTTTCAACCGAACCAATTTAATTTCAATTAAATTATTAATTAATTCTTATCAACGAAAATTTTCAAAAATCCTGAAAATTTTCTAACTCCTTAACTTTTCGAAAAATTTCGCCCGCACCTCCTTTGTACTGGTTAATTGCCCAAACTCCAACTCGCCTCTCTAGGCCATCTCCATCCCAAAAGATAATCAAACAGCCAAGCGGCTTGCCAATTCGGCTCATAAATCTCATGTCTATATCGAATATAAACTTGTACCTTTTTGTCGGGCATATCAACTCTATCACTTCCATATGTTATCAACTCAGCATATACCAATGTTATCCCAATCAAATTCTGAAATCACTTTCATCTCCAGCACAACCATTCGCCTTTTTACCAAGCCAATTATCATTTTAACTCGAGTTGCCAATTCGGCTCATAAATCTCATGTCTATATCGAATATAAACTTGTACCTTTTTGTCGGGCATATCAACTCTATCACTTCCATATGTTATCAACTCAGCATATACCAATGTTATCCCAATCAAATTCTGAAATCACTTTCATCTCCAGCACAACCATTCGCCTTTTTACCAAGCCAATTATCATTTTAACTCGAGTTTCTTCTTGATTCCCAACTCTTAACTTGATTATCACATTACATTTCAAATTTGAATCTCACAATCCAATTTGTCATGATATCATTCTAATTCAATCTCAGTTACCACTTTACTGCTCGCCTCTCTAGGCCATCTCCATCCCAAAAGATAATCAAACAGCCAAGCGGCTTGCCAATTCGGCTCATAAATCTCATGTCTATATCGAATATAAACTTGTACCTTTTTGTCGGGCATATCAACTCTATCACTTCCATATGTTATCAACTCAGCATATACCAATGTTATCCCAATCAAATTCTGAAATCACTTTCATCTCCAGCACAACCATTCGCCTTTTTACCAAGCCAATTATCATTTTAACTCGAGTTTCTTCTTGATTCCCAACTCTTAACTTGATTATCACATTACATTTCAAATTTGAATCTCACAATCCAATTTGTCATGATATCATTCTAATTCAATCTCAGTTACCACTTTACTGGCTTTACTTTAATTCAGTTTTGCTTTCACAAATTTCTGTTAAATTTGTTTTTAATTCAAACAATCTTTCCCTGGGAGTCTTTAAACAGTTTACTCTTTTCAAAAATCAAATTTTCCTTTTGAACATGTCACTGAGCCCTTAATTAATATTCCATTAGTTAAATCACTTCTCTATTTCTTTATCAATATTTGTTAACCAAATATTTTCAATAACCATATTGGCCTTTTATATTATTTGGAAAACATTTTCGAATATCGCCATCCTTTATTTTCTTAACTTTAGAAAATATATGCTATTTATAATTGGAAAATATTCCAATTACTTATCTCTTTTCTGATCTCGTTTATTTCTATACTCAGGAAATAATCTTTATTATATTTCCAAGCTTACACTTATTTGGGTTAAAACGGATGTTGTGTAAAACATCGTTATGACAACCCAAATACTATATTCAACTAACTCTTATTCATCATTGATCTTCGAGCCTGAAATCTTACTATTTATTTGTTAACAATGAAATCAATCAAGTTGAGGTATAACTACCTCTCAGACCTTGACTGAATAACATTTATAACGTCAAAACAGATATGACTACTTACTCGAATAATCAATACGATAAAACTACTTATTCACTTTTAAACACGTATACGCTTCCACTTTCTATTCTTACTAGATTTTACTCTTAGTCTTCCTTTTTGATTTTACTATTCTATTTCTAAGTTCGTTTCCTTATCGACTTCTATATATATATATATATATATATATATATATATATATATATCGATACGTTGATTTCTAACTATCAAATTATCTTAAAAATATTCTAACTCCTTGAATTTCCGGAAAAATTCGCCATAACCTCCTTTGTACCAGGAGCATCGGGATATTTCAAATAGCCTCCCATGGCCCTCACCAATCCAAAAGAAAAAGAAAAAGCCAAGCGGCTAGCCGATACGGCGCATAAAATCTCATATATGAATTAAATACATACCTTTTCTCGAGCATTCTATTTATATACCTTCATACCTTATCCATACCTATCTCATGTATATTTATACCTGCCTAATCTATTTTAACTATACCTGATCGTTTTAACTCAATTCCTTAATTAATTTGTTAATTAACTCTTTAGTCTATTTCACTGTTATATTTGAACATGACATGTTCAAATATATTTTAACTTGCTTATTAACTAATTTGAATCCAAATTTCAAACTTAAGTTCTATATTCGATTTCGAATATACATTTACAAATCCAATTCACCTTTCAAAGTTCAACTTCAAACTCAAAACTCGATTAACTAATTCCTCTTCGACTTAGTTAATTCTATTCAATTTCTATTCAAATTTTATATTACTTCTATTATTCAAAATCTATTTCACTTCTATTATTCAAATTCTATGTATCAAATTCTATATTATAAATCCCATTTTGAAATTCAACACAACTTGTCTTTCCCAAAACAAATTCAAAACAGTATCTTTGGTAGTAATCCGTCACTTACAACTCGAAAATGAATACCGATGATGCAGCTGTCATCATCGGAATCTATTTTCCAGCGATCGAAGTGAGTTCAATACTATACAACCATTTCTAAACATTTCCACTTTGAAATTCATTTCAAAATATAATTCACACTACTTGTAAAACAATTTAAAATGTCCCAAGATCTTAAATTTTCCTTATTTTTAATCCAAATCCATTTACAAACACTTATCCAATTTTCTATAACTTTAATTCAATTTCTGGTTTTAAATTCAGATTTAATTCATCTGATTTCACGTATTTCACTTATATGAATTCTGATTGGTTATTTACATAACCATTTCACTTTTCATAATCTTACTCGATTACAATAACAACCAATATATCCAATATATTATAATCATTCCAATATAAATCCTTTATATAAAAAAATATTATTTGGGTAAAATTGTTTCATTTACCCTCTTTTCAAAACATACCATGACGGTTCATCGTATTCGAGTGTTTACAAAATCCCTACCGATACAGTGGATCAAACTGATCGACCAGAACTCATAAACAACTCAACCAATAAATCACCACAATATAACACAATTTTTATATCAATAACAAATACGCTCACTCGTATATACACACTCAACTCAATCTAGGGTATTACTAACCCCATCTCTACTGAGTCACGCCACAGAGCCAAGGTAAATCACTTAACTTAAGCTCTGATACCAACTGTAATGACCCGGGATTTTGGTGACTTTGGTTATCGCCATAAATTCAATGATGACTAACCAAACGTCAAAAAAAAACCGGTCATAAACTCAATGCTGCCTGCCCGATTTCTGTCATTTACCGGATGTAAGGCTAGAAGCTATGCTTTATCATCACACCAGATTCACTTTGAATGCCACATCGTCAAATCCATCAAATCACCGATTGACGTCCTCAACCATACATTATGTGTTAGCTAAAAGAAGTTTCCTTCTCCGCTTCCACTCTTGGTACGGTTGGAGAAAGCAATATACGTGATCGTCTGGAAATACTCTGTCAGACATCCGTCCATACAAGCCATCCAGGAACAGGATGAACCGAAGGAACTATTCAGTACGTCCATCTTAGGCACTGTTATCTAAGACTTATACAATAGCCCTTGCACTTTACTCCGTCTTCAATTTATCTTTGGCATATATGATTCGCAACGCTTATGCCAATACAGAGTGGTTCTTTGGATAATAATCCAACCAGTCTCTCCATATTAACAACGTTAAAATGGTCAAAACTTCGATAGTCTGTGATTTAACCATCAAAGAAAAACAGGTGTGCAAACAACGATATTATTTCCAAATGGAAATTCTATCAATCAATCATCAATCATATATATATATATATCCTTATTTTCTGTGTTTAGAAAATATACGTTATTAATACTGGAAAACATTTCCATTGTTTTTTACATATCACTATCATTTCACAACTATCAGTCCCTGACTGTAAACGAGTAGGAGAACAATTCTCTAAGTATAAACCCCGAAGGTCGAAACCAACATCAGATTGATACTCAGAAAACTATTCAACTTAACTAATCTCTAGTCAGTTTCTAATCTTGTTTAACTCTATTTCGATTAACTCTAATTCGAATAACTAATATTCGATTTAACTCCATTCGCTTAACTCTAGATCGTAGCGATCACAATGATTACGCCTGATTCCCTCAGGAAACATCCGGCCGCCGTAGACTATCTGCAGCCCTGCGAATTACGCTAGCAGTTGTGCAAAATGGTAACTTATCCTATATAAATATGTCTGATTTACTCCTTTTGATAACTATGTTTGATTAACTTCTTTTGATAAACTACGTTTGATTAACTCCTTTTGATAAACTACGTTTGGTTAACTCCTTTTGATAAACAACGTTTGATTAACTCCTTTTGATAAACTACGTTTGATTAACTCCTTTTATAATCCTATTTATTTCCTAATTAAATATTCCTTTATTCTATTCTATTCGTTTTATCAACATTTTTCCCTTTTATAAAACTCTATTCGTTTTATAAACATTTTCCTTTTATTTACTTTCGAAATATTTCCTTTTTATAAAATCTATTGATTTTATAAAATCCTTTTGTTTCAATATACATTGAAATAATTCTTTTTACATCCCAGGGTCTTTTTATGATATTAAAAATATCGAATCACAATGATCAACATCATTCTAACACACATAATCAAACAGATTATATATCACATAATATATTACAATATATGAATAGAACAGTATTATAAATATTGAGGAGTCCAGTTGGACCCCTCCAACCTGTTTCCCTGCATCACAGATGTTAAACAATATAATAACATCGACTTCACTTCGATATGAAATATTCTGCTAGACAGAATCAGTATTTGATTAACGATATATATCTATATATCGTTATCTATAATTTCAACCAATACATACACAATTCAACGAAACAGTTAACACACATCAATCAACATATAATTATCAGTTCTAAGAATACGTTATAAAAATATAACTTTTTAGAGTTGGTGAGTTTTACTCACTTTGGAAGTTCATCGTTAAAGAATGATAAACTGTTGTTTGATTTGAATCAAACAGTTTATTTCGCCATAAATTCAAACTAGCACCAATCCCCTCCCAGTCAGTCCCATTGGGTAATGTCCGTCCATACGATTTCAATGCAAGTTACGGTTCGTCAATCTGATATCGTATGACCAAGTTATACATTATTAAAGTTAATACACTTTAATTTGAATTTTAAATAAAACTTAAATGGATATTCAAATTGGGCTTTACCCGTCCTAAACCGGCCCAACTACCTTCATTGTAAAACCCGACCTACATCATTGTCTCCCCCAAATCAAAACCGTGAGCTCCTGTGTATACTTCTCCACCATTTTCAATCCCTCAACCCCTCTTATCTCCTCCATCTTCCACCGACCACTCAAACAAAACCAACCGGAATACTCCTCAATCCTTCCTCTTTCAATCCAACACCACAACCATGAACTCGATGGCACTATCTGATTTCCGTCGAGCAGAGCCGTAGGGAACCCGCGTCACCCATCTGAACCGCATCCTCCAGAACTCGGCCAAACCGTGCCACTTCCCACCACGATATCAAAAACGCAAATGGATTCACTCACTACTTCTTCAAACTCAAGTTAAGTCCAACCCTAACTCACGGTGAGTTTCCAGCGAAGAGAAAAAAGCGTTCGAGACCTATAAAAATCGTACTGTATTGAAGAGAATTGCATCCTGATCTTGAATATCTTCTTGCTTTGATTTATAGGATTTATTTGTATTTAATCTTAGATTTTCTTTTTGTGAATTTTTCACTGTAAAGACTATCGGCGGTCTTATATAGCTTTAGTTGTGGTAGGTAGGATTTGTGGTTGAGAGAGAAGGTTGCGTGGCCTGTGTGGGATCACAGAAAATGGAGGGGATATTTTGTTTTTGATTTATCTATTTTGTTTTATCGATTTAATACTCATCTCCAGTCCTTAAAAATCCCTGCGACCACATATGATACCCAAAAATCACCAAACTGGACATGTAGCTAGGGGTCGACATTTCGGTCCCAACGAAACTGGTTTCGTCGAATTCGAACTCCGTATGCTCACACAACGTATTTTTAACCATCAAAATACTGACTGTTTTTCACTCTAAAATTCCGTACGGCCACACACTGACTCTAAAAATTACCAAACTTGGAATCTAACACCTATTTGACATTGCGGATCCAACAAAATTAGTTTCGTCAAATTCTGAGGTCGTTTGCAAAACTGGCTATTTTCAAAGCCTAAATAACCCTTTTAAATATGTAAACATATTTAAAAAAATTTAAATTAAATATTTATAAATAAATATTATCGTATATATTCACACATAATATATTATAGCTCTAGAATATTTCTATGTGAATTTCTAACTCGATATTTCAATTCCCGATTAAATCGATATTCGATTTATAATGAAATTCCTTTTTAAATTATAAATAATTCCATTATAAATTATAAAGGAATTCCACAACGACTTTTCTAAAATTTGATTTGGACATAAATCAAAATCTACATGACGAAATCCCGAATTTTCTCTTCCACTAGAAAGATATACTCCACCAGCTCCACACGTTTCTTGTTTCACAGAAATCCGGCTTAAAACGAATCCTGTACATTCAGTTGAAGTTCGAATCGCCAATTTACGAACTACAGCGCCATTTCGAGCTCGTTTTTAATTATATTATAACTCTACGTTCAAACTGTCGTTTATATACTATATTCCTTATTCAAATTCAATTCCAAGCTGAATTAAATATCACAGATGATCCAGTTCACACCATATCGCCATTTTAGCCAATTCTGATTATTTCAGAATTAAATATATTATTTAATTATTATTTTAATTAAATATTCACTATTATTTAATTCTATGACCATTAAATCCTCTATATCACTATTTATATAAATAAATAAATTAATTATAATACCTCTGCCAATGCGGGTCATTACAATATGCGTGTATGGACCCGGGCTGGTAGGTAAGACGTTGTTGCATCGTGTACGTATAAGCCGTGCATTATTTGTGGTATCGGGTTGCCACTTTGGGGAGTGATACACCCCACTGTGGGGCCAACACGAGTATCTACGAGTTAGGGAGCCGATCGCTTGGGGGTAGTGGGTACACGTAGTGGAGATAGGGGCAGGCGACACCTAGAAAGGCAGCTAGGGGTGCACGAAACAACCAATATCATTATTAAGTCTGTATGCAGGATCAACCTTAGGATGACTAGTGGTGGTGCAGTATAGCAATTATCCTATAGTGCTGGTGTAGTCTAGTAATTATCTTATAGTGGTTTAGGGGCTCTTTAATGATAGCGTTGTCCATATTGTTTCCTTATTTACTCTGCCATATTCAATGGTTCATGGTCATTTCTTTATTTTCCCACTTATTCCTTAGCCTAGTTACTTTGTTAATTATATTGTTAAAGTTATCGCACTCGCCAGACTTTATGTTTGACCCCCTTTGTTTCCTCGTCTTTTCTTCCTTCCCCCCCTCAGGTGCTCAGGTTGGGACTAGCACCAGTGGAGCTTGATTTTGGACTGCTTTTAGAAGATTGCTTGGATCGCTGAAGTAAAGTTCAGCTCCTCTTTTATTTATGGCTATTTTGTTTTGGGGATTATGTCCTTTAATTTACGTACTTTTGGTAGTCAAGATGGATATTATGTACTTTGACTCTGGTTTCTGATGATGTAAGCAAACATATGTGTTTTCCGCTACAATGAAATAAAGTTTTAAATCTTTGAGTACTGTTTATATTTGTCTTGTTGTTAAGTTTCTGTTATATACTTACTTAAAATGCTCCATAGAAGTTAATGCATTCCCTTTATAGGTGATATTAATGGACGTGGGGTGTTACGTTAGGGGTAGTAAATAGGGTACATCTAGTCCTATCTGTTTCTGTGGGGTACCTATGTTTCTGTCTGCGTAACACCCGTTATTTCTGTTTAGGTACCAGTTCTGTTTGGGTTAAAACTCGTTACTAGAGTATACCTAAAACTACCATTATGTTTTTGTTGGGATCATCCTGTTTTTGTTAAGCAATTGTGGAGTATGTAATCCTATTACATATCTGTTATATTAGTATTGGTGCAAAGCAAGGAAAGTATTAAGAAGCGCTATTTAGTCTATCCTGTTGTCCTGTTTACCTTGTCATACCTGCAATTATGTAGTGATCTCTCTTATCCACTTTATACGCCTTTCATGTTACTTTTATTTATTTACTGGCTAAAAGTAACTAGACTCGCCAGACTTTATGTTTGACCCTTTTTGTTTCCCCTTCATTCTTTCGTTTCCGCCGAGGTTCTAAGGGAGGAAACACATAGGCTTGATTATGATTCTTCTTATTTTGCTGGAGCTGCTTATATGTATGGATCAAGCTCCTATCCTTTTTGTTATGGCCATATTTTGTTTTTAGGGAATTTTCTTTCTTTTATGTACTCTAATATTTCTGAAGTACAAGACAGTGGTTTTTATGTTGCAATGGGTTTTTATATTTCAGATAAATGATGCTTTGGATAATGGTATTTAGATGATTAATAAAGTTGTTTATTTCCACTGCAATTTTTTTATATTTGTCTTGTAATATTCTGTGTCTGTTTACCTAAACACTTCACGAAACTTAATGCATTCCCTTTGTGAGTGACATTGACGGACATGGGGTGTCGCAGTTTCCTTGGGTTGGCAGGATATCATCATCGGTTTATCAAGGATTTCTCCATGATAGCTACACCATTAATAGGATTAACGAAGAAGAATCAAGTGTTCACATGGGATGCGAAGTGTGAGAAATCTTTCGGAATTCTGAAAGAAAGACCGACGAGTGCACCTATTTTGACGATTCCAAGTGGGAATGAAGAAATGGTGGTATACACCGATGCATGTGGTACTGGACTTGGAGCAATGGTAATGCACAGGGATAGAGTTATGGCGTACTCAAGTCAACAAGTAAAGTCACACGAATGGAATTATCCGACTCATGAATTGGAGTTAGTGGCAATCGTGTATGCTTTGAAGATGTGGAGACATTACCTATTGCAGTTCGATTCGAGCTGCTTATGAATCATAAGTCGTTGAAGTATATTTTCTTCCACAAAGGATTTTAATCTTCAACAACAATGGTAGTTAGTGTTTTTGGCATCTAACGATTTTGGTATTGTCTATACTCTTGGTAAAGGTAACGCAGTAGCAGATGTGTTAATTCGAAGACATGCAGGTTTAGGAACGATGTTTTCGGAAGGGAAGCACCTTGAGTACTTGGCAGGATTTGATTTTAAGCCTAGGTGTGAGTTAGAGCCTGAAATTTTGGCAAGCTTATCGATAAGGCCAACTCTCATTGAAAGGATTGAGGAATGCTAAAAGTCTAATGAAAATCTTGTCGTTATTTTCCAGAGTTTGGAAGCAAGAGTTGAACCAGATGATAAGGAATTCATGGTCGATCGAGATGGTTGGCTTCGGAAGAAAGGACGACTGGTTGTTCCTGATATCGATGGATTGAGAGATGAGGTTCTGAGGGAATGTCATCACTTGAAGTTAAAGATTCATCCTGGTGGTAATAAGATGTATCTAGACATGAAGCACGCTTATTACTGGGAAGAGATGAAGAGGGATGTTGGAAATTTTGTTTCCAAATGCATGAATTGTTAATTGGTGAAAACTGAACAGTAGAGGACGAGTGGATTGCTTCAGCCATTAGAAGTTCCTACATGGAAATGGGAGCAAGTATCGATGGATCTTATCAATGGAATAGCTTGAACAAGGGTAGGAAATGTAGGGATTTTGGTCATAGTGGATCGCTTAACTAAAAGCGCAAGGTTTATTCCTGTCAGATCGACTAGGACAACACCAAAGTTGGATGAGCTTAATATTAAATGGATAGTTCGATTCCATGGTATCCCCAAGAGCATAGTGAGTGATCGAGATCCTTTGTTCACAAGTAGATTTTGGAAGAGTTTGCAAGAGACTTTGGGCACAGAGCTATGCTTGAGTACGTCTTACCATCCCCAGACTGATTGTCAAACCGAGCGATTGAATCAAGTATTGGAAGATCTCCTTAGAGCTTGTGTAATATACTTCGGAGGATCGTGGGAAGACCATCTACATTTGGTTGAGTTTGCATACAACAACAGTTACTAGTCGACCATTGGGATGGAACCATATGAGGCGTTGTATGGATGACCATGTAATTCTTCAGCATGTCAGTTAGAAACTGGAGATAAGCTGATACTTGGGCCAGTGATGATAAGAGAAGCGTCATATTGTATCGAGATTGTATGGCAATGAATGAAGGCAGCCCAAGATCATTAGAAGAGTTACACTGATAAACGTCGAAAGTATCTGGAGTTCAACGTTGGTGGTATGATTTTCATGAAGATTTCACCGTTGAAGAATGTTGTTCGGTTCTGAAATTAAGGAAATTTAGCCCCAAGATTCATTGGACCGTTTCAGATAGTCGAGCGAATTGGAAAACTCGCATATAGATTGGATTTACGTGAGAAGATGTCGAGTGTGCACAATGTTTTTCATGTGTCTTTTCTTTTAAGTGTGTGCACGATTTGAATGTTGTGGTATCTCCGGATAAGTATAAAGAATTAGAAGTTGAGTCCATTATTTCGAGACCTCGTAAGCTGCTTCGCGTTGTGGGGAATGACACGAAACAACTTAGGAGGAAAGTGGTTGAGCTAGTCAAGGTGCGATGAAGTGAGGATGATGACGATTGTGCATGGGAAACGGAAGAGAGTACTGAGATGACCCATCAATAAATCTTCGTTGTTATGACCAATTAATATCGTGTCACCCTTACACCATTGTAACTTGTACTATTTGTTAGAATTCTGCATGTTAGGTTAGGCTATGAATTCCTGGCTTGCTGGATGCTATTTTGGATGGTAAATTGGCTGGTAATGGATGATAGGCATGTAGAGTGGTTTATGGTTGCTTATGTTTGCTAGGAATTTCATGGGCGAAATTCCTGGGGGGGGGGGGGGGGGGAGAATGTAATAACCCGCATTTTACATATTGGAGGTTCGCAAAATACTTTTATTAATTTCTTTAAAGGTCGGATTATTCTCATATTTTGAAACATTGTTCATGGAGGTGTGAGACATGTCCTTGATTTTTACCAATTTTGTTTGTGACAATTTTGCCCCTATTGTTTTTGTTTAGGGGATAACTTTTGATTGAAATTGAAATAGGTGCTGGGTTCGATTTCATTGGATCGAAAATGATGTTTCTAATTCTGTAGAGTGGTCGCATCAAAGATTTGGTTTGGAGGTTTGGGAGGAATCATTGTTTTAGTGCTACACATTTTCTGGATAGACTAAGTAGTCATTAGTGAGCTGATGAATGAGGCCCATTAACGTTAGGAGTTGTTGGCTATAAATAGCAGGGTATAGGTAAGGAGAATTGTTTAGGTTTTTCATTTCTCTATTTGGTTGGAGTTAGTGATTCTCCCTACTCCATCAAATACCTCCCCACTTCATTTCAATTCATAGAATTACACAAGAAGATTGAAGATCAACATCGAAGAAGGTTAATTTGCATCAATTGAGTTGATTCGACGAAAGTTCTTCGCTATCCTTCTCTGTTTAGATTAGAGAATTAGTGATTTAAATCTATTTTTTGGATTTGGTGACCGATAATCCACATCTATTCAATCAAGTATATGTTTTTTTGATATTAATTTAATGATATTCACCTAGAACTATCAATGTAAGTATATTTTGAATTCGGATCACACCAAAGGATCTAGTCTAGCAAGTTATAACAGTTAGTTCATATGTTAACATTGAAATCACATGTTTAGGCAAGTGTAGATCCATTTATTGATTCATTTATCGTTTGATCATGATTTGGTGAATTTCGTATGATTGTATGAGGATTATGTGTTGTGGAAATGTTTGTTGATGATTGTTTGTTATGTTATTGATCGTTTGGAAAAGCGGCTCTGGTCGTTTGGAAAATCTCAGATCGTTTGGAAAAGCTCGGGTCATTTGGAAAAGCAACTTGGGTCGTTAGAAAAGCTCGGGTCGTTTGGAAAAGCAGCTCGGGTCATTTGGAAAAGCTTAGGTCATTTGGAAAAGCTTGGATCATTTGGAAAGCACCGATCGTATGGAAAATCTCGGGTTAGTTGGAACACCACGTATGCAAGTGAAAGCAATAAGATCATTGCAAGTATGGATCGGTGAGCGATCCATAGGGGGATCAAAGAAGATCCATCTAATATTGGCCAAAATGAGTTAATTTTTGGTTCAACGATGGGCGTAGCTTCGAGTTAAATTCAGATGGAACATTTGAAGCAAAGTTAAGTGTTCGTTGATTATGATGTGATGCAACAAAGTTGGAAAGGAGACTCAACGACGTTTGAGTTTGTGGATAATGGTTGCTCGAGAAGGAGCTCGAGCTTATGGATAGTTGCCGATGATGACGAATAAAGATATTGTAGGCCGAGGGATTATCATTAGTCGGAGGTTTTAGCAGACTCAAAGTAGAGGTATAATAGGGATGCCTAAAAGACTAGATGATTAGTCGAGTACCCTGGGTATGGATGAAAGGCCTTAATATGAGTCACGATGGCGTATAGAGTTTTGCTAGAACCAGGGTTACATTAGCCCTTGTCGGATGGCCAATTTGGGCAGTCATACGATCAACGATGGTTTCAAGTTAAGATAGGCGGTGATAGCCAGAGTCATGGATATTGATTGTTTTACTTGTATCGTCTTGTGTGGATTGTTCGACTTTGAGGGAGATATCTCTTGGGTGCTTGTATGATGTTGGTTTAGGCCTTCGAGGATTGTGCTTGGGGAATGTTGAGCTCGATTAGGATTGTCTACGCTTGATAACTGGTTGTTATGGATGTACTATTTGTTTCTTCCTGTCTTGTTGGGACACTATCACTATCCGATGTAGAGGAGACAGTTTTTGGTTTCTTCTCTATTGATGTGTTTATAGATTAGATTGTTGATCTACCTATTCTTATATACTTTATTGATGATGTTAGATAGTTTTTTTCTCGCTTATTAAGACTATTGTCTGACTCAAGATTTTATGTTCCCTCTTATTATCTCAGGTTGTTCATCTGGTTGGGATAGGTGGAATGAGTAGCAGGTAACAAGCAGTAGACCTTGATAAGGACGATGCCGCAGAGTAAAGATGAACAGGAGGCGGACATATTATTTCCTACTATCTACTATTAGTTGTTTCCGCTGTTATGATTGATGTATGCTGCTCTGAATGAATTTGTAGTGAGGCTTCTTGTACAGAATTTGATGATATAATCCAGTGATGTATGGATATTACTTTCATGATGATATGAAAATTTTAGATTCTGCTCATTTATGCTTCACTATTATTTCTTGTTATATATGTTCTATTATATTTTGTCCTTCGCTGTGAGTTATACGACAGGTTCCGCTTGTGTTATTCTACCCTGATGATCGTCCATAGCTGCCTGACATGTTTTTTGTGCATTATTCCTCTGGTTAAATGCAAGAGTTATGGACGGTCGTCATACCTGACTGCTTTCCAATTCTTGAATCTGATTTAGAATAGTTACCCCATTCTTTTCCTAATTGAATCTAATACTGAAATGACCACGGATTTATAAATCTGGTGCTAAAAGAAAGAAAGCCCTATAATTTGGATTCATATTATTTACCTCACATAGACAAGAAATCTTAACACATGTATCGTAAATCTATATTCTTTGTCTTCAAATCTTAAATCAGAATTCCTAAAACTATTATTCTTATTTTTGAAAGATATGGAGAAGAAAGAAAATGGCAGAGCCTTGGCGTCTTCTTAGAAAATATGAGTTGGAGGCAAGGCCTTACTATTCTATTTATAGTTACACAGAAGATTATGGTTCATCGAGTTAAATATAATATAGTTTGTGCCGTATAAATTGTAATATAACATCAGTTTGCTCAGAAATGGGTCGACCTCAACCACAAATATTAATTTTGCCTATTTTTTTGTTTAACGTTGCTAGTAACGTTCCTTTTATTGCTAAATATTGCTATGTAAATTATTTTCTTCCATTTATAAGGCATATCCCACATTTCAATTTCAAACTTATGCACATATATACGTGCATAACTCTTCAAGTCTTTATTTGTTAATGGATGCGCATTAATTCCATTATTATCGCTATCAATTCATTGATTACTTTCTTTTTAATATATGTACGAATTTCAAACGCAGCTATTCTATTGCCTATTTTTTATTCATTCAACATTTTTTACTTTCTGCACTTAAATTACACTTCAATTTTCTCAATTTATGCATATATATTTATGCACAACTTCATTTCTTTTCCCAATTCAAACAACGTTATTACGACATTTATTTCTTACTCATTTTGATTGATTACAGGTTACTTTTGGAATTCATATGCATACATATATATAGACACACACATACATACATGTATATATATACTCACCTTCTTATATGTACATTTTTATATATTTTTCTCTTAGAACATGCATCTCTTTAGTCGTCCCTCTAAAATTAAAAACATGACACTAGTGGCACTCGAACTCCTAACCTTCAGCTTGGGAAGTGCATACCTTACCAACTCACCTAACTTAGTTTTTGTTCACAAGACTAAAAACATTGGTACCTAGTGTTCTTATATGTGCTCCACTTATATCTTCTTTTTCATTTTCACTCTAAAACTTCATTTAAAGATATCTTCTTCGTTTTAAATCCTTTTTCTACAAACCATTGGTCTAAAATGATGAAAAAATCGCCACGTAAGCAATTATGCTATTTCCATGACCAAATTCTAATATTTTTACAAAATTTTATTTCATTATTTAATTGAAAATGCAAGGTGTTACATTCTCCCACCCTTAGGAAATATCATTCTCGAAATTTGGTAAGGGTAAAATTAAGTAATTCCTTGCATAATTTAAAACCATCATGTGTACATCCAAATTTTTTTGCAATCATTCATGCGCTTGTGCAAAGTGTAACATAACATAATAATATATCAATGGAATGAATGCCTAAGCGGTACCTCCTATGTTAATGCATATTTTCTTGAAAATCTTTTGAAAACATAATGTACACATCCTAAATATATTGGCAATTTCTATGTGAATGCAATATATTGAAAATCAAAAAAAAAAAAAATACATCCAATTCTTCCTACACTCTCACAGAGCAAGAGCGTAGTTCATCCATTTTTTGCATCAAAACTCAACAAACATTTTTAAATTTGTGAATTACAGAAAAGTCAAATTTTCTGGGTACAATTTCTTATGTTAGAAAGAGGTACAAAATGGAAAATCACATATTTTTGTTCCAATTTTACACATTTTTTCTCCATACTTGGGAAATTTAATTGCTAATTTTACAAAAATTCCTATTTTCTAATCCAAACACGGTTTTCATAAGAACATATTCTTTTCAGTTTTCCAAACTCACTTCGGAAGAATATATTTTCTTTTATTGTTCTTTATTTTTGTTGTTGTGATAATTGTTTGTTTTCTTTTAGTTGTTCATTTTTTATGTTCCTTTTCATTTTATTCACAATATCCTTTGTTTTTTTCTTACCAAGCGATCACTACAAACAACTAGGAAGAAAATACCCAGCTAAACCATTCTATTTTTCTAAAATAAAACACTACATAGGAATGCAAGTCTATACTAAAAGAAAACTTTCCTGTTTCCTCAAAAGAGCGATCACTACAAACAATTAGGAAGAAAATACCCAACTAAACCATTCTATTTTTCTAAAATAAAACACTACATAGGAATGCAAGTCTATACTAAAAGGAAACTTTCCTATTTCCTCAAAAGGTGCTAAAAGGGATTTTTATTCAACATTAACCAATTGAAACATCTTTTCGGAATTTCCTCAAACCCGCTTTGCCAAAAAAAATTCCTCAAACCTTTACTAACTGTCCATGCACACAAATGGGATGCTTTCTCACTAAATTATTTTTAATTAAAGAAGATTATGTTTTTATGAATTATTTTGTACATCTCTTTCACTGCACATTTCCTTGCCATTTTGACAAAAAATGTTCACTTATAAGTCTATTGATTCACAAGAACTAATCTAATAGTTCTTCTTATCCCAACAAGTCATAGTGTGACGCAATTCTTCCTTTAAGTAAACTTCATGTTTTATTTCACTCAAGGTCACATATGCACCCCATAAGGTCAATTCATTTATTCACGCTTTCTGTTGACCACTTATATCGCCTAACCCCACAACTTGCTTACGCATTTACTATTACGAAGACAAGTTTGCACAATTACCTTTAATGCAACTCTTAACATTGCAAACCAATAAATTTCAAAAATTGAAAAACTTTTAAATTTTTAAATTTGAAAACTTTTCTAGAAATCTTTTTCTACACTTACAATTTTTTTGAGATCTTTTTGAAAGTTCTAACTGTGGTGCTGATTACAAAGTGGTTTTTAACTTTTGTATTTTCCGAACCCTTTGTACGAAATTACATTTCTTCGTCCTAAATTTCTTCTTTACATAAATTTCTTCCAAACTATGTCTGAACTGAAGAATAAGACTAGCATCTCTTTTGTGCCAAATGTGTATGTATATTCCATTTTTTTCCTTCTTAATATTTTGTTAATTTAAGAGGCGTTACTGCCCAATCCACTAATTTGAAATACCAAAATTCAAATATTAACACATAGAATCTCTTTTTTTTTCAAACATTTTGTACACTTTCCATCCACTGTAACCACTCATCGGTCTATAATCCTCAAACTTCCTTAACCGTTTCCTAAGTGTACAAAATTGACTTTCAACTTCCTACATGTGTCATTCACTTTATTAGTGGATTCCTCTATGGATATAGGTATATATAATATTTATATTTCAAAATACAAATACACTCACTCACTATCTATATAGGAATCCTTAACCTACGCTCTAATACTAGATGTAATAACCCGAATTTCGGCAAACCAAATTTACATAGACCAGATATTTCTCAAAAATCCAATCTATCAAAGATCGAGTTGGCTTGTCTGGTATCCTGCAGAAAGGACAAAGATAATAAATATATCATAGCTTGATAAAACATCTCACAGCATAATGGATAAAATATAATAATCAAATATAGCCTTACCCAAATAATGACACTGCATAACAAGTGTCCAAAGGCTACCAAATCTCTTTCATAAATGTTACCAGTGAGTATATTATATGGAGGGGTTCAGAACACAAGTTCTGGTGAGAGGACAAATTAACATTCTGAAATAACTCTACACATACCGTTCAGTTAATTTCTTAATTATTAGGTTATTCGGGTTAACAACACTCTAGGCTCTGCACTCACGTCATAACCATCTACTCCCTAGTAGAATAACCCTAATATAATATATATGTAGCTATGCCAAACATCTCAAGGCATTCCACATAGTACCCTCCTTGTATGGCCTCCACCGTCACGCCACGGAAGCATGCACAACCTCCATCCCACACCGGGCTGCTTGCGTAAATCTTCATTGTTATGCCACGTAATCGCACAAAACTATCATCACTATATCATATAAGTGTATGGATCCTTATATCTGAACCCCTCAGTCGAACTTCATCTCGACATAGAGTAATGCCCTAACATCTCTAATACACCACCCAGTGCATATATCTAAACCCTCACATGAACATGCTGCATACTATAACCCGTGTTCTGTAATAAGGCAACATCCAATGCATGAAACTCAGTCGGGAGGTTTCGGTATTTGTAAAGGACAACTTCTTTAGGACTACAATGTAGATATCCACATATAGTCTCTTTTTACGGTGGCCATGGCCCTACACTGGCCCATTCCTCAACTAATAAAAGACTACATCAAGAGCTAATACGAGCCCCTATCAACCAATATAATATAAAATTTGGAATGTCCCTCAACCAATGTCCCGATAGTAAAAGATCGTTGGTTTGTTGGCTTAGCTCTTAGTCTTTCTGCATCCCACTAACTGCCGGTGATAGGTGTCCGACGATTACTATCCTTAATTTGGTCCTGACCACCTCCTCCCTGAGCGAGAAAAAGAGCCGAATCACCCAATTCCATCTGCCACATCCTTCTGACTACCACTCCTAATTTGCAGTCAATGTATATCCCCGATGGTGCAACAGATCTTCCACTAAGCGGTGGTTTCATTCGCTTATGCCTCGGAGGGCCATCTTAGAGTACCAGAACACATCCCGCAGAATCCCCATACTTCCCTCTAGTCTTGTTGAATAATAAGTTGGATGTTCTCCTCTCGTGTCTCCAGACACCACGATAATCTACCCCGTTAGGTTCTTCTTCTCCATGCGTATAGATTGGTCTAAGCGCGTCATGCCATTGCGTTATTAGATTCGATGTCTAATCTTTTTAGCCGTGTGCTTTCTTTAACTTATCATATTGCTAATTAACTTGATTATCTACACATTCATTTTATATTCAAGTTACTGGTTTATTAACTTAAACTTGGTCGCTTATATTCCTCATTCAGCTCAATGCTACCAGAATGGACACTATTTATGAGCCACTTATTTTTTAAAAAAAAAATTGGTTCACTTTATTTATACTAAAAAGAAAGTACATAAAACAGGTTAGCATACTAACCTTTACTAGAGAAAATAAGCTGAAAAACAAGTAGCTGGAAAACAAAGAAGTAAAAAAATAACCCACACAGTGGCCATCATCTCTCTCAAGTGCGACTGTGCACTACCTTGAACAAACCAAATTTTATAAATGCAGTGCCATCTTCATGCCGAATTGAACACATTTTCAGATCATCAATCCTTGTATCTAAACCATCTCATCCATCCAAACTAACCAGCCCTTACAGATATGTAGACAAAACAATATAGGCCATTGCTAGTGAAATCCCAAATAATACAATTCCAAACACAAGGTCTAGTTGATGATTCACAGACTCCTATGAATCAATCCTGGTGCAAGAATTAATCGGTTTGAATATGGATATCATAAAAGTAAAGAAACTGCCTTCATAAAACTGTACACATGCCTTGTATGAAGAGTTATCACACATGAAAACATAAGGAAACCATTTTAACAGCTACTCATGAATTTGCAAAATTCCAGCTAGCAAATCAGATAGAGAATCCATATCAATCCTTATTACTACACCATGTGTATATATATATTTGATTAGTGTACAATACGAAAAAAAACCTTATTTCATGCTAATCCTTATTACATTTCTTTTTTCTTGAAACTACATTCATTGTAATTTACTTTAATGGTAATTATGGAAATGTATCATTTTTCCACCCGAATTAACTCAGTCGACTACTATTTCTTTTTTTCTTAATTATATGTTATTTCCTATTTTTCATACACAATTCCTTATAATGGTAAATTTCTGTGCAAAATTAGGCATACTAATTCATTTTCCACTATTACCTCAATTTAATGTAATCTTTCCCAGTCCAGCAATTTGATTATATTCTAGCAATATCTGTTTTAAAACACACACAATTTACCATAGA
This sequence comes from Allium sativum, assembly GCA_030737875.1. Classification (NCBI taxonomy): domain Eukaryota; kingdom Viridiplantae; phylum Streptophyta; class Magnoliopsida; order Asparagales; family Amaryllidaceae; genus Allium; species Allium sativum. Next base: position 447,793,607 of record CM060921.1, read on the forward strand.
ATTACAATCTTAAGAATATACACATAAAACTGTCAAATTCACAATTTTAATATTACAGTAATTCTCAAACCCATACGGAAAGTTATAGGAATAGATATATACAGCAGTAACATTCTATCATACTTAGGGAATGAATTATATCACAGTTACCGCAATTTTAGTTATTCATTACATTAGGGATTACGAGAAATTCAAATATTGAATATACCATTACTGGAAGGTATAATTTTCATCCACTCACATGACTGCTTTCCAATTCTAGAATCTGATTTAGATCTGCTACCCCATGGTTTTCCTAATTAAATCCAATATTGAAATGACCACGGATTTAAAAAATTAGATACTAAAAGAAAGAAAGAAATCCAAATAATTCATATTCACAGAATTTATCTTACGTAGACAAGTAATCTAAATAGTGAACGTGTAACAGCCCATATTTTACGTATCGGAAGATCGTAAAATACTTCTGTTTTATTCCCTGAGGGTTGGATCATTCTCATCTTTTAATATGTTACTTACGAAGACATGAGACATGTCCATAATTTTTACCGATTTTGTTTGTGGCCATTTTTCCCTTGACACTCTTGTACAGGGGATAACTTTTGACTCAGTTCGAATAAAGGGTGAGACCTGTGCTATTGGAAGGAATTGATGTTTGCCTTTCTGCAGAGTGGTCACATTAAATATTTAGCTCAGTGATTTGGGAGAAATCGCTGTTTTAAGTTTTTTCAATTGGGTGTCTAGGTTTTGGGAGCCTAATGGCCTGATTTGGGAGAGGCCCATCAGTGGGATGGTGGAAAAAATAAATAGAGGGTGAGAGGTATGGGAAATAGTTTACTTCCTCATTCTCTCATTTGGTGGCCTTGTACTCCTCCTTCCTCTAACACCATTCCACCATTAAAAATCAAAATCTATGGGGGGAAATCATAGATCTGCATCATTGGAGGCTAGATCTACATCAATTGAAGCAAGAATTTAATGGATCAAGGAGTTTGGTGCGAGATGCTTGCTGTCTAGATTCTTATTTCATCAATTTTAGCTTGTTTTAGAGAATCGGTTGTTAGATCACAGGTTTTTGATTCATGACAAGAAAAAAGAGAATATCAAAGGAAAAGTGATATAGGTTATGATTATCTATTTAATTGTGTCTTAGAGGTGTTATATATTGTTAAAATCTATCCTCAAATATATAGCATACACAAATGCACTTATGAAAAGACACATCGTGAAAAGAAACTTCGCGAAAAGACACTTCGTGAAAAGACACTTCGCGAAAAGACACTTCGTAAAAAGACACTTCGCAAAAAGACACTTCGTCACTTTGTGAAAAGACACTTCGCGAAAAGACACTTCGCGAAAAGACACTTCATGAAAAGACATTTCGTAAAAAGACACTTCATCACTTCACGAAAAAGAACTTCGCGAAAAGACACTTCATGAAAGGACACTTCACGAAAAGACACTTCATCACTTCACGAAAAGACACTTCGAAAAGAAAACTCACGAAAAGACACTTCATGAAAAGACATTTCACGAAGAGACACTTCGTATTTCCAACGGTCATATTTTACAACGGCCATATTTTCTAACGGTCGTATTTCCAACGGTCATATTTTACAACGACCATATTTTCTAGAAGGCATCATATTTCATGATGAGATTCCTTTCCATTTATGAAAGGAAATGGGTGCATCTCTTTGATAAATCTCTTCATGGAAGTTGACAACTCTTCAACGATTATATATACACCAAAGTATTTTTTTCACATAACACCAAATCTTCTCATATTTTCTGATCTTAAACTCTATTCATTCTTGCATACTAAAATGCTCTTCATTATTCAAATTACTTGTTGAATCGTTGAAATTATTTCATATCTCTTGATTCAATAAGCAATACTTCCTTCAATCTTCACATATACGTTATATACTTGAGGATAAGATTATAGGAAGGGTGTACTCAACTATTGGCTATTTAGTATTATTCAAGAATACAATCAAAAGTCAAACTCTTGTTCTTTGTTGAAGTCCTCGGTGTTGTAAGAGGCAAGTTGTGAAGTCCTCGTGTTGATAGAGGTGGGAAATCCCGTTCGGATGCTCGGGTGTTGTATACCTGTTCCTCCAGGTGAAGTGAGGTTGTTGATTAGTGAAAATCCAGATAGAAGTCTGGGACTGGACGTAGGACGGTGCTCCGAACCAGTATAAAAATCCCTGGTGTGATTTTTCTATTTTTACTGCAATTACTATTATACAGTTCTGTGATTATCTATTACTTCATACTTGACTATTGTTCGTCATATTACACGATCCTTGTGTATTATACTTGGCGAGTACACACGCACACACACTTTCAGTTGGTATCAGAGCCTGGCGTTCTAGAGATTGTAACAACATCCTAGAACAAATGGCTATAAAGAAATCTAGTCAGGGAATTAGAAAATGGAAGAGCAACAAAGCAAAATCAGGAGAGCAAGGAAACCAGTGTCTCATGGCTAAAGTTAGATCACAATCGGTATGTACAGATTCATTATATAAAGATCTTTTGTTAGACCATGAAAAATTATTGAAACTCAATACAGTCGTTTTAGCTATGTCAAAAATTTACAAGCAAGAAAATTCCAAATTAAAAGAAGAAAACAATCGTTTGGTAAAACAAGCCAAATGTTTTGAAAATACCTTAGAAGAGCTTGTTTCTCAAACAGATTTCCTTCAAAAAGAAAATGAGCAACTAGAAGATATAAACAATGTTCTTTTAAAGGAAATCGATCTTTTGCAAAACAGAAATATATCATTAGAAGATTCTTTAAATAATTCTCGTTCTTTAATTTCGTCTCTTGAAAAAGAGAATGGAGCTTTAATTGAAAAGAATTTAGAATTATCTAAAGAATATGAGATTTTAAAGGTGAATAATAATATTTTGCAAAATGAAATTTCTGACTCAAAAGAAAGTTCTGAAAAATTACAATCTTCTTTAGATAATTCAGAATCTCAAGTTTTCGATATCAAAATTGAGAATGAAACCTTAAAAAGGGAGAGTTCTGAATTCAATAAGGAAATTGATATCATAAAAACTACCAAAATTTCTTTTGAAAATACCAATCGCGACTTTGAAGTAAAATTTGAAAAATGTACAAATAAGTTCGCGAAATTTAATATAGGTCAAAATGATTTAAATATGATTTTATCTAGATCTCGACCTTTACATGAAAAAAGTGGTTTAGGATATAATAAAACCAATCATAGAAATATTACTAGATACGCTTTTATGTACAATAAGAATAGCATTGCTAGTACTAATACACATCCTAGATCCAATTATTATTCGAATACTTCTATGACATCTAGAAGTACGAAAAGAAATATTAATAAAAACCACTTAAGTATTTGGGTTCCTGTAGATAGGAGAAATAGAGAAAAATATATTGATGATTATTTTGATTCAATAGTTAATAATGAAAATTTTATCTTTAAAGGTTCCATTAAACCCTTTTGGGTATGGTTACCTTCTATCTAATTCCTGGACCCAATCGAAACAAGTGGGTACCAAAGTATATACATCATATTTTTTTGTAGGTACACCACAACAAAGTGAAGACTATTTCGTTATCTCTATGGACATATAATAAATAGTCTCGTATGCTCTTTATGCTTGTTTTCTCTTACTTGTTCTCGATTACTGCTTTATCATGTTTTTTTATTCTTTTTAATCGATGACAAAGGGGGAGAAAAATTATAGAATATATATGCATTATACACTAACATTTTGTTACAGGGAAACAAATAGTAAGTACCTTTACGTATGCACTAACAAAATGTTGGAGAGAAGCTTTATATTCAGGGGGAGATAAATATGTGCAAACATACATTCAGGGGGAGAAAATAAATAACTCTACAAGATTGCAAGAGGTTGTCATCAATCAAAAAAGGGGGAGAATGTTAGATCACAGGTTTTTGATTCATGACAAGAAAGAAGAGAAGATGAAAGGAAAAGTGATATAAGTTATGATTATCTATTTAATTGTGTCTTAGAGGTGTTATATATCATTAAAATCTGTCCTCAAATATATAGCATACACAAATGCACTTATGAAAAGACACTTCGCGAAAAGACACTTCGCGAAAAGACACTTCGCGAAAAGACACTTCGCGAAAAGACACTTCGTAAAAAGACATTTCACGAAAAGACACTTCGTCACTTTGTGAAAAGACACTTCGCAAAAAGACACTTCGCGAAAAGACACTTCATGAAAAGACATTTCGTGAAAAGACACTTCATCACTTCGCGAAAAGGCACTTCGCGAAAAGACACTTCATGAAAGGACACTTCATCACTTCACGAAAAGACACTTCGTAAAGAAAACTCACGAAAAGACACTTCATGAAAAGACACTCCACGAAGAGACACTTCATATTTCCAATGGTCATATTTTACAATGGTCATATTTTCTCACGGTCATATTTTCTAACGGTCATATTTCCAAGGTCATATTTTACAACGACCATATTTTCTAGAAGGCATCATATTTCATGAAGAGATTCCTTTCCATTTCTGAAAGGAAATGGGTGCATCTCTTTGATAAATCTTTTCATGGAAGTTGACAACTCTTCAACGATTATATATACATCAAAGCATTTTTTTCACATAACACCAAATCTTCTCATATTTTCTGATCTTAAACTCTATACATTCTTGCATAATAAAAAGCTCTTCATTATTCAAATTACTTGTTGAATCGTTGAAATTATTTCATATCACTTGATTCAATAAGTAATATAATTCCTTCAATCTTCACATATACGTTATATACTTGAGGATAAGATTATAGGAAGGGTGTACTCAACTATTGGCTATTCAGTATTATTCAAGAACACAATCAGAAGTCAAACTCTTGTTCTTTATTGATGTCCTCGGTGTTTTAAGAGGCAAGTTGTGAAGTCCTCGTGTTGATAGAGGCGTGAATTACCGTTCGGCTGCTCGGGTGTTGTATATCTGTTCCTCCGGGTGAAGTGAGGTTGTTGATTAGTGAAAATCCAGATAGAAGTTTGGGACTGGACGTAGGACGGTGCTCCAAACCAGTATAAAAATCCCTGGTGTGATTTTTTTATTTTTACTGCATTTACTATTATACAGTTCTGTGATTATCTATTACAACATACTTGACTATTGTTCGTCATATTACACGATCCTTGTGTATTATACTTGGCGAGTACACACGCACACACACTTTCATCGGTGAGTGATTTGCATCTCTCACATGGATTCGATGAAGCGTATGACGGTTTGAACATATTTCTCATCAATTTTAAGTGTTTTTCCATAAATCTATGCATTGGTTAGTCCACTTTTATATACATTACCCGATGATCTGATTTAGCAAGTTTAGATAGATAATTTCTATGCTATTTCATATGCTTATGCAAGTTAGATCCATAGTTTTGTTCATATGATCATTTTCCCATGATTTGGGGCGTTTTTCATAATTTTGGTGAAAATTGTTGTATTCATGTTAATGATGGTTTCATACCATGTTTGTGGCTATAATTGATAAGTGCGACAAGTTGGTTTTGTTGGATTGATCATTTGGTGAAATTTTGGGCAAAATTGGAGTTGAATTGGTGAGATGCAGGTTTTTGGTCATTCATAGTGGGTCGGCCACACCATAATGTCTGTCTTAGAGAACAAGATAAGGCTGATCGGTCGCTCCAACATAGTAGAACCAGGTCAAGCAGAACGGAGAACAGGGCTGGTCGGTCGTTCAGGTCCTAGTAGGTCATCTATGTTTGGTGAAAAGCAAGTCTGGGTGGTCGGTCGAGTGAGGTTAGCTCGAGCAGAAGTATACAGGTTGAGGAGCTGCTCGGTCGTGCGTCTCTCTTGGTCGGTTGTGAAGCTTGAAAATGGTAAAGAGAAAGTGTTGTTCGTACCTAGGTGGTTTGGGTCTGTCGCTCTGAGTTGTATGGGTCGGTCGTTCGTTCAGGGTTGAAGCCGAAGAGTTATGGTGAAGGCTGGTCGATCATTCGGGGTTGGTCAGTTGTTCATACCCTGGAGGGTTATGGGTTTCGACAGCACTTTTAAACGTTGTGGTTGATGGCCTAAGCGTTGTGTGGTTTGTTTCATTAGCAAATGTTGATGAATGTTATGGACTATATTGAACCCTATATTGATGTTGTTTGGTTCGTTGATGATGATGGATTCGACGATAGTCCATATAAGGATGTTTGAAGTGAGGTGATTTGTTTGTTTATTAGTGAAAAGCAATGAATGTGTAGACAACTCAAAAGGTGTTGGGTTGTGCATAATGGTTACTCAAGTTGGACTTTAATTTGAGAATAGTCGTCGGTGATGACGACTAGAGATGCGAAGGGCGACAGATTATCGTTGTCGTAAGTTGCAGACTCAAAGTGGAGGTACTTTAGGCAGTCGTGAAGGTCCTCGTACTTTGGGTAGTCATGAAGGGCCTAGTTGTCGAGAAGTGAGAAGACAAACATACGAGTCATGATGGCATATGGAGTTGTGCTAGAACCGAGGTTACCATTAGCCCTTGACATATGGCAGTCATGATGGGCCGTCATATGATTAACGATGGTTTCACAGCAGGATTGGCGGTGATAGCCATAGTCTGTCATGGATATTTGAATGTCTGGACGTTTTATTTATACCATCTCACGTGGATTATCCAATGTTAAGGGAGATGTTCCTTGAGTGCTTGACTGATATTGGTTTAGGCCTCTGGGGATAGTGCTTGAGGGATGTTAAACTTGATTAGGATTGTCTAAGTGAATCCTATGTAAGCTGGATGTTATGAATGTTATTGATGGTTGTTCTGATTGCCATGGCTGAATTGTTGTTATCTTGGATGTTATGGATTGTAAAGGCTATCGCTGTAGTGTTGTGGGGAAGACGGGTGTGAGTTCTTCTCTGGTGTTGGGTAGTGGTTGGTAAATCTACCCATTCTCATATACTTTATTGATGAAGTTTGTTAACTGTCTCATCGCTCACAAAGACTTTTGTTTGACTAAAGGTTTTATGTTTCCCTCTTATTGCCTTGGGCTGTTCATCCGGTTGTGAATGGGCAGACTGAGTAGCAGGTGACAGGTGATGCTTTAGTGAGGACGATGATGTTGATCGATGGCGAGCCGGTGGTTTACGTATCAGTTTTATTACTATCTAGTATTCTCTGTTTTCATTGTTACTTTTTACTCTGAGGGATGTAGTGAGGATCTTTGTATAGAAATATTATGCTAAGTTGTATGGATCTTTCTACTGGTTCTATTAAGAGTTTGCAGTTAATGTGTAAGTGGATTTCACTATTATTACCTATTGTATATTTCCTACTATATTTTATCCTTACGTTGTGAGTTCTATGATAGGATTCGATTGTGTTTACCTACTTTGATAATCGTCCATAGCTCCCTAGCACACCTTGTAGTGCATTATTCCTCGTGTTTAGTGCAGGGGTTGTGGGCGGTCGTCACATTTGGTATGAGAGCTTTGGTTAACGATTTTAGCCAAAGTTTAAGGACGTAATCACGTTTGAGAGATGTACTTGTAGATTTCAGTTGGATGTATACTATATGATACTATATAGTATAGTAGCGTTTATACTTCTTTAGCAGCTTACCTTGTAAGTGGCTAATCATTCAAACTTGCAGATTTAGAATGAGTCGACGTTATACAAGACATACTGTTAGGGAAGAAACTGTTCCTGGATGGGGTAATGACAGGGCACTTGACTACCCGTGTAACACCCTAAAATTTTAACAAAATTAAAGTGGATAAATTAAAGAATAATTAATTTAGTATTCAGAATTAAGGGAAACGGACTACTCATTGCGTCGGTCTCGAAATTCTGGTCAAGATTGACACATGGTTTGCATAAAACTGAGAACGTATGAACAAATTATGGACGATAGAAGTTTGGCGAAAAGAGTAGGAATTCCCAGCGCACATGTCAATTGCGCCAATGTATTTTTGCACTGGCGCACCTATAAAGTGCGCCCATGTAAGTTTTTGGGCATCTGGACCCATGTGGGTGTCGACAGATGGCCCGATTCCCCTAGGGTTGAGGTGGCAGTCGAATTCTGGAGGTTGGCAGCTATAAATATACCTTAATTCTCTTGTTTTCTCATACTAAAATCAATAGAGGCCAGATGTCGTCATTGCCTGACCTGAATCTAATCCTTTCTGCTTCTATAAATCAAGCTTAAAAGATTCAAGCATTTAAACTATAGTTCTGAGATTCAACACCAACAATTTCTTTTCTATCTTAAAAAATCCAAACACCGTGAGTTAGTTACTTTTAGATTTAAATGATTAAAAGTAAATGTGATATGACTGTGATTTGGATTTGTTATAAATCATGAATCTATGACATCCTTGAATCTTGAATATTATCATGCTAGATGTACCTTTATAGATCTAATTCATTTGTGGATAATTTATCATGTCATGTTAGATCTATCTTTATAGATCTAATTCCTTTGTGGATAATTTATCATGTCATGCTAGATCTACCTTTATAAATCTAACTCATTTGTGGATAATTTATCATGTCATGCTAGATCTACCTTTATAGATCTAATTCGTTTGTGGATAATTTATCATGCCATGCTAGATCTACCTTTATAGATCTAATTCGTTTGTCGATAATTTATCATGTCATGCTAGATCCACCCTTATAGATCTAATTCGCTTGTGGTTAATATATCATGTCACATTTGTGGATCTTAAACTTTACCTCTCATATAGTGATTAATTAGATCTATTATTAATTGGAAATATGAATCCATTTATTCATGCCTTTTATGATATCCTTAGTATGTTAGATCTAGTTTTATTATCACATGCTAACAAGATCTACTTATATATGTCTACCTTATTACCATGCCAATTACATGTTTATGTCACTTTTTTTTAAAATAATCACTATTGTCATCTTTCCCTTTTATTGTTTATAGCTAGGATAATTTCTAGCCTAGGCATGACGCCAATTTTATACAAATGCGTTGGAACAGGGATGAAGGGAAAACGGTAAAATTGGCATAAGTTGTAAATCGGAAGTTTGGCATAAATTGAGTAATAAATGAGAACATGAATTTGGGCATATATTAATTATGAACATAAGTGCGGAAAAAGTGGCATGAACACCTATAAAAGAAATTGGTATGATTAATTAATAATTTTAATTCCTAGGATTACAGTAATTAGAAACTATAATGGCACTTATGACACGAGGTTAGATTGCACTTGTGGTGGAAGTCTACACGGAACCAACCAGCATATCCAGCGACCGCAAGTGTTGAATCTAACGTGACAGGTCTAAGTGCACAAATACGAGACGGGCTAAGACACGAGGTTAGGCACAACTTGTTGGAATAAGTCTACCTGGACTCGACCGACATATCCAACATCCACAAGTTGTAGCCCTAATGTGAGAGGTCTAGCCCATTATAACCATAAATGGACATGGTAATGAATTGGAGTAAACAAGGAATGATAGTAACCTATCATGATTAATTACTTAATGAAAATGTTGTATATAATAGGTAGGCTTGTCCTAGGGACAAGTGGAAATTATAAGACAAGTTATAATAAAACGGAAGAAAGCTTATTAGTAAACCATAGTTAAGAAGACTAAGTTAATAAGTAAACAACGTCAAATTGTAGTGATATGTTAACAGGAAACAGGTGAACTGAGAAGAAGTGTACTTAATTAAATATTAAGTAAAACATGTTATTGTAACAATGGAAACAGACAACACAAAAGGGATTGTAAGATTACTTCCGTTATTTACAACCCAGGGGTGCAGGATTGTAAGATTACTTTTGTTAATTACAAACTAAAGAATAACATGTAATGGGGCTTATTGATGAAATTAGGATTAAGTTATATTTATATGAAATTAGTAAGCAAGTAAAACTTTGGCAAGTAAAAAGCAGCCAATGTGAATGGGGATAACCTATTAGTTTGTAATACTTAACCTAGTTGAATCCATAGGGATTGTGTGAACATAAACATGAACAGGAGTTAAGTAAACTTGGTTGAATCAGTGGGAAGGTTAAGTAAATCTTGGATAGGTGGGTAATATTAGTATACATTGGCCCATAAATTTAACCGTTAAATAAACATGCTTGAATCGGCGGAAGGGTTAATTACATCTGGTGTAGGTGAGTAATATTTACATATAGGCCCACAAACTAAACCCGATAAGGTTATGTAATTAAAAACACCTAGTGGTATACATAGCCAATGGAAATAATAAAGTTATGTAATTGAAGACACCCTTTTAGGGTAAGCATAACTTGTGGAAATGGTAAGGTTATGTAACTAAAGACACCTAGTGGTATACATAGCCAATGAAAACCTAGTAGGAGATACATGACAAAAGGGAGAGCTTCTATCATATTGTGTGGGATCGGTTTGAGCCAGTAACCCAGAGTAGTTATCAAACATGTGCTCCAAACTTGGTCAGAGAAGGGGCACGCTTACTGGACTGATTGTAAGAGATCCAAACGTGGAGGATGGTGCGGCCGGCGTAAACCGACCGGGCCATGTGCGTACATGAGCCGAGGAGAGGGGGATAAGACGACCGTGACACCTGTAGATATGGTTGTGCACAATATCAACGAGGGGTTGCCACTTTAGGAAGTGATACCTCCTACTGTGGGGCCGGCACAGGGTATCTACGCGGATAAGGAGCCGTTCTATTAGAGTAGTTAGGGTAAATCTAAATTCTGGTAAGTTTAGGAGTCCGTTATTGGGGCTGCTTGTGGATTGTACGTGTAATAACCCGGAAATTCTGAGCCAGTTTAAATTTTTTATTTTGGCAATTTTAACGAATTTTGAATATTTAAAATAGATTATTTTAAATAATATCGACGAGAAAATTTATTTTGAATAGAATTCGACGTATATATTATATACGTCGTCGTTAGAATATAAATAATTATATATAATTATAAATAGAATTGAAAATGGCGCGGTAGTTCGATAATTCGATTTCAAACTTCAATTGAACATACCGGGTGCAGAACAATCCAGAATTTAGTGAAACCAAAAACATTAGGATCTAATTGATAATATCTTTCCAACGAATCCGAAAAATTGAAATTTCATAGCGGGAATCAAAAGATATGTCCTATTGAAAATTCTGAACAGTCGCTATGGAATTCAGGCCCTTAAAAATGGGAATTTTGCAAACGACCTCGGATTTCGACGAAACCACTTTTATTGGATCCGCAGTGTCAAATTATTGCTAGATTCCAAATTTCATAATTTTTTGAATCAATATGTGAGCGTGGCAAAGTAAAACGCGTTTGACCAGTTTCAGTTGATTTTAATCGACTGGAAAATGGCCATTTTTCAAACGGTCACAGAATTCGACGAAATTAGTTTTGTTAGGACCGTATCGTCAATACGAAGCTAGAAAATATTTTTATGGAATTTATAGAGTTGTTATGTGACCCCGGTAATTTGAAATGCGCGTTTAAAATTCAATATATAGATTTAAATGTAAATTCAATGGAAACTAATCGAAACGATCAAATCAGCTTGCGATACATATCCCATTGTGTTCAGAATGGGGGTAAAACGCTATGGACAGCAGGCGGTGGGCCTCGTTACGAGGTTGTATGTAAAAGTCCACTTTTTACAAATAATTAAATAAAAAAAAAACCTTGTTTCCCCTTAATCTCGTTCTGCCCCCCCCCCCCCCCCGATTAAGTTCATTCAACAGAAAAAAAAGGAAGTAGGCGACGGAGAAGGAAGGGGGAGGAGCCGCCGCTCCTCCCGCCAGCTCGCTCGAGACCCCCCACCCCCCAACGGCGCCGCGAGCCACCCAGACCTCCCCTCCTCGCCAGAAGCGATCGCGAAGCAGCCTCCCCCCCAAGTTTCGAACCCACTGCCACCGACTCCAGACGCTCCACCCCACCTCCGCACCCCGGCCTCCTCTCCGATTTCCCCCCCTCCAACGATGGTGCAGCAGCCCCCCCCAAACGAAGGTGATTTTAACTCTTTTTAAAATTCAGTTTTTAATTTCAGTTTTGCTTTGTGTATGTAGAAAAGTAAAAATTCCATTTTTATTATGTTAATAGAGGAATGAAAATTTGATTTTATTATAGGATTAACATGATGAAGATAGGATTTTTATTCATATGGAGTATAGATCTTTATGCGTATAAAGTATAGATTTTTATTCGTGTAAAGATTATATTTTTATCAATATAAAGTTTAGATTTTTATTTATCAAAAGCTGTGATTTTTATCGAAGTAAAAGAAAGATTTTTATTCGTTCATTAGCTAGGAAAAGGAAGTGGTAAAAATATGATTTTTATATTTTTAAAGTAATAAAAATATGATTTTTATATTTTTAGAGTATTAAAAATATAATCTTTACTATATAGAAGATGTAAAAATATGATTTTTGGTTAAGTAGAGAATTAAAAATATATTTTTTACATGATAGGAATATTAAAAATATCATCTTTGTATATGTAGCAAAATAAAAATGTGATTTTTAAAATCTATTTTTTTGAAAAGGCGAAAGCTATGATTTTTAGATTATATAAAAACTGATTTTATTAAAACTGATTTTTCCTTTTTATATATAGATTTTTAAAATAGAAAAGATCAGATTTTTGAAATTGAAAAGGCGAAATCTTTTTAATTGAAAAGGAGAAATCTTTTTAATTGAAAAGGTGAAATCTTTATATTTGAAAAGGCGAAATCTTTACATTTGAAAAGGCGAAATCTTTTTATATAGTAGCGGTGAAAAAAATTAGAATTTTTATCTATATAATAGTGGAAAAAACTCTATTTTCTTATATTGAATAGCCAAGTGAAAATTTGATTTTTATATATTGAATAGCGAAGTAAAAATTCGATTTTTTATATATGTAGTGGCTACGGGCAACGAAGATGACAAAAATGCGATAACGATAAAGATTTTTATCAAAGAAGAGTCAAGCTGATTGGATAGCCATCTGCGAGAACTTCTCACTCTTCAATTTCTTTTCTAGTTATATATATACTAGGATGCAGACGGTGCTTAGTAGCACCCGACACAATCGTCTACAGACCATGGACTTGTTTGTTTGGTTGCATAGATTAGTTAGATGATTTGATTTGAATTTGGTTGTTTGGTGATTTTGATTGATGTGTGAATGGCGTGGGCCTTCACTAGACCGGGGATAAGGCTAGACCTCGTCCCGTTTCTAGTATCGTGCCGTTATGCCGCCGAAATTTTCTAAAATAAGTTAGAAAAATAAAAATATCATTTTATTTAAAGAATGAACTGAATAAAAATTCATGTGTTGAAATAAAATATTTTATCGTTAAAAATATAATTTTTAACGTGAAAGTGAATAAATAGATTTATAAACAAATCGGCCGATTTGTTTATATACATTGTCTTGACTGACATTGATTGGGTCGATAAATTTTACACATCGCCCAATTGCACAAATAGAATCTGTGTTTGATTGTTTGAAACCCCACACGGGTGTTGGGATGAAATTTGAAGTTCACTCATCCTGATTGATTAAATATGTCGATCAATTGATTGACAGGCTGTTATAAGCGTTAGATATCTATATTTGATGCTTATACAGTGTAGTGCACTTTGGTTGATGGTTGATTATTTTTCAATGCTATTATATACATGTGTTGTATGAAAATCCATATAATTAATTTTATATGGTGATTGATTGGGCCTCATTCCAATTTAGAAAATAAAGAATAATATAAAATAAAGGTTCATGTGTTGACTGTACTCATCCGTTGAGATTAGTCATGTGTTGAACGAAATATTTTTATAATAGAATTTACATCTTTATCAATATAATATAAAAGTTCATGTGTTGACTGTACTCATCCGTTGAGATTAGTCATGTGTTGAACGAAATATTTGAAAATGAAATATTTGAAATAGAATATTTGGAAAATAGGAATATATGAAGCCGTGTTGATTAGATTGACGCCATTTTGACGTGAACGATATTTATATCGATTATATTCATTTTAAAATGAATATTGAAAAATGATTTCGAAATCGCATATTTTGAAATGAAATTTGAATCAAATTAAATAGAAAACAAATTCGAATTGAATATAAAACGAATTTGATTTCAATTGAATATATAATGAATTTGATTCAAATAGAAAACGAAAATGAATGGAATATAAAACGATTTCGAAATGAATTGAATAGAAAACAAATTGAATTCAAATGGAATAGAAAACGAATTTGATTTAAACTGAATAGAAAACAAATTGAATTCAAATGGAATAGAAAACGAATTTGATTTAAATTGATTAGAAAACGAATTCGATTTAAGTCGAATAGAAAACCAATTTGAATTGAATCGAATAGAAAACGACTTTGAAATTGAATTGAATTGAAAACGAATTCAAATGGAATTGAAAGCGAATTGAAATGAATTCAAATTGAATTGAAATTTGAATTGAATAGAAATGAATTTTAAAACGAATTTATAAGGAAAAATTCAATTTTGATTTGAATTGAAATGGAGGTTGAAATTGTTTTTGAAATGAATTCAAAACTATTTATATAATTCGTTTTAACTAGAAATCGACGAAATATATATTATATATATAATATAATGGCCTGAATAGAACGCGCCGCGCCGCGGCAGTTCGTGAATTTCGACCATTTATTTCAAACGGACATTACGGGAGATCCGACCGTCGGATTCTCCTAAAACCGGAACCGTTGGGTTCGTATCGAAAAGAGCTTTCTAACGAATGTTAGAAATTTGAAATCTAATGGTTGGATTTGGAGATACGTCCAAATCAAATTCGAAAAAGGTCGCTGTAAGTGCAGTTCGATGGCCGTTGATGGAAATCGACTGTACGGGCCTTGATAAAATTATTAAAAATAGTAATAATTTGTGTAAAATCATAAGAAATGATTTGAGAAGAATTGGGATGAAAAACTCCATATTTGAAAAGATAAAAATAGATTTTTATCGAAGTAAACTAGTTTTGAACTAGAATTATAATTCTATTTATTTTTAAATAAATAAATTGAATTTGAAAAGGGTTTTAAAAATAACCAGAATTTCCAATGATTGCATTAGAGTGGATTTAAATCGAAATTGTCTTCGGAATATCTCGATGTTGGAATTCGTGATTATACAGATGTTGTTATGGAAATTTGAAAGATATATATTTATATCGTTATTTCCAATACGACATTTGTTAGTCGTAGAATTTGATATTGAATATAAGCCGATATATTTTCTATTCAGAGCCTTGTATTGAATATCAAATGTGATTTGGGTTTGTCGTGAATGGTATCTTCACTAACAGTGTTCTTGAACCCAGTTGAGAAAAGATTAAATCTTTTTATTTAGATTTAATGAAGTGTACCAATTAAATAATATTTAATTGGAATTTAATTGATATTGATTTTTGGGTTTATCGTGGACAGTGTTTTAAATAACACTCGTTCTTTAACCCGATAATTAATGAATGTGATTTTGGGTTTATCGTGAACTGTGTTTTAAATGACACTGATTCTTTAACCCAGTTAAAGATTAAAACTAAGTGGAGTTTTAATGAATCTTTAATTGGATTGAAAAGATCGAAAATGGAGTACCACCAGTTTTGCTCCAGGCGATAGTTAAATCTTTAATTAGATTTGAACGTGAAATGGTAATTAATTTTACCGATAACACCACGGTGTTAGATATGGAGTATCACCAGTTTTGCTTCATGGGATAAATAGGTTGGGATTGGGAAATAAAATAAATAATTACTTCGGTATGGTTCGCTAATCTCGACTAATTTAGAAAACCATAATTTGGTTCGAAACGACATCCGAAGGAAGATTAAAGGATAAATTTTAAAGAATTTATCTTGGATAAAATTTATGGGAACCTTTCCCTATGAATGTGGAATTTAGAAACTAGCTGTAGATTAGCTAAGAAGAATGGTTTCCTGGGTATTGATCTGATGTTGGTTTCGGCCTTCGGGGTTAATATTTGGGAAATTGTTCTCTTGTTGATTTACGGTTAGTGACTAATGAATTGGAATGAGGCATATGTTGTGTTTGGGTAACATTTATTTTTAATATATGCGGGTTGTTCGGAAAGGCCGGGTTTATACCCATTCTGAATAACCAATTCGACGATATGTCGAAGATGAAGACGGTGGTTGAAGACCGAAAGTCTTCATATCGTTTGGGTGATTACTGATGATCTTGATTGGGCTGTACACCCAAGATGAGGGAATCAGTTAGTGGTCGTCCAGACGTACCTGGAGATGGATGGATATGCGAGGAAAGTGCCTCCGGTTTCGTTCAGACCCAGAACGGACTTGTAAATGGATTGTGTGTCTGACATTGGATTTTATTCTGTGTTGATTGATTTCTGTTAAATATACATCTGTTTGGCTGCGGAGAATTTATTCTTTTGCTTAACGCCCTTCTCTGAGACGTACGAGCTCAGAGGTTGTATATCGATGGACATCAGTCGCATGGCATGAATTGCCTATGTGGGACGCTAAGATGCAATGATCAAGGCTTCTGTTGAAAAGCAAAGTCTTGTGGTTGATGATCAAAGCACGCCTACGTGGCAGCTTTGTGTATAATGTGGATTCGCGAGCCTCACACCTCGGTATGAGTTAAAAACGGGATGAGGACCCAAGGAGTGCACGACGTTTCTTTCTAGCTTTGGCGGTATCAGTGACTTACCAGCCCTGACATTTATATACTTTTCACCTATGTGGTTGTTGGATGAGGCGCCTCGATTATTGGTCTGTAATGACCGGGAAACGTGTGTTCAGGCATAATTAATCCTCTAACGTAAGTGAGAACCGGCCTTGGAGGATCCCAGGGTTGCCCAGAGTGCGTAGCCCTGAGACATTTGCTAGAGTGTCTCGAACGCGGAGAGGAGCTTGCCCCTTGCCTCGACTTATGACGGAAATCCAATTTCCAATACGTGTATTGCGGTTTTAATTGTAGAACTAGTATGGCAACATGATATATGGTACCCATGCCGTCTATGATTTATATTTATGATTGAAACTGTTTTGACACTATACACTTATTATAGTACCAAATGATTTGTTTTAAACGTACCAAGTATGTTTGGCTGTTATAAGGTAAAACCCTATCCTCCGGCTTGCTTTGCATTGTGTGATGGGACCTGGGTCTTATAACAGCTTCATTTTTCGAAAAAGCATTGCGTTGTTTATCTATATGCACTGGTATTCTTGGGAGGAAACCCGTTCCGTGTTATACGGCGTGGTCCCTTGAATTACTCTCTTTTAAAGTAAAGTTTTAAATAACTGTTTTAGTTCTCACACCAGTCACATGACTGACCTGGAGTTTATTATTTTAAACTAAACTCTGGGTGCCCCTATTTTCCGCACGGGCAGCTAGTAGTTTTGGTTTTGCAGATTTATGTTCACAGGATCCTGGTTTACAGCTGGAATGATATCCGGAAAGCTCTGTATCCGTATATCACCTTCAGTTGTGCTTTGTATTATTTTCTGTTGCTATGTAATTTATTGTAATCTCTAATATTTGTCGAATGTAATTTATTCAATCATACTCTGTATATTCTTGTATCTGATGGAATTGTTGTAATAGCAATGAAATGTTCTCCCGTCTGCGTTCTAATTTGTCCTGTTCTCAAACGATCAGGGGTTTCGAACGGTCTAGATCAGTTTAACGACTGATTCAGATCGAGCGAAATTCCAGGCCGTCACAGTATGGGGTTAAAATCTCTCACTAGAAGTACACCTAAGTCTACCATATTGTACACGTGGGGATCATCTCATTCTAGTTATACTAGTATTGTGCAGAGGAATCTTTAGAGAAGCGTATCGCTCTATCATGTTTATCTTGTCATACCTGCCTTTTATGTAATTATCTCTCTTATCCACATTATATGCCTGTCATGCTACTTTTATTTATTTACTTGCTAAAAGTAACTGGACTCGCCATACTTTATGTCTGATCCTTTTTGTTTCTTCTTCTTTCTTCCTTCCCCTCTACGTTCACAGGATGGGAATTCTCAGGCTTAGTCAGGACTCGGTTATCATCTTGCTTGTAGCAGGTTTTGACGTATTGCTCAAGTTCTTATCTCTACTATAGCTTTATATCTTTTTGGGGAATTATGCTTTTCATGTACTCTGATAGAACAAGACAGAAAGCTTTATATTATTGTAATGGCTTTTATGCAGTCTCAGACTTATGGTATTTTGGACCATGATGATATGATTTTATTTTTGAAATAAAAATTTAAATTCCGCTATTGCTTTTATATCTATCTTGTAATATTTCCTTTTCTGTTTACCTATAACGTTTCACGAAACTTAAAGCATTCCCTTTGTGAGTGACACTAATGGACGTGGGGTGCCACACTTGGTATCAGAGCTGAAGGTTACCAGATTGGATAAAGTTTCTGAAAATTATTTTCAAAAAGGTTTTAAAAGAAAGCATTTTCAAAAAGAAAATCTATTTTGAAATAAATATTCCCCAAAACCAAACATAATATCTCTCGATTCTCCGCTTGTTTGCTATTTCCTTTTTGTCTGGGGAACCCCTTCCCAAAAGGTGTCCCCATTCCGGCATGATGCCGTCGGCATGTTTAAACTGCGGCACAAGCCGAAGGGGAATGAAGTGCCTAACCTCCATCTGTAGCTGCAGTAGTACCACTTGCGGCTAATTTTCTCGAGCTTCATAAGGATTTCTGTGCAATGGAGGCAATTTTTGAGAGACTTGTTATCTTTTTACACAAGGATGGTAAAAAGGAGAACAAGGGAGTTAGGGCTAGGGAGCACGACCCAAGGATGAGAAAAATGATGGCCCAAGAAGGGAACACAGATAAAGTTCAAATAAATCTGAAAAGGAAGAAGTTAAGGTTGAGGAGACACAAAATAAAAAGGTAGGGCCCAAGAAAGGACAACAACAACAATAGAAGAAGAGCAGAAAGAATGACAAGGCTAAGGGTAAGAGGAAGTGCCGTAGTTGCGGGTGAGAGGGTCACTTGGCCAAGGACTGCAGGAAAAGGAAGAATGCTTGCTTTGTTTGTGGAGAAGTTGGACACTATTCTAGGGTGTGCCCAAGAAAGAAAGGACAATGTCAAAGGGCAGGAACCTCGGGAGGGCAAGTGAATGCTCTCGTGTCCAGTGCACCAGATAGAGGTAGGAAAGTTTCTATGGAAGGTTTGATTTCTATTTCTAGTCAACCTATTAAAACCCTTTTTGATTTTGGCGCTTCACACTTGTTTATATCTAGTTCTGTAGTTGAATCTCTACACTTAAATACTAGTATGCTAGTGGATCCCGTTGTTGTCTCAACCCCCATTAGTTGTTCGACTCATTTATCTATGATTTGTCGAGGTTTGAGAATATCAGTGTTAGCCATCGAGTTCGAGTGCGACGCACATTTTTTTCATGGGCTATGGCTTGATTCTAGGGATAGGTTGGTTAACCATGTATGGTGCCATTCTAAATTGTAAGAGGATGGTGGTTAGACTGTTGACTTGCCAAGGGAGGACCCTCGAGATTTCTTGTAACACCAAGGGGTCTGTTATGTTGAGTTTCCTAGAGTAACTTGACACATCTATCGATGATCTAAAATATGTTCCAGTAGTTCGTGAGTATCCTGATGTCTTTGATGAGGTTCGGGGTTTGCCCCAAGGCGCGAGATCGGTTACCGCATATAATTTGTGGACAAAGCAAGGCCAGTTGCATTGCCTGTGTGCCATATGGCACCAAGAGAAGCAGGGGAGCTACTTGAGAAAGGATTTTCTTTTGGGATGGGATGAAGAAAGATGTAGCAGAGTCTGTTTCTCAATGTCTGATTTGCCAGTAAGGCAAAGCAGAGCAAAGGAAGCCCGGTGGTTTACTTCATCATTTGGAGGTTCCATAGTGGAAGTGGGATAGCGTCTCTATGGATTTCATAGATGGCTTTCCTAGATCAAAGAAAGGAAACACTAGTATCTGGGTTGTGGTGGATAGACTCACTAAGAGCGCTCATTTCATTCCAGTTAATAGTAAGAAGACAACATCATGGTTGGCAGCAATTTATGTTTGTGAGATAGTCCTTCTTTATAAAGTATCTTTGAATATCGTAAGAAATCGTGATCCCATTTTCACTAGTGAATTTGGAAGGAGCTTGAAAGAAGCATTAGGTACACAATTATGTTTGAGCATCACTTATCATCCTCAGACCGATGGACAGATGGAAAGGGTGAATAGAGTTCTAGAGGATCTTTTGAGGCTGTGTATCCTAGACTTCGAAGTTACTTGGGAAGAGCACCTTCCTTTAGTAAAGTTTTCCCACAACAACAGTCATCAAGCAGGCATTAGCAACCCTTCGAAGCATTATATGGACGACCTTGTAGATCACCGACCGGTTGGTGGGGATCTACAGAATAACTTTTACTTGGATCCGAGGTTAAGAAGCTACAAAAATGAGAAGTCAAGTTGGTGAAGGTTCAGTGGGGAAACAACCAAAAAGATGCAACTTAGGAGACCGAAGACAAGATTTTGGCGCTTCGTACCCTTTTTTCAAGGGAATGTTCCTAACTTCTCTTCCAAAAGCTTTTATTCGCATTTGCTTCTATCGTCTGAGTATATCCTATCGATCGAACCTTCGACCTATAGGTAGTAAATCCCATGATTGTAAACATGTGTTTGAGACATGTTATATTTGATGGATACAAGTGGATGCAAGTGTTTGCTAGTGGTTGCTCGTGGATGCATATACACACACATTAGGCACTAGATCGGCTCAATCACTCTCATACTGCATATGGATGGGTGTGCATTTTTCTTCTTTTAATGTATGAAAGTGGATGTATCATCATATAGATGCTGCATTTGGATGGATGGTTGTGCACACATATAGAACTTACAGGTTATAATAGGATTATTTGCATACATGTTGGATTCATGGCACTAAAATACATTGCATTAAGGAGGTTGACTGATTCAGTAGACGGCCTGATCTTTCGCATTAGTGTTGGTACATATACACACCTTTTTATATGTTCATATATGCATTAGAAAATTTTAAGGACAGTGGATGCCTGTAATTGGTGGATGAGTAGATGGATGACGGATGGTAGGATACATTCTTCTTAACTTGAAGATTTTGGGGATGAAATCCTTTGAGTAGGGGAGAATGTAACACCCCGAAATTTTAACAACATTAATGTGGATAAATCAAAGAATAATTAATTTAATATTCAGAATTAAGGTAACGGACTACGTCATTCCATCCGTCTCAAAATTCTGGTCAAGATAGACACCTGGCTTGCGTAAAACGGATAACGTATGAAGAAGTTATAGATGGTAGAAGTTTGGCAAAAAGAGCAGGAATTCCTAGCGCACTTGACAAGTGAGCCAATGTATTTTTGCACTGGCGGACCTGAAAAGTGCGCCCATGTAAGTTTTTGTGCATCCGGACCCATGTGGGTGTCGACCCTTGGCCCGGTTCCCCCTAGGGTTGAGGTGGCAGTCGAATTCTGGAGGTTGGCAGCTATAAATATACCTCAATTCTCTTGTTTTCTCATACGAAAAAACAACGAAGGCCATATGCCGTCAGTGCCTAACCTGAATCTAATCATATCTTCTTCTGCAAATCAAGTTTAAAAGATTCAAGCATTTTAACTATAGATCTAAGATTCAACACCAATAATTTCTTTTCTATCTTCAAAAATCCAAATACTGTGAGTTAATTACTTTTAGATTTAAATGATTAAAAGTAAACGTGATATGACTGTGATTTGGATTTGTTATATATCATGAATCTATGACATCCTTGAATCTTAAATATTGTCATGCTAGATCTACCTTTATAGGTATAATTCGTTTGTGGATAATTTATCATGTCATGCTAGATGTACCTTTATTGATCTAATCCGTTTGTGGATAATTTATCATGCCATGCTAGATCTATCTTTAATTCATTTATGGATAATTTTTCATGTCATGCTAGATCTACCTTTATTGATCTAATTCGTTTGTGGATAATTTATCATGTCATGCTAGATCTACCTTTAAAGATCTAATTTGTTTATGGATAATTGATCACGACATGCTAGATCTACCTTTATAGATCTAATTCTTTTGTGGATAATTCATCATGTCATGCTAGATCTACCTTTGTAGATCTAATTCGTTTGTGTTTAATCTATCATGTCATACTAGATCTACCCTTATAGATCTGATTCGCTTGTGGTTAATATATCATGTTACATTTGTGGATCTTAAACTTTGCCTGTCATATGGTGATTAATTTACATCTATCCTTAACTGGAAATATGGATCCTTATTTATTCGTGCCTATTATGATATCCTTAGTATGTTAGATCTAGTTTTATAATCACATGTCCACTAAATCTACTTTTATATGTCCACCTTATCACCATGCCAATTACATGTCTATGTCACTTTTGTTAAAATAATCACTATTGTCATCTTTCCCTTTTATTGTTTATGGCTAGGATACTTTCTAGCCTAGTCATGACGCCAAATTTATATGAATGTGTTTAGATTGTGGGCGAAAGGAAAACGGTAAAATTGGCAAAAGTTGTAAATGGGAAGTTTGGCATAAATTGAGTAATAAATGAGAACATGAACTTGGGCATATATTAATTATGAACATAATTGGTGAAAAAGAGGAATGAACACCTATAAAAGAAATAGGTATAATTAAATAATAATTTTAATGGCTAGGATTACAGTAATTAGAAAATCTAATGACTTATGACACGAGGTTATATTGCGCTTGCGGTGGAAGTCTACCCGGAACCAACCGGCATATCCAGCGACCGCAAGTGTGAATGTGAGAGGTTTAAGTGCACAAATACGAGACGGGCTGAGACACGAGGTTAGGCCCAACTTGTGGAAGAAGTTTGCCCAGACCCGACCAACATATCTAGCATCCATAAGTTGCAGGCCTAATGAGGGAGGTCTAGCCCATTATAACCATAAATGGACATGGTAATGAATTGGAGCAAACAAGGATTGATATTAACCTATTACAATTAATTACTTAACTAAAATGTTGTATATAATAGGTAGGCTTCTCCTAGGGACAAGTGGAATTATAACATAAGTTATAATAAAAGGAAAGAAAGCTTATTAGTAAACCTTAGTTAAGAAAACTAAGTTAATAAGTAAACAACGTCAAGTTGTAGTGATATGATAACAGGAAACAGGTGAACTGAGAAGTAGTATACCTAATTAAACATTAAGTAAAACATGTTATTATAACTATGGAAACAGACAATACAATAGGGATTGTAAGATTACTTCTGTTAATTACAATCCAGGGGTGCAACATTGTAAGATTACTTTTGTTAATTACAATCTAAAGAATAACATGTAATGGGGCTTATTAATGAACTTAAATGGATTAAGTTATATTTATATGAAATTAATAAGCAAGTGAAACTTTGGCAGGTAAAAAGTAGCCAATGTGAATGGGGATAACCTGTTAGTCTGTAATATTTAAACTAGTTGAATCCGTAGGGATTGTGTGAACATAAACATGAATAGGAGTTAAGTAAACTTGGTTGAATCAGTGGGAGGGTTAAGTAAATCTTCGGTAGGTGGGTAATATTAGTATATATAGGCCCATAAATTTATCCGTTAAATAAACAATCCTGAATCAGTGGAAGGGTTAAGTAAATCTAGGGTAGATGGGTAATATTTACATATAGGCCCACAAACTTAACCCGATAAGGTTATGTAACTAAAGACACCTAGTGGTATACATAACCGATGGAAATAGTAAAGTTATGTAATTAAATACACCTTTTTAGGGTAAGCAAAACTTGTATAAATGGTAAGGTTACGTAATTAAAGACACCTAGTGGTATACATAGCCAATGAAAACCTAGTAGGGGATACATGACAAAGGGGAGAGCTTGTATCATATTGTGTGGGACCCGTTTCAGCCAATAACCCGGAGTACGTATCAAACATATACTCCGAACTTGGTTGGAGAAGGGGCACGCTTACTGGACTCATTGTAAGAGATCCAAACGTGGAGGACGATGTGGGTAGCGCAAAACGATCGGGCCATGTGATTGCATGAGCCGGGCAAAGGGGGATCAGACGACCGTGACACCTATAGATATGGTTGTGCACATTATTAATGAGGGTTGCCACTTTAGGAAAGTATACCTCCTATTGCGGGGCCGACACAGGGTGTCTACACGGATAGGGAGCCGATCGATTAGGGTAGTTAGGGTAAATCTAGACTCTAGTAAGGTTAGGAGTCCGTTATTGGGGTTGCCTGTGGATTGTGTGGGGTTAAAACCTCTCACCAGAAGTATGCCTAAGTCTACCATCTTGTACGCATGGGGATCATCTCATTCTGGTTATACTAGTATTGTGCAGAGGAATCTTTAGAGAAGCGTATCACTTTATCATATTCATCTTGTCATACCTGCCTTTTATGTAATTATCTCTCTTATCCACTTTATATGCCTGTAATGCTACTTCTATTTATTTACTTGCTAAATGTAACTAGACTCGCTAGACTTTATGTTTGACTCTTTTTATTTCCTCTTCTTTCTTCCGTTTCCACCTCCTAGGTTCATAGGGTGGGAATTCTCAGGCTTAGTCAGGACTCGGTTATCATCTTGCTTGGAGCAGGTTTTGAAGTATTGCTCAAGTTCTTATCTTTACTATGGCTTTGTCTCTTTTAGGGGAATTATTCTTTTAATGTACTCTGATGGAACAAGACAGAAAGTTTTATATTATTGTAATGGCTTTTATGAAGTTTCAAACTTATGGTATTTTGGACCATGATGTTATGATTTTATGTTTGAAATAAAAATTTAAATTCTGTTGTTGCTTTTATATCTATCGTGTAATATTTCTATTTCTATTTACCTATAACGCTTCATGAAACTTAAAGCATTCCCTTTTTGAGTGACATTAACGGACGTGGGGTGTCATGACCCAGCTATGTTTGAAACTATAATAGAAGCATGCCTTCGGAGGAACCCTGCTCAAGTGGCCGCTACGATTGATGTTGGACTCCAAATGCCTAGAGCTGTAGAATTTGCAAAGCTATGCAAAGACTTTACTTCATTGGGCTGGAAACAGTTCAGGGGCTCTGAACCAGTTGAAGAGGTTCAAAGGTGGTTGGACACTTGTGTTCGAATTTTCTAGGACTTAGGAATTGATGATGCAACAAATAGGAAGCTTGCATCAAGGCAGTTAGAGGGAAGAGCAATGGACTGGTGGAACTCTGTCACATTTGAGACTCTAGAAGAAGAGATCTCATGGGAGCAGTTCAAAGCTAAATTTGAAGCAAAGTTTATCTCCACCGTATAGAAGCCTATTTTGTTTAAGAGATTCGTGGGGCTTAAACAGAATGGTCGCCCAGTTCTTGACTATGTTTCTAACTTTGAGGCCTTGTCGAAGTATGCTCGTTCATATGTGGATACTCCTTATCCAAAGAACGAGAAATTTGTCTTGGGGTTGGATGAATATCTTGGGAATCAACTTGTGGATCACCTCGATGATAGCTTTGAGAAGGTCATCGAGAAGGATTGGAGGAATGAAAGTTTGTTTCCTAAGAAGATGTCTGTTGTTGCACCTAAGGAAGAATAAAAGCCAGAACAGGGTGATAATAATAATAAGAGGAAGCACCAGCAACATAAAGGGAAGAATGGCCAGAAGAAGCCTAAGAGCGAGTCAGTTTGCTTCAATTGCCAACAGAAAGGCCATTTTGCTAATGAGTGCAAGAATTCGAAGGTTGAGAGGAAGTGTTATAATTGTGGTGGACATCTCAAGAAGGACTGTCGGGAATCAGCTAAACGAAAGCAGATTGTGAAGGCATATGCTTTGGAAGTCGTGCCATCTTCTTCAGGAGCTCCTACTGCTGAGGAGAAGGTAAAGGATGTCATGGTGCAAGGTACTCTTTCTATCATAGTGTTTCAGTTCGAGTTTTGTATGATACTTGAGCATCACATTCATTGATTTGCAATGATCTTGTTTGTCACTTTGGTTCGGAACCCGAGATTTGTGATAGACCATTGATCGTTACTAATCTAGTTGGGGGTTTGTCTAGTTTGTGCATGATATGTCGTGGTCTAATATTGCCGAGACCTGGGTTCTCTTTTGTGTGTGATTTCTTTTTTCTTAACTTTGCTGGGTTTGGGATCACCTTGGGCATGGATTGGCTCAAGAGGTATGCGATAAGGGTGAATTGCGAGAAGCTAGTGGTGAGGGTCGGGGATGTGGAAGGGCGAAAGGTGTTGATTAAATGTAAGCGCAAAGATGGGGTCTTCGTGAGTTATCTAAATTCTCTTGGGATTCCACACGAAGACCTGTCATCAGTGCTGACCACTAATAAATATGTAGATGTCTTTGACGAGGTCAAAGGGTTGCCGCCGCATCGTGAGATCGAGTTTAGGATCGATTTGGTCAAAGGTGCTAGACCAATCGTTATGCCTCTTAGGAGGATGGCGCCTAAGGAATAGCGAGAGTTGGAGGTGTAAGTTCAAGACCTTTTGGGAGAAGGATTCATTTGGAGTGTATTAGAATGGGGTGCACCATTCGTGTTTGCAACTAAGGCAGATGGCTCATTAAGATTGTGTGTGGACTATCGTGAGCTAAACAAGGTGACTAAGAAGAACAAGTATCGGTTGCTAAGGATCGATGACTTATTCGATCAGCTTCACGAAGCCAAAGTGTCTCAGATGGATTTGGCAACGGGATATCACCAGTTAAGGGTGGCTAGGGATAGTGTGCCAAAGACTGCTTTTCGGACACCATCTAGGTTCTTCGAATGGTTGGTGATGCCATTCAGGTTGACTAGCGCGCCAGCATATTTCGTGGATCCTACGAATAGGGTATTTAAAGATAAGTTGAACAAGTTCGTGCTTATGTTCATGGATGATATTCTGGTTTATTTTCGGAATGAGGAAGAACACAAGACGCACTTGAGAGTTGTGTTAGAAGTCTTGCGAAAGCATCAGCTGAGAGATAAGTTTTCCAAGCGTCACTTCTGGAAGAGTGAAGTGAGGTTCTTAGGTTATGTTGTGCGTGGAAATGGGATAGCAGTTGACCCCGCTAAAGTAGCAGCAATCTAGGATTGGGATAGGCCTAAGAATGCGACAGATGTTTGGAGTTTCCCTGGATTGGCTGGTTATTACCGATGGTTTATCAAGGATTTCTCCAAGGTAGCTGCATCATTGACAGGATTGACGAAGAAGAACCAAGTGTTCACATGGGATGCGAAGTGTGAACAAGCGTTCAGAATCCTGAAGGAGAAATTGACAAGTGCTCCTGTGTTGACCATTCCAAGTGGGAATGAAGAGATGGTGGTGTACACCGATGCATGTGGTACTGGGCCTGGAGCAGTGCTAATGCAGAAGGATAAGGTGGTGGCCTACGCGAGTCGACAACTGAAGCCGCATGAGAGGAACTATCCAACTCATGAATTGGTGTTGGCAGCGATTGTGTTTGCTCTGAAGATGTGGAGGCATTACCAATTGGGAGTACGATTCGAGTTGTTTATAGATCGTCAATCGTTTAAGTATCTTTTCTCCCAAAAGGATTTGAATCTTCGATAGCAAAAATGGTTAGAGTTTCTGGCATCGTATGATTTTGGTATTGCCTATACTTTTGGCAAGGGTATCGCGGTTGCAATTGTGTTAAGTCAAAGACACACAAGTTTAGGAACGATGTTTTCGGAATGGAAGAGCCTCGAGTATTTTGCAAGGTTTGATTTCAGGCCACAATGTGACTTGGAACCTGAAATGTTGGCAAGTTTATCAATAAGACCTACTTTTATCGGAAGGATTGACGAGAGCTAAAAGCGAGATGTGAAGCTTGTCGAGCTTATCTAGAAGCTGGAGCCAGAGAATAAAGAGTTTGAAGTCGATCAAGTGGGAAGGCTTCGAAAGCAAGGACTACTAGTTGTTCCTAATATCGATGGATTGAGAGATGAGGTTCTGAGAAAATGTCATCCCTCGAAGTTGACGATTCATCTTGGTGGTAATAAGATGTATCTAGACATGAAGCTAGTTTACTACTGGAAAGGGATGAAGCGACATATTGGAAAGTTCATTTCCAAGCGTATGAACTGTCAGTTGGTGAAAGCTGAACAGAAGAAACTGACCGGTTTGCTTCATCCATTGGAAGTTCCTACATGGAAGTGGGAGTAGATATCGATGGATTTTATCGATGGACTACCTAGAACAAGGGAAGGAAACAAAGGGATCTGGGTCATAATGGATCGCTTGACCAAAAGTACGAGATTAATTCTTGTCAAGTCGATTAGGACCGCATCGAAACTGGCTGAACTTTATGTGAAATGGATAGTTCGATTCAGTGGTGTCCCAAAGAGTATAGTGAGTCACCGAGATCCATTATTCACGAGTGGATTTTGGAAGAGTCTACAAGAAGCTTTGGGAACCGAGCTGTGTTTAAGTACGGCTTATCATCCCTAAATGGATGGTCAAACCGAGAGGGTTAACCGAGTTTTGGAAGATCTCCTAAGAGCTTGTGTGTTGGATTTTGGGGGATCATGGGAAGACCATCTCCATCTAGTTGAGTTCGCATATAATAATAGCTATCAGTCTAGCATTGGGGAGGCACCATACGATGCGTTGTATGGGAAGCCGTGCAATTCTCCGTCTTGTTGGTTAGAAACTGGAGATAAGTTGGTACTTGTGCCTGAGATGATTAGGGAGACCACAGATTGTATTGAGATCGTTCGGCAGCGAATGAAGGCAGCCCAAGATCATCAGAAAAGTTATGCTGATAAGCATCGAAAAGAATTGGAATTCGACATTGGCGATATGGTTTGTATAAAGATTTCGCCGTTGAAGCATGTGGTTCGATTCAGAAATAAAGTAAAGTTAGCCCCAAGGTCTATTGGACCAATTTCGATAGTTGAGAGAATCAGAAAGCTCGCATATAGAGTGGAGTTGCCCAAGAAGGTGTCGAGTGTGCATAATGTTTTCCATGTACTCGTTTCCAAGAAAGCTTGTGCATGACTCAAATGTGGTGGTATCTCCAGAGCAATACAAAGATCTAGAAGTAGAAACAGTAGTTGCGAAACCTCGCCAGCCGCTTCGTGTTATGGGGAATGACACGATACATCTTAGGAGGAAAACAGTTAACCTAATCAAGGTATCATGGAGTGAGGATGGTGATGATTGTACATAGGAGATGGAAGAGAGCATAAGGGCGACTCATCAAGAACTCTTCGTCGGTAAGACCATTTAATACCGTATCATCGTTATATCGTTGTATGTTATTGTTGTTTGATGGAATTCCATGTGCTAGGATAAGGCTATGGATGTGCGGCTTGATGGTTGCTAGTTTGGGTGATAGAATTGGATTCTCATGGATGATAGGCATGCGCAATTGTTGTGATTGCTTGTGTTTATTTTGAATTTCGGGGGCGAAATTTATAAAGGGGGGAGAATGTAGCGGCCCGCATTTTACATAATGGAAGATCGTAAATTTTTATTTTATTCCCTAAGGGTTGGATCATTCTCATCTTTTAATATGTTTTTTATAGGGATGTGGGACATGTTCATAATTTTTACAGATTTTTTATGTGACCATTTTGCCCTTGACAATCTTGTACATGGCATAACTTTTGACTCAGGTCAAATCAGAGGGTGAGACCTATGCCGTTGGAAAGGAATTGATGTTTGCCTTTCCATAGAGTGGTTACATTAAAGATTTGGCTCAGAGGTTTGGTAGAAATCGGTGTTTTAAGGTTTTTTAGTTGGTTGTCCAAGTTTCAGGAGCCTAATGGGATGATTTGGGAGAGGCCCATTAGTGGGCTGGTGTAACTATAAATAGAGGGTAAAAGGTGTGGGAAATAGTTTACTTCTTCATTCTCTTATTTGGGGGTCTTGTGCTCCTCCTTCCTCTAACACCTTTCCACCATTAAAAAAAAATCTAAGGGGGAAATCATATATCTACACCATTGGAGGCTAGATCTACATCAACTGAAGCAAGGAATCATTGGATCAAGGGGTTTGGTGCAAGGTGCTTGCTGTCGGGATTCTTATTTCATCTATTTTAGCTTGTTTTGGAGAATCGGTGAGTGATTTGCATCTCTTACAAGGATTCAATGAAGTGTATGAGGGTTTGAACATATTTCTCAACAATTTCAAGTGTTTTTCCATAGATCTATGCATTGGTAAGTCCATTTTCATATAAATCACCCTATGATCTAATTTATCAAGTTTAGATAGATAATTTCTATGCTATTTCTTACGCTTATGCAAGTTAGATCCATAGTTTTGTTCATATGATCATTTTCCCATGATTTGGGGGATTTGCATAATTTTGGTGAAAATTGTTATATTCATGTTGATGATGGTTTCATGCCATGTTTGTGGCCATAATTGAAAAGTGGGACAAGTCGGTTTCGTCGGATTTATCATTTGGTGAAGTATTGGTCGAAATTGGAGTTGAATTGGTGAGATGCAGGTTTTTGGTCGTTCATAGGGGGTCGGTCGCACCATAATGTCTGTCTTGGAGAACAAGACAAGGTTGATCAGTCGCACCAACATAACAGAACCTGGTCAAGCAGAATGGAGAATAGGGTTGGTCGGTCGTTTAGGTCCTGGTTGGTCGTCCATGTTTGGTGAAAAGCAAATCTGGGCGGCCGGTCGAGCGAGGTTGTCTCGAGCAGAAGTGTACAGGTTGAGGAGCCGGTCGGTCGTGCATCTCTCCTGGTCGGTTGTGAAGCCTAAAAAAGGTAAAGAGAAAGGGTCGTTCATACCCAGTTGGTTCGGTCGCTCCTGGTTGTATGGGTCTGTCGGTCGTTCAGGGTTAAAACCGAAGAGTTATGGTGAAGGCTGGTCGATCGTTCGGGGTTGGTCGGTCATTCATACCCTGGTCGGTTATGGGTTTTAACAACGCTTTTAAACACTGTGGTTGATGGCCTAAGTGTCGTGGTTTGTTCCTTTAGCAAATGTTGATGAATGATATGGACTATATTGAACCATATATTGATGTTGTTTGGTTCGATGATGATGGCTTCGACAATCGTCCAAATAAGGATGTTCGATGTGAGGTGATGTGTTCGTTAATCGGTGAAAAGCAATGAATGTGCAGACAACTCAAAAGGTGTTGGCTTGTGGGTAATGGTTACTCGAGTGGGATTTGAGTTTAAGAATATTCGTCGGTGATGATGAATAAAGATGCAAGGGCCAAAAGAATATCGTTGTCGTAAGTTCTAGAAGACTTGAAGCAGAGGTACTTTGGGCAGTCGTGAAGGTCCTCGTACCTTGGGCAATTGTGAAGGGCCTAGTAATCGAGATGTGAGAAGACATACATACGAGCCATGATGGCTTATGGAGTTGTTCAAGAACTGGGGTTACCATTAGCCCTTGACATATGGCAGTCATGATGGGCCGTCATATGATTAACGGTAGTTTTAAAGCAGGATTGGCATTGATAGCCATAGTCTGTCATGGATGTTTGAATGTCTAGATGTTTTTTTAATACCATCTCAAGTGGATTGTTTAACGTTTAGGGAGATGTTCCTTGAGTACTTGACAGATATTGGTTTAGGGCTCTAGGGATAGTGCTTGAGGGATGTTAAACTCGATTAGGATTGTCTACGTGAGACCTATGTAATCTAGATGCTATGAATGTTATCGATGGTTGTTATGATTGCCATGGGTCAATTGTTGTTACCTTGGATGTTATGGATTGTAAAGGCTATCGCTGTCGTGTTGTGGGGAAGGTGGTTGTGAGTTCTTGTCTGGTGTTGGGTAGTGGTTGGTAACTCTACCCATTCTCATATACTTTGTTGATGAAGTTTGTTAGCTGTCTTATTGCTCTCAAAGACTGTTGTCTGACTCAAGCTTTTATGTTTCCTTCTTGTTAACTGGGGTTGTTCATCTGGTTGTAGATAGGAAGACTGAGAAACAGGTGACAGGTGATGCTTTAGTGAGGACGATGATGCTGATCGATGGCGAGCTGGAGGCTTACGTATCAGTTTTATTACTATCTAGTATTCTCTGTTTTCGCTGTTACTTTTTACTCTTAGGGATGTAGTGAGGACCTTTGTACAGAAATATTATCCTTAGTTCTTCGGATATTTCTACTGGTTCTGTTAAGAGTTTGCAGTTTCTGTTCAAGTGGATTTCACTATTATTACCTGTTGTATATTTCCTACTATATTTTATCCTTGCGTTGTGAGTTCTACAACTGGTTTTAATTGTGTTTACCTCCTTTGATGAACATCCATAGCTGCCTGGCACACCTTTCAGCGTATTATTCCTTGGGTTTAGTGCAGGGGCTGTGGGCGATCGTCACAGAACACCTATATATTACATCTATTGTAACGTCCCGGTTTTTAACTAGTTAGGTTAAACAATAACATGTTGATTATTTCAACGATTAATTAAATTAAATAGAATAGAATTGAATATTTGAATTAATTTAAAATAATATTTAAATCCTATGTACGAATATAAATTTGTTTATGTATGTACACGTGAATGTATATATGTATATTATACAACATACATGTATATGATTATAAAATAAGTAAAGTATTATCAATTATTTTATAAATTGATTGTTTATGTAACAACCCGGAATTTCTGAACCAATTTAAAACCTTTATTTTAGCTATTTTAATGTATTTTGAATATTTAAAATGGTTTATTTTAAATAATAACGACTAAAAGTTTATTTAAATTGAAGTTAGAACGTATAATTTTTTTTTAATTGTAATACGAGCCTGAAATGGCTTGGTAGTTTGAAATTTTGATTTTTAATTTCAATTGAGTATACAGAATTCATTTTAAATCAGAATTGGACGAAACAAGATATGTTAGAATCTATTTAATTATATCTTTCTAATGAACGTAAAAAAATTCTAGGACCTATCGTTGCATGGATTGGAAGAAATCGATGGCCGACGGCCAGAAACTGATTTCGATTTTTGATGAATTGTGGTCAAATCGTGTAGTATTTGAAAGAGGCACCAAAGGGTTTAACACTTGTAAATGTTTTGTGGTACACACAAATATGCTATTTAATCTAAGAAGTGTCTAGGAGAGCTATAACTGAGGTAGCTTAACAACAAAGTTTTCCTTTAAGACATTTATATAC
Organism: Allium sativum; assembly: GCA_030737875.1. Classification (NCBI taxonomy): domain Eukaryota; kingdom Viridiplantae; phylum Streptophyta; class Magnoliopsida; order Asparagales; family Amaryllidaceae; genus Allium; species Allium sativum. The sequence goes on from CM060921.1 coordinate 447,826,707, forward strand.
AGAGCCATTTATCACTTACAGCTAAAGTTTAGCCTTTATAATTGATTAATTAATGTGCCTGGTATAACGATGTGTAAGGAAAAGTGACCATTCTTATTTAATTATAGACCCTGGGAAATCCATCTCTTTTCAGTCATATGAAGTGCGTGGACATGTAAAGGCTTGTTAATTAAGTGTACTTCTAAAACATGTTTGGTACAGAGCTATACAAACGTATGTATGTCATTAGCCACGTATTTAAAATCACTGGATAACAATCAATCTATACATACCTGAGTTACCTAAGGACAGAGCGCCATCTTTTAAATTGTTGCATGCCTATTGAAAAGTAAAGTATGTATATATGCAACACCCCGTGATTTTAAAATTTGAAGAATACTTAAATTCAAATGGGAGAATTAAGGGAAAGGGTTGTGCTATTGCGTTCGTCTCGGAATTCTGCTTGAGATAGAGTTCGAGTTTGTGTGAATTGGACTTCATATGAAGAAGTTGTGGCCTTCCGAAGTTTCAGAATTTAAATAAACATTTCAGAAATCCAAATTCAAACAGGGGAGCAGGCTAGGTGGGAAAATTCCCACCCAAAGGCCAGGTCGACCTGGGGGTCGACCTACCCATACAGGTCGACATGGGGGTCAACCTGGGGGTCGACCTCCCCCCTCCCCCCGGGTAGATCTGAAAGATGACGCTATTTTGACCTGTTGTTGAGTCACTAGGGCTGAGGTGTGATTCTATCTTGATTGAATGGTCTTGATTGATTCTAGGTTAATCTGACAGCTCTTAATTAATTAAACTTCTATAAAAACACTCCCAAACCCTCAACCCTAATCACACAAATTCATACCAAGAGCCGCCATGCCGTCAATGGAAGACCTAGAGTAGCCGCCATCTCTTTCAACTCAAGAACAAGATTAAAGCAAGAATCAAAATCAAATCTAAATCTAAATAAAGATTAGTCTACATCAAAGGCGAGAAATACAGTTTCAGAATATAGATTCCAGAAAGAAAAGACTATTCTTTTGTTTGTGAGTATAATAGCTTTCAAAAAATAATTAATTAATTTAATTATGATAAGTTATAATTGGAATTTTGAGAATATGACTTTGAATCATGTGATGTTGAATTATATGCTAGTTCTTGTGTGAATCTTATGCAAGTAGAATCATATGATAGTTCTTATATGAATCTTATGCAAGTTAAATCATATGATAGTTCTTAAATGAATCTTATGCAAGTTTGTGATATTGGATCATATGTTCTTATATATGCAAGTTTGTGATGTTGGATTACATGTTCTTTTATATGCAAGTTTGTGATGTTGGACTATATATTCTTATATGAATTATATGCAAATTTGGGATATTAAGACATATGTGAATCTTATGCAAGTTGGGATGTTAAAACATATATGAATCATGTAGATACATATGCCAGTTTATATGCGAACATGTGACATTAATCTTTACGTTTAAATCCATATGCAAGTTCACAACTTTATGTTTAGATCTATATTTAGATCCATGGCAGTACATAGTTATGTAAAGTACCTATGCTAGTTTTGTATGAGAATCATATGCTAGTTTGTTCATATGCAAGTTATAGGAAAACCATACACATATATGCAAGTTATTGGCTATGTAAATTTATGTCATGATTCTTAGATCTATTTTATGTGCTATGCAAATTGTGACGTTGTTTTTCTTTTATTATTTAGACTATTGCGAGTCTAGCATATGTCATATTAAAGCGTACGAATAGCGTGGGGACGATGAGAAAATATTTAAAATGCATAATTGTGAATTGGCATAGAATGGCCTTAAAAGAGCATATTATTAATTTGAGACATTAATAGGTATAATTTGTATACCTGTAATTTATAAGACATAATTTAGGTGACAATTATGGACATAAATAAATTTAGTATTTACTGACAAATTTGAATAGGGATATTAATCCAATTTGGAGTTAAATAAAGATGTGTTATAATTAACCGCCTAAGACACGAGGTTAGACTCGTTTGTGGTGTAAGACAACCCGGACCCGCCCGACAAATCTAGCAACCAAAAACGATAGTCTAATGTGAGAGGTCAAAGGGATGAATTAAATGCATAACAATTGTAAAGACATAAGGTTAGGCTCGTTTGCGGTAGAAGACTGCCCGGACCCGCCCAACAAATCCAACAACCACAAATGTCAGTCTAATGTAGGAGGTGTTTACAAGGTTATAGTCATAATGAATTAAGTAACACTTAACCAGATAAACATGTGGTGGAACAAGGGGGTTAAGTGGGTGCCTTGGGTGGCTTGTGAAATACGATTAGAAACACTTAACCAAGTTAAAACATGTAAGAAGGCATGAATAAGAATGGGGTTAAGTGGGAAACCTTAGTGGGGACCAAGCTTAGGTGCAAAGCTTGTGTCAGGCATGAGGGCCCTTTTCGAACCAGTAACCCATTAAGTATCTTTGTGAGCTCGACACAAGTCGAGGATGGGACACACGTACTGTGTTTGATTGTAAGAGGTCAAAACAGGTTAGCGGTGGCAACGCAAGTCCAACGGGGTCATGTGTGTGCGTGGGCCCAGGCTGGTAGGTAAGACGTTGTTGCATCGTGTAGATATAAGTCGTGCCTCTTTTGTGGTATCGGGTTGCCACTCTGGGGAGTGATACACCCTACCGTGGGACTAGCACGGGTATCTACAAGTTAGGGAGTCGATCATATGGGAGTAGTGGGTACAACTAGTGGAGATAGGGGCAGGCGGCACCTATGATGGTAACTAGGGGTACGCGAAACTACCAACAACATTGTTATGTTCTGTAGGCGGGATCAGCTTTTAGGGTGACTAGTTATGGTGTGGTGTAATTAACATTGGTGCAGTGTAGTAATTATCCTATAGTAATTAGGAACGAGATTAACGCCAGAATATTAGTCATGTTTTCTTTGTCATGCCCACTTGTTTCATCCTCATACCTTGTTCTACCAGTTTATGCCTTATCCTAGTTACTATAATAATTATATTGTTAAATTATTATACTTGCCAGACTTTATGTCTAACCCCCTTGTTTTCGCCTCTTCTCTGCCTCCCCCCCCCACACAGGTTCTTAGGGTGGGACTAGTACTAGTGGAGCTTGATCTTCGATCTCTTTCTCTTTCTTTTGGAAACGCTTGGATATCTGAAAGTAAAGTTCAGCTCATCTCCTTTTTGGCTACTTGTGATTAGATTATGCTTTTTACCTTATGTATTCAGAAAGAAATTTGTCAAGATGGATATTAAGTATACTTGGTTTGATTGTTGGTTTATGAAGTTGATGTAATCAAACTATTTCTCTGCTGCAATAAAAGTTGTTTTAAATCTTTTAAGTACCAATATATGTATCTGTCTTGTTATATTCTGTTCTATACACTAATAATGCTCCATGGAAGTTAATGCAATCCCTTTGTGAGTGACATTAATGGATGTGGGGTGTTACACATGGTATCAGAGCTGAAGTTTACCAGAACAGATATGAGATTTTGAAAAACTGTATTTTTTTCTTCAAAAGCATTTTATAAAGAAATACTTTCAAGAATATGTTTTAAGGAAAGTATTTTCAAGAGAAAAGTTTGTTTTAAAAACATAACCCCCAAGAGCCATATATCTTTCCTTCTATTCTCCGTTTTGAATCTCTTCCTTTTTCTTTTTCAACATGTCTGGGGAACATGAGATACCCGAGGGCATACTGATACCAGGTTGGTTCAGAAGGTATCTGGAGGCTAGGACCAATGCCACAGGCCCAACCAATGTTCCTCCTCCCCCAGCTGTAGTCGCTCCTCCTCCTCCCCCGCCTCGCATTGATACTTTTTCAAAGATATGCAAAGATTTAGGGCAATAGGCAGGAAACCTTTTCACGGATCAGAGACGTTTGTTGAAGCTCGAAATTGGTTGAAGGAGGTGGAAGATCTATTTGGTATTTTCGAGGTAGAAGATGGGAGGAAGGTCCAATTGGCTGCTTGGTTAATGAAGGACGAAGCCTCGTTTTGGTGGGAGGTCATGAATGGAGAGCGTCCAGTGGAGACATGGGTGGATTTAAAGTGTAAGTTCGAGATGAAATTTCTCTCACGAGCAGAAGAGAACTTATATATGGAAAGATTCTTAGCATTGAAGCAAGGAAATTTGTCAGTAAAGGAGTATGTCAACAAATTCAATCAGTTGGCGAGATTTGGCTTAGACTTGGTGAACACACCTAAGAAGAAGGCTTTGAGGTTCGTTAAAGGCTTAAATGAGCCGCTACATGTGTTGGCTATGACCCACATTCCGATGGGGGCTACCTTTGAGAGATTTCTTCACATGGCTCTTAAGCATGAAGAAGAGAAGGGTGCAAATGCTAATAAGGCACCGGAGAAGAAAGGGGATCAAAAGAAATCACAGCGACAAAACAAGAAAGGTGGTAAGGATAACAATAGCAAGGGGAAGAAAAGGTGCTTTAATTGTGGGACACCAGTCCATCTGAGCAAGGATTGTAGGAAAAAGAAGAAGATTGGCTGCTTCCACTTTGGAGAGGCAGGACATCTAATTAAAGACTGCCCGAGGAAACAGGGGCAAGGGCAAAGGACAGGGTCCACTTCGGGAGGGCAGATTCAGGCTCTCATGGTACCAGGACAGGAAAGAGGGCAGGTTCAGGCTCTCATGGCACCAGGACAAGAGAGTGGTAGAAACATTTCCGTTGAAAGTTTAGTTTTTCTGTTTATTCATCCTATTCGTACTTTGTTTGACTCTGGCTCTTCACACTCGTTGGTATCTACTTCGTTAGTTGAAACACTGCACCTAAATACTAGTCTAGTTATGGATCCCATAGTAGTCTCAAATCCTATTGGTGGTTCGGCTCATTTTTCAATGATTTGTCGGGATTTGAGAGCACCTATCTTGGGCGTTCGGTTTGAATGCAACGCCTTCATTCTTGGCTTCATGGGCTACGGCTTGATTGTAGGCATGGATTGGCTCGCTATATATGGTGCCATCCTAGATTGTGAAAGAAGGGTAGTTATATTGTTAACTCATTGTGGAAAGACCCTCGATATTTCTTGTGACCCTAGAGGTTCGGTAATGCTTAGCTACCTAGAATCCCTTGACGCATCCAATGATGATTTAGAATCTGTTTGTGTGGTCCGTGAAAATAGTGATGTCTTCGATGAGGTCCGAGGTTTACCTTCGAGGCGCGAGATAGACTTTCGAATATAATTAGTAGATAATGCGAAGCCAGTTGCATTATCAGTGCGCCACATGGCTCCGAGAGAGAGAAGAGAACTCAGTAAATAAGTGAAAGAATTGCTTGAGAAGGGGTTCATAAGAAGAAGTATTTCGGAGTGGGGTGCTCCAGTCGTTTTTGCTACAAAAGATGATGGTTCACTTAGATTGTGCGTGGACTATAGAGAGCTGAATAAGCTAACAAAGAAGAATAGACACCCATTGCCGAGGTTAGATGATTTATTCGATCAGTTGGTGGGTGCTTTGGTTTTCTCGCAACTGGATTTGGCTACAGCGTTTCATCAGCTAAGGGTGGCTGAAGATAACATAGATAATACTACATTTAGAACTCCTGATGGTTTCTTCGAGTGGCCCGTCATGCCTTTTGGTTTGACGAATGCACCCGCGTACTTTGTCGACTTAGTGATTAGGGTGTTTAGGCAGTTTCTGAACAAGTTTGTGGTAGTCTTTGTGGACGATATCCTGATTTTCTCTAAAAATGAAGAAGAGCATGCCCTACATCTTAGGTAAGTCTTAGAGACCCTACGAGCGCATCAACTAAAAGCCAAGTTCTCCAAGTGCCATTTCTGGAGAAAAGAAGCGAGGTTCTTAGGGCATGTGCTCTCTAAGGAAGGGATAGTTGTGGATCGCGCAAAGGTGGTGGCAATCCAAGATTGGAAAATTCCTAAGAATGCAACATAAGTAAGAAGCTTTTTAGGGCTCGCTAGTTATTATAGGAAGTTCATCAAGGACTTCGCGAAGATATCAGTCCCACTCACTCAGTTAACGAAGAAGAATTTGACTTTTGCTTGGGACGTCGATTGTGACGATGCTTTCCAACGTCTGAAGAAGGCTTTGACGACAGCTCCAGTTTTAGTTTTGCCAGACGGGAGTAAGCCATTCACAGTATATACCGATGCTTACGGGATAGGGTTTGGCGCAGTTTTAATGCAAGAGGGAAGGGTGATATGCTATGGTGGAAGACAGTTGAAATCCCATGAGAAAAATTACCCTACCCACGACTTAGAATTGGCTGCCATAGTTTTTGCGCTTATGTCATGGCGTCATTATTTGCTTGGCGAGAGGTTTGAATTGTATATGAACCATAAGTCGTTAAAGTACTTATTCTCGCAGAAGGACCTAAACTTGAGGCAACAGATATGGATGGAGTTTTTGGCATCCTACGATTTTGAGATCACATATACCCCTGGCAAGGGTAACGTTGTAGCCGATGCCTTAAGTAGAAAGAAGTTGACTTTAAGTCGTTTGTTTGTAGAGCGGCAGAGTTTGGAGTATATACCTACCTTTGACTTCAGACCCTCTGTCGATTATGTACCCGAGTTGTTGGCATTGTTAGAGGTATAACCAACACTTTTAGGTCGAGTTGGAGTGGTACAGCGAGATGACCCACAGTTGGTTGAGATAGTAGGCAAGCTTATAGGAGGGGAGTCCTCGAGTCATCTTAACAGATATGCTATAGATGAAAGACGCTGGCTGCATAGAGAAGGGAGGCTTTGCATAACATAAAACGAGAGTTTGAATAAGGAAATTCTTGAAGACTCACATCGCTCTAAAATGACCATACATCCTGGTGGTGACAAGATGTATAAGGATATGAAGCGAGTTTTCTTTTGGGCCGGAATGAAGAAGGACGTGGCTGAGTTCGTTTCTAGATGCTTAGTGTGCCAACAAGTCAAGGAGGAGCAAAAGAAGCCTGGAGGTTTGCTCCACCCTTTAGAGATTCCGCTATGGAAATGGGAAAGTGTCCCATGTATTTTGTAGATGGGTTTCCAAGATCAAGGAAGGATAATACGGGGATTTGGGTAATTGTAGACAGACTTACCAAAAGTGCTTATTTTATTCCCGTTAAGAGTAGAAGGACCGCCGCATGGTTAGCATCTGTTTACCTTCGAGAGATAATTCGTTTACATGGCATACCCTTTAGCATTGTGAGCGGTAGAGATCCCATTTTCACAAGCGAATTTTGGAAAAACTTACAAGAGGCGGTTGGAACACAATTATGCTTGAGTATCACTTTTCACCCTCAGATGGACGGCCAGACCGAGAGAGTAAATCGGATTCTAGAAGACATTCTGAGGCTATGCATCCTAGACTTTGGCGGAACATGGGAAGAACACCTTCCACTAGTGGAGTTCGCCTATAATAACAGCTTTCAAGCTAGTATTGGCATGGTGCCTTTTAAGGCTCTTTATGGACGACCATGTCGATCACCTACTTGTTGGTGGGAATCTACGGATAAAGTTTTACTTGGACCTGAAATGATTAGGGAAACTTCGGAGAAGATAGACCTGATTCGACAGCGAATGAAAACAGCGCAGGACCGACAGAATCATATGTTGATAAGAGACAAACCGATCTTGAGTTCAAGGTTGGGGACATGGTTTTTATTAAGGTGTCACCATTGAGAAACGTAGTCCTCTTTGGATCAGTAGGGAAGTTGGCACCGAGGTTTCTAGGACCCTTTACAATTACAGAGAGGATTAGGCAGATGGCGTACAGAGTAAAGCTAACAGAGAAGCTCAGTGTAGTTGATGACATGTTTCACGTTTCGCATTTGCGTAAGTGTTTACATGATACAACGGAAGTGGTGGAGCCGAGCACGCTCGAAGAAATGGAAGTAGAACGCAATGCCATGGTTAGACGAGCTCCTGCACGCATTCTCGGATCGGAGGTCAAAAAGCTATGCAACAAAGAGGTCAAATTGGTCAAAGTGCAATGGGGAGAAGATCAAAGAGACACGACTTGGGAGACGGAAGACAAGATGCATACGCTGTACCCTTTCCTTTTTGAGGGTATGTTTTGTTTTCTTCCTTTTTTACCTCTTTGTTGATTCTTGTCCTATCATTTAGTATTATCATTGAGATGACATCTTCGATCTTTAGTTAGGATGAACCGGTGGTTGCAAACATATGTTTGGGACACGTTATGTTTGGTGGATGCATATGGATGCAAGTGGCTGCTAGTGGTTGCTCGTGGATGCATGTACACACACATTAGACACTAGATCGGCTCAATCACCGTCATATTGCATATAAATGTGTGTGCATATTTAAATGAACGGATATATAATGGTTGTGTTATCATATGGATGCTGCATTTTGATGAATGGTTGTGCACACATGTAGAAATAATATGTATCGATAGGATTTTTTCGCATACATAATGGACACATAGCACTATCATGATTTGCATTAAGGAGGTCAACTGAATCAGTAGACCACCTGATTTCGCATTAGATAAGGAACATATACACACACTTTTTGCATATATTCATACAACATTAGAAAACCTTGTAAGGACAATGGATGCCTATGTTTGATGGTTGAGTAGATGGATGATTGGATGTTAGGACATACATTCCCCTTAACTTGGAGATTTCGGGGGAAAAATCCTTTATGGAGGGGAGAATGTAACACCACGTGATTTTAAAATTTGAAGAATACTTAAATTCAAATAGGAGAATTAAGGGAAAGGGTTGTGCCATTGCGTTCGTCTCAGAATTCTGCTTGAGATAGAGTCATAGTTTGTGTGAATCGGACTTCATATGAAGAAGTTATGGCCTTTCGATGTTTCAGAATTTAAATAAACATTTTAGAAATTCAAATTCAAACAGGGGAGCAGGCAAGGCGGGGAAATTCCCGCCCAAAGGCCAGGTCGACCTGGGGGTCGACCTACCCATACAGGTCGACTAGGGGGTCGACCTGCCCCCCTCCCCCCCCCCCCCGGGCAGATCTGAAAGATGACGCTGTTTTGACCTGTTGTTGAGTCACTGGGGCTGAGGTGTCATTCTATCTTGATTGAATGGTCTTGATTGATTCTAGGTTAATCTGACGGCTCTTAATTAATTAAACTTTTATAAAAACACTCCCAAACCCTCAACCCTAATTCATACCAAGAGCCGCCATGCCGTCAATGGAAGAGCTAGAGTAGCCGCCGTCTCTTTCAACTCAAGAACAAGACTAAAGCAAGAAAATCAAATCTAAATCTAAATAAAGATTAGTCTACATCAAAGGCGAGCAATTTAGTTTTAGAATACAGATTCCAGAAAGACAAGACTATTCTTTTGTTTGTGAGTATAATATCTTTCACAAATTAATTAATTAATTTAATTATGATAAGTTATAATTGGAATTATGAGAATATGACTTCGAATCATGTGATGTTGAATTATATGCTAGTTCTTGTGTGAATCTTATGCAAGTAGAATCATATGATAGTACTTATATGAATCTTATGCAAGTTGAATCATATGATAGTTCCTATATGAGTCTTATGCAAGTTTGTGATATTGGATCATATGTTCTTATATATGCAAGTTTGTGATGTTGGATTACATGTTCTTTTATATGCAAGTTTGTGATGTTGGACTATATATTCTTATATGAATTATATGCAAATTTGGGATATTAAGACATATGTGAATCTTATGCAAGTTGTGATGTTAAAACATATATGAATCATGTAGATACATATGCCAGTTTATATGCGAACATGTGACATTAATCTTTATGTTTAGATCCATATGCTAGTTCACACCTTTATGTTTAGATCTATATTTAGATCCATGGCAGTACATAGTTATGTAAATTGCCTATGCTAGTTTTGTATGAGAATCATATGCTAGTTTATTCATAAGCAAGTTATAGGAAAACCATACACATATATGCAGGTTATTGGCTATGTAAATTTATGTCATGATTCTTAGATCTATTTTACGTGCTATGCAAGTTGTGACATTGTTTCTCTTTTATAAGTTAGACTATTGCAAGTCTAACATATGTCATATTAAAACATACGAATTTCGTGGGGACGATGGGAAAATATTTAAAATGCATAATTGTGAATTGGCATAGAATGGCCTTAAAAGGGCATATTATTAATTTGAGACATTAATAGGTATAATTTGTATACCTGTAATTTATAAAACATAATTTAGGTGAAAATTATGGACATAAATGAATTTGGTATTTATTGACAAATTTGAATAGAGATATTAATCCAATTTGGGGTTAAATAAAGATGTGTAATAATTAACTGCCTAAGACACGAGGTTAGACTCATTTGTGGTGTAAGACTGCCCGGACCCGCCTGGCAAATCTAGCAACCACAAACGGTAGTCTAACGTGAGAGGTCAAAGGCATGAATTAAATGCGTAACAATTGTAAAGACGTGAGGTTAGGCTTGTTTGCAGTAGAAGACTGCCCGGACCCGCCCGACAAATCAAGCAACCACAAATGTCAGTCTAATGTGGGAGGTCTTTACAAGGTTACAATTATAGTGAATTAAGTAACACTTAACCAGATAAACATGTGGTGGGACTTGTGGGTTAAGTGGGTGCCTTGGGTGGCTTGTGAAATACGATTAGAAACACTTAACCAAGTTAAAACATGTAAGAAGGCATGAATAAGAATGGGGTTAAGTGGGAAACCTTAGTGGGGACCAAGCGTATGTGGAAAGCTTTTGTCAGGCATGGGGGCCCTTTTCGAACCAGTAACCCATTAAGTATCTTTGTGAGCTCAACCTAAGTCGAGGACGGGACACGCTTACTGGGTTTGACTGTAAGAGGTCAAAACGGGTTAGCGGTGGCAACGCAAGTCCAACGGGGTCATGTGTGTGCGTTGGCCCGGGCTGGTAGGGAAGACGTTATTGCATCGTGTAGATATAAGTTGTGCCTCTTTTGTGGTATCGGGTTGCCACTTTGGGCAGTGATACACCCCATTGTGGGGCCAGCATGGGTATCTACGAGTTAAGGAGCTGATCGCATGGGGGTAGTGGGTACAACTAGTGGAGATAGGGGCAGGCGGCACCTATGAAGGTATCTAGCGGTACGCGAAATGTAACAACCTGAATTTTAATAACATGTTAAAACCATAAATCAAGGCAGAATTAAATTTTAAAATAAGAATCAAGGGAATCGGGTTGCGCCATTGTGTTCCTCTCGAAATTCTTCTTGGAAACGAGTCCGAGTTTGCGAGAATCGGAGTCCGTATGAGGGAGATATGACCCTCCGAAGTTTCAGAAATTTTCAGAATCAAAAACAGCTCGAAAATTCGAATTCAAAACCCAAAATTGGCAAGGCGGGAAATTTCCCGCCCAGGGGCCAGGTCGACCTGGGGGTCGACTATAGTGTCGACCTCCCAGGGACCAGGTCGACCATAGAGTGGACCTGGGGGTCGACCTGCCTCCCGAACCCATTTTCTGAACCGGATGCATTCTGATGCATTTGACCTTGTTTTCTGTCCAGATTCATCTGCTTAATCCTATATAAACAGCCTCCTAGCCTCATTTTCTTTACACCATTCTTCCCTAACCTAATGCTGCTTAAATTCTTGATGGACATGGCTTCTTCTTCTTTCTCTAAATTAAATTAAATTAAATTAAATTAAATCGCAAAGACTATTTCTTGAAGACTACGGCTAGGAATTGCATATTTGGGGATTTGCTTCTACAATCAAATCAAGATTCAACAATTCGACGACTAGTTTATAGATTCGACTTCTACATCTCAATTTCTTATACCACAATCTGTAAGTTCAAGTTACTTTTAGATAAAAACTGTAAACTTAAAAACCGTGTTGTAAATTGGAATTGGATCTATGTATGATAATTGATTCATATCTATCCTTGTTCATCTTGGATCTTGACTTTCATGAATATTGGTTTAGGCCTATTCATGTTGTAAATCAAACTCTTTATGTCTATAACCTTGACATGCCTATGACGATGGAACTGTTGTTAATGGCCTAAGACTATGACGGTGAACATAAGACTATACCTATGCCTATGACTGTGAACATAAGACTATGCCTATGACAGTGAACGTAAGACTATTTCCTATGACTATGACAAGGACAGTTGTGGCTAATCACCTATGACTCTTGACTATGAGAATTATTACCTATGATTATGAACATAAGGCTATTATCTATGACCATGGCTTTGAAACTATTACCGTTAATTTCCTATGACTATTGCCTAGAACTATTTTGGATAATTAACCATGACTATTGTGATTAATCGCTTATGGTTCTTAATTATGAGAATTCTACCTATGATCATGACTATGACTACTGGGGTTAATTACCTGAGACTATTATAGTTGATCGTTCATGCCCATAGTTGAAACCCATGTTGTACACCGAATTTGCAGTTTGTTGGATCGCATACCTAGGGTGTGACTTGCTTAGTTTATTCGCTATTATGTACACCAAAACCATTAGATCCATTATCCTTGTATTTGGCTTGCTTTCGCATGCCTATTCTTTTATGTCAACTTTTATCATGACTATTGCCTTATCCTGCTAGATTTGAAATCCTATATGACACTGATGTTGTAACCAATTACCTCAAGTTATATCATGCTAGTCTTGTAACCCTTTTTATCGCTTTATGCTCGTCCCTTTTGCCTATCATAGTTTTGATGTTATTCCCTTTATTTCGAGATTTGGATTTATTTGTAGTATGGATCGATTCACGTTTACGTGCAATGGGAATAAAATTTGGGTAGATTAGGCAAAACATGAATTGGTTATGAACATGAATTATGAACTTGATCTTAGGAAAAACTTGAAACATGAACATTGTTATAACTTGAATCTGGATATGGGCATGAAAATTGCCTTGAAACTTGACACGAACTTGACATGAAACTTGAACATGGACATGACACTTAGAATGAACTTGAAAATGGCCAACTCGAGGTTGGGTTGAGTTTGGAGTGTAATTCTGCCCGGAACCACCCGACAAATCCAGTAACTGCAAACAATAGGATCCAATGTGAGTAGTTGGTCATATCGCGCTTGAATCCCGAGGTTAGACTGAGTTGTGGCGTAATTCTGCCCGGAACCGCCCGACATAACCAGTGACCACAACAACAGGTCTAATGTGAGAGGTTGGGGTGCATTAATTTATTTTAATGCCACATGATAGGGTTAAGTCATGAACCGCTTGAATATACTTAACCAATTTGACATGATGATTTGATAGGGTTAAGTCATGAACCACTTGAATATACTTAACCAATTTGACACGATGATTTGATAGGGTTAAGTCATGAACCGCTTGAATATACTTAACCAATTTGACACGATGATTTGATAGGGTTAAGTCATGAACCGCTTGAATATACTTAACCAATTTGACACGATGATTTCGTAGGGTTAAGTCATGAACCGCTTGAATATACTCAACCAACTTCACACATGATTCGTAGGGCTAAGTCATGAACTTGAACGACAACACTTAGCCAATTTGACACGTAGGCGGGTTAAATCACGAACTTGAATGACAACACTTAACCAACTTGACATGCTAGACTGATGGGTTTAATTCAAGAAATTTAAATGACAACACTTAACCTACTGGACGGAAACCCTAGTTACGCGGTCCTTTTCAGCAGTAACCCACTAGATGTATCACGGTACCCTGGAACTAGGCAGGGTGGGGCATGATTACTGGGCTGATTGTAAGCGACCAGAACGACGGCTAAGTTGGTGCGCCATTGTAGGTTCAGGCGGACTATGGTCGTGCACTTAGTCCGGAGTTGAAAAAGCAGGCATTGGGCACCAGTACGTTTACACTGTGCATGCTTGATTCATGTCGGTGGTTGGCACCCTAGGGCCTGATACAACCTATGGTGGACCTAGCACAGGTAACTACATTCGTGATAGTGCTGTATGACACAGACACATGACGAGCTAGAACTTGTAGGGAGACGATCGATTAATATATCGTTTCATGGGGCCAAGTAATGGGTCATTTCATGATATTAGGCAAGGGATCATTTCATAGTTAATACATGACACGGGTTGGGTTACTAGTACAGGTGGTAAAGGCCCATTTCTATTTCTGTTTCTTTTAGGGAGGTAAAAGCCCATTACTATTTCTGTAAAGATCACCCTGTTTCTATTTCTGTTTTTGTTTGGACATTAGGATAACACCTACTTCTATTATACTAGTACTGGTGCAGAGAATGTTAAACATGCGATGCTATACGTAGTTTATCTGGTTAGCATAGTTTATCTTGTTACCGTAGTTTATCTGGTTAGCATAGTTTATCTTGTTACCGTAGTTTATCTGGTTAGCATAGTTTATCTTCTTATCTTAGTTTAACTTGCATATCTTGTCATCATCCTTATGTTTACTTTCAGTTTATACATGTCATGTTATCTACTATGCTGAAAGTCACTAGGACTTACCAGTCTTTATGACTGACCCGTTTTCTTTTGCCTCTTTTTCCTCCATCCCCCCCCCCCCCAGGTTCTCCGAGGGAAACACTACTACTTAGTTTGGACTTCTTTCTGCTTCAAGATCATCATATATGGCTTGGACCTTTCTTGGCTATGGCTGCTTTACTGTTTTACTTAGGGAATGATTTATGACTATGGTTTTATGTTTCTTTACTATTGCAAGATAGATTTCGATGTAATGGATTTAATGGCATTTTGATGTAAAAGGCTTTAGACCTTTCTAGATTTTGAAGCAATGAAATTTGGTTCTTCTTCCGCTATTTTATATGTTCTGTCTTGTAATATTTCTGTGTATGTTTACCTAGATAATGCTCCACCAAAGCTAGTGCATTCCCTTTTTGAGTGACCCTAGCGGAGGTGGGGTGTTACACGAAACTACCAATATCATTGTTATGTTCTGTAGGCTAGATCAGCTTTTAGGGTGACTAGTAATGGTGTGGTGTAATTAGCATTGGTGCAGTGTAGTAATTATCCTATAGTAATTAGGAACGAGATTAACCCCAGAATATTACTCCTGTTTTCTTTGTCATGCCCATTTGTTTCACCGCCATACCTCGTTCTACCAGTTTATGCCTTATCCTAGTTACTTTAATAATTATATTGTTAAAGTTATTATACTCGCCATACTTTATGTCTGACCTCTTGTTTTCGCCTCTTTTCTACCTCCCCCCCCCTCCCCAAGTTCTCAGGGTGGGACTAGTACTAGTGGAGCTTGATCTTGAATCTCTTTCTCTCTCTTACGGAAGCGCTTGGATTGCTGAAAGTAAAGTTCAACTCATCTCTTTTATGGCTACTTGTGTTTGGGTTATGCTTTTTACCTTATGTATTCAGAAAGAAATTTGTCAAGATGGATATTAAGTGTACTTGGTTTGACTGTTGGTTAATGAAGTTGATGTAATCAAACTATTTCTCCGCTGCAATAAAAGTTGTTTTAAATCTTTCAAGTACTAATATATGTATCTGTCTTGTTATATTTTGTTCTATACACTAATAATGCTCCATGGAAGTTAACGCATTCCCTTCGTGAGTGACATTAATGGACGTGGGGTGTTACAATATACCTTAAGTGTTGGCCATAACTTCTCTTTTAGGAAGCAAGTTTTGGTTCAGCGAGAGATGTGTAGGCAACTTTCTTTCCAATGAAACTCATACCCAGCTAAAACAATAGGCAATTCTATACAATAAATCTTCACACAACTTCAAATTAGGGGCTGTTTTCATTCAAGTATCTACAACTAGAAACACTTGAAAGCTAAGAAAATTTGAATACATTTTCAAATGCAGATATTATGTACTGCAAATTAACCTAGCCATGTATACCTAAGATACAATTTATGAGATATAACCCCTTTTGTAACAACCCGGGTTTTTCGATCATTTGAATTGAATATTTAAACTTGTTTTAAATATTTTACTTGGAATATTAATAAATTTTAATATTTAATTCGTTTATTAAACGACGACTAAATGATTAAATTTATATTTAATATAAAACAAACTCAAAACAGCGCGGCAGTTCGTAATATTGAATTTCAATTGAATATACAGAATCCATTTCAAGTCGAAATTCTGTGAAACAAGAAACGTTGGGATCATACTGATTGTAATTTTCTAATGGAAGAGGAAAATCGAAATTTCAATTTATATATTGTAAGATATGTTCAAATCAAATTTTAAAATAGTCATTATGGAAATTGTTATTAAATTATAATGTTTATTTAATAAATTAAATAGAGATTTTAATAGATTTGGATATCGTTTAACTCGAATATCGTTAACATTGAGTTATAATATTACATTGGTTTAATTTGAAGCGATATATTATTTGGATATATACGATAATAATAATTTTTTTATTATTTTATTTAATTTATTTATATTTTATCAATACTATATAAGCCGTAGAATAGAAAACTAACCTACCCCGTAAAACAACTTGAACACATACCCTAACGCAGTCGATATTGGATTGTGACAAGGAGATTTGCTTGGGTTGTAAAACGGAATTGGTACATAATAAACACACCTATTGAATTGTGAATGCGTGGAAATATTAACTTCAAGCATTACAACATATGTAATTCAATATGTCATAACGACATAATCAAGGAGCATACTTCTCAATACATTTTTTATCGAACAAAATTGTGATAAGGAAAATACACTTGGAGAAAGAGCTCTTTTAGTACTATAACTCTCTGGTAGTGTAAAGATGACAAGAAGCCGTAAGAAAAAAATCATCTAGAAAAAGCTAACATAAATTCTATTTTTCATCAGGCCACGTATGATGTATGAAACCAATGGATTACATAAAAACGAAAGTGGATAGCGATGGAAAATGCAGGAGGCATGCATGTACAAGAGAAGGAACACTGTTATAAGAGAGGTTGGTTCTTGTTTTGGACCGTGTATTATATAGTGGCTTGGCCCATTATATTAAATAAATAAAATAAATGAACCTATTTGAAACTTCACCCTTAAGCTAAGGCAAACCCAAAAAGATGTACCCCTACCCACTTAGCATGTACTTTCAGATCAATTACCCAGGCTACTCTACCCTTAGCAGTGCAATCTATCTTCAACTTTCAACTCTCCACATGGAAAAATTAAATCACACAGTAACGAGAAATGAAAAAACATGACAGTTGTCTATTCTTTTCCAGCCTACCCACGTTGTACATTGTGAACAGTGTCTCAATTCCTTCACTGCCAAACTACTCTCTTCCATGCCACCCAAGCCATTTCCATTAGAAATACAAGTCAGGGCATCCATCCCTGTAATTCGAACACAAATGCAAATAGAAACCCATTTTTCCAGAATTAAGAAAATCGATTTAAAATCCAATACTCCTTATGAAAATCAAAGCAACACTAGTTAATCTATATATGTTTGTGATCCACTCCAAGCGCTCTTCAGTGTGATATACATTTTGATGAGTTTCAGTATATATCTTTTCTTTTTGAATCATGGAGGGTTCGATCCGTCTAAGATTTGGTCTTGGATGGGAGGAACCGACTTTTGCATGTTTATGGGGGAGAAGTAGTGTATCAGAAGCAGCTGAAGGTGGAAACTTATGACTTGGAGGCGACAATAGCATGATGGTGTACGCTCCGACAGTCAGTGGAAGGAAATACGGGTTCATAGCGTATGGTAGTATACTGGTTTCTTCATGGTGAGTATGGGATCTGGAGTGGATATTTTTATGAAGTTGATCAATGTTTTGTCACCTGTGGTCGCTGTACAGTGTGATGCAGTCGAGGTTCCGAGTAAGTTGGAGGTAGTCGGAGAAGAAGCGGCTCAGTTAGACGAAGTTGGTGGCAGAAGGTGGTGAGCGACGTTGGGTTTCCGGGAAGACAACATGACAGTAGGAGAGAAAAAGGACCATGTGAAAAGAAGATAGTATGGGGAAAACAACTCGTGGGGGAACTTCCTGTAGCCGCGTAAACGGGAGTTGGTGTCAAGGAAGAACTGGCGAAACACTATTGCAGATTTAGCATGAAGAAAGAATGAGAAGGGAGGGGGAAACCGTGCATGGATGAGAGTCTTCGAAGAAAGGAGCAATGGTGGCATAACATATTGGATCGGTGGTTGGAAAGTTTTAAGCATGGGACTTTGAACATGTAGCAGTAAAGAATATATGGGGAGTGGCATCTCAAGGAGCAATACGAGGGATGAATGGGAAGGATTTTGTGTGACACAGTAGGCAAGCAATTGGAGTTGATGAGGTACTGTGATCCGTTCGTATGATTTAGTATAGCAGGCAGAGAATATATATTTTGGGAAGAAAACTGTAGCACTGGTTAGTGTTAGATGTGGGTTATGTGATGCACTTTGGGTCGGGTTTTAAGAGGAAAAAATGGAAACAAAATAGAACTGATACGAAGAAATAAGAGGGTGTCGGTTTCTTTTGAATAAAAGGGAGTTGGTTGGATACGTACATCAGGCTTGAGTAAAAGATGCCATTTTGATAAGGTAAGAAGGGGTTCAATTTATAAATTTAAGTAATAAACTTACAATTTATTTCAAACATTAATTCGTTTAGTTATAAATGTATACTTATAATATTAACGACTTATGCTTATGCTATCAGAGCTACGTGCGGTCGGTCACACTAAAACGGTGTCAAGAAGCACTACATTATGGAGTCGGAATGGGTGATGATGGGATCAATGGAATTTTCTGATTAAATTAAACACCGTTTAATTTAATTAAAAACTGTAACGACCTGAAAATTTGCGAGTCCAACTCCTTTACAGAATAATTAAATTATAACAGTGGTGTTATAATTTCCTGCTTCTGAAATATAACAACTTTAATCTAACTCTTATTTCCTAACTCGAATAAATAACGAACAACAAATTTATTAACTCCTATTTGGTTAACTCTTATTCTATAACTCTTATTCGAATAAATCCAATCTAATAACTCTTATCCGATTAACTCTAACTCTATTTAACTCTTACTGGATTAACTCTTATTCGAATAACTAACATCTGAATAACTTATATTTAATAATCTCTCTTCTTCGAATAAACTATATTTGATTTAACTCCTGTCGAATAACTAGATTCGATTAACTCCCTTCGAATATCTCTGATTCGATTAACTCACTTCGAATATCTCTAATTCGATTAACTCACTTCGAATATCTCTGATTCGATTAACTCCTTTTAACTCTATCCGAATAACTAATATTCGATAACTTCTTTTAACTCGATTCGAATAACTAATATTCGATAACTCCTTTTAACTCGATTCGAATAACTAATATTCGAAAACTCCTTTTAACTCGATTCGAATAACTAATATTCGATAACTCCTTTTAACTCGATTCGAATAACTAATATTCGATAACTCCTTTTAACTCGATTCGAATAACTAATATTCGATAACTCCTTTTAACTCAATTAACTCTAAATGATTAATTCTGACTAGTCGACCCTAACTGATTAACTCTAACTCTAACTCAAATGTGTTTACTCTAATCAATTACCCTAATTGATTTGCTCAAATCAATTAACTTTAATCAAATAACTAATATTCGATTAACTCATTTTAATTAACTTCTTTTGATTAACTCCTTTCAACTCTATTCGAATAAACCATATTCGATAACTCTTTTAACTCTATTTATTTAGCAAATAAATATTCCTTTCAATTCTTATATTTATTTAACAAATAAATATTTCCCTTTTACTTCTATTTATTTCCTATGAATAAATGATCCTTTATATTTGTTTTTCACAAATAATTTCCTTTTATAAAATCCTTTTCCTTTTATATATAAAATCCATTGATTTTATAGAAATAATTTAATTTCAAAATATACTTTGAAAATCCCCTTTTTACACCCCAATATTTCTTATGGTATTTAACGTACCATATAACAATGATCGGTATCATTCAAACATATAAAATCATCAACAGATTTCGTATCACATCATATAACACAATATATGAACAGAACAGTATTATAAATATTGAGGAGTCCAGTTGGACCCCTCCAACCTGTTTCCCTGCATCCACGGATACTAAACAATATGATAACATCGATTTTACTTCTATATGAAATATTCTGATAAACAGAATCGATATTTGATTAACGATATATATAAATATCATTATCTATAATTTCAACCAATACATACGCAATTCAAGCAAACAGTTAACACACATCAATCAACGACTAATTATCAGTTCTAAATATACGTTCGAAAAATATAACTATTCAGAGTTTGTGAGTTTTGCTAACATTGGCAGTTCATCGTTAAAGAACGATAAACTGTTTGTTTGATTTGAATTAAACAATTTATTTCGCCATAAATTCAAACGAGCTCCAATCCACTCCCAGTTAGTTCCATTTGGTTGTGTCCGTCCATATAATCCCAACGGATCTGAACTTTCGCAATTCTGACCATGCATGTGTAAGATATACTATCAACAAGTTCATACATTATTCGATTTAATTTTAAACTAAAATTAAAGTTTATAATGGGCCTCACCCATATACATTTTCTCGGCCCATCCCCTTATAACCAAAACCCGACCACACTATCTTCTTCCCCCAATCCCATTTACATGTTCGAGGAAATTAAGCCGACCCTTTCTCACCACTTCGAGCTTCACGTTCTTCCTCAATCCATCATCGATTTCCACACCAAATAAACGGTAACACTCCTCTTCGTATACACCTTCACCCTCACACCACATAGCAGAACTCGACATCCTCCATGGTGTTTCCGTCGAATAGTATTTCGCACCTAATCCTAGTATTCCACCAAACAATTTTTAACCCAAATCAAACCAAGACTTCACGGTTGATGCTTCTCTCCATCGAGAGTTCAAATATGAACTCAAATTCGAACATCAGTGCTTCAAACCCCTTGCGTCCTGGGACCCTACTCCAGTAAACGAACGCTGTAAAAACTCGAGCAACTCCAACATGAATCGCAGTACACAAAACTGGTACCGGATGGAAGAGAATCGCATAAGGAATCCATCGATGTAGATGAAATGATTTATAGTTTTTCTTTGTATTTGTTATTGATTTTTGAAGAGGATCGAAATAAATTCCTGAAGCAAAATGTTACGGAGGATTTTCTATTTAACTGTGGAATGGTTTTAGGTTTAGCGATGTTGTGCTGTATTTATAGGGTATCAAAATATCTAGATATTTTGTTAGGATATATTAGATATTTTTCTTTTAATATTTTATATTCATTTTGCCTTCTAAAAATCCGTACAGTCATATACGATACCTAAAAATCACGAAAATTGGCATGTAGCTACAGTTCGACATTACGGTCCCAACGAAACTGGTTTCATCCAATTCCGACTCCGCTGGCTCACACAACGTATTTTTAACCGTTAAAATACTGACTTTTTTTCACATTAAAATCCCGTACGGCCACATACTGACTCTAAAAATCACGAAACGTGACATCTAACAATAATTTGACATTGCGGATCCAAAAAAATTAGTTTCGTCGAATTCTGAGGTCGTTTGCAAAACTAGTTATTTTTAAGTGAAAATTAGCCTCACATCCTTAAAATTAAAGTTAATTAGGCTTACATCCTCCCCTCTGTAAAACATATAAATTTCATCCCTGTTTTTAGAATAGCGCCTTGTAATTTCCGCTTTTGCACATATTGATATTTGCGTCTTTAATTTCGGATCTTATCCGATATTTCTTATATGAGATCACATTTTTATATTGC
This sequence comes from Allium sativum, assembly GCA_030737875.1. NCBI lineage: Eukaryota > Viridiplantae > Streptophyta > Magnoliopsida > Asparagales > Amaryllidaceae > Allium > Allium sativum. The sequence goes on from CM060921.1 coordinate 447,848,415, forward strand.
TTTTTTTTTCCTGCTAATGGCGGCGGCTACTTCTTTCTTATTTGCGATTAAATTTTCATTCGTTTTTTCCTGCTAATGGCGGCGCCTGCTTCTTACTGGCATCATCTTCATCAAGGTATTTTTTTTGTCTTTGTATTCTTTCGTTCTTACTTTTAAATTATCTGATTCATTTTTTTCTTCCTTGTTAGTGGCGACAAATTCTTCAGCGTTTTAATCTGATGGAGCCATCATTTAAAACGAGGACGTTTCTTCTGACAGGTGTTTTATAATTGTTAGTATTTTTTTTGTGCACGGATTTCATTTTTCAATCTGAGTGTAAACGTATGAAATTAGTGTTAGAAAACTTCGGTTGTAAATTTACTGAGAAAAATTGAGTATAAGTATGCATATATTCTACATATATGCATACAAATATACATGTATTTGTGTATTAGTCTCACATACTGTAACACCCCGAATTTTAGTTAATACTAAAATTCACTAATTACAGGATAAATAATCTCAAATGTGGGAATTAGGGGAAACAGGCTGCGTCATTGCGTTCGTCTCGGAAAAATACGCGAAATAGAGTCCGAGTTTGCGTAAAATGGGTACCGTATGAAAGAGATATGGACGAACGAAGTTAGGTAGAAAAACAAGAAACAGGCCAAAATTGCACTGGCGCACTTGTGAAGTGCGCCAGAACAAAGATGCACTGGCGCACTTGTGAAGTGCGCCAGTACAAAGATACACTGGCGCACTTGGGAAGTGCGCCCGTGCCGAGCCAAGAAACCTGCACAGTTTCTAGTGAGTTCTGTGGTTGGGTGCACCAGTTTGGGGTTTGGGCTTGGTCTTAGGGCTAGTTTCTGGAATGTGCCGAAATCTAAGGGTCCTAATCTAATCTAGGGTTAATCTAAGGGCCTAAAACACTCTCCTAATCTATAAATACACCCTAAACCTACCCTAATCCATACTAAAAATAGAAATGATGGCCTCATGCCGCCAAATTAAATCTTAGAGAGCCTCCACTAGTTTATGAAGGAAGTTGCAAGCTAATCCCTCTCAAATCATTCTCTAATCATCACCATCTTAATATTTAGCAACTAATTCCCCTTCATAAGTTTGCTAATCTTGGTTTTGGTGAGTTTCTATCACTTTAACATCAATTGTTAAAGTAAGTAGATTGGGTGTAATGAGACTTATGGTCTTAAATGCGGATTAGTGAGTTTGAATCATTTGTAATGATATGCTACTCTATGTTTTTCTATGTTTATGCATAATTAATAAGTGAGTTTATGCATGTTTGATAAGTTGGTTTATGCATGCTTAACAAGTTGGTTTATGCATGTTTGACAAGAGGGTTTATGCATGTTTAATATGTGGGTTTATGCATATTTAACAAGTGGATTTATGCATGTTTAACAAAATGAGTTATGCAAATTCATATGCAAGTCATGTGTATGATGTTATGTAGGTTATGTGTAGGTTGATATGCAAGTTCATATGCAAGTTGTGTATATGCTTAAATGCAAGTTTAACATGATATGCAAGTTATGCATGCTTATGCAAGTATATGAATGCTTATGCAAGTTATGTATATGCTTAAATGCAAGTTTAATATGATATGCAAGTTATGCATGCTTATGCGAGTATGTGAATGATTATGCAAGTATGTGGATGCTTATGCAAGTATGTGAATGCTTATGCAAGTTATGTGTATGCTTAAATGCATGTTTAACATGTTATGCAAGTTGTGAGAATGCTTATATACAAGTTCCACATATTATGCAAGATATGTATATGATAATATGCAAGTTTGGGTTAAATGTAGTTGGGTTAATATGTGCTCATATATGCAAGTTGACAACCTCTTAACCCATGATAAAGTTATATGCTAAACCCATGATATTTGTGATGGATCTTCCCCTTTATTATGTCATGAAATGTGAACGATTTACGTGGGGAACGATGGGGTGGGTAAATATGTTAATAAATGTATGATTGGGTATGATTAAGCATACCATAAAAATAAATTACCATAAGTGGGAATTTACCTATTGAGTTAGGTCTACCCCATGGGAATTTACCTATTGAGTTAGGTCTACCCATGTTATGGAAAACTTGATATTAATTAGGGATAATTAATATGGGGGTGATTAATTAGGTGTAATTAATCGACTAAGACACGAGGTTGGACTCATTTGTAGTGTAAAACCGCCCGGACCCGACCGGCTTAACCAGTAGCTACAAATGTTAGCCCAATGTGGGAGGTCTTAGCCATAAATTAAATACGTGATTAAAGTAAAGACACGAGGTTAGACTCTGTTATGACGTAAGACTGCCCGGACTCTACCGGCTTAACCAGGCGGTCATAACAGCCAGTCTAATGTGAGAGGTCTTTATGGGAAATCACGGTCTTAATTAATTAAGAAACACTTAACCATATTAGCATGTAGTGGGACATGAGGGGTTAAGTGGGTGCCTTGGGTGGCATGTGGAAATTTTGTGGTTGCCTTGGGTGGCATGTGGAATCTAGTGGGTTGCCTTGGGTGGCAATAGAAAATACGATTAGAATACTTAACCAAGTGGAAACATGTAATTAAACATGATTAAAGGGTTAAGTGGGATACACTAGATATATGACAAGCTTAGGTGGGTAGCTTGTGGGGGCCCATTTCAACCAATATCCCAAACGTATCTTTGTGGGCTTGACCCATGTCGAGTGACGGGACACGCATATTGGGCTTGATTATAAGAGGCCAAAACGGGTTAGCGGTGGCAACGCAAGTCCAACGGGTTTCATATGCGTGTGTGGGCCCGGGCTGGTAGATAAGCCGTTGTTGCATCGTGTAGATATAAAGCCGTGCACCGTTGACAGTATTGGGTAGCCACTTTAGGGGAGTGATACACCCCACTGTGGGACCAGCACGGGTATCTACGGTAGGGAGCCGATCGATGGGGAGTAGTGGGTACACCTAATGAAGATAGGGGCAGACGGCACCTATGTAGGGGTACACGAAACTACTGGGTAAAATTGCTAAGTACACCTAGTGGAGATAGGGGCAGACGACACCTATGTAGTGGGCTAGGAGTACATGAAACTTCTGGGGAAATTTTCTAAGTCCTTGAGAGGGATCAACCTTTAAGTAGGAATGACTGGTGTGGTGCAGTTAGTAATTATCCTTGGGTGGGTAGATGCGTCCTTACGGTTATCTTAGTTTATCCTAAGTCTACCAAGCTGCTTAGTGTAGCCATTCATCCCCAGATATTACCGTAGGTCAAGTTTATGTCTTCTCTGGTTACTTTAATGATTGTATTGTTAAAGTTATAGGGCTCACTCAGACTTATGTCTGACCCCGTTGTTTTTATCTTTTTCCCAACCCTCAGGTCCTACGGTGGATCCTAGCGGTAGTAGAGCTTGATCGGATTGCTGTTCCAGTCTTTAGGAGCTTGGGTAGATGTAAAGCTCCAGTTATCCAGTTATCTTTTCTTTTGTTCTGGCTATTGTATGAGAGAGTGGGATTATGTACTTCTTTATTTTGATGGATATTGTACTTGACTTTTATCGTGGTTTTATGATGTAACCAGACATGTTTATTTCCGCTGTTGTGAGATGATGTTTTAAAATTTCAAGTACTATTTATATCTGTCTTGTTGTAATTTTTCTGTTCTATATTCACTAAAATACTCCACCGATGCTATGGCATTCCCTTAGTGAGTGACCATAGCGGGCGTGGGGTGTTACACGTGGTATCAGAGCAAAGGTTACCGGAACAGATAAATTTTTTAGAAAACTATTTTTCTAAAACATTTTTGGAAGAGATATTTTCAAAAACATGTCTTTTAAGAGAAAAGTTTTTGAAAGAAAAGCATAATCCCCAATAGCCATATCTATATCTTTCGAATCCTCCGTTTTGAATCTTTCCTTTTCCGTTTCAGCATGGCCGAGAATCTTAACTTTCCAGAGGGTGTGACGGTACCAGTATGGTATAGGAGATTGATGGAGGCTAGGGCCACCACTGCGGGTCCAGCAAATGTTCCTCCACCAACCGTAGCACCCGATCTTCCTCCTCCCCCTCCTCCTCGCACGGATACTTTTGCTAAGACTTGCAAGGAATTTAAAGCTATGGGAGGGAAACCTTTTCAAGGATCTGAAACTTTTGTAACTAGAGATTGGCTTAAGGAGGTGGAAGAGTTGATAGATATCTTTGAGATGGAAGAAGGAAAGAAAGTCAAGTTGGCTGCTTGGTTAATGAAGGGAGAGGCCTCATTCTGGTGGGAGGTCACTAATGGAGAACGCCCCGTTGACTCTTGGGCGGATTTTAGGCAAAGATTTGTGTCAAAGTTTCTCTCAAGGGCGGAGGAAAACTTGTATATGGAAAGATTCTTGACTCTAAAGCAAGGAAATCTCTCGGTGAAGGAATATGTCAACAAGTTTAATCAATTGGCAAGGTTTGGCCTAGACATGGTGAATACACCGGAGAAGAAGGCTTTGAGGTTCGTGAAAGGCTTGAATGAACCGATGCATGGGTTGGCTATGACTCGTATCCCTATGGGGGCCACCTTTGAGAAGCTAGTTGACATGGCACTCATGTATGAAGAAGAGAAGGGTCCCAATGCTAATAGGGCACCCGAGAAGAAGGGAGATCAAAAGAGACCTCAGCAACAACAGCAAAATAAAGATGGGAAAGGCAACGGTGGCAAGAGCAAGAAGAAGAAGTGTTTCAATTGTGGGACACCTGGCCACCTAAGCAAAGATTGTCGCAAGAAGAAGAAGACTGGCTGCTTCCACTGTGGCGAAGCAGGGCATTTAGTGAAGGATTGCCCTAAGAAAGGGCAAAGGACGGGGTCTACCTCAGGAGGACAGGTGCAAGCTCTTATGGCACCGGGTCAGGCTAGGGGGCAAGTACAGGCTCTCGCGGTTCCACCGATTCAGGAGAGAGGTAGAACTATTTCCGTTGAAAGTCTGGTCTTTCTATTTGATCATCCTGTCCGTACATTGTTTGATTCAGGCGCATCGCATTCGTTTATCTCATCATCATTAGTTGAGTCACTGCACTTAGACACCAGTCTGGTAGATGATCCCTTGGTTGTTTCAAACCCAATTGGGGGCTCCACTTATTTGTCCATGATATGTTTGGGTTTGAAGATTTCTATACTTAGCATTGAGTTTAGATGTGATGCTTTTGTGTTGGGCTTCACGGGCTATGTGTTGATTTTGGGCATGGACTGGTTATCCAGTAATGGTGCCGTTCTTGATTGCGAAAGGAGAGTTGTTAGGCTCATGACCCGTTTGGGTAACACTCTCGAGATTTCTTGTAATCTCATGGACTCTGTTATGCTAAGTTATCTTGAATCGCTTGACGCTTCGGTCGAGAGTTTGCAATCTGTTAGAGTGGTCCGGGAATATCCGGATGTGTTTGAGGAGGTGAAGGGCTTACCTCCGAAGCGGGAGATTGACTTCCGAATATATTTGGTGGATAATGCTAAACCGGTATCTTTACCAGTGCGCCACATGGCTCCTTGTGAGAGGAGGGAACTCCATAAGCAAGTAGGGGAGTTGCTTGAGAAGGGGTTCATAAGACGGAGTATATCGGAGTGGGGTGCTCCGGTAGTATTTGCTACGAAGGCGGATGGGTCCCTCAGACTTTGTGTACACTATAGAGAACTTAACAAGCTCACAAAGAAGAATAGACACCCATTGCCGAGGATTGATGATCTTTTCGATCAGTTGGTTGGCGCTTCAGTATTTTCTCAATTGGACTTAGCCACGGGGTTTCATCAGTTGAGGGTGGCTGAGGATAGCATAGACAAGACTGCCTTTAGAACTCCGGATGGTTTTTATGAGTGGCTGGTGATGCCATTTGGGTTGACGAACGCCCCTTCATACTTTGTTGATTTGATGAGTAGGGTGTTCAGGGAGTTCCTTAATAAATTCGTGGTGGTCTTTGTGGATGATATCTTAGTATTTTCTAAGAGTGAAGAAGAGCATGCCCTACATCTTGGGGAGGTATTGAAGACTCTTCGGGCACATAGCCTTAAGGCTAAATTCTCTAAATGTCACTTCTGGAGGAAGGAGGTGCGGTTCTTGGGGCACGTGGTCTCCAAGGAAGGGATAGCTGTGGATCCCGCGAAGGTAGTATCGATTCAGGATTGGAAGGTTCCGAAGAATGCTACCGAAGTAAGAAGTTTCTTGGGGTTGGCGGGGTATTATAGGAAGTTTATTAAAGACTTCGCAAAGATATCAGCCCCATTAACCCGCTTAACGAAGAAGAATCTTGTTTTCACATGGGATGTAGATTGTGATGATGCGTTCCGACGGTTAAAGAGAGCTTTAACCACTGCTCCAGTTTTAGTGTTGCCAGATGGGAGCAAGCCATTTGTTGTCTATACCGATGCCTGTGGGACAGGACTTGGCGCAGTCCTAATGCAAGAGGGAAGGGTAATAGCCTATGGTGGAAGGCAGTTGAGGGCACATGAGAAAAATTACCCTACCCATGATCTAGAGCTGGCCGCTATTGTTTTTGCGCTTAAGATTTGGCGCCATTATCTTCTTGGTGAGAGATTCGAGTTGTTCACTGACCATAAATCATTGAAATACTTCTTCTCTCAGAAGGATTTAAACTTAAGACAGCAAAGGTGGATGGAATTCTTAGCATCCTATGATTTCGAGATAGCATATACCCCTGGCAAGGGTAACGTGGTGGCGGACGCCTTGAGCAGAAAGAGGTTGTCCTTGAGTCCATTGTTCGTGGAACAACGAAGCTTGGAATTTATCTCGATGTTTGATTTCATACCTTCCGTTGATTATGTACCCGGTTTGCTAGCTTCCTTGGAAGTTAGACCTACTCTTTTGGGGCGGATTGGTGAAGCACAGAGGGACGACCCACAGTTGGTTGAGTTGGTGGAGAAACTCATAAGGGGGGAGTCATCCAGCCATTTGAGTAGGTACACCCTAGACGATAGGGGGTGCTTGCGTAGAGATGGTAGACTTTGTGTACCGCAAGACGAGGGTTTGAGGAAGGCTATTCTTGATGATGCACACCGTTCTAGGATGACTATTCATCCCGGTGGGGACAAGATGTACCAAGACATGAAGAGGGTTTTCTTCTGGGCCGGTATGAAGAAAGACGTGGCCGAGTATGTCGCTCGATGTTTGGTGTGCCAACAAGTGAAGGCGGAGCAAAAGAAACCTGGTGGGTTGCTTCACCCATTGGAGGTTCCGCAATGGAAGTGGGATAGCGTCTCGATGGATTTTATTGACGGGTTACCCAGATCGAGGAAGGGTAATACAGGAATTTGGGTGGTGGTAGACAGACTTACTAAGAGCGCCCATTTCATACCTGTGAAGAGCAAGAGGACCGCTCCATGGCTAGCTTCAGTATATCTTCGAGAGATAGTTCGATTGCATGGGGTACCCTCTAGCATAGTGAGTGATCGAGATCCTATCTTCACTAGCGAGTTCTGGAGAAGTTTGCAAGAAGCAGTGGGGACTCAATTGTGTCTGAGCACCGCATATCATCCTCAGACGGATGGCCAGACTGAGAGGGTGAATCGTGTTCTAGAAGACCTTTTGAGGCTTTGTATCTTAGATTTTGGAGGTACATGGGAAGAGCATCTTCCATTGGTGGAGTTCGCATATAATAACAGCTTTCAGTCCAGTATTGGTATGGCTCCTTTCGAAGCTCTCTATGGAAGGCCTTGTCGATCACCTACATGTTGGTGGGAATCTACGGATAAGATCTTGCTTGGGCCTGATATGGTTAGGGAGACTTCTGAGAAGATTGACTTAATTCGAAGAAGGATGAAAGCAGCGCAGGATAGGCAAAAATCTTATGCGGACAAGAGAAGGACGGATCTTGAGTTTGAGGTTGGGGACATGGTTTTTGTCAAAGTATCTCCATTGAGAAATGTTGTTCGCTTTGGATCCGTTGGGAAGTTAGCACCGAGGTTTGTTGGGCCGTTTCCTATTAAGGAAAGGATTGGACGGATGGCATATAGGGTGGAGTTGCCCGACAGACTTAGTGGTGTTCATGATGTATTCCATGTATCACATCTGAGGAAGTGCTTACATGAGACTGCAGAGGTGGTAGAGCCGAGCTTGCTTAGAGATGTAGAGGTAGAGCGTGATGCGACGATTCGACGAGCTCCTACTCGCATCCTTGGGTCAGAGACTAGGAAATTGAGGAATCGAGAGGTTCGGCTAGTCAAAGTGCAATGGGGAGAAGATGAGAGCAACGCAACTTGGGAGACGGAAGCGAAGATGCGTTCTTTGTATCCATTTCTTTTTGAGAGTATGTCTTTTAACTTCTCCTTTATCGCTTGTCTAGTACTTATCTTATCCTTAGTATATCCTATCGTTAGTACTGATTGACCTTTAGATAGGGTAAACCTATGGTTGAAACATGTGTTTGAGACATGTTATGGTTGATGGATGCAAGTGGATGCAAGTGTTTGCTAGTGGTTGCTCGTGGATGCATATACACACACTCTAGGCACTAGATCGGCTCAGTCACTTCATATTGCATATTGCATAAAATTGTGTGTAGAAAGCTATATTTATGGATGTATAATGATTGTGTTATCACATGGATGATGCATTTTGGGTGGATGATTGTGCACTCATGTAGATATTGTATGTGTCGATAGGGTTTTCTCGCATACATAATGGATGCATGGCACTATCATGGTTTGCATATGTTCATACATTAGATAGGGAACATATACACACACTTTTTGCATATGCTCATACATCATTAGAAACTGTTTAAGGACAATGGATGCCCGTGGTTGATGGTTTGAGTAGATGGTTGCTTGGATGGTAGGATATGCATTCTCCTTAGCTTAGAGATTTCGGGGACGAAATCCTTTAAGGAGGGGAGAATGTAACACCCCGAATTTTAGTTAATACTAAAATTCACTAATTACAGGATAAATAATCTCAGATGTGGGCATTAGGGGAAACAGGCTGCGTCATTGCGTTCGTCTCGGAAAAATACGCGAAATAGAGTCCGAGTTTGCGTAAAACGGGTACCGTATGAAAGAGATATGGACGAACGAAGTTAGGCAGAAAAACCAGAAACAGGCCAGAATTGCACTGGCGCACTTGTGAAGTGCGCCAGAACAAAGATGCACTGGCGCACTTGTGAAGTGCGCCAGTACAAAGATACACTGGCGCACTTGGGAAGTGCGCCCGTGCCGAGCCAAGAAACCTGCACAGTTTCTAGTGAGTTCCGTGGTTGGGTGCACCAGTTTGGGGTTTGGGCTTGGTCTTAGGGCTAGTTTCTGGAATGTGCCGAAATCTAAGGGTCCTAATCTAATCTAGGGTTAATCTAAGGGCCTAAAACACTCTCCTAATCTATAAATACACCCTAAACCTACCCTAATCCATACTAAAAATAGAAATGATGGCCTCATGCCGCCAAATTAAATCTTAGAGAGCCTCCACTAGTTTATGAAGGAAGTTGCAAGCTAATCCCTCTCAAATCATTCTCTAATCATCACCATCTTAATATTTAGCAACTAATTCCACTTCATAAGTTTGCTAATCTTGGTTTTGGTGAGTTTCTATCACTTTAACATCAATTGTTAAAGTAAGTAGATTGGGTGTAATGAGACTTATGGTCTTAAATGCGGATTAGTGAGTTTGAATCATTTGTAATGATATGCTACTCTATGTTTTTCTATGTTTATGCATAATTAATAAGTGAGTTTATGCATGTTTGATAAGTTGGTTTATGCATGCTTAACAAGTTGGTTTATGCATGTTTGACAAGAGGGTTTATGCATGTTTAATATGTGGGTTTATGCATATTTAACAAGTGGATTTATGCATGTTTAACAAAATGAGTTATGCAAGTTCATATGCAAGTCATGTGTATGATGTTATGTAGGTTATGTGTAGGTTGATATGCAAGTTCATATGCAAGTTGTGTATATGCTTAAATGCAAGTTTAACATGATATGCAAGTTATGCATGCTTATGCAAGTATATGAATGCTTATGCAAGTTATGTATATGCTTAAATGCAAGTTTAATATGATATGCAAGTTATGCATGCTTATGCGAGTATTTGAATGCTTATGCAAGTATGTGGATGCTTATGCAAGTATGTGAATGCTTATGCAAGTTATGTGTATGCTTAAATGCATGTTTAACATGTTATGCAAGTTGTGAGAATGCTTATATACAAGTTCCACATATTATGCAAGATATGTATATGATAATATGCAAGTTTGGGTTAAATGTAGTTGGGTTAATATGTGCTCATATATGCAAGTTGACAACCTCTTAACCCATGATAAAGTTATATGCTAAACCCATGATATTTGTGATGGATCTTCCCCTTTATTATGTCATGAAATGTGAACGATTTACGTGGGGAACGATGGGGTGGGTAAATATGTTAATAAATGTATGATTGGGTATGATTAAGCATACCATAAAAATAAATTACCATAAGTGGGAATTTACCTATTGAGTTAGGTCTACCCCATGGGAATTTACCTATTGAGTTAGGTCTACCCATGTTATGGAAAACTTGATATTAATTAGGGATAATTAATATGGGGGTGATTAATTAGGTGTAATTAATCGACTAAGACACGAGGTTGGACTCATTTGTAGTGTAAAACCGCCCGGACCCGACCGGCTTAACCAGTAGCTACAAATGTTAGCCCAATGTGGGAGGTCTTAGCCATAAATTAAATACGTGATTAAAGTAAAGACACGAGGTTAGACTCTGTTATGACGTAAGACTGCCCGGACTCTACCGGCTTAACCAGGCGGTCATAACAGCCAGTCTAATGTGAGAGGTCTTTATGGGAAATCACGGTCTTAATTAATTAAGAAACACTTAACCATATTAGCATGTAGTGGGACATGAGGGGTTAAGTGGGTGCCTTGAGTGGCATGTGGAAATTTTGTGGTTGCCGTGGGTGGCATGTGGAATCTAGTGGGTTGCCTTGGGTGGCAATAGAAAATACGATTAGAATACTTAACCAAGTGGAAACATGTAATTAAACATGATTAAAGGGTTAAGTGGGATACACTAGATATATGACAAGCTTAGGTGGGTAGCTTGTGGGGGCCCATTTCAACCAATATCCCAAACGTATCTTTGTGGGCTCGACCCATGTCGAGTGACGGGACACGCATATTGGGCTTGATTATAAGAGGCCAAAACGGGTTAGCGGTGGCAACGCAAGTCCAACGGGTTTCATATGCGTGTGTGGGCCCGGGCTGGTAGATAAGCCGTTGTTGCATCGTGTAGATATAAAGCCGTGCACCGTTGATAGTATTGGGTAGCCACTTTAGGGGAGTGATACACCCCACTATGGGACCAGCACGGGTATCTACGGTAGGGAGCCGATCGATGGGGAGTAGTGGGTACACCTAATGAAGATAGGGGCAGACGGCACCTATGTAGGGGTACACGAAACTACTGGGTAAAATTGCTAAGTACACCTAGTGGAGATAGGGGCAGACGGCACCTATGTAGTGGGCTAGGAGTACATGAAACTTCTGGGGAAATTTTCTAAGTCCTTGAGAGGGATCAACCTTTAAGTAGGAATGACTGGTGTGGTGCAGTTAGTAATTATCCTTGGGTGGGTAGATGCGTCCTTACGGTTATCTTAGTTTATCCTAAGTCTACCAAGCTGCTTAGTGTAGCCATTCATCCCCAGATATTACCGTAGGTCAAGTTTATGTCTTCTCTGGTTACTTTAATGATTGTATTGTTAAAGTTATAGGGCTCACTCAGACTTATGTCTGACCCCGTTGTTTTTATCTTTTTCCCAACCCTCAGGTCCTACGGTGGATCCTAGCGGTAGTAGAGCTTGATCGGATTGCTGTTCCAGTCTTTAGGAGCTTGGGTAGATGTAAAGCTCCAGTTATCCAGTTATCTTTTCTTTTGTTCTGGCTATTGTATGAGAGAGTGGGATTATGTACTTCTTTATTTTGATGGATATTGTACTTGACTTTTATCGTGGTTTTATGATGTAACCAGACATGTTTATTTCCGCTGTTGTGAGATGATGTTTTAAAATTTCAAGTACTATTTATATTTGTCTTGTTGTAATTTTTCTGTTCTATATTCACTAAAATACTCCACCGATGCTATGGCATTCCCTTAGTGAGTGACCATAGCGGGCGTGGGGTGTTACACATACTGTCAAAATTTTGCATACAAATGTTCATATATTCTTAATTTGTTCATATCTGTATGCATATTTTTATAATTCATGCAGGAAAACAGATTTTTTAAAAATATATTCATATATGTATGCATATATATAGAAAACTTGCATTTAAATCTGCAGAATTATTAATATTTCGCTGAATTGTTTTATCATACTTGCAGGAAAACATATTTTTTTTTTTAAAATATAATTCATTTATGTATGCATGTATATAGAAAACTTGCATATAAATATGCAGAATTATTGTTATTTTGTTGAATAGTACGTATGTATTTATATTAGTCTGAAGCTGTTTATATAATTTGATTATTGCACATTATGCTTATTAACGGTTATTTTTTTTTTAATATCAGTTCTCCTCCAAAAGGTGGAAGAATGTCTGGTTCTCCATCTTCGTCCAAAATTTTGAAATCTGCAGTTCATTCTACGGAGACTACTAGCTGATGTTCGTGCAATAAGCTGGGTCTTAACGAAATAGCTTGTTCTTCAAAAGACCATTAAATCTGCTTTGTTTATTTTATTTTATTTTTAAGACACTTGGTTTTAGTGTTTACTTTTACCATTTGTTGTAAACATTTATGTGATGTAATAAAATCAGTTCAGTATTTTGTTGTAAATTTGTTTATAATTTCCAGTTTTCGTTTTGATCTGAAATGTATTGGCAGCAGTTAGCATTAATATTCATATTGGCAGCAGTTTCTTCTCAACCACTTGTGCAAATTTATGTATTAATGTATGCAATTAATCTACATAAATGCACAAATGTATGCAACTATGAGAATTATATGTACGCAATTAGTATTTGTATTGTTTGCATATTTGTATGCAAGTAATAATAATATTTTCATTTAAGTATTCTAGTATTTAACTTCTGCAATTAAATTTGCAATTTTTCAAAATATTTGCATACAATGATGCTAATATTTTGAATAACTGCATACCAATAAGTAAAAATTCCAGGTTATCATATAGGAACAAAATAACTTGAAACCCTACATAATTTTTCCCAGTGATTCATTACTGAAAATAATAATCAACAGCCCGTAGTTTTAAAACAAAATAATCGTACAAATATTCACAAAAATTCTTGTACTAAACGCACATAATCAAGAAACTTTTATTACAAAATTTATTTGTTTATGCAAGAATTAAAACTTTTATGAATAAATAATTGCACACTTTTACACAACATCTCTAATTATCTGAATACAAATATGCAAATATCTGCTGATATTTGCAAACTTTCCATCAACACAACACAACATTTCATATTTGGTTACAATAATCCGCAATTAATCTGACTAACTAAATTCCAGTCAGTGGCAGCGGCGGTTCTCACTTTGCGGTTGGATGCAGTCTTGTAGCTGTAGATGTTTGGTGGGGGTCGGATTGGGGAAGGAAGATGAAGAGGAGGGTTTGTCAACGGCGGTGGGTCCATCGGTGGGTGGTGCAGCGTCTGGTGCAGGGGGAACGACGACGATGTCAAATCGTAGGAGGTGGACGACTGGAGTGATCGAACGGTTTGCAAAATAGTGGGATTAGGGTTTCAAGCGAGATATAAGGAAATGTTGATTGAGTAAATGATGCATATCATTTTGGATAGTTTTTTAATTTCATAAGGGTACATCTGGTATTTTTTCAGTGAAAGTTCAAAAACAAGGATGTATTTTATATTCTTTTTATCAGCGGTTTTTTTTTTATATTTCGGAACTTAATAGGGACTTGTAAAAAACACACCCTATTTTTAAAGCTTTGAATGACCCATTTAAATATATAAATATATTTAAATATAATTAAATTAAATACAAATACATTTATATTATCGTATATACTCACAGTGGAATACTATACAGCTCTACTGGGATTTATAACCTGATATTTCAAATCGCGATTAAATCGATATTCGATTTAAATGAAATTCCTTTTTAAAATATAAATAATTCCTTTATAAATTATAAAGGAATTCCACAGCGACTTTTCTAAAATTTGATTTGGACATAAATCAAAATGTACCGGATGAAATCCTGATTTTTCTCTTCCACTAGAAAGATATACTCCACCAGCTCCACACATTTCTTGTTTCACAAAAATCCAACTTAAAACGAATCTTGTACATTCAATTGAAGTTCGAATCGCCAAACTACGAGCGCCATTTCAAGCTCGATTTTAATTATAATATATATTTTACTTTCAACTGTCGTTATTTAATATATTCGTCAATATATTTCAATATACTGAATTATATTTTTTTTTCAGCTGTCAGTTTTCACAACATTTTGAATTCTGTTATTTCCGATTATTCCGGAAATATATTATCCTGTTATCTATATTAATTAAATATAAATATTATTTAATTTTGGTTATCGATCTTGCCAACTTGATAATTAATATTGAAATAAATAAATTATCTGACAGCTAAAGTGCGGGTCATTACAAAAACCAACCATTAAATCAACAAATCAAACCCAGATAAGTTAAACTCACTCAGTACTCCTATAAATTGGGTTTATTATTTGAATGCTATGGTTGCTGTTTATTGGTTGATCTGATGATTGTTTGGATATTTTTGAATATTGCTATATCGATGATTTAAATTAAACGTTGTTTAATTTAAATAAAATGACATTGTTATTGTTAAACGATGGTTTCCAAACAAGGTAACTTACCTTGCTGATTATGTTTATAATCATATAAAGGTATTTAAACTAGATTGGATGCTTGAATTATTATTATTATTGGTTGACCGCTATCTATTGAATAAATTATTTATTTGCATATGATCGTTACATGAACTGTTTAACTAGTATGAATGGATATGAATTCAATGTTGTTGTGTTATTAACCAATGAGAAATATTGGTTGAGGAATTTATAGCAGATGGCCAAAATAAAAATTGTTTTTTTTAAAGAAAGATTTACCGTTAGGTAAATCGATAGAAATGAAGTTATAAAATTTATTTATAACTAAATATAGATTTTTTAAATATATTAGTTTAATTGGGTTTATAAATAGAAAATAGACCAACCATATATACATTAATTACTTTAACCAGCAATTAACATTTTTGACACCAAAATCTATCCGTGTGCGAAGGACGTGCTTCATCACAAGTACTTAATGATTTTATAAAAATGATTCTTATATTTACAAGACCGATAAGCAACTGAACGGATATTAATGTGATCTTTAATAACTGAGGTCAATTGTTTTAAGAAATAATTTAAAATGAGATTATATTGATTTGATTATTATAATAATCGAATGGATTATTTAAGTTAATTTAATTTGTAATTAATTTAAATGGAAGGATGAATTAAGATCTTGTAACACCCCGAATTTTCTATTAACTGTAACTTAACAAATTAAAGTATAATTAATTCTAAATGATGAAATCAAGGGAAATGGGTTATTCCATTGCGTTCGTCTCGAAATTCTGATTGAGATAAAGTCCAAGTTTGTGTAAAACGGATAACGTGTGAAGAAGATAAGGACGAACGAAGTTGGGCAAAAAAACCAGAAACGGGTCAGAATGCACTGGCGCACTTGGGAAGTGCGCCAGAATAAAATTGAACTGGCGCACTTGGGAAGTGCGCTAGTATAATTTTAGCACTGGCGCACCTGCCAAGTGCGCCCAGGCCAGAAAGACCTGTTGGTCAGGACCTAGCTGACCTGGTCAGGGTCTGGTCGATTTCTGAGGCTTGGCTGAGTCACTAGGGCTTACATGTCACTTTCTGATTGGCTTCTCTTGAGATGGATGGTCTGGATTCACTCTAGCTTCATCGACGGCTCTAAATAGATTGAAATTCTATAAATACAACTCAAGTCTAACCCTAAATTCACACAAATAATGTAATACCAAAGCCGTCATGCTGCTGGAAAGAAACTAGGAGTGGTCGTCAGTTAGAAAGCCTAGAGACAAGCCAATACTAAAGCAAAACACGAATCAAAACAACATTAGTCTACCCAAAGGAAAGCATATCAAATCCAGAATTCAAGTTCGTCGTTCGTTGTAAGTATAGTGATTTTTCTGATGAGAATAAAACTAAGACTTGATTCGATGTAAATTGGAAGTGGAATTGTGGTATTATGTAACGACGATGTTAATTCATATCTATGTATTGAAATGATTGTGCTGCGATTGAAATTGAGATTTTTTGGTATAATTAAGATTGATGTTGATCCTATTGTACTTTTAGAATGAAAATAACATCACAAGCAAGTTGTATAGTTCATGTTTATGTGATTATATAGTTCTTTTGTGATTAGAACCTCATGTATATACTTTATGCTAGAAATTTGTATGCCTAAATGGTTATGTTCATATACATGCCCCTATGTTTATACAAAAGTTGCAAGTTTCTAATTTGATCTATGTTAAGATCCACTTTAGTACATGTTTCATGTTGTAATTAGATAGGCGATTGGATCTTGTTCACACCCTTGTCATAAAGTTATACATATTTATGAAAATGTCATATTCTTGTCATGTGCTAGTAATGTTCGATGTTATGCCTAGATCCAAAACAAGTTTAGACCAATGTTGTCTAAATCATATGCTAATTCATGTGACACCTATTTGGTTAGACCCTTATTTCAATGCAAATTCACATATATGTAAAATTGATTTAGGCTTTGTTGCAAATTCACATATATGTATATTGACTATTTTGCAAGTTCACATCTATGACATTCCTATTGGCTATTTTGCAAGTTCACACCTATGATGTTCATATTGACTATGCCAAGTTTACATCTATGTCATGTTTATGTTTATGAATTCCCTTATGCCTATTTGTGTGCGCTAAATTAGGCTAAGTTTTTAGCCTAATAATGTATGTTAAGACTATGCGAACAAAAATTAGGCTAAGATTCTTAGCCTAATGTTTAAACGGGGTAACGTTGGGAATATTAATAAAACTTGACATAAAAATATATGAAATTGGCATGTTCGTCACATGCCAAAATTGGTGGTATTTAAATGGTATAAATCCTTATACCAAAAATGTTAAACTTGGAATGTGGGACATAACATTTTATTGTTGACAAATTTACATATATTCAGAAATAAAGACAAATATGTAAATTTAGAAAATATGAATATGCTTAACACGAGGTTGGATTGAGTTGTGATGTAAATCTGCTCGGACCCGCCCGGCTGTCCAGTAGTCACAACAATACCTATCCAATGTGGGTGGTTAAGCATTGAGCCCAATAAGGACCCGAGGTTTGACCGAGTTATGGTGTAAATCTCCCCGGAACTGACGGGCACATCTAGTAACCGTAACATTATCTGTCTAATCTGAGTGGTCGGTGCTTTAAAAGGATAAGGACAAACTAGTCAGTATGGTAGGGTTAAGTTAACCAAAATACTTAACCAATTCAACATGTTAATGAAATTGATGGGTGGGGTTAGGTAAATACAGACACTTAACCACTTTACATGTTTGGCTAGAAAACCCTAGTAATGGGGACCCATTTCAGCAGTAACCCAACTAGGTATCATGGTACCCTGAAACTAGGTAGGGTGGGGCACGATTACTGGGCTGATTGTAAGCGGTCAAAGCGACGGCGGTGGGTGCAACAGTGTGGGTTCTAACGGAGTGCGGGCGTGCACACACTTCGGAGCAGACAAACAGGACACTGGGGGCACCAATAGTATAACCTATGCATTCTAAGGTTTGTGTCGGGTCGCCACCATGGGACTTGATACACCCCATGGTGGGGCCGGCATAGGTATCTACAATATCTGAGGGGCCGTAAGACGCAGATGATTATGCGAGTAGGAGCCGATCTTTAGAAAAGGGGATCACTTTACCTCCAGCATGGGATGACAGTTAAGATAATACAAGTAGGTGCAAAGATATAGTGTGGGGTGCAAAAGTATATTCATTTCAAAACTACTTTATCTTAGTTTATGATACTTTCCTATTCCAGTTTATACCTATCATACCCTTATTCTTAATTTCATACTGGAGAGTCACTAGACTTACCAGGCTTTATGTCTGACCCTATTTTCTTTCGTTTTCTTTTCTTCCGCTCCCCCATCCCCCCAGGTCCACAGGGAGGAAATAACTCAGCTTGGTCAGATTCTTTAAAAGCTTCAAGATAGTTGATGTACGGTTTTGGAGTCTCTTTCCTTGGCTATGGCTGTTGGTCACACTCTATGGGGATTTATACAGTTTTAATCACGTTTTATGCTTCTTTATTTAAAAACCAAGACAGAAATGATGTTGTAATGTTTTGGAAGTTATTATGAGACAATTATGGAAATGTGTTGTATGAACAAGTATTTTATGAAGTTAATGTCTGATGTTTTCCGCTTATATTTTTATATGTGTGTGTGTGTGTGTGTGTTTATATCTGTCTTACGTTTTATCTATGAGTTGTACTTACAAACCTCCACCAAAGTTAAGGCAGTCCCTTTTGAGTGACCTTAATGGAGGGTGGGGTGTTTCACTTGGTATCAGAGCATAGATTTACCAGACTAGATAAAAAAAATTTGAAACTATTTTCAAAAAGAAGTTTAAAGAGGCATTTTCAAGAAAAGTTTTGATATTTTAAAAGGCATAATCCCCCAAAAGCCATATGCACTATCTATCTATCCTTCATTTTGAACCTTTCCTTTTGTTTCAGCATGTCTGGAGACCTTAACCTTCCGAAAGGAGTACATGTACCCGACTGGTTTAGGAGGTACCAGGAAGCTAGGGCCAATGGCGCGGGCCCAGCAGACATTCCTCCTCCAGTGGCAGCGGTTCCTCCTCCTCCTCCTCCTCATGGAAGCACTTTCGCTAAGACATGTAGAGACTTCAAGGCTATGGGAGCAAAGAACTTTTATTGAACTGAATCATTTGTGGTAGCAAGGAACTGGCTGAAGGAGACTGAAGATTTATTCGTTATCTTCGAAGTTGATGACAGGCAGAAGATACAACTAACAGTATGGTTGGTCAAGGATGAAGCTTTCTATTGGTGGGAAGTAACACATGCGGAGAGGCCAGAGGAAACATGGGAAGACTTCAGGAGAAGGTTTGAGATGAAATTCCTCTCCCAAGCTGAAAGAAGCCTGCAAATGGAGAAGCTCCTAACTCTGAAACAGGGAAGTATGACAATCAGGGAGTACGTTAATCAGTTTAATCAGCTGGCCAGATTTGGGTTGGACTTAGTAAACACCCAACACAAGAAGGCGCTCCGCTTTGTTAAAGGTCTGAATGAGCTTCTATACAGCCTTGCTATGACTCATGTATCCACGGGAGTGACTTATGAAAGCTTAGTGGACATGGAATTGCTACACGAGGAAGACAAGGGCAAGAAAGAGACTAAGGTGGAAGAAAAGAAGGAAGGTTTACAAGCTAAGAAAACAGACTTCAAGAAAGGCGGGAAGAATAACAAATCCCGTGAAAAGAGAAAGTGCAATTTCTCTGGCATTATGGGACATATAGCAAAAGAAATAAGAAGGCAAAGATGAATGGTGGTTGCTTCAATTATGGCGAGATGGCTAAGAACAGCCCAAAGAAGCAGGGGCAGGGACAGAGGACTGGATCTACCTCAGGCGGACAAGTTCACGCGCTGGTGGCACCTCCATAGGAACGAGGTAGAAATATTTCTGTAGAAACCATAGTTTATCTGTATGATCATCCAGTTCACACTCTCTTTGATTCTGGTGCATCACACTCCTTTATTTCATCTGCTTTAGTAGAATCTCCGCATCTAGACACTAGTATGGTAGAAGATACCTTGGTTGTTTCAAATCCAATTGGGGGCTCGGCTTATTTGTCGATGGTTTGCTTGGATTTGAAAATCTCTATTCTAAGTGTTGAATTTAGATGTATTGCTTTTGTTTTGGGCTTCTCAGGGTATGGACTGATCTTAGCCATGGACTGGTTATCCAGTAATGGTGCCATTCTTGATTGTGAGAAAAGAGTGGTTAGGCTCTTGACTCGGCTTGGTAACATTCTAGAAATTTCTTGTAATCCCTTGAATGTTGTTATGCTTAGTTATCTAGAATTGTTTGACGCTTCTGTTGAGAATTTGCAGTCGGTTAGAGTAGTCCGGGAATATCCGGATGTCTTTGAAGAGGTGAAAGGCTTACCTCCAAAGCGGGAAATAGACTTCCGCATATATCTTGTTGATAATGCAAAGCCCGTAGCTCTGCCTGTTAGGCATATGGCTCCAAAGGAGAGAAAGGAGCCCAGTAAGCAAGTTAAGGAGCTTCTCGAGAAGGGGTTTATAAGAAGGAGTATCTCCGAATAGACGATTTGTTTGATCAGCTTGTAGGTGCGTCGGTCTTCTCCCAACTTGATCTAGCTACTAGGTTTTATCAGCTAAGGGTAGCTGAAGATAGCATTGATAAAACGACGTTCAGAACCCCAGACGGTTTCTTCGAGTGGCTTGTCATGCCTTTCGGTTTGACGAACGCACCCGCTTATTTCGTAGACCTAATGAGCAGGGTGTTCAGAGAATTCCTCAATAATTCATGGTGGTCTTCATAGACGATATTTTGATCTTCTCAAAGAATGAGGAAGAACATGCTCAACATCTGGAAGAGATAATGGATACTGTCCATGCACATCAGCTAAAAGCCAAATTCTCCAAGTGCCATTTTTGGAGAAAGGAAGTAAGATTTCTAGGGCATATAGTATCCAAAGAGGGGTTGGTTGTGGACCCCGTGAAAGTGGTGGCAGTGTAAGATTGGAAGACACCAAGAAATGCAACCGAAGTCCAAAGTTTTCTTGGGCTAGCCGGTTTTTACCGAAAGTTCATTAGGGATTTCGCAAAAATCTCAGCTCCACTCACAAGGCTAACAAAGAAGAATCTGGCATTCACTTGGGATTTGGATTGCGAGTTTGCTTTCCAACGATTAAAAAGGGCTTTCACAACAGCCTCAGTTCTGAATTTGTCAGATGGAAGCAAAATGTTCATAGTATATACGGATGCTTGCGATACGAGGCTAGGCACTGTTCTAATGCAAGAAGGAAGGATAGTAGCTTATGGTGGAAGACAATTGAAAGTTCATGAAAAGAACTACCCAACCCACGATCTTGAGTTGGCCGCCATCGTCTTTGCGCTTAAGTCTGGGCGCCATTATCTCGTAGGTGAGAAGTTCGAATTATATACTGACCATAAATCGTTGAAGTATCTTTTCTCGCAGAAAGATCTTAACTTAATGCAGCAAAGGTGGATGGAGTTCCTTGCCTCGTATGATTTTGAAATTTCCTATACTCCCGGCAAAGGCAACGTAGTAGCAGACGCGTTGAGCCGAAAGAAACTGACCTTAAGCCCTCTCTTTGTAGAAAGGAAAAACTTGGAGCATATAGCCAGTTTTAACTTTAGGCCCTCCTCGGATTTTGTACTGGGTTTGTTAGCATCTCTCGAAGTACACCCTACTCTCTTTGACTCAATAGGGGCTGCACAACGTGAAGACCCTCAACTTGTTGATGTGATTGATAAACATATTAGGGGTGAGACTTCTAGTCACCTCAGTAGATACGCCATCGATGATAAGGGTTGGCTGAGGCGAGATGGAAGATTATGTGTCCCACAAGCAAGGGAGTTGACAAAGAAGGTTCTCGAGGAAGCGCATCATTCCAAGATGACTATACACCCTAGCGGTGATAAGACGTACAAGGATATAAAAAGAACTTTCTTTTGGGGCGGCATGAAGAAGGACGTGGCAGATTTCGTTTCTAAGTGCATGACCTGCCAACAGGTCAAGGCGGAACAAAAGAAATCCGGAGGACTGCTACATCCTCTAGAAGTCCCGCAATTGAAGTGGGATAGCATTTCAATGGACTTCATTGACTGGTTCCCTAGGTCAAGAAGAGGCAATACTAGCATTTGGGTAATAGTGGACAGGCTTACTAAAAGCGCCCACTTTATACCTATCAAGAGTAGAAGGACCGCTTCGTCTCTAGCTCCTCTTTATCTCAAGGAAATAGTTCGACTCCATGGAATACCCTCGAGCATAGTGAGTGACAGAGACCCCATCTTTACGAGCGAATTTTGGCGGAGTATGAATGAAGCTGTCGGCATACAGTTATGTTTGAGCACAGCCTATCACCCACAAACTGATGGTCAGACAGAAAGGGTGAATAGAGTACTAGAAGATCTTCTCAGACTGTGCGATCTTGACATCAGAGGGACTTGGGAGGATCACCTTCCTTTAGTGGAATTCGCCTATAATAACAGTTACCAAGCCACCATCGGTATGGCGCCCTTCGAAGCTTTGTATGGAAGACCTTGCCGATCACCAACTTGTTGGTGGGAGTCCACTGACAAGATTATACTTTAGCCAGACTTGATTAGAGAGACTTTAGAAAAAGTGGACTTGATACGAAGGAGAATGAAGACTGCCCAAGACAGACAGTAATCCTACGCCGGCAAAAGAAGGACCGACCTTGAGTTTGAGGTTGGGGACAGGGTTTTCCTTAAGGTATCCCCTTTAAGGAACGTCGTTCGCTTTGGATCCACAGGAAAGCTAGCACCAAGATTTGTTGGACCATTCCCTATCATCGAGAAGGTTGGGAAAATGGCTTATAGAGTAGAGCTGCCTGGAAGATTGGTTGGAATTCCCAACGTCTTTCACGTTTCTCATCTTCGGAAATGTCTACATGAATCAGCGGAAGTGGTGGAGCCAAGCATTCTAGAAGAAGCCGAAGTGGAACGCAAAGCAACTGTGAGGAGAGTTCCAACTCGAATCGTAGGAACTGAAATCAAAAAGCTACGCAACCGCGAAGTGAAGCTCGTTAAGGTTCAGTGGAGCGACGCCGAGGAAGACGCGACTTGGGAAACTGAGGATAGAATACGCGCGGCCTACCCTTTTCTTTTTTAGGGTACATCTTTGATCTCTCTTTTTCCTTAAGTTGTGCTTGTATCTATCTTTTTAGGTATATCTCCTCGATTTTATCCTTTATCATTAGGTAGAAACCCCTTTGGATGTAAACATGTATTTGAAACATGTTATGGTTGATGGTTGCAAGTGATTGCAAGTGGTTGCTTGTGGTTACTCGTGGATGCATATACACACACAACCTAGGTTTTAGATCGGCTCAATCACTTCATACTGCATATGCATATATGTATTCATATTTGTATGTGGTTGAAACTTGATATGTTGTCATATGGATGTCGCATTTGTATTGATGGTTGCGCACTCATATAGAATTATGAGTAAGGACAAATTTGCATACATAATGGGTTCATGACACTTACATGATTTGCGTTAAGGAGGTCAACTGGATCAGTAGACCGCCAGATTTTGCATTAGTTAAGGACATACACACACACTGTGCGTATAATCATAAAGCGTTAGAAGTCTTTTAAGGACAATGGACGCCTGTGTTTATTGGTTGAGTAGATGGACGATGGGATGTTAGAACTTACGTTCTCCTAGACTTGAAGATTTCGAGGACGAAATCCTTCGAGGGGAGAACGTAACACCCCGAATTTTCTATTAACGGTAACATAACAAATTAAAGTATAATTAATTCTAAATGATGAAATCAAGGGAAATGGGTTACGCCATTGCGTTCGTCTCGAAATTATTCTTGAGATAGAGTCCAAGTTTGCGTAAAACGGACACTGTATGAAGAAGATATGGACGAACGAAGTTGGCCAGAAAAACCAGAAATAGGTCGGAATGCACTGGAGCACTTGGGAAGTGCGCCAGAACAAAATTGAACTGGCGCAACTGCCAAGTGCGCCCAGGCCAGAAAGACCTGTTGGTCAGGCCCTGGCTGACCGGGTCAGGGTCTGGTCGATTTCTGAGGCTTGGCTGAGTCACTAGGGCTGACATGTCACATTCTGATTGGCTTCTCTTGAGATAGATGGTCTGGATTCACTCTAGCTTCATCGACGGCTTTAATTAGATTGAAATTCTATAAATACAACTCAAGTCTAACCCTAAATTCACACAAATAATATAATACTAAAGCCGTCATGCTCCTGGAAAGAAACTAGGAGTGGCCGTCAGTTAGAAAGCCTAGAGACAAGCCAATACTAAAGCAAAACACGAATCAAAACAACGTTAGTCTACCCAAAGGAAAGCATATCAAATCCAGAATTCAGAATCCAGAATCCAAGTTCGTCATTCGTTGTAAGTATAGTGAGTTTTCCGGTGAGAATAAAACTAAGACTTGATTCAATGTAAATTGGAAGTGTAATTGTGCTATTATGTAACGACGATGTTAATTCATATCTATGTATTGAAATGATTGTGTTGCGAATGAAATTGGGATGTTTTTGGTATAATTAAGATTGATGTTGATCCTATTGTACTTTTAGAATGACAATAACATCACAAGAAAGTTGTATAGTTCCTGTTTATGTGATTATATAGGTCGTTTGTGATTAGAACCTCATGTATATACTTTATGCTAGAAATCTTTATGCCTAAATGGTTATGTTCATATACATGTCCCTATGTTTATACAAAAGTTGCAAGTTTTTTAATTTGATCTATGTCAAGACCACTTTAGTACATGTTTCATGTTGTAATTAGATAGGCGATTGGATCTAGTTCACACCCTTGTCATAAAGTTATACATATTTATGAAAATGTCATATTCTTATCATGTGCTAGTAATGTTCGATGTTATGCCTAGATCCACAAACAAGTTTAGACCTATGTTGTAACAACCCGAATTTTAACAACGTGTTAAGACAAGAATCAAGGCAGAATTTAATTATAAAACCTGAATCAGGATAAACGGGTTGCGCCATTGCGTTCGTCTTGGAAAAATACGCGAAATAGAGTCCGAAATTTCGTAAATCGGAGTTCGTATGACCGAGATATGGCCTCGCAAAGTTTCACGAAAATTCAAATCCGAAAACAGATTTGAAATTCAGCCCAATTAAGACACCACTCCATTTGTAGGCCTGGTTAAGACACCACTCCATTTTTTAGACTTGACTTCTTCCCCAAGACATGCTTTAAAGGCTTGGATTGGTTCTAGGGTTTATCCTATGGCTAAAACTATCCTAGTCTTCTATAAAAACACCCCTAACCCTCTCCTAAAACCCTCATAAATTGATCCTACAACTAAACTATGCCAAAATGATTCCTCATCATGGCCTCCACTTCAACCCATGGCCTCCATCTTCTTCTTCATGATAGCTTAAGTGTTCTAAGCTAGTTTCAAAGTAAAGGAGCCTCTTTTCTTCATTCATGAGAGATTCTATGATCATTTGAGTGATTTCATGTTTGTATGAGAGTTCATAAGTTGCATTCTAGCCAAAGTTGCAACCTTTTCTTGACCAAAAAGCAAGGATCTTGCATGAGAGCTCATAAGCTTCATTCAAAGCCAAAGTTGAAACCTTTCTTCTTCAAAGCAAGGATTTTTATTGATATTTGCTCAAGGGTTTCATTTGGAGCTTGTTCTTTTGGGTTTTTTGGGTGATAGCATGAATGGCTTCGTCTCAATCTTTGTTTTATATGTTGATTTGTGCCTTCATAGCATTGTAAGCCCTCTTCCGACTCTTAGATATTAACTTTAAACTTAATGTGACATGTTGTAAGTTGGGTTTGAACATTAAGTATGTTGCATGCTATCATGTTATGTATCCTATCATGACTAAAAAGTCATTATCCTGATCTTGTGGGCTTAAAGATATAAACTTTATGTTGAATGTTGCATTTTGGCAACATGAGAACTATCATATCCCTTATGATAGCTTACATGTGATGCCATATGCGAACTTCTAGCCATCTTTCTATGTCATTTATCACCATGATTCACCTATGTGCTAAGTTTGAGGTTGTGCATGTTTTTGAGGCCTAATAATGTAATATGCAAGTTAATGAACACGTTTATACCTCATTTGCTACCATGTTTAACTTGTCGCCTTATACCCCTTTTGTCATGCCTTTGCCAAGTTCCTTCTTTTAATCCATTATGCGTTGTTGCGAATGTATATGCGAGTTTAAAGGCGTTGGGTTACGTTATGGGTAAAACTTTAATGACGTGAAACATGATTTGGGTAAATGGGTATAAACATGACAACATGTAACTTTGGCTATGAGCATGGGACTTGAAAACTTGACACGTATGGGTTGTAAGTGTAATAAGACACTAGACCAAACATGAAAGTGGCCAACTCGAGGTTGGGTTGAGTTTGTAGCATAAATCTACCCGGACCCGCCCGGCTTAACTAGTGGCTACAAACAATAGGATCCAATGTGAGAAGTTGGTCATGTCGCGCTTAAGACCCGAGGTTAGACTAGGTTGTGGTGTAAAACTACCCGGACCCGCCCGGCTTAACCAGTAACCACAACAAGGTCTAATGTGAGAGGTCGAGAGTGCATTAATTTAATTAATACCACATGATAAGGTTAAGTAAATTTGACTAATGACACTTAACCGATATGACACGAATGGGTAGGTTAAGTGGGACCAGGCTTGATTTCTTAATGACACTTAACCATACAAGACAATTAGGGGATGGGGTTAAGTACTTTACGCTTAACTAATCCGACTTGGTAATTAGATGGGGTTAAGTAATTAAGACTTAACTAATCTAAACACGACAACTAGATGGGGTTAATTAACCTATGCGGTAATTCGACGGGGTTAAGTTAAACACTTAACCAATCTAAACTTGGTAATCCAATGAGGTTAAGTAACCAATACTTAACTAATTTAATATGATAATTTAACGGGGTTAAGTAACTTATACTTAACCAATTATACGTGATGATTTGATGAGGTTAAGTAACCTACACTTAACCAATCTAATACGTGGGTCTGGTAGGGTTAAGTCACAAGACCTTTCAAATTTGGCTTAACCAGTGTAATACGATTAGTGGATGGGGTTAAGTTAACCTACACTTAACCATTCCGACTCGACAATCTGATGGGATTAAGATAATCTATGCTTAATCAATCTAGCATGATAATTTGATAGGGTTAAGACAAATAAATACTTAACCAATTTGGCTTGATAGGGTTAAGTCATGAGCTTCTTGGTACACTTAACCAACTTGTAGGGCTAAGCCTTGAACTTGAGTACTTAGCCAATCTTGACATGATTCGTAGGAGGGTTAAGTCATGAACTTGAATAACAACACTTAACCCAATAAGCAAAACCCTAGTAGAGGAACTAGGTAGAAAATCGTAGTTGATCAAGGGTAACGGGGAAAGGAAGCTAAGTGGTAAACCTTAGTTAAGTGTAACTAAGTAATAATTCTTAGCCAAGGACATGGGACTAGTTCATGAATAGATGAGTAACCCGGTACGGTAGGTCATCGCTTAAAACACGAGGAGGAGCAAGTTATCTGACTTGGATAAAAGCTCCAGCGAACTGGGTGACGAAGCGGAAGCTTCGGGGAACGTGAGGGTACTCTTGGTATCCCTCTGTGAGGTGGCAAGTGGTCCATGAAACCCGGCCTCATAGGGGTTAAGGTCTGCGGTAGAAGAGCCAAGAGTATGCCTTGGTTGCTATGCGAGCGACCTAAAGACTGGGATGGATTAGCGTGGAGTCGACGATACCTGATTTTGCCCCGGGACAGCAAGTCGCCGACTACCTACCATCTTTAGTCAATCGTGTACGTACGGAAAGGCAGGGAACTCCCAAAAGACCATATACTAGCTATCAAGTTATGGGTGAGGTTGGCTCTCTGGAAGTGGGCATCGATGGGCCTTAGTGTAGTTCTCATACATGATTTTTCTTGGATTTCCTTTCAGTAGTTGAGGGAGGGGTCACGTGGGACTATAGCCACGGGTACAAAAACAGACCTTGATATCTGCATCAGCAGACGACTTAAAGCTCCCGACCGATTTCCGTATTTCTTGGTTTGCCCTGGCACGGAACTCGGATGGCACATTGAGAAACATGTGCGTCTAGACATGGAAAACGATTCACGATACATACGTGGGATAAAGGGCGCGGTTGACGGGTGGCATAATTCCTAGTGGCCCTAGGTGGGTGAACCCAAACCGAGACACGGAAACGTTCATTAGGTAGCATAATCCCTAGTGGTCCTAGGTGGCATAAATCCTAAGTGAACGCGCGATAGTTCATGGTAAGGAAACATAACTAGATCAAGGGTAGCAGTCCAAAATAACCTCAAGCATAAAACGTTTACATGGGAAAGCCCGTATGGCCTACGGCAAAGGACTGAACTTATACATGGAAAGAAATATACGAGTTGGGAAAACCTACATATGCTATATATTAGGTTGACATGGACCATTACATGACATTGGGCAAGGGACATTCATAGTTAACACATGACGCGGGTTGGGATACTAGTACGAGGGGTGCAAAGCAAATATACATGTTAGAACCAGGGGAAATATACATGATAAATACCGTGGAACGTTATACCGGGTAGATACCTTGGGATAGTATACTTGATAGAAACCTGACAATGTGATACCTTGATTTATCTTGACACCGTAGTTTATCATGACACACTCGTGTATCTTGGTACAATAGTTCATCCTGTTATTTTGGTCTAGCTTATCTGTCTTGTCATCATACTTATGTTCATCTCAGTTCCTCATGCCAGTTAACTTTACTAGTTTATATACTAATAGTAGATAGGGCTTACCAGTCTTTATGACTGACCCCGTTTTGTTTCGCCTCTTGTCTTCCGTTCCCCCCAGGTTACAGGGAGGAAATGCTATTGTTAGTTCGGACTTCTCCTGTTTGAAGGTCATCATGTATGGCTCGGACTTTTCTTGGCTATGGCTACATTACTGTTTTACTTGGGGAATAATTTATGAAAAGGTTTTTATGCTTCTTTATTGTTGCAAGACAGGTTTTGATGTATTCTGATGTAAAAGGCTTTAGACCTTATTTTATAAGGTAATGAAATTTGTTTTACTTCCACTGTTTTATATATATATGTTCTGTCTTGTAATATTTCTGTGCATGTGTACCTCGATAATGCTTCACCGAACCTAGTGCATTCCCTTTGTGAGTGACCCTAGCGGAGGTGGGGTGTTACATTTGGTATCAGAGCAGAAGGTTACCAGACTGGGCAAAAGTTTTTAAAACCTTCTGAAAACTATTTGAAAAACCATTTACAAAGAAGCATTTTTCAAGAAAAGTTTGTTTTAAAAGGCTATTCCCCAAAGGCCATTAGCATTATCCTTTGATTCCTTGATTGAATCTCCTTTCCTTTCTTTCCTCCATCTGTGGTCACAGTAGTTCTGACTGTGACTAATCTTTGTCTAGCCACGTAGGTGTTTCCCGTACGATGGAGGTGGTTCTTGAGAGACCTGTTGCCGTGGTACAAGGAAGGATAATAAGAGTAAGGATAAAGGACGCGAGCTTAAGGATAAGCAACTGTTGGTATGGCTTAGTCCATCAAGGAGGACAAGATCATCGGAGAGAGCAATCGTACGCTCCCATTTCTAGGATACCTAAAAGAAATGGTACCGTTTCTGTTAGAGGTTCAGCCTTCCTTTTCTATCATCCCGTCCAGACTTAGTTTTGATCATCGCATCATTTAAGTCTGCTTGGATAGTGAGTCTCTGCACCTTAGTACTAGCATAGAAGAGGATCCCATTTTTGTCCCAAATCTTGTTAGAGGATCGGTCCATTTATTCATGACTTGTTTGGATTTGAGAGTGCCCATGTTTTTGGAGCCAAGGATGGGTTCTAGGGATAAAGTGGTCACCCAATAAGGTGTGCCATTCTCGGTTTTGGAAAGAGGGTAGTTAGACTCTTGACTTGCCTTGGTAATACCCTCGAAGTCCTGTGTAACCTTTTGGGTTCTGTCATGGTTAGTTACCTAGAATCTCATGATGCATTCGTTGGTAATCTGCTCGAGTAGAGTTCGCCACTAAGGCGAATGGTTCATTTCGCTAGTGCATGAGTTGTCGAGATCACCCTAGTAGGTACACTTGGCAACAGGGATTGGCATTGGTAAACGAGATCCAAAATTCACTAGTTAATTTTGGAGGGCTTGCATGAGTACGCGGATATATTTGAGCCAAGTATGCTAGGGAAAGAATAAGTGAAAGTGGAACGAGAGGCGACAGTGAAATGAGTTCCAACTCATATCTTGGAAATGGGAATCAAGGAGCTACGAAAATCATGAAGTCAAAGATGGTCAAGGCACAATGGAATTAAGCTCAAGGAAATGCGGCTTAGGCGCGCGCATCATATCTCTTTTTAAGAGTATATGGTTGATCCCTGGTTCTCCTGTAGAGCTTGCTTGCATGCTATCGTTTGGTGGATATCCTCTCGGTCCTGTTTCTGTTGCAAACCCTGTAAGGAGTTTGTCTTGTTTATCTCCTCGATCTTATCTTGGGAACCTTAGGTAGAATCCTATGGATGTAAACATGTGCTTGAAACATGTTATGTTTGATATGTTGCAAGTGGTTGCAAGTGGTTGCTCGTGGATGCGCGAATACACATTAGATACTAGATCGACGCACTCACATTTCATATTGCATATGCACGAGTATTTATACTTGTTTATGGATGAAATTGAATGTGTTTTCATGCGGATGTTGCATATGAATGAATGTTTGTGCATGCATGTAGTACTTATACGACTAGGATTATTTGCATACATGTTGGATTCATGGCACTAAACATACTTTGCATTAGAAAGATCATTCAGGCCTGATCATTAGCATTAGCTAAGGAACATATACACACACTTTCTGCATGTGTTCATATGGCATTAGAAATCGTCTAAGGACAATGGTTGCCTGTGGATGATGTTTTGAGTAGATGGATGATGGATGGTAGGATACGTTCTTCCTAACTTGGAGATTTCGGGGACGAAATCCTTAAAGGAGGGGAGAATGTAACAACCCGAATTTTAACAACGTGTTAAGACAAGAATTAAGGCAGAATTTAATTATAAAACCTGAATCAGGATAAACGGGTTGCGCCATTGCGTTCGTCTCGGAAAAATACGCGAAATAGAGTCCGAAATTTCGTAAATCGGAGTTCGT